>CM045735.1:15957248-16117248 GCA_024760905.1 Plotosus lineatus | reverse complement strand
ACTAGAAAGCAAGAGACAACGCGTATGGTTATGACCACTGTAAGTCGTGGTTTTTTATGTCAGTTTCAGTAGCTGATGTAACATTATTGAACGCGCCTGTTTTGCATGTTTCAAGCAAGATTTACTGGATCTTACTCAGTGTCTTAAATTATGTACTCCAGAAATACAAACGTGTCAAATTAGAAATTTGAACTCAATGAAATTAAAAGACCAATGATATATTCGTGACTCATCACAGCAAAGTGAGTCTTAAATTGAAAATTATTCAATACTTTGTTGAACTTTCAACAGTATTTTCATAAATATTCCTGGAAGGTTTTGGTTGGTTACGCCAAAATTAGCCAAAAATGTTGGAAGATTTGGTATAATTTTAAAGTTTGGGAAATCAGCTATTGAATGGTACCAATAACTTGAGTTATTGTTTTTGACTTAATACCCACTTTTGCTGTGATGGGACAAATTTATAATGTAAAAATACCAACATTTCAACAATCTAGCTTTTAACTTTAACCACACAATGAACGCAAATTTTCCAATTTGATCAAATAATGCCTGAAACAGTAAGCAAACTGTAAAGATCCATATGATATTATGAGGCGTACATAAGGGCAGTGGTGGCCGAGTGGTATAGAGCACTGGATCGCTAATCCGAGGGTTGGGGGTTCGAGTCCCACTCTCCACAAGGTTGTCACTGTCTTCCCAGTGCAAGCTAACTGGGTTATCAAAGGCGGGCCAGCCATCAGCGTGTTTCTATCCCTTGCTAAACCTTCCTGGGTTGTGTCAAGAAGGGCATCCGACGTAAAAACCTATGCGCAAAAATCAAATGTGCGAATCAGATGATTTGCTGTGGCGACCCCTTAAAAAGGAGAAAAGCCGAAAGGAAAAGGAAAGGATTAGGAGGTGTACATAGTGCTGTGAACCGTGCATTTCTATCAGATAGCGTATGACAACAATAAAGTGTGAAAAAGGAGAGGAAAGTTCAAATGAACCACGTGTATTCTGATGATGTGAAAAGATAAATTCTGAAGACAGTTACCCACATGGAAGTCTGTCTGTCTTCCTTTCGGCTTTTTACCTTTTACTCGGGAGTCGCCACAGCGAATCATCTGATTCGCACGTTTGATTTGGCAGAGGTTTTTACGTCGGATGCCCTTCCTGTCACAACCCTTTTTAGCAAGGGACAGAAACACGCTGATGACTTTGCAGTTACTCTTTACGAAAGTCAGCAATGGTTCTTTTACATGAACCTCTCACCATAGACAGTGACAGACATGGCCCGCCTTTGATAACCCAGTTAGCCGCACTGGGGGGGGACACTGACAACCTTGTGGAGAGTGGGACTCGAACCCCCAACCTTTGGATCAGCGATCCAGCGCCCTATACCACTAGACCACCACTGCCCCAGTTACCCACATGGAAGTATTTCTGCTTATTAGGTGGCCAAATTTTCACCCCCACAAAATTTTCTCACTTTGGGAATTTCATTAAAAATTCCCAACTTTAGATTCCATTAAAAATTCCCAACTTTAGATTCCTGTAACTTTGCTTACATTTGATATAGGTTTTTAAAAAATAGTAATATTAAACCCATTGAGTGTAATTTAGCTAATTTATGTTAATATAACAAGTTTTAGCTCCATGTCTTAAAAAATAAATATTGAAATTAATGGCTTTCTTTGTCTTGGCAACTGAGAC
The DNA here is from genome assembly GCA_024760905.1 of Plotosus lineatus. NCBI lineage: Eukaryota > Metazoa > Chordata > Actinopteri > Siluriformes > Plotosidae > Plotosus > Plotosus lineatus. The sequence goes on along the minus strand of CM045735.1, from coordinate 16,115,553 downwards.
ATAGGTAACAGTACCCAAATTCAAACAGGCAGAACTTTTATGTGTGATTTATATTGATTGATAGATGGAGCTAAGGGCTGAATTTCATTGAAATCACGTATTGTCACCCAAACAAATTTGGAGATTTTTGAGTGATTTGGCATGGACCCAATACTGTTTCCTCAAATGCTCACTATTTAAAAAAAAAAAAAACTTTTCAAAAAGTCGAGGATTTTTAAGAGTGAACCATTCTAGGCTTGTGTACAGTACCTTAAATCAGTGGCAGCCAACCTTTTATCACCACGGACCGGTCAACACGTGGCAAATTTACAGCGGACCGGGAGGGGGGTCATGGATTGTTTGTGTTGTAAATATAACATTTTATATCAAATATTCTCATGATTATTATTGTTATTATTATTATTATTATTATTATCAATAATAATAATAATAATAAGCACTCCATGAATGTTATTTTTCAACAGCTGATATAAAGTTGGTTGGGAAGTAGAGCTTGAACTTTTCTTAAAAAAAAAAAAACAGGTGATCATGAACCAGCGGGGAAAGTCTCTCCCAAAATCCTTGCTATTGTTTAAAACATGTCCAGCATACCTCTGTTCATGTGCCGTCCGATTATGGATTACATTTAGTGCTCAAATAATCGACATATAACCGAGATAATCCGGTCATTTTTCAAAATTAAAGATTGTTCAGACTCAGATAATAAATAAAACGGAAATAATGAATTCTGGTGGTTGGAGACCACTGCCTTAAATGATTTCTACTGGAAAGGACAGCCAAAGAAATTTCTATATTTTATAATATTGTACATCTTGAGACAATAAAAATACCATATTTTACTCCAGTGGCATTTTATTAGTGACAGAAATCAGTGAAACATTTTGTACTGTTGATTGTACAGATTTTGAATGTTAATGAAAAACTTTATGTAAGTTTCATTGAAGACCAGAGAACCCCTCAGTGTCCATAAAGCAGAAAACCAGAGAAGACACTGTCACATTTATCTCCAGCTGCATACATGGCATTTACCCTATCATTAGTTTCCAACCAGACTTTACTATTGTTCTCCAAATACACAGATAATCCCCCTGAACTCGCATTTAATTCATCTTGACTATGGTCACAGAAGCTTGCCTTTTTCACTCCATTCACCATGAGCTTAACACAAAGTGTATTTTTAAAGGATGTTGCGTGGTACACAAAGTAGTAGGTACCAGGAATGTGACACTCAAATTTATTCTCACTCACATTAAAGTGCCCATTGATGTTGGTAATGACTTTTTGGAAGCTGATTGGGGAATTAGCTTTTGGAAATTGAAAGGTTTCTCGAGCTACAGAGAAAGCAGATTGTGGTTTGGAGTCACTCGGCTCTCCCGCTTCTCCCGGTATACCCTGCGGTCCTACTGGTCCCTCTGAGCCAGGGCTACCTCTCTTTCCCTGAGGACCTTTGATGCCAGGTTCCCCTTTCTGCCCTTTGATTGCTTTATTCTCCAGTTCCACTGTGCGTCCTGTTGAGAAAAATACACAGTCTTGAATAACTCTCATACTTAAAGTAATAATTAAACATAATATATGAAGAGTTTGAGTTGAAGAACAGATGAGCGCCATTGTTTTAATTAGGAGAGAAACATCTTTTAGTCTGTCTGTCTTCCTTTCGGCTTTTTCCCTTTTACTCGGGAGTCGCCACAGCGAATCATTTGATTCGCCAGAGGTTTTTACGTCGGATGCCCTTCCTGTCACAACCCTTTTTAGCAAGGGACAGAAACACGTTGACGACTTTGCAGCTACGAAAGTCAGCAATGGTTCTTTTACATGCCTCACACCATAGACAGTGAGAGACATGGCCCGCCTTTGATAACCCAGTTAGCTGCACTGGGGGGGGGGGGCAGTGACAACCTTGTGGAGAGTGGGACTCGAACCCCCAACCTTTGGATCAGCGATCCAGCGCTCCACCGCCTCATAATGAAAAGTGACACTTAACCATTTTTGAACTCAAATTCTTCATATTAAAAGGCAATAATGTACTCTCAGTTTTATAAATGAATACTAATATAAAAAAAAAAAACCCGAGCAAACATATCATTTTCTGATGTGTGTAATTTACGGTTCAATTAAAACATGAGGTCCATTTGATGCTCATAAAAATTCTTCAGTTTTTCTTCAGTTGGGAACCCTATAAGTTCTTCCACCACAAAAAAACAAAGAGTTTCCCTTTCAGAAAGAATATGATGACATGCTTCAATGTAAATGCTTCAACATTGGGTTTTTGTTGTTATTATTATTATTATTATTATTATTATTATTATAAGTGGAATCTTACATTTTCAGTAACCGTTTAATTTTAAATCCCTTTTAAATCCTAAAGCATTCAGAAACTCATCATAACCTTTTAAATTTTACGTAATGTTTACAGCAATATAGGAAGGAAACACTTGAGTATAACTTCTTTTCACACATTATCATCATTACAGTCCCGCATTAGGGGTGAAGATAAAAAAAAAAAAAAACTATCCATTGTAATGCCATTTAAAACAGAAAATAAAATACAGATGGAAGTGTCAAGGAACCCGTCAAAACAATAAAGAACTAAACAAAACGTACACCTAAACAATATATTACTTACCTGCTACTCCTTTCTCCCCCTTTGGACCATCTCTGCCATCATGTCCCGGTATTCCAGGTGTACCCGGCATTCCAGGAACCCCTGCACGACACGTGTTTTGATGGGATACAGGGCAAAGCCATGCTGCCAACAGAACTCCGAATACAAGGCCGTGATTAAGCATATCTTACACAAACATCAGATTATCCTTTACAGTGCGAGTTTAAGCTTCATACAGTCACTGAAATGATTTTTCTTTTTTTTTGCCAATCACATGAAATGTTCTGTGTTCCTCTTTTCGTAACTGCACCGCCTTTATATCACTGCTTGGACCTAACGCTAGCTGTTTCAAGTACCACTAATTCATGAACACAAGTAAATTGTTTAGATTAAAGCTCAGAAACAATCTATTATGTCTGAACAAAACTGTCACAAATACTTTAATAAGAATAAAGATTTTTTTTTTTTTCCAGTTTTCCTGTTGCTGTTATATTCAGTAACTTACTCTGTGGCGGCCCAGAAACCAATGTATTTATTCTTAGATCTTAAATCCTTCTACTTGCGCACACGTTCACGCCATTCAACTAACTGTATAATTTCTGGGGTGAAGTGCACAAAAAAAGTAATGTACTACTCCTGTCACAGCACTGGGGTATGTTGGGGTATGGGTGGGTAAGGGAAAGTATCCACCTATAATCATAGTTTTTATATCCAAATAATTAAAAAATCAAATAAAAAAAAATTAATCCTCTCTTTAAAATTATTGTTTAGTATAAAATGCAAAGGTGCGAGTGCTTATCTGTTAAATGTGTGAATCAAAATGACGGAGTCTAATAGATTACCATGATCTCTTGGAGCAGGTGGCGTCATCATTGTCACATTTGAAAATAGAAAAATATATCACATGTAAAATGTAGTATTTTATTTTTATTTTGTTTCTGCTTGGTACGTCTTAAATCATGTTTAAAGTGCACGTGTAGTATGTACTTAACTCTGAATGAGTACGGTAAACAGATGGCAATGCATGCTTGGCGTGATGCACAAAGCTCATCTGACTTTCTTCATCTAAAAATGTAAAAATTTGATTTGATCCTTTTTTATGTTTCCATATAGTATACAGGGATCCTTCACTTTCCGCGGTTAATGGGGACCAAGACCCCCCTGCGACGACCGATTTCCGTGAAGTAGGATCGACCACCCCCACCCGACTGACATATACGTACATGTATATGTGTATATAATATCAATAAATGCATATTCAATGCTATAAATGCTTATAATAACAATTCAACATTAAAAAATAATGCATACGATGTAAATAAAATATAAATACACACGGAGATGTGCACCTGACATAAAAATAAAGTAAGTAGTTTTGTTGGGGGGTTTTGGGTTGGTTTTTTGTTTTTGTTTGTTTGTTTTTTTTTGGGGTTGTGGTTTTTTTGCGTAATTGGCCTTTGTTTGTGGTATTTTCCTTAACTTTTTCCCTATTTTTTCTTAATTTCCTTATTTATTTTTTTTCGATGAATATTTTTGAAAAACCCGCAATGCACTGAAGCTGCAGAAACTGAAGCACGAAGTAGCGAGGGATGTTACTATGTACAGTATACACTGAAATAATTATCCATCCCAGGCTTGGTGGATGTAGTCAAACTGAATCGTCTTATTAGACAGAATTGTGAATTATTCTTGTATTCTGATTCCTGTTATGTAATTCGTTCATCCATTTACAGAACCACTTACTCCAGTTAGGCTCACGAGGAGGCTGAAAGGTGAATTACAACATGAACAGCTCAGCACTCCATTGTAGTGCAGCACATACAACCATTAACCCTCGCACCTAAGGGCGGTATTGCTTGGTGAATGAATCTTTTAGTAAGATGAAGTAAACCTGTGATAAACCCGTCTCCTCTTTCCCTGAGATCAGTCTAAGAATTTTATCAAATAAATATTGTTACACTGTCATACTCACTATGCTATTATTTCTATTCTCTTCAACGTTAATATAATTTAATTATTATGTAGGCAGCTAAAGGGCAGTGGTGGTCTAGTGGTATAAGGTGCTGGATCGCTGATCCAAAGGTTGGGGGTTCGAGTCCCACTCTCCACAAGGTTGTCACTGTTCTCTCAGTGCAGCTAACTGGGTTATCAAAGGCCGGCCATGTCTCTCACTGTCTATGGTGTGAGGCATGTAAAAGAACCATTGCTGACTTTCGACAAGAGTAGCTGCAAAGCCGTCAGCGTGTTTCCGCCCTGCGATGGCCTGGCGAGCTGTCCAGGGTGTACTCTGCCCTCGCCCTGAGTTGGCTGGGATGGGCTCCAGCCTCCCTGCAACCCTAATTAGGATGAAGCGGTTACAGAAAATGAACTGATGAACTGTAGACAGCTCAGTGGTTTAGAGATTAGCACAAAGGTCCTGGGTTTCAGTCCCAGGCTTAGTGAGAGCATTTCTGTGTGGCATTGGAATGTTCTCTCAGTGCTTCCTCTGAGTATTCTGGTGTCCTCCCACAGACCAAAATCATGCACAGTAGGTTAATTGGCTGTCCCAACTTGCTCCTAGGTGTGTGTGTGTGTGTGTGTGTGTGTGTGTGTGTGTGTGTGTGTGGGTGCCTTACAGTAGACTGGCAAGCTGTTGAGGACGAACTCTGTGAATGCTGAGATTGGCTCCAGCCTCCCAGCAACCCCAGTAGGATTATGTGAATGAATGAATAGGTTATAGATCATGTAATCCCAATATACTATATACAGGGATCCCTCACTGTCTGTGGTTAATAGGGCCCGAGATCTCCCCGCGATCACCGAATTTCACGAAGTAGGATCAAACACCCTCCCCCCCGACATATACGTACATGTATATGTGTATATAATATCAATAAATACATATCCAATGCTATAAATGCTTATAATAACAATTAAATGTTCAAAAATAATGCGAAAGATGTAAATAAAATATACATACACATACCGACACATACCCACGCGCGTGCACGCAAGCAGATGCGCACCTCACAAAAATGTAAGGTTTTTGGTTGTTTTTTTGTTTTGTGTTTGTTTGGGTTTTTTTGGGGGGTGGTTTGCATAATTGGCCTTTGTTTTTGCAGAATTTTCCTTAACATTTTCCCCTATTCGTCCTTAATTTCCTTTTTTTAATTCGATGAATATTTAAAAAAAAAAAAAAAAAAAAAAAAACATGATGCACTGAAGCTGCATGAATTGAAGCGCGAAGTATCGAGGGATTCCTGTATGACTGTATATATAATATATTCATTGTGCTTCTTAGTCTGTTTGGTTTTTACACCCAAGCCTAGTGGCTTAGCCTCGTGGCTCATCAGGCCGGTACTTATCCCCGGTTTCCATAGTGTGAAGCGACTAGAAGTTCAACTCCTCCTGGATGGGACGCTAGTCCATCGCAGGTTACCTTCCCAGTATATTTTCACTGGTACCCATTTATACTGCTGGGTGAACAGAGACACACTTGTGGTTGAAACCTTGCCCAGGGGTCTTAGCACAGTAAGGGTCTCAGTGGGATTTGAACTCACAACCTCCCGATCATGAGCACAGCACCCTAACCACTATGCCACCGGCCCCACATATTCATTGTGCACACCCCCGAAAAAAAAAAAAAAGCAATAACAAAAAAAGCAGGTATGTACACATCAGTTTCACAGAAAGCTTTATTGTAGAACTGGTATAATAACTGAAACATCAATTTTCATTGCAAAAAAAAAGACCATCATTCACATTAAAAGACATTAAGAATTTGTCAACAAAGAGGAAAGGTGTTCATTTGCTTTCAGTTATAATTGTGTAAAGTACTGTATAGCGCTAACAGTGTTACAGTAGCAGCCAGTATAGTATAGATTGTTGTGTACAGTTGTCTCAACCGCTAGCAAAAATCAGAAATCCACTGAACACAGACGTTTGAGACTTTGACATTTTGTTTGTTTCTCTATTCTGTTCATTTATTTTTGCAGGTTCCAGCCACACGGTATTATCTTTAGCAAGCTCAAGCACGACACCACCGGACAAAACCTGATATGAAGGGAATGACCTACGCTTGTAATAGTCACAAAATGTCAGCGTTAGTTGATTAATGTTGTCACTACGTATTTTTAGACATAAGTCACCCTCAGCAACAGCATGAAACACAAAATAATACACTCCAGAAACTTTACATGTAAAAATTCCTTTACTAATGTCAAAGTCTTTATTCAGATTTAAATCTGCTTCATCAAATTTCACAGGCTCTCTGTACTTCGGGTACTCATTTTTTTCCCTAAATGCTGTAAAGGCTGAAATTTTGCTGCTGGATGATCCTCCGCCCATACTAGTGCCAGAAGGCCCCTGAGGACCCTGGGGACCCGGTGGACCAAGAAGACCGTTATATCCTTTAGGACCGATAACTCCTACAGGACCGATCTCACCCTTATCTCCTTTCAGAGCGGTCAGTTCTTGCTTAATTAACCCCGCCTGCAAACCTACAAACAAAGAATTATTCATCCACAGTTACTGAAGGGGTTGGGTAAAATCGTGACACAAATCAATTGCAAATCAATAACAAACTTAGTGAACGAGCGCAGTTCGCGTCTCATGTCTCTATGTCCCAACTTTCCATCTATATGAATAATAAGCTCTGGGTTCGAGTCCTAGGCTGGGTGAGGGTGTTTCTCTGTGGAATTTAGTAAGTTCATCCTGGAGCTTGTTTAGGTTTCTTCTTCTTCTTCTTCTTCTTCTTCTTTGTTCCTTGGTTTCCTCCAAGAGTCCAAAAACATAAACTTGGGGGCAATTTGGAACAGCCAATTGTAATTGTTGACTAATATGTAAGTCGAAATGGTTGTATGTATGTATGTTTCTTGGCCCCCTAATGGAAAGGCGAGCTGTGCAGCGTGTACCCCATCAGTCGCCCTTAGTAAGCTGGGCTAGGCTCCAACCTACGCACAACCCTAGTAGGAGTAAGCGGTTCGGCAAATGAATAAATGAATGAAAGATTTTAGACGCTTATATCACGAATGCACGGTATGAGTGAGAATAAACCCAATCTAAACAAATATGTTTTAGAATAGCCTCTAAGCATGTTGGAGGAAACCAGAGAACCTGAAAGAACTCCATGCAGACAAGTGGAAAAGAAAGTAAGTCAAGCTCAGATTTGAGTCAGCTGCTCCGGAGTAGTGAGGTATATATAGTGGAGTTTTTATGTGTAAATAAACCCGATGTTCATTTGCTCGTGCAAATAATACATATTGTTATGATGCTTAAAATCTGCAAGGTAATTGAACAAAACATGTACCTGGGTCTCCTTTTTCTCCTTTCTGACCAGGCCAGCCGTCTCTGCCGTTAACTCCTGGTTGTCCTGATTTCCCATCCAGAAGCTTACAGTCATCTTGGCAGAGACTAAAAGACAAAAGTACAGCCACCCAGACAAGTCCAAAGAGATGGACTGACAGCTGCATCCTGAGTACTGTAAAGAAGTCAAGGAGAGTAAACAATGTCAACGCAATTGATTTTTGTCAATTAGCCAAAATTCGGGTAATTTTTTTCCTTTAATCACACGAATATACGTGACTGTTTCAGACTCACCAGTATCCTAGTGTCGGCTTCACGCTTTAGGCTTCGACTCTCTTACTTGACACAAGTAAAAGGAAATATTATGTCATAGAAATGTAGCAAAAAATACCGTTGTTTCAATTCCCCAATAAAATAGGAACATTGATTAAAAAAAGAATTAACGGAGGACAGATGTGCAGATATGTCCAAAACCCCTGCTTCTGCTTTTCCATGAATTTTTTTTACAAAGTCAGCAAACTGTATTTTTCCTCATGCACACAAGTAATGTGATTTGAAAACATCCTTAACTACATTATGGAAACCAAAAAACACCACAACCTGATGTAAAGTAATGTGTAAAAATTAAAAAAAAAAATAATATATATATATACACAGGGATCTCTCACTTTACACGGTTGATTGGACCACCCCCGTGACCTCCGAATTACGCAAAGTAAGATCGACCCCCCCTGACTGGCATATACGTACATGTATATGTATATATAATATCAATAAATACATATTCAAATTCTAATAATAACAATTAAACATTCAAAAATAATGCATACGATGTAAATAAAATATAAATACACACACATACAGACACGCGCGCCCACACAGATGCGAAACTCACATAAAAATGCTAGTTTTGATGGGGGGTTCCGGGTTGTTTTTTTGGTTTTAATTTGTTTGGGAGGGTTTGGGGGGGGATTGCATAATTGGCCTTGTTTTGCAGCAATTTCCTTATTTTTAAATTTTTCGATGAAAACTTTTTAAAAAACCACGATGCACTGAAGCCGCATGAATTGAAGCACAAAGTAGCGAGGTGATCACTGTACATAATTCCAAAAGTATGATCATTTATTGACACACCTGTAATACTCTACATATATTCTGGTACTATTTCAGACTGTCTAAGATAAGATAAGATAAAATAAGATAAGATAAGATACAGCTTTATTAATCTCAGAATGCAGAAATTTACTGTTACAGGCTCTTGAAGTACCGTCAGCAGGGGTGCAAAATAGCTCAGAAAGGTAAAGGAACAAAAGTAGAAAGTTAATTAGAACAGAACAATAATATATTTTTAAATATATATATAAATAGTATAAAGATAATATACAATAAAAAAAGAGTCATATTAACAGCTAAACTTCATCATTATGTACCATAAGTGCTGTAATGGGTAACACTACACCAAGAAAGTCCTGGGTTCAAGACCTGGGCTCGGCACAGATGTTTCTGTGTGGAGTTTGAATGTTCTCTTCATGTTTGCATGGGTTATTTTCTGAATACTCTAGTTTCCTCCCACAGTCCAAAGACATTAGGCTCATTGGCTGTTCCAGATTGCCTTGGATGTGAATGGTTGTATGTATGATGGTCTGGCTGATTTGGGGTACACCTTGCTAATGAATTGATGAATAAATAATGAATGAATGGCAGCATAGTGGCGCAGCAGTTAGCACATCCACCTCACAGGAAGATGCTCCTGGGTTCGAATCGCAGCTTGGGTGTTACTCTGTAGAGTTTACATTTTCTCCCAGTGTTTGCGTAGGTTTCTTCTGGGTACTTCGGTTTCTCCTACAGTCCAAAAACCTGCAAAGTAGGTTAATTGGCTGTTTCAAATTGCCCATAGGTCTTCTTCTTTTCCTTTCCGCTTTTCCCTTCAGGAGTCGCCACAGCGAATCATCTGCCTCCATCTCACCCTATCCTTTGCATCTTCTTCTCTTACACCAACTACCCTCATGTCCTCCTTCACCACATCAATGAATTGTCTCTTTGGTCTTCCTCTAGGCCTTCTGCCTGGTAGTTCCAACCTCAGCATCCTACGACCAATATACTCACTATCCCTCCTCTGTACATGTACAAACCATCTCAATCTAGCCTCTCTGACTTTGTCTCCAATACGTCTTACATGTGCTGTCCCCCTGATGTGCTCATTCCTGATCCTATCCATCCTCGTTACTCCCAAAGAGAACCTCAACATTTTCATCTCTGCTACCTCTAGTTCTGCCTCCTGTATTTTCGGCAGGGCCACTGTTTCTAACCCATACAACATCGCTGGCCTCAACACCGTCTTGTACACTTTTCCTTTCATTCTTGTCGATACCCTCCTATCACACATCACACCGGACACTTTTCTCCAACCATTCCAACCTGCCTGCACACGCTTCTTCACCTCTTTTCCTTCTGTGTTCCTGTCCTGGATATCAAACCTGCCCATCACTTCCTCGTCCCCTCAGTTTCCTGCACCAACATGTCCATTGAAGTCTGCCCCAATGACCACTCTTTCACCTCTGGGGGTACTCTGCATCACTTCATCTCACTCACTTAAGAATCTCTCCTTCTCTTCTCGCTCACATCCTGCCTGTGGGGCATAAGCACTAACAACATTGAACATCACACCTTCAATTTCTAACTTGAGACTCATCACTCTGTCTGACACTCTTTTCACTTCTAGAACATTCCTGACAAACCCCTCCTTCAAGATGACTCCTACTCCATTTCTCTTCCCATCCACACCATGAGCAAACAGCTTAAACCCTGCTCCTAAGCTTCTAGCCTTGCTACCTTTCCACCTGGTCTCCTGAACACACAGTATGTCCACCTTCCTCCTCTGCATCATGCCAGCCAGCTCGCTATCTTTTCCATTCATAGTTCCAACATTCAAAGTCCTTACATTCAGTCCTAGACTCATGCATTTCCTCTTCTCTCTCTTTGCCTACGGACAAGCCTCACACCTCTCCTTCTTCGACGTCTTCAACCAACAGTAGTCCAATTTCCACCAGCACCCTGTTGGTTAACAGCACTGATGGCGATCGTTGTTAACCCGGGCCTCGACCGATCCAGTATGAAATTATTTCTTGTGATTCACATATTTTATTTGCCATTTGTTTTACACCAGATGCCCTTCATGACGCAACCCTCTGCATTTATCTGGGTTTGGGACCGGCGTGAGGGAGAGACACTGGTTTGTCTTTCCCCCCCCCCACGGCTGCCCATAGGTGTGAGTGTGAATATATGAATGGTTGTGTGAGTGTTGGCCCTGCGGTGGCCTGGCGAGCTGTCCAGAGTGTACCCCGCCCTCACCCAGATTAGGCTGAGATGGGCACTAGCCTCCCCGTGACCCTAATTAGGATTAAATGGTTACAGAAAATGAATGAATGAATAATAATAACCAAAGTGACTGAAGAAATTATTTTCAGTTTTATTTCCCTCTTGGGTCCCTTCACATTTCCAAAACCTATTAGTTATTTTTTCAATAACTACAAGTAAATAGGGCAGTGGTGGCCTAGTGGTATAGGGCGCTGGATCGCTGATCCTAAGTTTGGGGGTTCGAGCCCCACTTTCCACAAGGTTGCCATTTTCCCCCCAGTGCAGCTAACTGTGTTATCAAAGGCCGGCCATGTCTCTCACTGTCTATGGTGTGAGGTTGATGTAAAAGAACCATTGCTGACTTTCGTAAAGAGTAGGCTGCAAAGCCATTAGCGTGTTCCCTGTGATGGCCTGGTGAGCTGTCCAGGGTGTAATCTGCCCTCGCCCGGAGTTGGCTGGGATAGGCGCCAGCCTCCCCGCGACCCTGATTAGGATTAAGCGGCTACAGAAAATGAACTGAACTGAACTGCAAGTAAATCTACTGGATAATATGACCAAAACAATATTACTTTATAGTAATGAGGACTGGAAGTATGACATCATCCAAAGTTCATTGGAATTTACAAGGTTGATCAATTTCAGAGAACACAGTAAAGGTACAGTAGTTTATTGAAAAAGTCGAGAAATATAGCTGCAATTTACAGTATACCACACTGGCAATGGACAATGACAATATCTTACAATCTTGTTTTGTTTTTTAACCCACACATTTCAGTCTCACAGGTCAGCGTTTTGAAAAAAAAATCAAAGGTAGTCTGCACTTCAGTATCAACAATATTGTGTTTTCTCTTTAAAGCTACTTTTACAGTGGAATACATAAGGGAGCAAAAATTCACATCTTGTGTCCCTTCCCGCAATATTGAACTAATAACGTGCACATTTGCTTTAATGCAGGGGTCGGGAACCTGTTTGACAAAGAGAGCCAAAAAAAAGACACATTTTAAAATCTAATCCTCTGAGAGCCATATATATATATATATATATATATATATATATACATATTTATATTATAGAATACAACTAAATTGAAAAGGAAGACCAACAACTTGAGAGTATAATAAGACTCATGGTCAATGCAGCATGACTCACACGCTACAGTGTTTGTGACAGGAAGCGCGTCCCAAGTTTTGGCAATCAGCTGTTCTGCAGGTTGAAGTTTTTCCATGTCTGTCCATTTGTGTTTGCTTCCCAGCTGTGTTTGGCTTCATGCAAATGAGCCGATCAAAAACGAGGGAAATTTATCTATTTACCCAAAAACATCACGTGCAGTCTGTGGCTGTTGTTATAATCCTATAAAATTAGAGTTTCAAGGTATCGGACCTGCCCGCACACTGGAGTACAGAAAGGATTGGCTCTCCTCTGCGCGCCACAGTGATGTGGCATTGAAAATAGATGTAAAGATTTAAATGCGTGAGATTTATTCATCTGTTTTTGTTTTATTTGATGGCTTTTTTTTTTGTATTTTTATTTAAATGACAGTGAAATTATGTATTCATTATTCTGTTAAGAAAGGCCACCTGATTTACCAGAGAGCCAGATACAGTCATCAAAAGAGCCACATCTGGCTCGCGAGCCATAGGTTTCCGACCCCTGCTTTAATGTGTATCTTCTTCTTTTCCTTTTGGTTTTTTCCCTTTTTCAGTGGACGCCACAGCGAATCATCTGATTCGCATTTTGATTCAGCATAGGTTTTTACGTCGGATGCCCTTCCTGACACAACCCTTTAACAAGGGGCAGAAATACGCTGACGGCGTTGCAGCTACTCTTTACGAAAGTCAGGAATGGTTCTTTTACGTGAACCTCTCACCATAGACAGAAAGAGACATGGCCGGTCTTTGATAACCCAGTTAACTGCACCGGGGGGACAGTGACAACCTTGTGGAGAGTGGGACTTGAACTGCCAACTCTAGGATCAGCGATCCAGCACCCTTTACCACCAGACCAGCACTGCCCACTTGTTTCAATGTACAGTATGTCAAAAGGAATTGTATATGAATTGTAGAAGTGGCTAGTTTTATTTCAAAGTTCTCTAGTATATCTTTATATATGATTTATAAGATTAGTATTAAAATACTATTATTATCTTCAGACTACATAATCTGCAGACTGGTAGAACAATCAGAACAGTAACACCACTTTACATCAGCTTGCATCATACAACCCGGCTCTTGATTATTTTCTCCACTTTGTCACTTGTTCTTGATAAACATAGACACAAGACTCTGAGTATTCTCTCGTCCTTCACAGTCAAAGACACCGGTTAAGGGTACAGGTTCTGTTCTGTTCTCCATCTCATAATAGGGACAGACCCTAAGATGTTCAGACATTGATGGGAACGTGTCCAGGCACCAGTTATCCACTGGGGAAAATAAGTTACTGAACTCCCAGACCTAAAGGAATTTGGGTATATATTAGCACATCATGGCTTAGTTATATAAATAAAATATAGCAAATGCATAAGATTACTAGTGTCTGAGCAAAACCTGACCTTATGTCTAGTTCTCCAGCACCATCCACCATGTGAGTAGATCTTTTTCTCCCACTTAAGTGACACCATGCCTCTTTCTTGCAGCAAAACCCCACACACCTCTCTCATTAACCGAGATACGAGAGCTAGCTGAGAGAGAGTAAAGCTGTCCAGATACCCAGCAATATGGATGAGAACCTCAAAAGGCAACCTGCTCAAAGCATCCTGGTTCCGTGCTCGCTTCCTTTGCGTACTCGCTGTTGTCACACCTTCATAGAGAACAGATGGGACATCGGGTCTAAGAGTAAACGTGCTGAAATCTTTATTGTAGGAGACCGTGGCTTTGTGTGTGAAAGGCCGGAGTTGCCTCTGGCTGAAGGTGCATCCCAAATAAGCCAAAGGACACCTTTGTTCAAACCAGCCATTTACACAGAATTGGATATCTGAGTGAATGTTTTTATAGTGAGAAGAAAACTCATCACGTCTGTATGAATGACTGCAGATGTACGTGAAGGCAGAGCTACATTTGTTATGTCTATTGGTAACACTCTCAGTTTGTATCTGTACATGAAGCTGCAAAGCCCGGTCTGCTGTAAGATCTGCCAGAGACATGTCTGCTTTAAAAGGAGCAGAGTAAAAGTCATAAGTCTGAGTCCCTTCATCTTTAAGCAGCGCATCTGCAGAACTGGACTCCGCAATAAGGTGTCCTCTGAGTTCCTTCTCCAAAGAGCACAAAAGACTTGCTTGAACTTCATCCCATTTTGGCATGTCCACCATTTCTGTGTTCAGGTCCGCTGTGTCAACAGCTTTGGTTTCTTTTTTGTAATGAGAAGGATTGCGAATGTGACTCGGCCTTGCTTTAAAGCTGGTGGGAACTTTGAATGATCGCACAGTTTTGATCTTCATGGGTTCTATACGTGTATACACAAATGTCTTATTTGGACGTGTGTCACATGCATACAACGATGCTGCTATGTGAAATTTATCTTCATCCATTTCATATGGATTGAAAGGTAGTGTAAAAGGAAGTAGGTCTGAATTCTCAGTCTGTGTTTCCAGCTCCTCGTTTAGGATCTCCAGCTTGCTTGGATTTGCTTGGGGTTTCAGCTCGTTTCGATTGGAAGAAGGATTGCTGCCCAGTGACTTAATGGTGTGTTTGCAACCACTCAGCTCCATACTGAACATCCTCTCCCAGATATCATACCTATCAATGCCTAAGACATCCGTATTCCTTGCAATCGCCTCTCTCTCTTCTTGAGTTAACTCCTGCTCCTGAGGTTCAAGACCCGAGATCGTACTTATAGATGTTAAGGTTTCGTGTGCATCTTCAGACATTCCTCCAACAGCTCCATCAAGTTCTTGAGTGTCAGACTCATTATTGATCCTTTCAATAAGTTCAGGAAAAAGAGCCTTCATTTTGAGGGACTGAAACAAATGCCTTTGATCCCGCAGTGCCATGGAAAGGTCCAGAGGTTCCTGGGTGTAGCTCTCCTTTAATATGTTCTTATAGAATTCGGGAGGCTCTGCTTCTTCAATTGGCCAACGATTCCACTCCATTGAGCAGACCACCACGCTAGCAGGACACACCTCCAGGTGTTTGGCCAGTTTTGAGCGACACATGGTAAAAGGGCAGCCATACTGGGTATTGATGCAGGGTACCTTCTCATTAGGACAGAGCAGTATGTGTTCGTCCTCTTTGCACATGTGAAAAGAGGCTCCACACAGCAAGCGGCAGCTGATGATCATACATGACGCAGAGATCTCGATGGGAACTTTACAGCGTCTGTTGTGGCAGCTTTCACAGTGCTTATGGAGTTTGGATCCCGAAGTCCTTTGTCTCCCCTAAAATAATTGTCAACACAGAGACAGTAAAAGTTTTCTGACTTTGCTTCTGATGCAATTTGTCATCTGAGACAAGATTTGTTACTTACCATATCTATAAATTGATGGAATAATCAAAGCTTGATCATATGATTATTTGAAAAGATGTCTTTATATCACGGTGTGAAGGTTACCTTGAGTGTGAACCTGATTCTGTGATATTATAATACACAAACTCCCTCATGTGGCTGAAAATGAAACAAGATTTAATAATACCAAAACAACCATGTGAATTCACATGCCATACCTCTGGCAGAATGCAAAAATCAGATTCACACACAAGCCTGAACTAACATTGTAAGGTTAATATGGCAGAACAATATATACGTTATCAGACTTGCAGGTAGACATGAAGATTCCCTTACCATCAGTGTGTTGCTTGTGTCCCTTGTTGCTGCAGTGCACTTTTATCCAACGTGTGTATGAATGTTAAAAATAGAGAAAGGCTGGCATGGTAGACACATAACGTGACGAGACCACTGCAACATGGTGTCTGGTTACAGGTCATCAGCTGCTCTGGATCCGAGGGGGCAGGTCAGACAACGCTCACTGTTATCAAACATGCTGCTAAATCTAGAGTTATCCAAGATCATCTGCAAATTTTACCAGCCTTAATATTTCCCAAAGATTATATTCTTTTGATTCGACATTTTATTGTAAGTGTAGTGATGTTAATTCTGCAATATTATAAACATTCTGTACTTACCAAAAGATTGTCAACAGTGAAACACTTTTACTTTGTGCATTATTACATAACACAATTCGAGCACAGCTCAGTACTTTATCTTGAAAAGAACACCACATGATATTTCAGTATTGGTGACCACATGGTGTTGAACCATTTTCAGTAGTTTACTGTATGTTATATTATATTGTATTATATTATCTTCTTCTTTTTCTTTTGGCTTTCCCCTTTTTTTCCAGGGGTTGCCACAGTGAATAATCCGGCCTCTGATAACCCAGTTAGCTGCACTGGGGGGACAGTAACAACCTTGTGGAGAATAGGACTCGAACCCCCAACCTTAGGATCAGCAATCCAGTACCTTTACCACCACTGCCACTATATTATATTATATTATATTATATTGTATTGTATTGTATTGTATTGTATTGTGTCATGTCGTTTTGTGTCGTTTCGTTTCATATTATATTATATGCACCCCTGCCATAATGCCAAAAATATGTGAATACCTGACCATGGCACCCATATGAGGGTCTTCACAAAACTATCTTTGTATGCTGTATTATTAAGATTTTCTTTCACTAGCACCAGATGACACCAACCCAGTTCCAGCATGGCAATGCCCTTGTGCACAAAGTGCGATTCAGCAAGAAATTGCTTATCAAGGTTTCCGAGGAAAAGTAAGATGGGAAACTCTATATGAATGCACATGATTTGTAATTCAAACCAGATTCCAAAAAGTTGGGACACTATATAAATTGGGAATAAAAACCGAATGCAATGATGTGGGAGTGCCAAATTTCAATATTGTATTCCGAATAGAATATAGATGACAGGTCAAAAGTTTAAACTGAGAAAATGTATAATTTTAAGGGAAAATTTTGTTGATTTTAAATTTCATGGTGTCAACAAATCTTAAAAAATTGGAACAGGTAGCAATAGCAAGCTGGAAATTTCAATTGCACTTATAACGAACAGCTGGAAGACCACTAATGAGGTCCATTGGCAACATGACTGAGTATAAAAAGAGCTTCTCAGAGTGGCAGTGTCTCTCAGAAGCGAAGATGGGTAGAGGATCACTAATTCCCCCAATGTTGTGCAGAAAGATAGTTGAGCAATATCAGAAAGGTGTTTCCCAGCGAAAACGTTTGCAAAGAGTTTGAAGTTATCATCATCTACAGTGCATAACATCATCCAAAGATTCAGAGAATCTGGAACAATCTGTACGTGTAAGGGTCAAGGCCAAAAAAACCATACTGGATGCCTGTGATCTTCGGGCCCTTAAAACTGTTCTGTGGTCAGAAGAATCACGATTCGAAATTCTTTATGGAAAACTGGGACGCCATGTCATCCGGGCTAAAGAGGACAAGGACAACCCAAGTTGTTATCAGCGCTCAGTTCAGAAGCCTGCACTTTTGATGGTATAGGGTTGCATGAGTGCATGTGGCATGGGCAGCTTACACATCTGGAAAGACACTGTCAATGCAGAAAGGTATATTCAGGTTCTAGAACAACATATGGTCCCATCAAGATTTTGTCTCTTTCAGAGTAGACCTTGCATTTTTCAACATAATAATGCCAGACCACATGCAGCATTAATTACAACATCATGGCTGTGTCGGAAAAGGATCCGGGTATTGAAATGGCCAGCCTGCAGTCCAGACCTTTCATCAATCGAGAACATGTGGCGCATCATAAAGAGGAAAATCAACATATTTTTCCCTTTAAATGATACATTTCTCAGTTTAAACGTTTGACCTGTCATCTATATTCTATTCGGAAGAAAATATTGAAATTTGACACTTCATCGTTGCATTCAGTTTTTATTCACAATTTGTAGTGTCCCGATTTTTTTGGAATTCAGTTTATAGAATAATCAATAGTCAAATATCCTTTTGGCAATATAATACAATTGAGGAAGAACATAAAGAGCATTGATATAGTTAATTTTTTTATGAAAAGTCATACATTTAACATTTAGGTCATGTTCATCAACAATGCTTTCCATTGCAATAAAGTTTTTAGGATGAAGTTTAAAACACAATAGTGTTTTGCAGAAAACAGCAATAAAATGTGTTGGACATCGTTCTGTTTGTCACTCTTGAGCAGATACCGGAGGTCAATGAAGGGCGACACAGTGGCATCGTAGTTAGCAGGTCCACATCACAGAACGAAGGTACTGGGTTTAAGTCCTGGGCTCAGGCGTTTCCGTGTATGGGTTGCATGTTCTCCCAATATTTGCCTGACATTCGTCCAGATATATTGGTTTCTTTCTACAGCTCAAAGATATGTACATTAGGCCAATTGGTTATTCCAAATCGCCCCTAGGTGTAAGTGTGAATAGTTGTGTGTGTTGGCCCTACAATGGTCTGCGCTATTCAGGGTGTACCTTGCCTTCACCCACTGTTGGCTGAGATAGACTCCATCCTCATTCTCCCTGTGGCATTAGTAGGGTTAAGCAGTTTAGCAAATAAGAATGAGTGAGCAAGGGGGCCAGTGAGATGAGACATGAGATATCCATCACATCTTTTAACCTCAATTACGCGTTCGTTGCAGTTTTATGTTCATTGTAGTTTTACTGACACATGGACCTTGTTACAGCTTAGCATGCTACATATCAGTCTGATCGAAAACATGTTTGTTTTAAATTAGCGTAATAAAATATCGAGCGAGTAAACATGTTAATGTAAGCCCCGCCCCATAAATTGTGAGACTAGATTTTTACAAAATGTTGACTCTTCCTTGTCTTTCAATATGTTGACCATTGGAAAAGGCTTGGTTTTGGGTTCAATTTGGTAAAATGGACAGTGCTTAAGATGTTCTGCCATGGGAGGCATGTCACCAATACACCAAGTGCCCACTCTGCTAAACGAACTGCTGAACTCCCAAACCTTAAAGAGAATGAATAAGAAATTAAATCAGAATAATCACTATTCAAAACAAATCAATCAGTCACTTCTACCTCATATATACCGTATACCCATGACTATTTTTACTCTTTGAAATAATACTCTGTCAGAGTGTTGGCCAACACCTGATATTGATGTTGATATCGATGAAGTAGAGCAACAATCCAATCAATAAGAACAAGGTGTTCTTGTCTGCCACTTAAATCAACTCCAACTTCCATGTATCCCTCACTGCAGAATAAAACATCAGTTGGGTGGAGTCCGACCTGATCAAGCACCTCCTTCCTGGTTGAAATCAAGCCAAACGTCCAGGAAGTGAAAATAATGTCTTTAGCATGTCTCGTTGTTGAGAGCATTAGGGTTAATGATTAGGCCAGTGGTCAACCACCCTCTTCCTGGTGATCCACCTTCCTGTGGTTTTATCTCCTAGCTGATCAAGAACATATAAAATCAATGATTAGAAAGTGAGGTGGGCATGATTTGGGTTGTTTTTAACATCCTCAAGGAGGTAGATCTCCTGGAACTGGGTTGCTGAGCACTGGGTTAGGCTTATGCTTAGGTTTATAAGAGGATTTGGACCTGGTCCAGTTCCATTCCCTGGACTTTTGGTTTTGCATAAAAACTCATCTTGCCAATTCAGAAGGTTGTCTCTTGCACTAGCATTTTGGGCCTTCTATCCTTTAGTCTGTGGCTTTAGTTGTGATTCAAAGCATCACCTGTTGTCCCAAAACATGTACCAACGATTTAAAAACAGATATTACAGCATTCAAACTTTAAATAATAATTATCTTATATTGACTATAGCGTTCTGTTAGGTAATGTTCTACAAAAGCTTTCTTCATTAAAATACTTACTATAGATGACTTCCACTTGGCTCCACCATGAAAGTATATTTTTTTCTTCCATTTCAAGCTGACCATTCCTCTATCCTGCAAGAACGTGGCACTGACATCTCGGAAAAGTCGTGACACCAGGGCCAGCTGGGAAAGAGAAAAGCTATCAAGGTATCTGGCGATCTGACGAAGCACCTCAAAAGGAAGATTACTGATGGAATCCTCATATCCAATTTGAGTTTTCTGTACAGGCATCATTTGGGAATCAGCCGTGATAGATGTAGTGATATCAGGTCTGAGTGTAAAGATGCTGAGGTCCTGGTTAAAGCAGACTGTAGCTTTGTGTGTGGATGGCTGGAATCGTCTCTGGTTGAAGGTGCAGCCCAAATAAGCCAGAGGACATCTCTGTTCAAACCAGCCATTTAAACCAGACTGGATGTCTGAGTGCACATTCTTAAAGTGAGATGCAAACTCATCCCTTCTGAAGAAATGATCGCACATAAATGTGAATGCTGAAGTGGATTTGTTGTGTCTCAATGTCACACTCTCTGTATCAAGTTGCAGGTAAAGTTTCAAATCTCTGTCTTCTGTAATATCAGATAAAGTGGCATTGTACTTAAATGGAGCTGTGAGAAAGTCATATGTCTGAGTTGCAATATCAAAATAAAGTCCATCTGTGGCCCCTGCTTCACTGATCTTGTGTCCTCTAATCTCTGTTTCAGCAGCAGATAGCAAAGTTGCAAACATCTCATCCATCTTTTGAGTGTCTTCCTCCATAGGCAAACCCAAATCCGCCGTATCCAAACACTTGGTCTCAGTGTGCACATGAGTTGTTGGATCTTTAAGAGGTATGCGTTTGTGTCTGTAACTAATAGGAACACTAAAAGAATGAAGAGTTTGAACTGGTATTGGTTCAAGGCTTCCATAAACAAAATCTTTATCCTTGGGAGTGCAAGCTTCTATCTGTCCAAAGGCAAGCAGCATGCGTCCATGGTGAACAACATACATGTTAAACTCTCTTGGATTTACTTCTTGGCTAAGCCTTTCCAGAACTCCTTCTTGCCAAGGAGCAAAGCCTGTTTTAGAGTTGTCGAACTGGACAGCATCTATTTCAGGTCCATCTTCAACTGTTGCCTTATCAGTTCCTTGTTGATCATGGAATGGGTTACCTGAGCCTTTATTTGCATCTATCTTAACTTTTTGAACACTTGGTTTTGATTCTTCTTCTTCTTGTGCCTGCTTGCAGCCACCTTTCTCCTTGCTAAACATCTTCTCATATATGTTATACTTCTCTTTATCCACAGTTAAATCTTTCTGAATAGACTCTTGGATCTGGACATTAGCTGGACCGTTTATTGTGACCCCACTTTCCATGCCATTGACATGGTTTCCATTCGCCTGAAAGTCACCTCCTGTTGCCTCATCTTCTGCTTCTGCTTCTGTTGGAATAGGTTCTTCTGGTTCCTGCATCAGCTGAGGAAAGAAGCTTCTCATTTTCAGCCTACTGCATAGTTGCTTTTGATCTCTAAGAGCTGTTGGCAGGTCCAGAGCTTGATGCTCATGGATATCCTTCATGAGGTTACTCACTAAAGGTGACTTTACATCCTCAATAGGCCAACGATTCCACTCCATTGAGCAGACCACCACACTAGCTGGACACACTTCCAGGTGTTTTCCCAGCTTTGAGCGACACATGGTAAAAGGGCAGCCATAGTGGGCATTGATGCAGGGTACCTTCTCATTAGGACACAGCAGTATGTGCTCGTCCTCTTTGCACATGTGAAAAGAGGCTCCACACAGCAACCGACAGTTGATGATCATACATGATAGAGTGATCTCGATGGGAGCTTTGCAATATTTGCTATGACAGCTTTCACAGTGGCTGTGCAGCCTCTTGCTTGATCTTAGTGTTGACCTCCTATATCGGAACTTAAATGGTAAAGCATTGGAAACAAGAAAAGAACTTAATTTTGCAATTTTCATTGGCAATCGTAGCACATATCACTGCATTACTAATATCGGCCTTAAATATATTTTCATAAGAATAGCATGACTGGATTCTTAAATACAGTGGTTCCTCGTTTCTCGAACGCTTTGGAGGTCGAACAAATCAGAATTCGATCAAAAAATCCAGGATCTTTTTGTCTTGGAAGTTGAACAAAATTCGGAAGTCGAACTCGAAAAATGCACGAGATAAAACGAGACCGAGAGTGAGGAAAAGTGTGCGACTTCCAGAAATCAGTCTCTTTTGACTCTACTCGAGCACTGTGTGCATGTGATTGTGTTCGCTCCTATTCTACAAAGTACATTATGCTGTGGTTTTTTTGTTTACTCAATTAAATTAGCTAATTAACATGTCTCCAAAGAAAGCTACTGGGGAAAGGTCAGTTGTGTGAAAAACTGTTGCGTTTAAGAAAGAGCTGATACCTAATGATGAATCAGACGTGCGTGTTACCGATCTTGCGAAGGAATATGGCACGGCTAAATCAACGATATGCGCGATCCTGAAGAACAAAGAGAGTGTTAAAGCCAGTGATGTGGCGAAAGGCTCAACGGTTATCAGGAAACAAAGACCGCAAATGCTGAAAAAATTACTGCTCCTGTACTGTGCATAAACGAGCAGCAGTTAGCAGGAGATAGTGTTAGCGAGGATGTGATCTGCTGCAAAGCTCGTGAAATCTATGATGATTTGATGAAAAAAGACCCGAGCTCGAATCCTGAAGGGTTCCACTTTAAAGCAAGTCGAGGCTGATTCGAAAATAAACAAAAAAAGACACAAAATAAATTAATCTATTAAGAATTTTGTATGTGTGTATATAAACAACATTATGTTTAAAAAAGGTAGTTTTCTACCGTCTTGTGACGGAATTAAAACCGTTTACATTATTTGTAAGGGGGAAAGTGGATTTGGAATTCGAACAAATCGGAATTCGAACAGCCTTCTGGAACGGATTAAGTTTGAGAACCAAGGCACCACTGTATGACTATTCAGAAGGTTCTCATTGTTTTTATAATAGTGGCTTATACTAATGCAGCATGACATCTTATGTATAGCTGTGGCTACTAAACCTATAAGGTGTGTGTGTGTGTGTGTGTGTGTGTGTGTGTGTGTGTGTGTGTCTGTATACACACACACACACACACACACACACACACACACACACACACACACACACACTGATCATCTACAATATTAACATCACTTGACAGGGATTCCCAAACGCTGCAAGCTGCAACATAATGTGTGTCCTGACAGCTTTCTATCATAATCAACATTAACAGTTTCAGCATTTGTGCCACAGTAGCTCCGCAGTGGGATCAGACCGGATGTCTTAGCCTTCACTAATGCAATAATGAGCCTTAAGCACTCATCACACTCTTCTTCTTCTTCTTTTCCTTTCGGCTTTTCCCTTCAGGGGTCGCCACAGCGAATCATCTGTCTCCATCTCACCCTATCCTTTTCATCTTCTTCTCTTACACCAACGACCTTCATGTCCTCCTTCACCACATCCATGAATCGTATCTTTGGTCTTCCTCTAGGCCTTTTGCCTGGTAGTTCCAGCCTCAGCATCCTATTACCAATATAGTCACTATCCCTCCTCTGTACATGTCCAAACCATCTCAATCTAGCCTCTCTGACTTTGTCTCCAAAACGTCTTACATGTGCTGTCCCTCTGATGTGCTCATTCCTGATCCTATCCATCCTCGTTACTCCCAAAGAGAACCTCAACATTTTCATCTCTGCTACCTCCAGCTCTGCCTCCTGTCTTTTCCCCAGGGCCACTGTTTCTAAACCATACAACATCGTTGGCCTCAACACCGTCTTGTACACTTTTCCTTTCATTCTTGCCGATACCCTCCTATCACACATCACACCGGACACTTTTCTCCAACCATTCCAACCTGCCTACACACGCTTCTTCACCTCTTTTCCACACTCTCCATTGCTCTGGATTGTTAAGCCTAAGTACTTAAAATCCTCCACCTTTCTTATCTCTGCTCCCTGTAATCTCACCGTTCCTCATGGGTCCTTGTCATTCATGCACATGTATTCTGTCTTACTGAGGCTAATCTTCATCACACTGTTGACAGATAATTTGCTGTCCTTTGGTAGGTACTTCAACTGCATACCAGCGAAGCCCCACAAGACATGCATGACTGGACATGAGTTGGCCCGGTCTTTTAGCCAACACAGTATGGCTCTTGCATTGTCATTAGATTTTTCCAAAAGTGCTATAACAGTGAAATATTTAATAATTATGTGCAGAAAGAAAGGTGGGTGTTTCTGAACTATTCAATTCAGCAACATTCATCAAGCATAAGGGGCATAAGTTCCTCAGTGCAGGAAGGAGCGCTACCGCAGGTCGTTCATTCCCACCGCTGTCAGACTGTACAACGCCATTTTGTAACTGTCTGTGAAAATACCGGTTATGTGCAATAAAAACCCCGTGCACTTTAATCAACCACATCTACCCCACTGACTGTGAACCATATCAACCCATCTACTCTGCCCTCAGATACATTACACTTTAATATAGGCCAGTCTATAAAGTTGCTCCATTCTTTTCTTTTATTGTTTATTAATTTATACTATTTATGTATCTATTTATTTATTTACTTATATAATATATATGTATGTGTGTATGTTTGTATCTGTATCTATTTTTGCACCCCCTACTGATGGTACCTCAAGAGCCTGTAACAGTGAATTTCTCCATTGTGAGATTAATAAAGCTGTATCTGTATCTTATCTTATCTTATCTTATCTTATCTTATAATTTGCATTAATAAATATACAGTGATCCCTTACTACTTCGTGCTTCAGTTTTTGCGGCTTCAATGCATCACAGGTTTTTCAAAAATATTCATCGAAAAATAAAAAAATAAGGAATTTGCTGCAAAACAAGGCCAATTATGAAAAAAACAAACAAACAAAAACACAAGACAACCCAAAACCCCCCATCAAAACTACGTACATTTTTGTGCGAGGTGCACATGCGCGCATCTGTGTGTGTGTGTGTGTGTGTGTGTGTGTGTGTGTGTGTGTGTGTGTGTGTGTGTGTATTTACATTTAATTTACATATTATGCATTATTTTTTAATATTTAATTGTTATTATAAGTATTTATAGCGTTGAATATGGTTGTGGTCGTTGGCGGCTTTTAACTCTCTTTCTCTCTCTCCCTATGCACTGCAGGCGCTGGCGAGGGACATGGCTGTCACACGCAGGCGGAATCCAGAGAGCGCACCTGATTCCACTCAGCCATCAACGGGCTGTAAAGATGAGCATCGCGCTCCCCACAGCGTCAGGAGAATATTCTCTCCATGCAATCCTGTCTCCCCGTAATCTCTCTGGCTCCTGGTTCCCAGCGCTGTGCTCGACCAGTTCCCGCTTTGATATTTCTCCTAGCGATTTTTGTTTTCCTTTTTTCCCCCTCATCTCTACGATGATCACGATTTCCCATACTCTAGTGCCTACCATGTGTTCAATAAAAGTCATTGTGTCATCGTATTTGGTCTCCTGCATCTTTGGTGTTCGACCGAAATGATCCTGGCGTCACAGAATATATATTTATTAATATAATATATACATATCAATGTAAGCATACATTAGTCAGGGCGGTCGATCCTACTTTGCGGAAATCGACGATCTTAGGGGTCTTGAGGTCCCCATTAACTGCAGAAAGTGAGAGATCCCTGTACTACACAGAGACATAGGCAAAAAAAATCAAATTCTCTATATTATATATGTATTTATCCATTTTTTAAAATACAGTACTACAGACTTGGTTAGCTTTGTGTGCTTCAAGCAAACTCTGTGCTAGGCTAAAAGTTATCGTTACCTGGCTGGCACTTTTTAAGGTTATGCCATGAAAAGTAATAAAAAAAAAAAACAGAAAGAAGCTACATGATGGAGCATATTTTTTATTTCCAAGAAGTAGGTGTATTTTCCCACCACATGGAACTTTATCAGCCCACTCTGAGGGACAGGCTTTTCATCCTTGGCACACATTTATCGGTGATCAGGGAAACGGCTAAAAAACAATACGGGGGCAAGTGGGAGTAGGGTTAGAGGTCAAGAACCCCTAACCAATTACTAGCTCTTGTCGGCTTATTCCATAAAAAAAAAAAACAGTAAAATTTGGAATGAATCTATTTGATAGTAAGAACTTTCCTTTAATTTTGTATTGTTTTCTTTTCCGGAATTCTGTGTTTTTTTCCCCTTGAAACACAATTTACCAACTTCCTTCCCGAAGCAGGTTACCTGTCCAAAGAAACCATTAAAACTGGGGTACATCAAGGAGGCAAGACTCCTTCTAACCTAACTGCTTCGATTTCTGCTATGTAGCAGTGCAAGGGGAAACAAAGTAAAATAAGATTTTTGAGTTGTTTGCAATTTTAAAGCAGCACAATTATGATGCAGCCTGCTCCAAGTAATTGTCTCAAACTATGAGTCAGTTGTATTGATCCAAACATTATCCGCCCAGAATAATGTTTTTTAATCCTGAGATAGCAGACCAATCAGATTTCACATGGAGTATATTATACTATTATTATACTATTACACCTTTCCCATGGAGTATATTATACTAATCAGTGCCATTCACCTCACCTGACAGCGGTCATATTTTTAATGTTATGGCTGATCAGTGTAACACAGTTTTTTGCTGTATCTCTTTCATAATCTGGGCTTTTTCTATCACCTAAGGCAGGGGTCGGAAACCTTTTTGACTAAGAGAGCCAAATAAAAAGAATTAAAATATAATCCTCTGAGAGCCAAATATATTTTTTAACACTGAGACCAACAATTTTAGAATATAATACGACTCTGAATTTATTTTAAACAACATTGTTATAACGAAGTTATTTATTAATAAGAAAAGTACTTCTTACTAGTAATGCGACTTCTGGTGCTGCATGGTTTTGCTGATGGCTTTGTAGTCTGGTTGATACGGGGTGAGGTTTAGCTTCATGCAGGCGTTTAGACTTCCATCTATTAAACATGACCGCAGGTTGGTCTTTATGTTTTTCAGGTGAGAAGGACCTGTCGCGTGCGCATGTGGAACCAAACATGGTCAATACGACAGGACTCACACTGCAGTGTTTATGCGACAGGAAGCGCGTCCCAAGGCAATCAGCTGGTCTGCGGGTTGAAGTTTTTTCATTCTGTCCATTTGTGTTTTGCTTGTCAGCTCTGCTTGTCTTCTTGCACATGAGCTGATCAAAACGAGGGAAATTTACCTCTTTACCCAAAAACAACTAGCGCAGGCTGTTGCATATACAGTAAAACCTCCGCTGACGAACGCTTAAGCTCACGAACTTTTCGCCTCAAGAACATTAAATTTGCGAGCATATAGTCTCTGCTGACGAACTAGTTTTCGGCGAACGAATCAAACCACGTGGTCGAACAGCGCCACGGTGGCGGCCACGAGAAGCTGACGCACGCTCACGGCGTCACAGTTCGTCACCCCCTTTCTTTGAGTGCGGACGTGGTTTGTGTTTGATAGACATTTTGGACCATATTCAGTGTACTTTTGCTATTATGGGACCGAAAAAGACCCACCACAGGCGGAGATCATTGAAAAACACGAACGAGGTGTGCGTTTGTGTGACTCAGCGTCCCAGTACCAGTACGCTAAGTCTACCATTGCTCCCATCCTTAAGAACAAGGAAGCTATTAAGGGTGCGTGTGTGGCTAAGGGTGTTTCCAAACAGTAGGCGTTTCCAAACTCTCCTTCCAAACAGTAAGTCCCTCCCTCCCTCCTCCTCCCACTCCATTCCATCAAGCCATCAACTACCATCACAAAGGTAAATAAAACCACTTTATTATACAGTACAGTTTATTTCTTTAATTACAATACAATAGCACATTTATTATACATAAAATAAGGTATATTTTTGTGTAGTTTTAAGGCTTATTTAGTAGAAAATTATGTTTTATGGGGACCTGGGAACGGATTATTCTCATTTTAATGGTTTCTTATGGGAAATAAATGTTCGGAAGACAAACTTTTCGCCTTACACACACTTTCTGGGAACCAATTATGTTCGTGAGCTGAGGTATCACTGTAATCCAATAAAATTAGAGTTTCAAGGTATCGGTCCCACCCACACACTGGAGTACAGAAAGGATTGGCTCTGCGCTCCGCGCCACAACGACAAGTGGCATTGAAAATAGATGTATAGATTGAATTGTGTGAGAATGATTTATGTTTTTGTTTTATTTGATGGCTTTTTTCTGTATTTTATTTAAAGGACAGCGAAATTATGTATTAGTTATTCTGTTAAGAAAGGCCACCTGATTTATCTGAGAGCCAGATGCAGTCATCAAAAGAGCCACGTCTGGCTTGCGAGCCATAGGTTCCCGACCCCTGACCTAAGGGAATGTTTTGGGAAATTTTCACATTAAGCAATTTGTTTGTTTGTTAATAATGTTTAAAGAGCTCAACGTTACAATATTCAAAACAAGTTTCATGTTTCATCTGTTAAAATTAAGAATAGAAATCCCAACATTAGTTTTCTTCATGGAAACATAGGGTCTCTATCGAAAAGGGAGAAAAGTGAACATACCATCTGTGCTTCTGAGAGCAAATAAGTTTCAGCAACTCCTTGAAAAATGGAAAACAATTTAGTAAAGGAAACATTTGGTTTGTATGCCTTCTTATGTCTGACTGTTTATTTTAAATACAGTACCGGTATCATTTATGAGCAGTAAACACAGCACAGAATTGAAGTAAGTGTCTAATCACACTTCGTTATATGAATCTCTGTCAGATGTGTCAGAAGCAATAATTTCTTACCTTTACCAATATTAAGTAACTCTCTCCAATCTCTTCCAAATGCTTAACTACAGGACTGAGAGTCAAGTTAAAAATAGTCTGTACAGCTTAGTGTACCAAGTTACATGATCATGAAATGTCACAGTGGCATGACTTATATCATTGTACTTGATTGGACAGATCCTGACTATCAGATTTGGCTGTTTTTAATGCTTCAAACTGTAATACCAGGTTAAATTGATGAAGCTCCTGCATTCCGGGAGTGAATGTTCTGTAAGTATTCCTCTAGATGGCAGTCTATCCTCCAAGTTCACTGAAAGTACCCTAATAAACAAAAAAGTCCCCTCTAAATGCCAAATGATGAACCTGAAGGTCTTTTACAGGGATCCCTCACTTTCTGCGGTTAATGGGGACCGAGACCCCCCCACGCACCACCGATTTCTACAAAATAGGATCGACACCCCCCCCCCCCCGACTGATGTATACGTACATGTATGTCTGTATATAATATCAATACATACATATTCAATGTGGTCTAGTGGTATAGGGCGCTGGATCGCTGATCCTAAGGTTGGGGGTTCGAGTCCCACTCTCCACAGGGTTGTCACTGCCCCCCCCCCCCCTCCCAGTGCAGCTAACTGGGTTATCAAAGGCGGGCCATGTCTCTCACTGTCTATGGTGAGAGGCATGTAAAAGAGCCATTGCTGACTTTCGTAAAGAGTAGCTGCAAAGTCGTCAGCGTGTTTCTGTCCCTTGCTAAAAAAAAAAAAAAAAGGGTTGTGACAGGAAGGGCATCCGACGTAAAAAAAAAACCTCTGCCAAATGAAAACGTGCGAATTCGCTGTGGCGACTCCCGAGTAAAAGGGAAAAAGCCGAAAGGAAGACAGACAGACATATTCAATGCTATAAATGCTTATAATAACATTAAACATTCAAAAATAATGCATAACACATATAGATGCACACCTCACATTAAAATGCAAGTAGTTTTGTTGGGTTGGTTTTGTTTTTTGGGTTTTATTTTTGTTTTTTGTTTTTTTTTTTTTTTTTTTTTTTGGGGGTTGGGGGTTGCATAATCGGCCCCGTTTTGGTCCATTTTCCTTAACTTTTTCCCTATTTTTTCTTAATTTTCTTATTTTTTATTTTTCAATGAATATTTTTGAAAAACCCGCGATGCACGGAAGCAACAGAAAACAAAAGCACAAAGTAGTGAGGAATCACTGTATACGTTTATTTTCAAAGATACACAATATTCACATTTCCATTTATCAGAAACTATCTAAAATGTAAAAGGGAGGCTAAAATGCCCAATATCCCCAGATCTCTAAGTGTAAATCTAATTGAGAGAAACCTTTTTAAAATTAGCACTTATCCATGTGAAATACACCTTGATGTTACGCAGTAATAAATCTCAGTGCTGTCAAGGTCATGTGGAAGTTGGAGCCAATCCCAGTTGGCTTTGCCGAGGAAACAAACACAGACGGAGCATGCACACTGTACACAGAAAAGGTTAAACCCCCAAATTTTTTTCTTTGGGTAGTGCTGGCCTTGTGGTGTTGGATTACCTATTCCAAGGTTGGGGGTTCAAGCCCCACTGTCAATGGTTGTCACTGCTCCATCCCTATTGCAACGAACTGCGTTATCAATGGCCGGCCACGTCTCTCACTGTCTGTGGTGAGAGGCATGTAAAAGAACTATTGCTGACATTTGTCAAGAGGAGGCCGATTAGCAGTCAGCTGATTAGCTGCGATGGCCAGGTTGTCCAGGGTGTACTCTGCCATCGCCCATAGTCGGCTGAGATGGGTGCCAGCCTCACTGTGACCCTAAATAGGATTAAGCAGTTCAGAAAATGAATGAGTGAACTTTATTTCTTTTAGGAGACCTCTGTGCATCAAATATTTTTTTTTTTTTTTTTAAAATTCATGTTCTGAACCGGGGTCAGTGGTGGCCTGGTGGTAAAGGGCTGAAGGTTGGGGGTTCTGAAGGTTGGGGGTTCAAAGGCCAACCATGTCTCTCACTGTCTATAATCTAAGGTTCATGTAAAAGAACCATCGGCTGACTTTCAACAAGAGTAGCTGCAAAGTTGTCAGCGTGTTTCCACCCTGCGATGGCCTAGTGAGCTGTCCAGGGTGTACTCTGCCCTCGCCTGGAGTCGTCTGGGATGGGCGCCAGCCTCCCTGCGACCCTAATTAGGATTAAGCGGTTACAAAAAATGAACTGAACTGATTTTCTCAACCACTTAATTCTAAATAGGGTTACAGGGAGGCTGACACTCTAGACAATGGGCCATCGCAGAGTCAACACTCACACAAACATTCACACCTCGGGGAGATTTGGAGCAGCCAGTTAACCTATTATGCATGTTTTTGGACTGTGCGAGGAAACTGGAGTACCTGGGGGAGAACATGCAAACGCCACAAAAAAATTCCCGCGCTGGGAATCAAACCCAGGCGTTCTTGCTGTGAGGCAGATGTGCTAATACCTACACCCCTGTGCCACCAAAAAATAAACAGATAA
This sequence comes from Plotosus lineatus, assembly GCA_024760905.1. Taxonomy (NCBI): domain Eukaryota; kingdom Metazoa; phylum Chordata; class Actinopteri; order Siluriformes; family Plotosidae; genus Plotosus; species Plotosus lineatus. Next base: position 16,084,183 of record CM045735.1, on the reverse strand, counting down.
AGGCAACATGGTAGCAGAGGGGTTACCACATCTGTCTCACAGCAAGATGATCTCGGGTCAGAGTCCAGGGTTCGGGCGTTTCTGTGTGGAGTTTGCATATTCTCCTTGTTCTTGTGTAGGCTTCCTTGGGTATTCCCAGTTTTCTCCCACAGTCCAAAGACATGCCCATAAGGCCACATTGGCTGTTCCAAGTTGCCCCTAGATGTGGATGTGATAGGGAATAGCCTTTAATAATGGGTCGCCACAGCGAATCATCTGATATGCACGTTTGATTTGGCATCGGTTTTTACGTCGGATGCCCTTCCTGACACAACCCTTTAGCAAGGGACAGAAACACGCTGACGAAAGTCAGCAATGGTTCTTTTACATGAACCTCTCACCATAGACAGTGAGAGACATGGCCAGCCTTTGACAACCCCGTTAGTTAGCTGCACGGGGGGGGGGCCAGTGACAACCCTGTAGGGACTTGAATTGGTTAATGACAACCTTGCAGAGAGTGGGACTCGAACCCCCATCCTTAGGATCAGCGATCCAGAGCAGTTTACCACAAGGCCACCACTGCTCACGGCCTTTAATAATGAATCTTCTTTTCATTTTGGATTTTTCCGTTTCTCGGGAGTCGCCACAGCGAATCATCTGATTTGGCAGAGGGGTTTTTTTTTTTTTCGTCGTATGCCCTTCCTGTCACAACCCTTTTAACAAGGGACAGAAACACGCTAACGGCTTTGCAGCTACTCTTTACGAAAGTCAGCAATGGTTCTTTTACATGAACCTCTCACCATAGACAGTGAGAGACACGGCCCGCCTTTGATAACCCAGTTAGCTGCACATTGGGGGGGGGGGGGGGGGGGGCAGTGACAACCCTGTGGGGACTTGAACCCCCAACCTTAGGTCAGCGATTCTGCGCCCTATCCACTAGACCACCACTGCCCCACGGCCTTTAATAATGAATACCCTTCTTTATCCGTCCTTGGTGCATTGGGAGCAGGCCAGCAGGAGTCCTTGTTGCTCTTCCGGAGAACATTCTCTTTGCTTTTCCCACCCGTTTTCCGGCGAATCGCAGATCGTGCACGCGCCATCAAATCAGCGGTCTGTTTGAAAGGGATAAACGCCTTGAGCCAATCATATCGAAGGAGGCGGGGTTTATGGGAGTACGAGTCGGGCAAAGAAAATAACGTCTCCTAGTGATGGAGAGGGAAACAACATGCCGGAAGTAGGGTTTCTGGAGTTGGAAAGGTAACTGTAAGAAGTCGTCAGAGAAAAAAAAAGGGAGAACGGGAATTGACGAGGAAAGAGAAAAGGGGGACGCGAACAAAAAGAATAAGAGTCTTTGGTGGGATTTTTTTTTTTTTCGTGCATTTTTCTTCTCGGCTGCAGTTGAACACAATGGGATTACCAGCTCTGGAATTCAGCGACTCGTTTTTGGACAGTCCGGACTTCAGAGATCGGCTGAAATGTCACGAATTCGAGCTGGATCGGACCAATAAGTTCATAAAGGAGCTGATTAAGGACGGAAACATGCTCATCAGCGCCCTGAAAAGTAGGTTGAACACCCTGGATAGCTAAAACAAATATTTATACATATTTATATTTCTATATAAAGTGTAACTGTGCACATGGTTTTTTTAAACAATGAATGAGATCATCTTTTGTGATGCTCATCAGTTTTATACTTTAATTTAAAATAATAAATAAAATTACTCAGCTGTGTGAAAGCACTGATTTAACCAAGTTTTTTTTTTTTTTTTCAATATTTTTCCAAAACAAAGTTTTAAGTCAGTATTTATTTACTTATTTATTTATTTATTTATTTTTAATTTTTTGAGATATGGACATTTTTTCCCCCCAACATGATACATCATCATTTAAAAACAAACTACAGTACAAACAAGCAAAAGCTGGTGCCTATCTCAGCCAATGCTGGGTTAAGGTAGGGTACACCCTGACGAGCTCGGGCAGTGGTGGCCTGGTCATAAAGGTGCTGGATCGCTGATCCCAAAGTTGGGGGTTCGAGCCACACTCTCCACAAGGTTGTCACTGTCCCCTCCAGTGCAGCTAACTGGGTTATCAAAGGCCGGTCATGTCTCTCACTGTCCATGGTGAGAGTTTTGTGTAAAAGAACCATTGCTGGCTTTCATCAAAAGTAGCTGCATAGCCGTCGGCGTGTTTCTGTCCCATGCTAAAAGGTTGTGTCAGGAAGGGCGTCCGACATGAAAACCTATGCCAATTCAAACATGCGAATCATGTGATTCACTGTGGCGACCCTTGAAAAAGGGAAAAAGCTGAAAAGAAAAGAAGAAGAAGAAGAAGAAGAAGAAGAAGAAGTCACCCCAAAGAGCTCAGCAGTAGGCACAATTTTGGACCAGCCAATTTGCCTAATTTGGGGGCTGGTGGCCTAGTGGTTAGTGTGCTGGGCTCATGATCAGTAGGTTGTTAGTTCAAATCCCAGTTAGACCCCCACTGGTCGAAGACCCCTGTTCAAGGTCTTAACTACAAGTGTGCCTCTGTTCACCCAGCAGTATAAAGGGTGACCAGTAAAAATATACTGGGAAGGTAACCTGCGATGGACTGGCGTCCCATCCAGGAGGAGTTGAACTCCTGGTCGCTTCACGCTATGGAAACCGGGGATAAGCACCGGCCTGATGAGCCACTATGCTCGGGTGTAAAAAGCCCACATCACCTTAAAAAAATTTGCCTAATGTGAATATGTTTAAACTGTCGAAGGAAACCAGAGTACGTGGAGTAAACCCACTCAAGAATGAGGAAAACACGTAAACTCCACACTCCACCGTGATGCCCTATAGGCGCGTGCACACACACACACACACACACACGCACACACTCCATCCCCACCAACTTTCGGTGAAGGCAGGTTACACCTGAAATCTGAACAGCTTTCCAGGCTATTGCAGGGCCAGCATACATATGATTACCTAAATATATACATACATACATACATATATACATATATATATATATATATATAAAAATACATACATTTATATATATATATATATATAATGGTATGGTAGGCCTCCGTCAGTCCCGAAGGACTATGGCTGCGCTCTGGCTGGTATTCCGGCTGGTGATACTCCCCAGTGCACAGAGCCCGGGTAGGGAGTAATGAGGGACAGGCTGTTACCCAAGCAGCAAGTCCCCCGTCTCAGCGCCACCGGAAGGATCCAATGGAAGGGCAAGTGCCGATACGACTGGGTTCCAGTGCTGCTGCAGGAGAGAATCTACGGTCAATTTAGAACAGCCAATTAACCTACAGTGCACGTCTTTGGATTGCGGGAGGAAACCGGAGCACCCGGAGGAAACCCGCACAAGCACAGGGAGAACATGCAAACTCCACACAGAAACGCCCAGGCCGGGAATCGAACCCAGGCCTTATTGCTGTGAGGCGGACGTGCTAACCACTACGCCACCGTATATATATATATATATATATATATATATATATATATATATATATATATATATATATATATATATATATATGTGTGTGTGTGTGTGTGTGTGTGTGTGTGTGTGTGTGTGTGTGTGTGTGTGTGTGTGTGTAAAGTGTGATGATGCTTTAGAATTGTTTTGTACAACTTTATAAAGAAATTTGCTGGAGGTTTTTCTGAACTTCTTAAAGATCTTCTCATTTTTGCAGAAAACCCAGCAGCTTTTATTGTATTTTGGTTTGAAAGTTGCCTTTTGTATAACGTGCTTCTTTCTTTACTCACATGCAAACATTTTCCCTTAACATTTCATTTTGTGCTGAAAAGCTAATATTTTTAAATTGGCAATAAATTCTTAAAGGATAAATCCATAACGAAGTTTGTCATAAAATGTTTTTCCTTAACACATCCAAAGAATAAAGCCAGTTAGCCACTTGCTAACTGCACTATGACGTGGACACTTATAACGATAAAGCCGATCTAATTGGCTGTTGAGTTGTCTGAAACTGTTTTTTTTTTTTTTTTTTTATCGCCAGCACTTGGGCAAAATGCGAACCTCAGTTGTGTCTTGTTGCAAGATTTGTTTTGGTTTCTTGAGCACAGTGTCATGTCAGATGAAAATTGTGTATACCTCCCTATTTAGGCATCAATTTTCACATTCTTTTTTTTTTTATTGGTGGCGTAGATGGTGGTGGGGTGTTCTTCAAGAACCCAGTTAAGAAAAAAATAAATAAATAGGGCAGGGCACACTGTAATTGGTCTCACAAGGTCAGAGAGTGCCCACCCTGCCCGGAGTCAGCAGGCATGGGCTCCAACTGTGCTGTAATTTTAATAAAGGAGACAGATGTTCGGAAAATTAATGGAAATAAAAATATATATGTATGTAAACAATTTTACTTCTGTCTAAAAGTATTCTTTATGGTATCTTAGAATAATTGATTTATCTTTATGATTTCAGGCTAATTGACTACTTAACCCTTAGATCGGGTCCAATACAGCAAATAAATTAAAAGCAAGTAAAAAAAAAAAAGTGAAGCAGGATTTCTTTAAAAGAAATTCAAAAAGGTTCACATAATTTGTACTATTCATACATCTGTGCTGTTGATTAAACAATGCTGATTAGATGAGTTGTGTTATGTATTCTTTATATATGCGTTATTAATATAGAATTTTATATTATTATTGTCATGAAATGGACTCCATGAGGACCCTGTTGGGAAACTTGGAACCTTTTGTTATCTGAAGAACCCTTCTTGGTTTTGGAAGCTTGACATTGTTCTGGCTGTTTATCGTAATGCACTTTCTTTACTGTGCTGTTGTTTCTGTACTATGAGCTCATTCAGGGACTTGAATGTAGTGTCGACATTCAACATGAACAGTATTTACAACATGTCGAGTGCGTGTTATGGTGAAGGATTTTTGGAGTAGATATTAGTGTTTGTTGGAAGGAGGCTCCAGTTTTAGCACATCAGAAGTAAAGCTGCAACTTTTAAAACTTTTCAGACCAGACTTTGCTTGGACTTTATGTATAATAACAGGCTGCATTGTTTATTTTGTCAGTTTCTTGGGGAGAAAAAAGAGAGACTAATGAGGCAATGCATGTTTATAGCTATGATAACATAAGTAATAATGAGAACTAACTCGTTTTGTGAATGTCTCAAAGCATAATATATAACTTCAAGTGAATATTAAAATATGATGCATTGTGCAATTGGTTTTGATGGAATATATATATATATATATATATATATATATATATATATATATATATATATATATATATATATCCGGTGTGATGTGTAATTGTAAGGTATCGGCAAGAATGAAGGGAAAAGTGTACAAGGCGGTGTTGAGGCCAGCGATGTTGTATGGGTTAGAAACAGTGGCCCTGGGGAAAAGGCAGGAGTCAGAGTTGGAGGTAGCAGAGATGAAAATGTTGAGGTTCTCTTTGGGAGTAACGAGGATGGATAGGAATAGGAATGAGCACATCAGAGGGACAGCACATGTAAGACGTTTTGGAGACAAAGTCAGAGAGGCTAGATTGAGATGGTTTGGACATGTACAGAGGAGGGATAGTGAGTATATTGGAAGTAGGATGCTGAGGTTGGCACTACCAGGCAAAAGGCCCAGAGGAAGACCAAAGAGAAGATTTATGGATGTGGTGAAGGAGGACATGAAGGTAGTTGGTGTAAGAGAAGAAGATGCAAAGGATAGGGTGAGATGGAGGCAGATGATTCGCTGTGGCGACTCCTGAAGGGAACAGCCGAAAGGAAAAGAAGAAGCAGAAGAAGAAGAAATATATATATATATATATATATATATATATATATATATATATATATATATAAAATGCAGCCATGAGGTGGGGGGGCACTAACCAGTGTCTCTCCCCCTCATGCCGAAGAAGAAGAAGAAGAAGATATCTATATATACATACATACATATATATATATATATATATATACACATGGATCCCTCACTTTCCGTGGTTAATTGGGACCAAGATCCCCCCACGACACCACCGAATTCCGGGAAGTAGAAGAACCCCCCCCCCACCCCCGACTGATGTATACATACATGTATCTGTGTATATAATATCAATAAATACTCATTAAAAGTTTAAATGCTGACAATAACAATTAAACATTCAACAATAATGCATAAGATGTAAATAAAATATAAATACACACACATACAGACGCGTGTGCACAGATGTGTGCCTCACATAAAAATGTAAGAAGTTTAGATGGGGGGTTGTTTTTTGTTTTTGTTTGTTTGGGTTGTTTTATTTTTATTTATTTTTTTTGCATAAGTGGCCTTGTTTGGCATTTTCCTTAACTTTTTCCCCTATTGTTCCTTAATTTCCTTATTTTTTAAATCGATGAATATTTAAAAAAAAAAAAAACCTGTGATGCACTGAAGCTGCATGAATTGAAGCGCGAAGTAGCGAGGGATCCCTGTATATACATACATACATACTACTGGTATATTGTCTCATGCAGGAATAATTCTGAAGTGAATTTCCTCTGAGCATTGACCGGGATTGTGAAATGTACTTTACAACTCCCTATGACTCACCTTTTATCATCCCAGGTGTTGTTGCGTATGGCATTTTTTTCCCATCCGTAATTGTGTCACAGATAAAGGTGAAGGCTGTTGTGCTTTTGCACCCAAGCCTAGTGGCTCATCACAGTCAGAGCCTACCCCGGTTTCTATAGTAGGAAGCAACTAGGAGTTCAACTTCTCCTGGATGGGGCAGCAGCCTAATTTAAGGTTGCTTTCCCACAATTTTGACTTTTACCAATTTATACTGCTGGGTAGAACCACACTTGTGGTTAAGACAGTGCTTCTCAATTATTTTGTGTGGCGCCCCCTGTAGGAAGAAAAAAACATTTTACGCCTCCCCACCACCCCGTGAGCGACTATAAATAGTATTATTTATCTATAAAATTATAATTAGTACACCTCTGCATAACATTGTATCTTTATTAACATTAAAAACAACAAAAAGAAAGAAATGTAGTTCAACTCACAATAAAAAAAACTTCATTGTTTTTAATCTGTAACTGAAAAGATTTAAAGTGCAACAATGTGCCTGAAATTTAAAAAAAAAAACTTTGTTCCCGTTAGAAAATTTTCCGTGTTGTTTCTTGAGTGGTTGTTTACTGCACGTCATATCGTTTACTTGTGCGAAAAACCGCTACACCATAGCGCAACAATGAGAGCATCACTGCCAACTACTGGAGTGGAATTGCAATTGCACTTAATTCTCGTACACTATTCCAGAAAAGCATGTTTCCCAGGGTCATACGTGCTCCCCACGACATCATACCACGTGCCCCACTATTTGAGAAACACTGGGTTAAGACCTTGTTCAGGGCTCTTAGCATGGTGAGATCTAATGTGGCTTCGAATCCATGGCCTCTTCATCATGAACCCACTACACCACCAGCTCTATTAACTGTATCAGAAGTCTATGTTTGTTTTACTATCAGTCTAAATACACATAAATGGAGTTTTTTACAGTATCGTGATGATATGGTATTTTCATAATGATATTTCTTGAAATAGGAAATGACTTAGATATTCATTGTAGACAGAACTTTTAATCTCTTTTCATTTTGGAATCCACCAGTCTGGCTCACCTTCTGTTCACTTCTGATGACCTTGACACTGTGCTACAGGGAATAATGCAGCAAGTTGTATTCTTAAAATGCAGCAAATACTTCCTTAGCAAAGCAACTGTGGTTGTGCTTTTCTGTTTGAGTTTAGTATTTTCAAATCCACACATCTGTATAACAGAGATGCTAATTGGCGGATGATAAGTTTCACATAAACATCATAATTCATTCATTCATTTTCTGTAACCACTTTATCTTAAATAGGATCGCGGGGAGGCTGGTAATCATCCCAGCAAACTCCGTGCGAGGGCAGAGTACACCCTGGATAGCTTGCCAGGCCATTGCAGAGCGTAAACATGCTGATAGCCTACTCTCGTTGAAAGTCAGCAATGGTTCTTTTACTTGAACCTCACACCAACCATAGGCAGTGAGAGACATGGCCGGCCTTTGATAACCCAGTGAGCTGCACTGGGGGGACGGTGACAACCCATGGAGAGTTGGGTGTGAACCCCCAACCTTAGGATCAGTGATCCAGCACCTTTATCACCAGGCCACCACTGGCCTAAAAGAAAAAAATGGAGATAGCATTTTATTATATGATAATCAGTACACTACAGTATCAGTCATCTTTGTGCATATAAAATCTATTGAAAATTCCAGTACAGGGATCCCTCGCCGCTTCGCGCTTCAATTCATGCGGCTTCCGTGCATCGCATTATGTTTTTTTTTTTTTAAATATTCATCAAATTAAAAAATAAGGAAACTAAGGAAGAATAGGAGAAAAGGAAAATGCAACAAAACCAAGGCCAATTATGCAAAAAAAAACCCAAACAAACAAAAACAAAAAACAACCCAAAACCTCCCATCAAAACTACTTACATTTTTATGTGAGGTGCGCATCTGAGTACGTGCACGTGCATCTACGTGTGTGTTCACGCTCGTCTGTATATGTGTGTATGTAAGGTGGGCATGGGGGGGTATGGGGTGTGTGTGTCAATCCTACTTCGTGGAAATCGGCAGTCATGGGGGGTCTCGGTCCCAATTAAAAAAAGAAGTGAGGGATCACTGGATATACTTAAATAATGACTAGTATTTGTGAAATTGAACCAAATAATTGATGCCCTTGGTGTTTCTGAAGTGTCTCCACTCATTTGCTGAACTAATCTTACTACCTGGGTTGAGGGAAGGCTCTACCTATCTCAGCTGACATTGGGTGAAGGCGAGATACAAAACTGAACAGCTAGCCAGACCATCAAAGGACAACACACTCAACCATTCCTACTCACATGCCAAATGTGCATGTCTTTGGACTGTGGAGGGAAACCAGAAGACCCGGAGGAAACCACAAGCACAGGGAGAACATGCAAACTCCACACAGAAACATCAGAGTCCAGAAATCAAACCCAGGATCTTCTTGCTGTGGGGTGGATGTGCTAACCACCGTGTCACCTGATGTCTTCGTTAGCTTATTCTGACTGCATTTTCCTGGGCAAGGTCTTAACCATAAATATAACTTTCTCCACTCAGCAGTATAAACGGGTACCAGTAAAAAAAAAATACTGTAAAATGAACCTGCGATGGGCTGATCTTACATCCGGGAGGAGTTGAACTCCTAGTCGCTTCACCCTACGGAAACCGAGGCGAAGCTCCAGCCTAACGAGCCACTAGGATCGAGAGAAAAAAGCCTAACAGACTTACCTTATAATTCTTCTAGGGTCAAGGGGAGTCTGGAGCCTATTTTGAGCAAAGGCAGGGTGCATGTTTGAACAGCTCGCCAGCCCATTGCAAGGCCAACACATACATCCATTTTGCATTCAGTCACACCTTGGGCTATTTTGAACAGGTAGCCTAAATGTGAACGTCTTTGGGCTGTAGGAGGACACAGAAGTACCCAGAGGAAATCCACACATGGGGAGAACATGCAAACTCAACACAGGAACGCGCTCAGTGAGCCTGGGACTTGAACCCAGGAGCTTCTTGCTGGGATGCAGAAGCGCTATCGACTTCACCACCATGCTTCCCAAACCTCCATATATTCTTAACAAATGGTGTCTTATTTTTCCACAGCTGTATGTGGGTTTGATGTTCGATGCACCCCCCCCCCCCATCATTTTTTCAAACTCTGACACTGTTTTCTTTCATTCTTTGCCCATGCTGCTCTGTACGGTGCCATGGCAACGTGGCTCCAACTCAAACGCCTGCTTAAAAAAACAAATGGGAAAGTCTCTAGGGTTTACACAGAATGGTGTGGAAAAAGAAAACAAACAAAAAAAACACTGAATAAGCAGCAGTTTTGCAGAGAGGAAATGCCTTATTGATAAGCCTGATCCAAGCAGACAGGAAGCCTGGGCTAACTCAAATAATCACTCTTTACGACTGTGGTGAGCAGAAAAGCATCTCAGAAAGTCCAACATGCAGAACCTTGAGGTAGATGGGTGAAAGCAGCAGAAGACAATATCAGGTTCTACTCCTGTCAGCAAAGAACAAGAATCAGAGTCTACAGAGGGCACAGGCTGTTCAGTTTTGATGAGTCTGTGCCTCAGGTTCCTGAGACTCCGATCCAAAAGCTGTTATTAAAATATCTGTCCATTAATATCAATGTATTTTTAGTATACAGGAATTTTTAACAGGGAAAATATTACCAGGCTGCGATGATGACTGATACACTGATACAAGAATGACTCTTCTTTGTGCAGATCTTTCTGCAGCTGTGCAGAAGTTTTCACAGTCTCTTCAAGATTTTCAGTTCGAATGCATCGGCGACGCGGAAACCGATGATGAGATTAACATCGGTAAGTGACTAACCACCAGTCTCTGAGGGTTTACATAGTATGTAGTTCTCATAGTAGGATGATCTGTGCAACTTTCCAGCATGAAGATTAATCATATAATCAGATGATACTAAGAGCAGTGCACATGATCTTCCCATCTGAACCCACCCACACTTAAAGAATGACGCTTGTGGCAAAATCTTCAAGGCTAGCCAGGGTTACAGTGTTCATTTCAATGCAGCCGGACTGAACCCTGTTGATGTGAATTCACTTTGAGTTCATGCAAAAATGAAATTAACAATTAATTAAAGTGTCAAAGTCACAGTTGAGCTTTGACTGTGGTTGCTGCTGGTACTTCCTTTCTGTGTTCTCGTTCTTCTAAGCCACACAACTGTCACAAGTCTCAGACCAGCTCTCTCTGACACACATCTGAAAACAATTCTGCCTATTGCCGCAGCCGCGAGCGCCACCATGCACCAGTCTCAGCTTTTTTCTGTGGTAAACACTGATGTCTTTTCATCCCACTGTGACACAGTACTGCCTGTAATTTAATATCCTGGATGTGATCAAGTCAACATTTGACATAATGTTGCAAAAAAAGCTATATAAAGAAAGCACTAAAGTATATAAAATAATAATAATAATAATATTATATTATTATACATTATATGCAGCAGTGAAGGGATGGATAGGATCAGAAATGAGTATATCAGAGGGACAGCCCACGTAAGATGTTTTGGAGACAAAGTCAGAGAGGCTAGATTGAGATGGTTTGGACATGTACAGAGGAGGGATAGTGAGTATATTGGCAGTAGGATGCTGAGGTTGGAACTACCAGGCAGAAGGCCTCGAGGAAGACCAAAGAAGAGATTTATGGATGTGGTGAAGGAAGACATGAAGGTCGTTGGAGTCAGAAAAGAAGATGCGGAGGACAGGGTGAGGTGGAGGCGGATGATTTGCTGTGGCGACCCCTGAAGGGAGCAGCCGAAAGGAAAAGAAGAAGATGCAGCAGTGAAGGGCACCGATGTACTGTTTAATAAAGATGGTCAGATGATCTCAGCCAAAATACAGTAAAAAAATAGTATGTACGATGGAGTGTTATGTGTATGATGGGGTCCAATGTACCTCAACGCATATTAAGTGTTAGATAGAAAATGCAGGTGTGAATGCACTGGTCTGCAGGATGGAACACTGCTATGGATCATAGCGGAATGCCAAGATATTGCTGTGATATGGACAATTTCAGTGAAAAAATTTTTTTTAAATGTGCTTTTTTGTCATCCCCATGTATATTAAACTGACTATATAAAATACTGTCAGGTCAGGGTTTGCCCTGCTACTGGTAGCATGTAAGCCAGTACAACCTGCTGTATGGCCTAGTGGTCGGCGACTAAACCGGCTTCCCCACCAGGTTCCAAATTTGGTGAGAAGGGTGGCTAGCAACCCAGTCGGAATAAAAACAAGACCTATCGAATGGCGGATGAACTCTTTATGTCAACGGCCAGCTAGCTAGAGATGGTGTCTCAATAAAAACACCCTGCAGAAAGAACTTTGTGCCTCTACTGCGGATTTTTTTGCCCTTCGTATACAGCCATGACAAGAAGAATGGCTGTTATGGCTGCTGCCTATGCCAGAATTCTGGCGCGGCACCCAGATTGATTGATTGATTGATTGAGTGATATAACATAGCTAATTCGTCAAATTTCTTAATCCTATTAGGATCACCATGAGACATATCTCAGTCTGAAGCATATCTCAGTCGACTCACGCAACCATTCACACTCACGCCTGGGGGCAACTTGGAACAACCAATCAGTGTAATGTGCATGTCTTTGAACTGTGGGAGGAAACCCAAGCAAGCATGTGGAGAAGATGCAAATTCCACACAGAAACACCCTCACCAAGCCTGGGACTCAAACCCAGGATATTCTTGCTGTGACTCATACATGCTAACCTCTACATTACTCTGTTACCCATTAACAGCTATGTATTAGCTATTTAGAGTCGACTGTGTTTCCGTTGGCCACATTTCACGGTTGCCTAGCAACTCTGATTGAAAAATGTATATGGTTCAAATAAGGAGACAAATTGCAATCTATACAGTATAATGAAGATGGCAGCAAGGAACCGATGTCCAAGAGCATTGCTGTGTTCACATGAGGGAGTTCGCTATAAAATAATATACCATAATATATCACGGCGCTGAAAGACTCTTGTTTCGGATTGGTCAGAAGGTGCTGCTTTCTATAAGAGTAGTTTTTACAGTGGATCGGGATTATCCATCGAATAATATCCATCTGTTATCAATGCTACCTTTCCATCAGCGTTATGGAGGTAACTGGAGCCAACCCCCGCTGATTTCAGGTGAGAGGTGAGGTACACCCAGAACAGGTCACCAGGGGTAACACAAACACAACCATTCATAGTGATAATCACACCTATGGGCAGGTTCGTTCAGTGACACCCAACCTTTTTATCACCACGGACCGTTCAACACTTGGCAAATTTACCGCGGACCCGGGGTAGGGGGGTCATAGATTGTTTGTATTGTAAATATAACATTTATATAAAAAATTATTATTATTATTATTATTATTATTATTATTATTATTATTATTATTATTATTGCTATTATTGTTGTTGTTGTTGTTGTTGTTATTATTATTATTATTATTATTATTATTATTATTATTGCTATTATTGTTGTTGTTGTTGTTGTTGTTGTTATTATTATTATTATTATTATTATTATTATTGTTATTATTTTTGTTGTTGTTGTTGTTGTTGTTGTTGTTATTATTATTATGAATGATAATAATAATAATAAGCACTCCATGAATGTTATTTTTCAACAGCTGAAATAAAGTTGGTTGGGAAGTAGAGCTTGAACTTTTCTTAAAAAAAAAAAAAAAAAAAAAAAATACAGGTGATAATGCACCAGCTGGGAGAATGAAGGCTCAGGCCCAGTCTTACCCCAAATTCCCGCTATTGTTTGAAACATATCCAACTCGCCTCTGTTCATGTGCCATCCCCTTGTGGGTTACATTTTAGCGCTCAAATAACCGACATATACCCGAGAGAATCCAGTCATTTTTCAAAAAAAAATTTTTTTTCAAAATTAAAGATCATTTAGACTCAGATAATAAATAAAATGGAAATAATGAATTTCTTTGTGGACCGGTACCAATTGAGCCACGGACCTGTACCGGTTCGTGGACCGGTGTTTAGGGACCACTGGGTTAGTTTAGGCAGATGACGTAATGTGCCTATTTTTGGATTGTGGGAAGAAACCAGAGCATCCAGAGGAAATCCACGTCAGCACCTGAAGAACTTCACATAGAAAGTCTCGTGGCTGAGAGTCAACCCTGAAACTTTTCAATGTGACGTGACAATGCTTACCACCAAGCCCCACCTAGTAAATAGTCCAATTTCTTTAAGTGTTTTATTTGTGTTTTTTGTTATATAATATTATCACTGTGTGGTTTTCTGTGGAAGACATTTGTTTATTTATTTATTTATTTTTATTTTTATTTTTATTTTTTTTTTACTGAGTCTCCATTTTCTTGCTTCTGGAAAGCTGTTCCTTTAAGTTTTCTGAAGAAGAAGAAGAAAGTCTCCAGGAAAGACAAGTTTGTTTTGTGAATTCTTGGCACGGTGCCAGGCAGTACTTTTTACCTGAGGGTGAAAAAAAAAAAATCCACAGTTTACACCTAATCTATCGACTTCACAAACTTTCCACAACACTAAATGGATAACAAGAATAACAGTAGTACTGGAAAATTGTAGAAGTGTAAAGGCAATGCAACACATTCTGGTAGAGGAAAATAATCAACTTCAGGGTGGTGAGAGTAATCCTGCTTTACTTTGGGCCTCGTCACACAATCCTGTCATTGTTTATTTTCTGATAACAGCAAAGCCCAATAGTGTAAATGAAAAAAGCGCCAATAGTAACGCCATCAGGCCGTTTAATTTATGCAAGAATGTGCTGAAGTAAATGTATTGCAAACTTTTTAATGTTGAATTAAAAAGCTGGCTCACATTTCCCAGAGTCCCCTGTACTCTTTTCTTTTTGGGGAAAAAAAAAACATGTGTCATGTACATCTTAGCTCTGTTTTCAGGAAAACCTTTGAAATGTACTGTTAGTGGTCCCTCCCCACTATAAAAGTGATGCTCAGAGAAGCAGTTTTGGGACCTAAAGGTTGCTGGTTCGATTGTCGAACCAACAAGAAAAATGTGTGTTAGTGGAGGAGTGAGCTGCACCCTTCCCTTCCCTTCCTCTGGCTTCATGGCTGAAGTGCCCTTGAGCCCCAGTGTTTGTGCGCCTACTGTTTGCTTTTGTGAGTGCACACTTTAGCTGGGCTTAATGCAAAGGCAGTAAATTTACTTGCGTGATTACTATAGTTTAGCAACATCAAAAAAAAAAAAAAAATTAAATTATACTAACAAACTAATCAAGATGGCAGACAATCGGAGCTACCTGCCATGTGGCGTGGCCAATCAATCATCTATAGTATGAGGAGGAATATTGATACAATTGATGGTCCTGCAACATAATTTGCATAGATAATTTCCTACGGGATCAAAAAAGTGCTCTGATAATTACTCAACAAGTCCCGTTCTCAGTGATGGCTAATTCAGTTCAGCTCAGTTCATTTTCTGTAACCGCTTCATCCTAATTAGGGTCGCGGGGAGGCTGGTGCCCATCCCAGCCAACTCAGGGCGAGGGCAGAGTACACCCTGGACAGCTCGCCAGGCCATCGCAGGGCGGAAACACGCTGACGGCTTTGCAGCCTACTCTTTACGAAAGTCAGCAATGGTTCTTTTACATGCCTCACACCATAGACAGTGAGAGACATGGCCGGCCTTTGATAACCCAGTTAGCTGCACTGGGGGTGGCTAATTCAGCTCACTGAAAAATAAAGTATTACGGTTAATGTTGGTATCAAGAAAACTTGTGGTATTCACCGCCAGGATAATCACACACTGTATGCTATTGTTGCTTGAGATGAAGTATTTTTATTAAGGACTGAGCCTTGGTTCTGGGACTTAAACTCACATCTTTCTAGTCACAAACAACATGATAACGATATATATATAGATATATATATACAGGGAGGGGCAGTGGTGGTCTAGTGGTAGGGCGCAGGATCGCTGATCCTAAGGTTGGGGTTTTGAGTCCCCACAGGGTTGTCACTGCCCCCCCCCCCCCCCCAATGTGCAGCTAACTGGGTTATCAATCAAAGGCCATCCATGTCTCCCACTGTCTATGGTGAGAGGTTCATGTAAAAGAACCATTGCTGACTTTCGTAAAGAGTAGCTGCGTAGCCGTCAGCGTGTTTCTGTCCCTTGCTAAAAGGTTGTGACAGGAAGGGAATAAAAACCTACGCCAAATAAAATGTGCGAACCAGATGATTCGCTGTGGCAACCCCTGAGAAAGGGAAAAAGCCAAAAGGATAATATATATATATATATATATATATATATATATATATATATATATATATATATATATACACAGGGATCTCTCACTTTCCGAGGTCAATTGGGACCGAGACCACCACCCCAGCGACCACGAAATCCATGAAGTAGGATCACCCCCACCCCTGACTGATGTATACATACATGTATATGTGTATATAATATCAATAAATACATATTCAATGCTATTAATGCTTATAATAATAATTAAACATTAAAAAATAAAACATATAAGATGTAAATAAAATATAAATACACACACACACATACAAATGCAGATATGCGTGCACTCAGATGCGCACCTCACAACAATGTAACTAATTTTGATTGGAGGTTTTTTGCATAATTGACCTTGTTTTTGTTGCATTTTCCTTAACTTTTTCTCCTATTCTTCCTTAATTTTTTTATTTTTTAATTCGACGAATATTTAAAAAAAAAAGAACGCGATGCACTGAAGCGCGAAGTAGCGAGGGATCCCTGTATACATTGATCCCTCCCTCGCTACTTTATGCTTCAGTTTCTGCGGCTTCAGTACATCGCAGGTTTTTCAAAACTATTTATCGAAAAATTAAAAATAAGGAAATTAAGAAAAAATAGGGAAAATTAAGGAAAATGTAACAAAAACAAGGCCAATTATTGAAAAAAACTTACATTTTTATGTGAGGTGCACATCTCAGTGTGTGTGTATTTATATTTTATTTACATCTTATATGCATTATTTTTGAATGTTTAATTCTTACTATAAGCATTTATGGCGTTGCATATGTATTTATTGATATTATATACAGATATACATGTATGTATACATCAGTCGGGGGGGGGGTCGATCCTACTTCGCGGAAATCGGCGGTCGCAAAGGGGTCTCGGTCCCCATCAACCGCAGAAAGTGAGGGATCCCTGTATGTGTGTGTGTGTGTATATATATATATATATATATATATATATATATATATATATATATATATATATATATATATATCAGTCTTATTAATATCTCTGCTATGTGCTAACATTTCCTAGATGCTTGAAAAGCCTGAAGTCTGAGGAGACATGCTGCCTCAGTGTTTACGCTTCTTTCTCTCGCTCATTAATGCAGCTGAAATATGTCATGCTGTGGATGAAGAGCTGTTTACTCAGGGGCCTGTGTTAATAACCACAAATGTGTAGCCTTGGGAAGCATGTTTGGAGATGCTAAAAGCAAGAGATTACAGCAATGGGGTCTCGGTGCGGTGAGACCCGGTCATATACCATACAGGGAAAAGTTGTGTATTCCATGCGAGAAGTGATGGAGCTGAAACTGTTCACTGATCCACTGAACCTGAATGACCTGAGATGAAGTGATGTGGTTCGGCATTATCCATGTTTCCAATGTGAATAATTCTAACATGAGACTAGGCTTTCACTCTGATTTTGCATTTTCCTTTTATTAATGTTCCTATTTTTTTTCCCCTGGCAGGTTTTTCCACAGTATTAGGTTGTGTTTGTTGCAGTAACCAATGGGGGGGGGGGCTGGGTAGGTATGAGGTTGGGGGAATTCTGGGAGTATGCAGATGGAAAATATGAATGAGTCACTCTTATTTCTCTTTAATTATTTTATTTTCATGAATTCATTATTTAGTCAATCAATAATACCATATGTAAGGTGTTCCACCGTAGATAATTTAATTGCTGAGTTTTCTGTCTTATACATCTTGGCTTCGCTTACAGGAGCAATCAGTACAGACTTGCTGCTCTGTATTACCTCCACAACACAAAGCTGTGTTATAATGTTAATTTCTGGCATGCAAACCCATCAACTTTCAATGAAGTTTGATGTTATGGAACCAGAGTAGGGTGGGTCAAGTCATGTGGTTCCACACGAGCCTAAGTTTAAAACTCAGGCGAGTCTATGCAACTGGAAACATAAGTATATACTGTATATCCCATATCAGCATATAAGTATGTGTTGACATGGAAAGTTAAGTTTGGATTGAATGAATCCTCAATTTATTTTTGATTATCTTGTCATTCCGTAAGATGGCGAGCAGCACAGAAGTAATACAAAACCTCATAGGAAATGAGCGTTAGAAGTTTATTTTCTTTAAAAGAAATCTCGAGGGAAGTATAACCCCAGACCTCCCTAGTGGATCTATGTTTTTCTCTGCTCATGCATCCTACTCACCTTTTTCACCCCAGGCCAGCTTGCATGCCTGAAATTTACAGCCGCCCCCAACTTGCTAGCCTCCATAAGTGCTTACTAATACTTATTTGGGTATTTTGTTTTCCATGATTGACAGCATTGGGTTAAGAACATATTGTAGATAGATTGATGTATCCGAGCTAACTTGAATGAATCAGTTTTGTAAACATTTTTGCTGGGTTGTTGACGACACTAACCAGTCGTGAACCCGGGATTGATTCAGGAATTAAGTCGGCTGTCTGCTCTGCAGGGGAAAGCCAACAACAGAGAGAGAGAGAGAGAGAGAGAGAGAGAGAGAGAGAGAGAGAGAGAGAGCGAGAGTTGAAATAAGATTTCACTAGATTCTGAAAGGTACTTCAAAACAGAAAATTGGTACGTGGTAGTGTTGTAATGGAAACATGTAGAGTAATGTCTAGGTGTGAGTGTGAATGTGAATACAGGGATCCCTCACTTTCCGCTGTTAATTGGGACCGAGATTCCCCGCGATAACTGAAATCCGCGAAGTAGGATCAAGCCCCCTAACTCCCCCAGACTGACGTATACGTACATGTATAACTATATTTTGTATATAACAAAACTATATTTTTGTGAGGTGCGCATTTGCGCGCGTGCATCTTTATGTGTGTATTTATATTTTATTTACATCTTAAACGTTAAAAAATTATGCATAAGATGTAAATAAAATATAAATACACACATAAAGACGCACGCACGCAGATGTGCACCTCACAAAATATAGTTTTGATGGGAGGTTTTGGGTTGTTTTTTTTGTTTTGTGTTTGTTTAGGGTTTTTTTTTTGCATAATTGGCCTTGTTTTTGTGGCATTTTCCTTAACCTTTCCCCTTTTCTTCCTTAATTTCCTTATTTTTTATTTCATTAAATGTTTTTAAAAAACGCGATGCACTGAAGCCGCATAAATTGAAGCACGAAGTAGCGAGTGTTGGCCCTGCCGTGGTCTGGTGAGCTGTTTAAGGGTGTAAAACACCTATGCCCAAAGTCGGCTGAGATATGCACCAGCCTCCCAGCAGCCCTAATCATGATTAAGCGGCTTAGAAAATGAATGATTGGATTATGTTTACTGCAATTTACAATCTATTTATGAATACAAATATAAAAAAGGGGAAGTTTAGTAGGTTATATTTCACAGTGGAAATTCAGGCAGTTCTTGTGGTTATGATGTACAGTGATCCCTCGCTACTTCGTCCTTCAGTTTCTGCGGATTCAGTGCATCGCGGGTTTTCAGGCATGTGATTTTTCTGCGAATTCACGGAATTCCGATTTTTTCATTGACCAAGTTAAAAAAAAAAAAAAAAAAATATATATATATATATATATATATATATATATAAATATATATATATATATATTTTTTTTTTTCACGCCGAATATATCAAAATAACCTTTTCTGCTTTTATTCCGTTCCAAGTTTTGCATAAAATGAGCTCTCTTGAAACGTTACTGCTGATTGGCTGATGGCTTTCTAATAGCCAACCACTGATGTTGAAACATGTACGTAGACATTCGCGCCACTTCCAATCTGTTCAGCTATTGAAAGCATGACGGTGATCCAGAGAAAAGATTCTGCTCGAATCAAAGAAATGGACAAAGTTGTGAAAAACAAGTTTAAGTGGGAATGGATGGAAAAGTGAACCGTAGAATTCAATTGCCGGAACATTTGGTGTTCAAATGAAGATTCCAGAACCCTACGGACTTAACCCTTTGTTTGCCGTTCGACCAGAAACTTCCGTGCAAAGAAAAGAGCCAGTGAAACAACCAGTTTCTGTCGCCAATCGAGTAGTTAATTTTGTTAGTTAATATAGTTTCCGATTATATTTTTCAAATTGTTCTGAATGCATGCATGTTTTAGGCGTACGATGTGCATGTGTTTATTCTGTGAACTGAATCAAATGAGGCGACTCTATGGTCACTGAACCATTTCTCTGC
The DNA here is from genome assembly GCA_024760905.1 of Plotosus lineatus. NCBI lineage: Eukaryota > Metazoa > Chordata > Actinopteri > Siluriformes > Plotosidae > Plotosus > Plotosus lineatus. The sequence goes on along the minus strand of CM045735.1, from coordinate 16,064,243 downwards.
TGTTAGAATAAATAAATTATTGCCGCATTAACTCACCAGTTTTTCGTAATTAACTTATGTAAATAGGCATTGTTATTCAGTGTTTCTAAACAGCAGCGGGAGTGTGTGCTCCTGTAATTAGCTCATTAACACTGGAAATGTAAAACTATGAATCTGAGCTTCAACCGAAACGCCCCAGCATCCCGAAGGACAACAAACTTTCTAAGGTAGACTCCAGAAGGACAGTTCAGGCTGCACAAAAGGAAACAAGAACGTGCCATGCTAAAGCACTAAAAATAAAGAAACATTAATTTAAAAAATGTATGTCATGTGTATAGTTTGTTTCCAGATTGTGTTTAAAGACACTGACTGTTGATAATAGTGTTGTGAGGCAAAACATATCTATAAGAGTGTCTATTTGATTTGTGACTGTGACACTTTAATTAGTGTTGGAATCCCACATGATAAACCCACAAGTTGAGATACAGTATGCTTATGGAGATTAGAAATTAAACTTTTTTTGAGCTCTTTCAGTGTCATGAAATAGCCTTTTCCCCCCCTTCTGAAATGCTTAAAACCTAGGAGCTTCCGGGGGCTTAGCCCCCCCTTGTCCCCCCACCAGGGTTTCACCAGACACCTGGCTGATTTTCAGATATTTTGGTGATGGTCAAATCACATGCCTGCCAAAAATATTCAGTTCATCATTTTTCTGTAATCACTTAATCCTAATTTGGGTCTCGGGGAGACTGGTGCCCATCCCAGCCAACTTTGGACGAGGGCAGAGTACACCCTGGACAGCCATCGCAGGGCGGAAACATCATATTCATATAAAAATAAAATGATATTCATCAAAAAATTAAAAAAAAAAGAATAAATAGGAAAAACGTTAAAGGAAAATGCAGCAAAACAAGGCCAATTATGACCCCCCCTGCCCCCAAAAAAAGCCAACCCCCCCCCCCAACAAAACTATTAACATTGTTGTGTGAGCTACACATCTGTCTGTATGTGTGTGTATTTATATTTTATTTACATCTTATGCATTATTTTTGAATGTTTAATTGTTATTATAAACATTTATAGCATTGAAGATGTATTTATTGATATTATATACACATATACACGTATATATACGTCAGCCAGGGGGGTCAATCCTACTTCGCGGAAATCGGAGGTCACAGGGGGGGTCTCGGTCCCCATTAACCGTGGAAATTGAGGGATCTCTGTACTCTCTTTTCACGAAAAGTATGATATATAGGATTAACATTTTATTAGGTAATAGTATAGCACATCATTAGCAGCACTAACAGCCATCTTTATTCTACCATATTCTTCCTAATAGTACCTCCCCATACCTGCTTATATACATCCATGTTGTTGAATACCCTCTTAGCATGTTTTATAAACATATTGCTTCTAATTTATTTATTTATTTGGGGTTTTTTGGAAAGAAAAATTTATTGTGGTCAACCTTATCGGCAATCTTCTCAGCTATCAACTTGGAGAATGCCAGTTTGAATCCAGGTGACTGAGCTCATATGGTAGGGAGGGACAGGAAATACTCACATCTGTCACTCACAACGATCACTCACAACAAGCATGGGCATCTGTCATTCGCACAAGGGGGAGGATAGCACTTTAACTTCAATTGTATTAGGCTGCCCCCAAATACGCATTAACAGCAGTGCGTAAAGAGGCGGGTGATAGCACTGTGTGTTATGAAGAGGGCCTGTGCATGTTTATGCTCCGCCAATCGTGAACTGGCAGTCTTTGTGTCTTTTATACTCTCACCATCAACATTTTTATGAGTATATGTACACCTGTATAGTCACATTGTAATCTAATCATCAAACCATGCAGTGGCAGCATATTCAGACACAGGTTCAGATAAAGTTCGCATCAAGCATCAAAATGAAGAAAAAGTCTGATTTATGTGATTTTACTCACATCATCGTTATTAGGGGCAGATGGGTTGGTTTGAAGACATCAGAAATTCCTAATCTCCAGAGACCTTCACACAACAATCTCAGTGATTACACACACACACACACACACACACACACACACACACACACACACACACACACACACACACACACACACACACACACAAAGAAAGAAATTCTGAGAATAGAGACTCTGCAGGCCGAAATACTTTTAGTGAGTGTGATTCAGAAGTGAATAACCAGGCGGGGTTTAATATTTCTTATTTCCTAATCTTTTTAATCTTTAACTGTAAAATTTGGCTAAGTCACTGCCCATGATAGCATTGGTTGACAGAAGTGAGTGATGATCTTCCATTGAAGCCAATTCATCTCAAGGTTCAATATTTCTAGCTTGCTGTGAGGCTTATCTAATCACCAAGGTTGTAAAGCATGCATATTTGAGTTGCTATTTTCATCGAACCAATCTAGGCATTTTCCTCTGTCCTTTTTAACAACTCGTTTTCTCCAAGAACTGTCACTTCTTGCACCACTCTGTGTAAATTCTCATATTCATGCAAATTCCAGAAGACCAACAGTTTAAGGAATACTCAAACCAGTCCATTTGGCCACACCATACATTTATACATTTTTGATGGTGACATGATTGTTGTTGCCAGTCCATCTGGCAACAATAACCATGCCACAATCAAAAATATACAAATCTATGGTGTGTTTATGTTAAGAGACACAAAGGAAAACTAAGCAAGCCTAGCAGAGCCCAAACCCCAAAATGCTACAATAAACCATCATATCATCACCTAAGGAAGAAATATGTGCTGCTGTATTTTTTGTATCGTAGTTTCTGGACTATACGTCGCTCCAGAGTACAAGTCGCATTTGCCAAAAAATGCATAACAAGGAAGAAAAAACATATATAAGTCGCACTGGACTATAAGTCGCAAACTCATGGAAACTGACTACCTTGGCTTGGAAATTTGCTGGCAGTTTATGTGACATTGTGGTCCTCGCTCTGATAGAGAGGCGGTAACACTAAGAAAGTCCTCACACACAGTCATTTATATTCATCTCCTTGACAACTACCTCGGCATGGAGATACAGCTGCACTGTTGACAAGCATCTCCCTGCAGCACTTTGCTCAAGCACCCATGTGTGAGCTCGTTCCTCTAGCTGTGGCCATCTAGCTTTTAGCCCGCGATTAGCTTTTTTGTTTTCTTCATTGCAGTAATAATAATCTCCGCTTTTTAGTCCCTCACAAGTTTCTCGTTCACTGCAAACTTTCTTTCTGCTGTTTGATTACCTTTTTCTGCTGCATATTTCACTACTTGCAGCTTGTAATCCACAGAATAGGATTTTCTTTTGGGGGACATTTCTTCAGTGGTGGATGAGCATGTACTGGTACCCAAGCCTAGAGTGCCCTCTTGTGGCAAATATAGTAATGATTAAGAAAAACTTTTCAATTTTTACTGTTATATTTATTGACGATAAAATCCCTCACCTAGGGTCGGCTGAGATGGGCGGCAGCCTCCCCGCGACCATAATTAGGATTAAGTGGTTCAGAAAATGAATGAATAAATATACATGTGAGGTGCTCCACCGAATGTAGGCGTTGTACAAGTGACGTATGGTGCTTGTGAGACAAAACGTGGCTTATTCGGACTTCCGATCTTTCAAGTGAGCAAGTGTGCATTGAATACTTGTTTAGACCGCGCTTTATCTCACAAGCACCATACGTCACTTGCGACAAGCGCCTACATTTGGTGGAGTGCCTCAGATATGTTCGCCGTGTAATACCTAAATAATGACAATTTCTTTTTCCTCACAGCGCAGTCATTAAAGGAATTCTCTCAGCTATTAAACACAGTTGAAGAGGAACGACGACGGCTTGTAAGTAAATGTTTCGTTGCTTCTTGTATTATGTGATTTCATTTCGTCGTTGCTTTAAAAGAGCTCCTCGGATGACATTGTGTTGTGTTTCACTTTCAAAATAAGCCCACTTTAAATCTTTAATTTCTTGAAGCTCTTATTGTGTGTTATTTTAGAATTTGGCACTAAAATATAGCTCTTGTGCTTCCGGGGAAAAAACTTATGAACTATTCTAACAAGTGCAGGAGAGTTATGGGAAAGACGCTTTCGTCAAGCAGATGCTTGCTTTGGGTCATGACTCCTTTTTTCGGGACAGAGGGGAACTGCACGTATCAGCAAGCAGACATGATGCTCCATCATCCTCGAAATGTCTTCAAATATAAATTTTAAAATAATTAAAACTGAAATTGTTACCTAAGTACGGTGATGCATGAACAATTACAATATTATTAGTAAGGCTGTTATATATAAACCAAGAAATATAAACAGAAATATATTTAACTAGTTTTGAAGAGAGGGACAACATATATCTATGTTTATTGTTTATTGTTTATTTTGAGTGTGTGCCTATCACTCATCCTTCCATATTGTAAAATGACTTGTAATGACTAATAATCATTGTCCCATCCAGACAAAAGCCTGGTTTTGTGTAAGCTATAACTTGTTGTTGTTATTGTTGTTGTTGTTGTCGACCCCCCCCCCCCCCCGTGTCAGGCAAAAGGCTTTTTCCGCCGTTGCCTAAGATATGACACTTCATAAACTTGATAAAGTAACACTAAAAGTTACAGACCATCTGTGTTTTGTTTACATTGGCGTAACATCTTTTGGCAATAGGGAAAATTACGATGCAATAAATTGGTGTCGGCTCATTAATGATATTGGAAATCATAATATTGTTAATTTTGGATTGTCATTATGTATTAAATAAATGAAGCGCTTAGGCTCCTTGCCAGAAGCTAGAGAAGATGCAGAGCGTTTGAGTGAGATTGAGATCATAGGACTTCATAGCAATCACGTTGATGACATGGCAAAGGAGAAAAAAAGAGGTGGACACATCATCTGCAACCAATCAGCAGAAGAGAAACAAAAGCTCTCAGCTATTGGCTAAATTTGAATCACGTGCCAGTAACTTCTGGGTTTGCCGCTAATATGTGAGTATAATAATAACAATTTGGGAGGGTCCAGTAAAATTCTTAGGGGTCCTGCAGATTTTTTTTCTTCTGCCTGCCCCCCTGCCTGCCCGTTGGAAAAATTTCTTAATTTCGTGCCCTGTATATATATATCTTCCTTTCGGCTTTCTCCCTTTCTAGGGAGTTGCCACAGCAAATCGTCTGATTCGCACATTTGATTTGGCATAGGTTTTTTACGTCGGATGCCCTTCCTGTCACAACCTTTTAACAAGGGACAGAAACACGCTGATGGCTTTGCAGCTACTCCTTACGAAAGTCAGCAATGGTTTTTTTACATGCCTCTCACCATAGACAGTGAGAGACATGGCCCGCCTTTGATAACCCAGTTAGCTGCACTGGGGGGGGGACAGTGACAATCTTGTGGGGACTCGAACCCCCAACCTTAGGATCAGCGATCCTGCGCCCTATCCACTCGACCATTTATATATATATATATATATATATATATATATATATATATATATATATATATATATATATATATATATATAGGGATCCCTCACTTTCCACAGTTAATGGGGACCAAAACCCCCCGCGACTACTGATTTCCGCGAAGTAGGATCGACCCCCCCCCCTCCGACTGACGTATACATATATGGCGGCACGGTGGCGTAGTGGTTAGCACATTCGCCTCACAGCAAGAAGGCCCAGGTTCGATTCCCGGCCTGGGCATTTCTGTGTGGAGTTTGCATGTTCTCCCCGTGCTTGTGCGGGTTTCCACCCGCAATCCAAAGACGTGCACTGTAGGTTAATTGGCCGTTCTAAATTGACCGTAGATTCTCTCCTGCAGCGGCACTGGAACCCAGTCGTATCAGCATTTGTCTTTCCATTGGATCCTTCCGGTGGCGCCGAGACGGGGGGGGGGACTTGCTGCTTGGGTAATAAGATGTAAATAAAATATAAATATACAGACGTGCGCACACAAACACTCAGATGTGCACCTTATATAAAACGGTAAGTAGTTTTGTTGGGGGGGGGTTTGGGTTGTGTTTTTTGTTTTTGTTTGTTTGGGGTTTTTTTTTTGCATAATTGTCCTTGTTTTGCAGCAGTTTATTTTTCAATGAATATTTTTGAAATATGTGCGATGCACTGAAGCCGCAGAAACTAAAGCGCAAAGTAGCGAGGGCTCACTGTATATCACTATATCTTATAATGCTTTTTTCATTGAATAATGGTGAGTGCATGTTTGCACTGTCGCTGTTAACCAAATGCACTGTTGACGAAAAAAGCCAGGATTATTCAATGTGCTGTCCTGCCCATTGTGGAAAATATGCTACAGCTCATTATTCGCAGTGGAGAAAATTAGCACACATGTGGAATGAAATTTGGTCATTGAGTCTGACATCAAAGCCGATGCCGTAATGCATTTCCCGGAGCAGAGAAATGTGTTGGATGAATCTGGAATCAATTCAACTGCCCTTGTTTAAATTTCTCTCCCTGTAATGCTGCCTGTTCAGACTGATCCACTGTTGTGTATTGGAATGAGAGGAGGTCGGTGGAGCTGTACAAGGAGCCCCTGGGGGAGAATTACCAAGCAGCCCCTCCAGTCCGACTACTTCCTGCAGACTATGGCTCCGCTATGCTTCGTTCTCCCAGACTGCAGTGCCAGGCCTCTCAGGATGACAAATACCTCCATAAAAAAGAAAGTCCCAGACAGCGCTTTCATTCATAAATGTACAATAACAGGACCAAAATGGGTGAATGACTCCATGTGAATAGTTTGACCTCCCTCTGGGAAACAGCTGGAAAGTTTTTGTTATTGTTGTTGCAAGAAATTCATGGGACTTATTGTAAATCCTTCATGCTATATTATACTATAGCTCGGTTGAATGCACAAATCTGATGTATCTGAAGGTGATGATTGTATTATAATAGTAACAATGGTGCTGACTGTAATTTGTGTTATGGTTTCTGTAGTGACTGATTAATTCGGAGTCTTCGAGAGTGAATGGTTCATATTGTTTAAGAGTAATAATAAACCATCAAAAAGGCTGGGAAGGGGAGAACTGTTTATAGCTACTATAAAGTAAGTGGTAACAGGAACTTGTTTAGTAGTTGTTCCACAGTGTTACATGCAACTATAAACAGATAGATTTATGGTCATTGCAATCATGAACAATTTATTGTGGCATCATAATTTCCGGACTATTGAATGCACCTGAATATAAGCAGCACCAGCTAAATTTAAAACGAAGGAAATAATTTGTGCATATAGGCCGCACCTTTCTATAAGCTGCAGGTGTCTGTCTTGCTCTTTCACTTCCTACTAGAGCACCCCCTGGAGGCCATTAGCCCATAAAAATCTATAGGTTAGCCACATCATTGTTTAAGTCGCAGGGTTCAAAGCGTGTGAAAAAAGTAGCAGCTTATAGTCCAGAAATAATGGTAATACAGAAATTAAATACTTTGGGACTAGCTGTTAGTAGAAAATTATAGCAGCACAGGATTTTGTTCTTTCGGGGTGATCACACTAGGCATGCAATAAAAAAAAGTGCTAGATTTTTTTAACGATTTTTTTTTTTTTGTAAATTTTGAAATTTGTGTGAAGATTCCTTGCGACTCCACATGCAAGTGAATATTTTGTGGCTTAAATATGTATACAGAGCTTCCCCGACTTACGTTCATCCGTTTTACGTTTTTTTTGCTTTTACGTTTTTTTTTGTTTGTTTTTTTTATTTTTTCAAAAAAAGCAAAGAGAGTTGTAAAATTAATGAAAACCCAAGAAAGAGAACTCTCTGCTCTGCTGATCACATCAGTGATTCACATCAGTGCAGGCTGAGTACTAAACGAGTTCAATGGTGCCCTTGCGCACTTAAAAGATCGGAAGTCCATATAACCCGTGCTTTGTTAGCGTTTTGAAAGCAAGTAAACTACTTTCAGCAAGTGCACTACTTTCGGTATTGAGCGCCTCACATATTGTAAGCGTTCATTGGCTGTTTTAAGCTTCATGTGAAGTGAGTCGGCTCAGCTTCATGTCATGTGATCATCCGTCGACCATCGGAACCATTTACAAGCAGAAAACGCGCATCATAGAGAATGTTAAAGGTTATATTTGATACTTTATTTGATAATTGATGACTGAATTTGATTAAAATTTATCAATTTGAAATTATTTTGCTTGAATATAATTTATTTGAAATTAATGTTGATATTATTTGATATATTTGATATTATTTTACAATGTTATGTTTATAATAATTGATTTAGGGGTGTTTTATGAGATACGGTAATGGTATTTATGGATGTATAGTATAGTATGAGCGTCCCTTCGTCTCACTTGCTTTTCTTTTTCACACCTCTAGTTTGATCACCCCTTTACCTATTATAGGGAAAAACATTATTATTATTATTGAATTAAATGTCATCTGAAGTCTTCCTAATGCATATCCGGTTGTGTTTTAACTGCATTACTGAAGCAACAGGGCAGCAAGCCATATACAGGGACCTCTCACTTTCTGTGGTAAATCGGGACCAAGATCACCCCGTGACCACCAAATTCCAAGAAGTAGGATCAACCCCCCCTCCCCACCCCACCCCCCAAACTGACTTATACGTACATATATATGTGTATGTAATATCAATTAATACATATTCAGTGCTATAAATGCTTATAATAACAATTATATTTTTAAAATAATGCATAAGATGTAAATAAAATATAAATACACACACATACAGACGCGTGCACGCACTCAGATGCGCACCTCACAACAATCTAAGTTGTTTTGATGGGAGGTTTTGGGTTGTTTTTTGTCTTGTGTTTGTTTAGGGGTTGTTTTTTTCATAATTGGCATTTTCCTTAACGTTTCCCCTATTCTTTCTTAATTTCCTTAATTTTTTTAATTCTATGAATATTAAAAAAAAAAAAAAAAACGTGATACAGCCGCATGAATTGAGGCGCGAAGTAGCGAGGGATCCCTGTATATCTGTTTTAAAAGAGAGGCATTTTCCCACATGATGTATCAGACCAATGTGAGAAGTGAGTTTCCTCTAAAACTATACGGGGCCATGGGAACTTGTGCTATGAGAGAGACACTCAAGTCGACAGCATGACTGTCTGGCCACTGAAATGAGGAAATCCTCAGCTCTTGTAAAGTGCTAAAAGGCCGCTTGTTTTTAATGAGTCAAGCACTTACTGTCAGTTCCTGTATGGAAGTGCGTAGCCTCAATATGACTCAAGCGTTCGTATTATCAATGCAATTACAAACATAATATTAGTGCAGTTAGTTTTTCAAAGTTTACATGAATTGGAAATACGTATTCATTATGTGCTCACTTACATATGTTTGAGGTGCATACTATTTCTTTATGGTTTGTTACACTCTTGCAGCCTTTAGTCCAGGAAACACTCGTCAAGCACACATCTCTCAACGGCAAATCTGTAACTGCTCTCAGAAAGGTCCGTATCTTACATCTGGAGCTGATTGGAGTTTGACCAACTCCATTAGAAGTTCAAGCTGCATTAATTTTGACGTAGGCAGATCAGGGCTATGGAGACAGACTGTCAGTTTGGCAGGGGGAGGGCTGTGCTCAGGCAAGCATGTGGAACCTATTTTGGGCAAGTCTCTAGTGAGACTGGAAGCCCACCACTTGGTGCCTGGGAAAGTATATAAAAGGAACTTAAGTATGTAATTGTGTGTTTTTCCAATTGAGACTATGAAACGAAAGTGCTGCTAATTATAGTACCATTACTGTACAGTATGCAAGGAGAGCTGCTCGGGATTATTTTTCTTGCGATTGTTTTAATGCTGAGCACGGACAAATTATGATGCCAGGGCTGTGAACCAGCATGCAGGCGCCAAACCTTTCTGAAGTTTCTCATTTCAGAAGGACAGAAAAATCCGGCTTAAGGGAATAGATGAGAATTTTTCCCTAAACTTCTTCTGACTGTTTGTTCCAGATTTTTATAGTTTCAGAATTATTTTAATCAGTTGTTGCAAGCTATAGTACATCATTGTGTTTTCAGAAATTGTTCCTAGTCATGTCAAGTCAGATATAGAAATTAATTTCTGCATGGAAATTCAAATATAATTGTGTGGCACTGCAAGTGGCACAAATGAGATGATGTGTGTCAGGTGATGTTAGGAGGCTAGCTGATGGAGCATGACAGAGCAGGAAGACTTTGATTTCATTTCCACAGAAGAAAAAACGCAAAGTCACGAAACGAAGATAATGGGATGGATGAAAAATTCAGAAAAAAAGCCATCATTGGTGAAATAATGTTTAATCTGGTTGGTGATTTGTCCTGTTGACCTGTTGAGTCATATAAAGTTTGGTTGATAAAACATGCCCAACACTTACATTCATTTCAATGGGGAAAATATAAATTAAGTGGAGTGGGGACAAAAAAATATTATTTCTACAGATGATGGACGATGGATAAAGTTTGTTTGGGAAGAGTAATAAAGTAACCGAAGAATACAGTAATACGTGATCACTTTCTCAATCATACAACTAGACATTTGCAAACTGACATCTGCTAATCTTTTGCTAAATTTGCCAGCATCCATCCCCCACTCCATCATAAAAACAAATCTAACTTCAGCCTCTTTCTGTCTGGCTATGATTAAAACTTCAGTTTACATATGAATTATTTTTTTTTGTTTGTTTGTTTGTTTGTTTGTTTGTTAATTTTCTTCTTAATTTAGAATGTATAGCCAATTCTCCCTCCACAGTTCTCCCTGTGCTTGCATGGGTTCCCTCTGGGTACTCTGGTTTCCTCCAACAGTTCAAAAACAAATAATTGGCTGTTTTAAATTGCAAGGTTGAATGGTTTTGTGTGTGTGTGTGTGTGTGTGTGTGTGTGTGTGTGTGTGTGTGTGTGTGTGTGTGTGTGTGTGTGTGCGCGTTGCCCTCTAATGGTCTGGTGTGCTGTTCAGGGTGGACACCACCTTTGAGCTTAACTTAATATAACTGTGTACATCAGTCCCACATGATCAGAATGTGGCCAACTGATGAGACTTTTTTTCCCCAGTTCTCAATAAATCACGCCAGTTAGCCACATTGTGATCATGTGGATCTAATATACACTTTTAAATTTAGGTAAAGTAAAGGGATTATTTTTTCAGTGCTGCCTCTTCCTGATCCTAATAAGAGTAAGTGGTTCAGAAAATGAGTGAGTGAAAAATGAGTACAGTGGTACCTCACCTTACAAAAGACCCAACAAAAAAAAAATGCAAGCTACGAAACGCATTTACCTAAAATTTCCGTCTCTGGATACAAAAAAATTTTACGTTACGAAACGCGCTATCTCAAAAATTCAAACAATGCGCGAGTTGCTCTCCCATTGGCTATCTCCCAATACCCCGTCCCGCTGGCCTCTCATTGGCTATTATGGAGCTGCATCTCCATAATACCCATGATGCTTTTCGTGTGCCTTCGACCTATTGTTCGTCACAGAGATGCAGCTCTCTCCCATTGGCTATTATGGAGCTGTATCTCCATAATACCCATGATGCTTTTCTTGTGCCTTCGACCCATTGTTTGTCACAAAGTTCTAACACGCATAAAGGACAGAGTTGTGAATTTTTCGAATGTGCTCATTGCAACTTTATGTTTTGGCTCAGGCTTTTAACCTTGCATAAACATTTGTAAGATTATAACTCTGCTAAGAAGACATGGTCAACACACTTGTGTGCACACACACACACACGTGCGCGCGTGTGATTCCCGGTGAGAGTGATTCCGGGTGTGAGTGAAAAGAAGAAGCGGGCTCGTAGCATGCGATTGAGTGATATCGCAAAGGAATATGGCCGAAACCCATCTACCATCGGTAGGATATTGAAGCAGAAGGAGGCCTTTAAAGGGTTTAGGGGTAGAATTGGGGGCCTTGGAACGAATCAGGCCTTTTACATGTAAAATGCGGCTCAACTTACGAAAAAATCAGGTTATGAAACCACTTCTGAAACGGTTTAATTTCATAAGGTGTGGTACCACTGTATATGAAATATTTTTTTTATTATATAACACACTCCGAGGATAACACTATCCTCCCTGTACATGAATGAATTCACAGATGCCTGTGATTAACTAGTACCTCATGTCTTCTTGGAGGTAGCTCTCCAGGATCAGGGCTGGTGACCACTGCTCTAAAACATCCAACAAGAGTAAATTGCACAGCATGTGTTCTCAATATCTCAGACCACGGCAGAACTTCTAGGCATTGCAAACTGCTTTTTTGTTTCTCAGAGAAACTGTCTACAAATAATTACTTGATAGTTTTCTTTTAAACATTCTTATAAAATTGTGATTTGATTCAGATACAGAATGCCGATGATGTCTTGATCACGCCACTGGAGAAGTTTCGCAAGGAGCAAATTGGCGCAGCCAAAGTAAGTTCTCCAGATTTTTGTTGTAAAATTATGCTTCTCATTTCAGCTGAGTGTTGTTATGACATAATCCTGTACATAATTTAATGTAGATCCTTACTAAGACTCTGCGGGAAGACTCTGAGCGAAATTGCAAACACCCGTGAAACAAAAGCAAAATTATATCCAGATTCAGTAATGCCACATGCGGTAACATTAAACGAAGACCCAGCATTAAGGAAAGCCAATGCAGTCTCATGATATATTTACGAGATTAACGACTTCATAATCCTAAACCTGAACCTGAACTGGAGATTTTAGGCCAGATGCCAGCGTTCAAAGGAAATGGTTTTAAGTATGGTAGTGTATCTATAGCTGATATTTCTCTGCTAGGATGAGAGGTTTGGAGCTTCCGAGATTAAAGGCAACTGGCAATGAGTTTAGTAACTAACAGGTAAAAGACAATGAATTGAATTAAAATGATGTCTCAGGGATCTTGATTACCTTAATTGACATTGGCATTTTTATTAAATTAAGTAAATGAGTGTTTCCCTATAAGAAAGAAATCGTTAAAAAAGCACCAGTGACCTTTATAATATATGGAAGATGGACTGACCTCAGGTGGGTTGGTGGTAGAGAATGGGGCACCATGCATGTGCGCCGCAGGATTTCTGTGGGACATAGTGAAGTTCCTGTAGGTAGTTTGCTTTGGGAAGTGCATTCTTTGGTCACCTAATGTGTTGGCTTGATCTGTTCAGCACTCATGTAAAGTTAAGGTGAGTTATTGCCTTTATTAACAGAGTGTAGAGAGACTCATGAAAAACAAGTTAACGTTACACTTCAATTTAATGTTATTTTTGCAACAGCAAAAAACAGCTATTTCTAAGAAAATAAAAAAGAAAGAAAGAAATCTTTGATCATGGTTACAATCAGTTGCAGTTTTTAATTATATCAGAACAGATTTCTGTCATGTACGACAAAAAAGATGAAGAAACTGGTCTTTCAGACATGGATTGGAAATTTATGGCAAAATCTGACAAAAACGTGTATTAATAATACATGTATGTATAATTTAAATCAATAACACAAAAACACTAATTTCAGATGACTGTATATGCTACAAACTCATTAACAAATAAATCAAATTGCCCCATTTAGAGTCTTCTATGTCGTAGGATCATTAGAGTCTACGATCATTGGCAGCACTTTTGGGGATTAGTAGAAAGGGTTAGAAAAAATCCACTTTTTAATAAAGTAGCTTGATCTCACACTGATAATTGGGAAAATTTTGAAAAAATCCAAACTTTAATTGAAATAAATACAGAGATCCCTCACTTTTCGCGGTTAATGTGGTCTGAGCCCCCCCCGCAACCGTCGCTTTCCGCAAAGTAGTATCGACCCCCCCTGACTGATGTATACGTACATGTATAAGTGCATATAATATCAATAAATACGTATTCAACGCTATAAATGCTTATAATAACAATTAAACATTAAAAAACAATGCATAAGATGTAAATAAAATATAAAGACACAAACACACAGATGCGCACCTCACATAAAAATGTAAGTAGTTTTGTTGGGGGGTTGGGTTGTGGGTTGGGTTGTCTTTTGTTTTTGTTTGGGTTTTTTTTTTTTTTTTTTTTTTTGCATAATTGGCCTTGTTTTGCAGCATTTTCCTTAACTTTTCCCCTATTTTTCCTTATATTTTTTAATTTTTCGATGAATAGTTTTGAAAAACCCACGATGCACTGAAGCCGCAGAAACTGAAGCACGAAGTAGTGAGGGATCATTGTATATTCATTCAGGGTTATGTTTTTCACATGATTATTATCACCGTTTGAAATTATAGTGCACACTGAGGCATTCTCCATTTTGCATTGTTTTGTTGATAGGTCCGTGGAGGTATTTTCAAGCTGTAATTATTGACTTCCTGATGAATTGGGGTACGAGTATGTGGTTGTAATAATGGAGGATTTCTCTTATGCAGGTTGGCTAGTGGTTAGGGTGCTGGGCTCATGATCAGGAGGTCGTGGGTTCGAATCCCCTTTAGACCTCCACTCTGCTAAGACCCCTGGCAACCCAGCAGTATAAATAAGCAAAAAATAAAATAAAATGCAGGGAAGGTAACCTGCGATGGAGGAATATCCCATCCGGGAGAGATCTCCTGGTCACTTGACACTACGGAAACCCTGGATAAGCACCACCCTGATAAGCTACCAGGTTCAGGTGTACAAGTCCAATTCTGTTATGCAAATTGGATAGGCCAGGAATTACCTTTTTTGAAGGCTGACCGGACTACATATGTAATACAGCCGTAGCCCCTCTATACTTCAACCGTCACTGAATAAAAAAATATATATATCATCACACATTGTAGTGTGCTGTGGGAATTTCTTATTGTTTAAGGCTCAGAAGTAGTCAAAATGTTGTGAAGATGAATTCCACATGGAGAAGTGCTTGGGATGTTTCCCAAAACAGCTCAGCACCCAGAGAATGAATTCTAGTATTTGGGCTACAGCCATAGTGTTCTCCCTAAGTTATCTCAGTGGAGTTGTCTGAAAATCAATTAAATTTGATATGCTTTGAATTAATCAAGGAAAACTTTGGAAAATATGAGAACAGACACCAGAAGGGTTACACTCTGGAATTTTCTTTCTAAAAGAACTTTTATATCGATTTTGCAATGGAGGTTTGCTTAATTTTTTTAATGTTTTGTTTTGCTGTTTGCAGCTAAGAACCTTAAAATTACATCAAGTCAAGTCTAGGGTTGCGGGTTAGTATTTGGGTTTCTACAAGACTCCGACATAACACATAACAGTGCAACAATATTGTACACAAGACTATGTAAAATAAAAACACAGTGAGTCGTCGATTTACGACCTATGCGAGTTACGTCTGATCGACTTTACGACCGCAAAAGTGGTGAAGCATGATTCATGGCAGTGCAGTGCGAGTGTTGCGTACGACAGGTGTTTGCGCTACCGGCAGCGCCAGCATCTTAAAAGGCCAAGCAGGAGATGATGCAGCTTCACTTTCTAACTGCTCAGAGCAAATCTATTCATCTACTTTCAATGCCACGTCACTGTGGCGCGAAGTGGAGAGCCAATCCTTTCTGTGTGGGCGGGTCCGATACCTTGAAACTCTAATTTTATTGGACTCACACGCAGTAGTGTTTATGTGACAGGAAGCGCATCCCAAGTTTTGGCAATCAGCTGCGCTGCGGGTTGAAGTTTTTCCGTGTCTGTCCATTTGTGTTTGCTTGCCAGCTATGCTTGGCTTCGTGGAAATGAGCCGATCAAAACGAGGGAAATTTATCTCTTTACTCAAACAACACGCACAGTCTGTGGCTGTTGTTATAATCCAATAAAATTGGAGTTTGAAGCTATCGGACCCGCCCACACAGTGGAGTACAGAAAGGATTGGCTCTCCGCTGCGTGTCACAGTGACATGGAATCGAAAATAGATGTATAGATTTAAATGCGCAAGATTTATTCATCTGTTTTTGTTTGGCGTGAGTGTATTTGGATGGAAAGTCGACATACGACCAGATCGAGTTACGACCAGTCTGCCGGAAACAAACGCGATCGTAAGTCGACGACTCACTGTACTCAAGCGTGATTTTATCCTTCTGAGGGTTGAGTTGGAGACATCAGTCCATTTCAGGGCATTATGTGAACATTTTCATGCTCATTCATATCTATGGTCAGTTTCTGACTTTCATAAAGAGTAGGCTGCAAAGTCGTCAGCGTGTTTCTGTCCCTTGCTAAAAAGAGTTGTGACAGGAAGGGCATCCAATGTAAAAACCTCTGCCAAATCAAAAACGTGCGAATCAGATGATTCCGAGTAAAAGGTAAAAGCCGAAAGGAAGACAGACAGACAGTAAATAAATAATGTTAGTCACATTTATATATTTACACATTTGGATAACTGTCTGCGAAATGCCGTAAATTTAAACATAATAAGAAACATGAAAGCGAACTTGAATAGGGAACATAGGATATCATCAATGAGACGGCTGGTTAACATAAATTTATTTAATTATTATTCACTGAGTCAGGTGTGAAGGAATCATGGAAAGTACTCATTGGTGTTGCACATGGGAATAACAAACTAGGGGCAGTGGTGGCTTAGTGGTAAAGGGCGCTGGATCGCTGCTCCTAGGGTTGGGGGTTCGAGTCAAACTCTCCACAGAGTTGTCACTGTCCTCCCCCCATTGCAGCTAACTGGGTTATCAAAGGCCGGCCATGTTCTCTCACTGTCTATGGTGAGAGGTTCATGTAAAAGAATCATTGCTGACTTTCGTAAAGAGTAGCTGCAAAGCCGTCAGTGTGTTTCTGTCCCTTGCTAAAGGGTTGTGTCAGGAAGTGCATCTGACGTAAAAACCTACGCCAAATCAAATGTGCGAATCAGATGATTCACCGTGGCGACCCCTGAAAAGAAAAAGGGAAAAGAAGAAGAAGAAGAAGAAGAAGAAGAGGAAGAAGAAGGAAATAACAAACCAGTCTGGCTGGGAATTAAAATTCAGTCTACTGGGTCCTGATGAGCTGGAAGTGTGACCTCCTTTCAGCCAAGCACTGCCTGATGAGCTCACTGCTGAAATCTCCAAAGCTGAAAACACGCTGCCTTATTTGGGTGTTTCAGTTCCAGATTCTTCAGACAGAGCTGCAATAGAACTCACTCAGCTTCGACATTCAGGCTGCAGAGGCCAAAGGGAATGACTGTCCGGCTGTTCAACCTCCCACATAAGAGCGGGGACACACATGACAAATGAGGGCATAAACACCACATTAGTGACATCTCTGGATCTCACTACGAATACACATTCAATAAACAACACAGCAATACTAATAAAAAACACACACACACACACACACACACACACACACACACACACACACACACACACACACACACACTGTAAACACTGACAGTTCTTTTTCTTTTCAATCTCACTATACTGTATGTGTATCTCTCTCACAATTCCTAAACAGAACCCCTCAAAGCTCAGGAAGGGTGATGTCATTGTTACTTAGCAGATGGGCTTGAGGGCTTGAAGCAAGCATGTCAGAAATGCAATTCTTCTGCTTTGTTGCTTGGCAAGTTTGTAGTCTGCTGAGCATCCATGAAAGGGTCATGGGAAAGGTTCGGTTTGTAGCGTACAGGAAAAATAAACAGCTGGATCAGACTTCAGATGCAGTCTCAAGAAAGAAATCCTCTTCTTGAAGGTCTTAGAAATAATTTGGATAAATTTTAGTCCGGCTTATTAAATAAACTCCGATTTGGACTTTTTGCTACATTAAGCCCCGGTCACACAGCATTCCACGTCTCAATCACGTACAAAAAGTTCTGAAAATCTGGTGGACGTGGTCCTAAGTGATAACTTTTGGTCAATTTTGGCTTGGCCGTGCTTTGTACGTGCTTTTTACGTGGTAAGGCCGTCGGCGGCTGTTCCACTGCTAAAACACTGCCTAAGCACGGCTAACCACGTCCAGCAACGTGTAAGGCAACTTAGGCAAAACACGTGTTCGAACGTGGGAAAAAAAAACTGCAGGTTACCACAGCTAATCACGGTCTCATCACGTCTGTATCACTGCCGATCACGTCTTGAGAGCGGACATAAAATGGGCATTCCACTGCCATAGCACTGCCTAATCGCTAATAACTACGGCTCGGCGTCGTCAGAAGGGTGGATTGCCAGTTTTGCGTCTTATCACGTCTTCCCAAGTTTTTATCACTGCCAGAACACGGATTATTACGTGTGTTTCACGTCTTTACCACGTGGTTGTCCGCAGTCTAAAATTTTGAGCAGTTCAAAACTTTTTTCCCACGTCCAGCGCCGTTCAAATTTTTCCCCACGTCCTGCCACGTCTAAAAATCGACTGTAGCACGTCTGAAACTCGACATTAACATGAACAACACCGTCTGCTTCACGGGAAACTATTTTTGGACGGGTTTTGGCCGTGATTAAGTCGTAAAACGTTGTGTGACCGACCCTTTAGAATTTTTTATGTTAGAAGTCTTACTAAATGTCCATTAACAATATAATTTTTCTTTTTTTTTCTATCTTTAGATAAAAATATTTCATTATTTTTCTCATGATATCAGGATTAGCAGGTAGTTGCCTTGCATTATGGGAAATGAAAGCTTCACCCTTGGCGATTTCATCTGAAATGTGCCTCAGGTGGTGGTAGAGATGTTGCGTTCAGGGGACGGTTGAGCTGATTTATATCCAAGGCAGGGGCATTTGGGAGTCCCCTGGCTATTTCCAGTGTTTCCTTCTATTACTGATGGTTTCTCAAATCACCACTGCACTGTTTCTCAGGATCAGTTTATTAATGAAGTTTATTAATAAATTAGTTTAGTATTAAGCTGCCTCAAAACAATGTGATTTTCATTTTCTTTAATGATAAATGTCATTTGTACCCAAGAAGCCAAAATAACTTATTATAATATACTAGTTCCTGGTTCATGCCTGCAGCATTTCTGGAAAAACGTATAAGATAGCTGTATGGCGAAATGGTGGTCAATGCACCCAAGGCTATTCTTGAGTAGCAGAAACTACCGGAAATAGCAAACAGAGTCCTAAATAATGAAAGTTTGTCATTTCTTGTTATTTATTTCCTATGCCACAGCACTAAAAGCTAATCAGCATTCATCAGTGATCCAATGGTTATATTTAAGTTGTAAAAGCATCAAACTATTTTTGTCAACTTTATTTTCAATTAACCGAATGATTTATCTGTATGTTGATGTGAAGTAAATCAGATACCACTTTAAACTGATTTAGTTTACAAAATTAGTACTTGACAGTGATCGACTGTGTAAACCGTGAGCAGATGTTGATACAGCATGACATCATGCACATAAGTCATGTCTAGCATAGTTTCCTTGTTTTTTAAGTAAGAATTTCAAATTGAGAAGGAGTTTCCTGAATTCTTTTTAATCAGATATACTGTATTATTTTTAATCCGTTGTTCTGAGTTCGGATACCAAGTATGCAGCGTTGGAGGAGGCAATAGAGCTAAGATAGGTATGTTCATTTATTTCACAATTAGTTGATGTTTTCAAGGTAATTATTGGAACACATAGTTCAGTAGCTGGACTGCCATGAATAATATTTTTTTATGAATGTGGATCTTTACAAATTTAAATATACAATAGGCCCCCGTTTTTCACAATGGTTCAGTTCCGGACCTTCCTGCGGATCGTGAAAATCCGCGAGTTATTGACGCGGTTTAAAGCCCTATATATGATATTATGTACACTAAAATATGCTTCTTAAACACATCCTATAGACAGTCTTACTCATTAATACAGTAATAATTCAGTAAAATGTAGTAATGATTAAGAAAAACTTTTTAATTTTGTACTGTGATAATATTTATGAATAAATAAAGCGCTTAGGCTACTTACCAGAAGCTAGAGAAGATGCAGGGCGTTTGAGTGGCATCATAGGGCTTAAATAATCGTTAAAAACAAACTACAAAAACATTTACTTCGCAATTCAGGCAGTCACATTGATAACTTATGCGTGAAGGAGGGAAAAAAAGGTATACACATCATCTGCAACCAATCAGCAGGCGGGAGAAACAAAAGCTCTCAGCCATTGGCTAAATTGAAACACGTGCCAGTTACTTCCGAGTTTGTCCACAATCAGCGAGTATGCGGGGGCGCGGGCACTGAACCACGACTGGTCAAGGGCCTACTGTAATGAATATTTTGGAATATCTTTAAATATAACCATTGAGGGCAGTGATGGTCTAGTGGTTAGGGTGCAGGATTGCTGATCCTAAGGTTGGGGGTTTGAGTCCCCACAGGGTTGTCACTGTCCACCCAGTGCAGCTAAATGGGTTATCAAAGGCGGGCCATGTCTCTCACTGTCTATGGTGAGACGCATGTAAAAGAACCATTGCTGACTTTCGTAAAGAGTAGCTGCAAAGCCATCAGCGTGTTTCTGTCCCTTGCTAAAAGGGTTGTGACAGGAAGGGCAGCCAACGTAAAAACCTCTGCCAAATCAAACGTGCGAATCAGATGATTCGCTGTGGCGACTCTTGAGAACGGAAAAAATCCAAAAAGGAAAGAAGGAGAAGATCTTTTAATATAACCATAATCATGGTTTTAAGTTATACAAAATCGGATCTATTGTTTTTATATAAAGTTATCTATTTTAAACTCTTAATCACACTATTATTATATATTATATATTATTATTATTATACCCAGGATCTGTATAATCATGTAAGGAATTTTTCTGTGAATGGCTACAGGGGTAAGTTGTGTTACAGGAATTTTGTTAGCTGATGAGGTATTTATCAAAAGTTCTGGTTTGTTTATTCTAATACTAAGTGATTTACATGCCCGTGGTTAAGGATTACTGAAGCAAACATTTCTTTTCATCTGTTGTCTCTTAATCATGAGGTTCTCAGTTGTGGTTGGTGCTTCACATGCCCGCTATGAATCATCAGTTTGATGACTATTAATGCTAACGCCTTTCTGTCATGCTTTGTTGTAAACTCAGATTGCAAACACTTTAGATGTAAATATCATTGCTTCATCAGTTATCCTCTATGGATTGGCTTTGTTAGCATGAGTCAGCAAGTCTTTTTTGTGCTAAATGCCACAATTTGTCAGAAATCTGTTCATTATTGTACTCTGTTTGTAGTATAGACATTGTCAGTTCGAAATCAAACTAAACAATTTAATTGATAAAATTTGCCTTGTGATTTTTAATGTGTCTCTTTTTGCTTGTTCTATATAGAGGTGCAAAGAAATAAAGGAAAAGTCTACAAGAACAAGGATGGATAGGAACAGGAATGAGTACATCAGAGGGACAGCACATGTTAGAGGTTTTGGAGACAAAGTCAGAGAGGCTAGATTGAGATGGTTTGGACATGTGCAGAGGAGGGATAGTGAGTATATCGGTAGTAGGATGCTGAGGTTGGAACTACCAGGCAGAAGGCCTCGAGGAAGACCAAAGAGAAGATTTCTGGATGTGGTGAAGGAGGACATGAAGGTAGTTGGTGTAAGAGAAGAAGATGCAGAGGATAGGGTGAGATGGAGGCAGATGATTCGCTGTGGCGACCCCTGAAGGGAACAGTCGAAAGGAAAAGAAGAAGATATAGAGGTGGAAGTCTGTGAATGTAGCTGACATACTTTGTGTTTGTTAATACTGAAGTATTTTCATGGGCACAGAGGCTTTATCATTATTGTTTTATATGGTAAGGTGGATTACATGTTACATTGGTAATCATTTCAGAAATAAAATTATTATATACATAATTAATCTTATTGCATCGAGTTGAAATATGAGCTTGCATGCACCTTCATGCTGGTCTAGTGGGCAGGAACAAGCACGCCACCTGCTGGTTAACCAGCCAATTATAATGTTTTCTGTCCTTATCTATCTTAATCAAATAAACAAACGGATGTCGTCAAAATGTTTTAATGAGGCTTTTGCACGAAATTTGTTTGGTCTGTTAGATAGCAGGCTTTCCCCCCCGCAAGAGATTTATCTTTGTAATTGCAGCGAAGCAAATTCCAGTGGTTATCAAAATCCTATTCTGTTCTTAAAGGAAGGAAAGAAGAAATTTGACAAGGAAACGGAAAAGTATTATACACTTCTGGAAAAACACCTGAACTTGTCCTCAAAAAAGAAAGAGTCCTTTTTACAAGAGGTAACGTGTCATAGCACTTGAATTAAGTCACATGATATATTCACCGTGTATTGTTTTTGTCGTTTATGCCAACACTCTGATATGTAAACTCGTGTATTTCTTTTTCAGGCAGATACCCAGATCAATAAAGAGCGGCAGATGTTCTGTGATGCCTCTCTTGAATATGTCTTCAAGATTCAAGAAGTGCAGGAGAAAAAGAAATTTGAGTTTGTGGAGCCGGTGAGGATGAAATTTTCATGCTGGAGGAACAGAAAATAAGCGAAGAAACACATTTTTAAATTATGTTGAATTCAATATAATTATGAGCCAGATGTGTCTCAAATTGTCTTCTTTGCTTTTGCCAAAGTTTACTTTATAGTTTACTCATTCAGGCTTCGGCGAACATTTTCAAAGGACATTTCAGAAGAAATTCTGACTAATAAGTAATTTAAACCACTGTGGCCCTGACCAGAGTAAACATTTACTGAGGGCGAAGAAATGACCGTCAAACGTTTATCACAGTACAGTTCCCAAAGCTTAGTTTAACTCCTTACCAGTTGATGCAGTAGCCAATGAAAATACACTTCAAGGGAAAATTACTTTTGTGAGAACTCATATACGTAGTGTTTTACTGTTGCTGGGAAATTCATTAACTATTCTTTATGGATACAGAGCTGGTCCCATTGATCAGGAATACAGCCTGTATGGGGCCGAGTTCATCACAGAACACTGCACACATTCACGCACATCTGGTGAATATTACTGCAGGTAATCCAACTGGAAGCATGTTTTAGTTTTAGGAGGTGGACAGGAACCAGAGAACGTAGAGGGAATCTATTGAAATGCATAGAGCACATGAAAAACTCTATATAGAGGGTTCCTCCACTTCAACATAGGCTCAAAATAGGCATGATGAAAAAAATAACAAGTGTCTAATAAACATGCGCTTTAGGATAACTGGCTGTTTCAAATTGCCCCTAGGTGTGAGTGTGAATGGTTGTGTTTGTTGCCTTGTGATGGACTTGTGAGCTTTTCATGGTGTACCCTGCCTTCGCCCACTGTTGGGTGAAATAGGCACAAGCCTCCCTGCAATCCTAATTCTATTATGTGGCTCAGCAAGTTAAAAAGAGAGTCATATTCGACGGCTGGGAGTCTGAAAGTTTGTACTTGGTGTTAATTGGTAAGATCAAAGAGAGCAGTTAAGAGTTTCCTGTAAAAGCTGGCCTAGTGTGAGGAGCAGTTAAAAAAACATGGGGTGAACTTGTATCACTTCTCAGAGGAAGCATTTGCTCAACTTCATCCTCTGTGGCCGCTAACTGTCTTGCGACAGGAGAGAGCCAACTTGTGGGTGGGAAATAACAAATGGCCAGACTAATGAAACAGCAGAGTAAACAAAAGGTCTAAAAAGAAGTAAAACATTTCTACATCTATTGTTTTTCTAAACAATGTTGGAAATGTCTCATCTTTCTTTGTGATGCCTACAACTATCCCATCAAGTTCCAGTCCCTATTTACATATCCATCTGCGTCGTCAATGAATGATTTCACTCGTATGACTTATTGCTCTCTATCTATCTATCTATCTATATATATGTATATATATATATATATATATATATATATATATATATATATATATATATATATATATATATATACAGTAAAACCTCCGCTGACGAACGCTTAAGCTCACGAACTTTTCGCCTCAAGAACATTAAATTTGCGAGCATATAGTCTCTGCTGACGAACTCGTTTTCGGCGGACGAATCAAACTACGCGGTCGAACAGCGCCACGGTGGCGGCCACGAGAAGCTGACGACGCTCATGGCGTCACAGTTCGTCACCCCTTTCTTTGAATGCGGAAGTGGTTTGTGTTTGATAGACATTTTGGACCATATTGAGTGTACTTTTGCTATTATGGGACCGAAAAGACCCACCACAGGCGGAGATCATTGAAAAACACGAGCGAGGTGTGCGTTTGTGTGACTCCAGCGTCCCAGTACCAGTGCGCTAAGTCTACCATTGCTCCCATCCTTAAGAACAAGGAAGCTATTAAGGGTGCGTGTGTGGCTAAGGGTGTTTCCAAACAGTAGGCGTTTCCAAACTCTCCTTCCAAACAGTAAGTCCCTCCCTCCCTCCTCCTCCCACTCCATTCCATCAAGCCATCAACTACCATCACAAAGGTAAATAAAACCACTTTATTATACAGTACAGTTTATTTCTTTAATTACAATACAATAGCACATTTAATATACATAAAATAAGTTATATTTTTGTGTAGTTTTAAGGCTTATTTAGTAGAAAATTATGTTTTATGGGGACCTGGGAACGGATTATTCTCATTTTAATGGTTTCTTATGGGAAATAAATGTTCGGAAGACAAACTTTTCGCCTTACACACACTTTCTGGGAACCAATTATGTTCGTGAGCAGAGGTATCACTGTGTGTGTGTGTGTGTGTGTGTGTGTGTGTGTGTGTGTGTGTGTGTGTGTGTGTGTATATATATATATACAGGGATCTCACGCTACTTCACGCTTCAATTTATGCAGCTTCAGTGCATTGCGTTTTTTATTTTTTTTTTTAAATATTCATCGAAATAAAAAATAAGGAAATTAAGGAAGAAAAGGGGGAAAAGGTTAAAGGAATGTGCACCAAAAACAAGGCCAATTATGCGACAACAGCTAAAAAACCCTAAACAAACAAAAAACAACCCAAAATCTCCCATCAAAACTACATTTTTGTGAGGTGCACATCTGCGTGCGTGCGTCTTTATGTGTGTGTATTTATATTTTATTTACATCTTATGCATTATTTTTAATGTTTAATTGTTATTATAAGCATTAAATATGTATATATTGATATTATACACATATATATGTACGTATACGTCCGGTTGGGGGGGGGGTGGGGGGGGCTGATCCTACTTCGTAGATTTCAGTTATCGCAGGGGGATTCCGGTCCCAATTAACAGCGGAAAGTGAGGGATCCCTGTATATGTATATGTGTGTGTGTGTTTGTGTGTGTGTGTGTGTGTGTGTGGGTGTGTGTGTGTGTATATTTATATATATATATATATATATATATATATATATATATATATAGTATGTCTGTCTTCCTTTCGGCTTTTTCCCTTTTACTCGGGAGTCGCCACAGCGAATCATCTGATTCGCACGTTTGATTTGGCAGAGGTTTTTACGTCGGATACCCTTCCTGTCACAACCCTTTAGCAAGGGACAGAAACACGCTGACGACTTTGCAGCAACTCTTTACGAAAGTCAGCAATGGTTCTTTTACATGCCTCTCACCATAGACAGTGAGAGACATGGCCCGCCTTTGATAACCCAGTTAGCAGCACTGGGGGGACAGTGACAACCCTGTGGAGAGTGGGACTCGAACCCCCAACCTTTGGATCAGCGATCCAGCGCCCTATACCACTAGACCACCACTGCCCCCAATATATATATATATATATAGTATACATATGTATATATACACACATATACAGGGATCCCTCGCTACTTCATGCTTCAATTCATGCGGCTTCAGTGCATTTATATTCATTGAAATAAAAAAAAAGGAAATTAAGGAAGGATAGGGGGAAAAAGTGAAGGAAAATGCCATAAAAACAAGGGCAATTATGCAAAAAAAAAAAAAAAAAAAACAATAAACAACCCAAAACCCCCCATCAAAACTACTTACACTTTTATGTGAGGTGCGCATTTGAGTTTGTGCATGCGCATCTGTGTGTGCGCCTGCGTCTGTATCTGTGTGTATTTATATTTTATTTACATATTATGCATCATTTTTGAATGTTTAATTGTTATTATAAACATTTATAGCATTGAATATGTATTTATTGATGATATATACACATATACCAGTATATGTACTTATACGTCAGTCGGGTAATCCTACTTCAGCGGTTGCGGGGTCTCGGTCCCAATTAACATGGAAAGCGGTATCCCTGGATATATATATATATATATATATATATATATATATATATATATATATATATATATATATATATATATATAAATAAATAACTTTTTTGCATATAAAAGTGACTAAAATGTGATTATGTAGCTGAGCACAATAAGGTGACTGGCAAGCTCCAGTAGACTCATGTGGGCATTTATCTGACCAAAGGCTGAATTGTGGTCCTGCTTGCACTGGGCTGTATTTTAGAACTTGACCTGTAAGTTATTCATCCTTATTTTTTTAGTTTTGCAGATGATGGTGTAGTTTAATTTTTTAATGCATCTTTATATATGCTTATTGAAACTCTTATCTGGAGTTAGTACGTCCGCCTCACGTCAAGAAGGTATTGGGTTCGGCAAGTGTTTTTGTGTGGAGTTTTTCATGTTCTCACTGTGCTTGTGTGGGTTTTCTCCTGGTACCCCAGTTTCCTCTCACAGTCCAAAGCAATGCATGTCGGGATAATTGGTTGTTCCAGATTGACGGTAGGTGTGAGTGTGAATGGTTGTGTGTGACTATTGGCCTTGTCATGGACTGGCGGGTTGTTCAGGGTGTACCCCAGCTTTACCCAGAGTTTGTCCTCGTGACCCTAGTAGGACTCAGCAGCTTGTTGAATGAATGAATGAATGAAAGAAAGAATCAATGTTAAGAAGAATTTCTGTAGTCTCTTGAAGTATGCAGAACATTCTGAACAAGTGTCAAATATCGACCATCCCTCATTGTAAAACACCCCCCCCCTCTCTCTCTCTTTCTCTCAGCTCCTGGCTTTTCTCCAAGGACTGTTCACATTTTACCATGAGGGTTATGAACTGGCGCATGAATTTGAACCATACAAGCAACAACTTCAATTCAATCTACAGAATGTAAGAGACAGTGTTACACATTATGCAGTAAATCAAAATGTAAGGCATGCAGTATAACTGACTTGTGTGATATCATGTTTTATGCATCTCTTCATACTGTTACAATCCACCAATATCCAGTGAGATTTACAACCGAACCTGCCATCATTTACACATTTTTATGAGCCAATTTTTAAAAATTAAATGTAATACCGGAGTATCTTAATACAACTGAAAAATCTCAGTTGCTATGTGTCTTAATATCAGTGAAAAATATGCCAATATTTTGAACTCTTTAATATTAAATGATTCTGCCTAAGCTATGAACCAGAGCTGATATTGTAGGCCAGGTATTAACGGTAATTATTGTTACTGTAGCTCAGACATTATACCAGTTTTTCGACCTCTAGTTTTCATTTCTGGCACTAGTGGACTAATAAAGATGTTTAATCCAAAACACTTTTCAGTTTTTCAGAGTGCACACACTGAACAGTCTATTTGGCTTCCTCCTCTCATTTATTTTCTTTCCACTGCCTGTGCCTACTCTGCTCTGATTGGTTGCCTGAAAGCTCTACATTCACCGTGCTGGGATGCCGACTGTGATGGGGCAGTGGGGGCAGCCGTGATGTAGTAGTGTGTCCAACAAAACAATTATCATCAAAAACATTGTTTTCGACCAGCTTAAGTATCCCAGAGGAAATGGTTTAACATGTGCTATTCTTACTATTTGACACTGTGGCACTATAGCATAGTTTAACATGATAGCTCCCCTGATAATTGTACTGACAGTCGTTTGGCAATTTTCTGCATTTGATGGTCTTGTGAACATTAGACATTCCTGTGGACACCAGTGCACATTAGATAGCTCTGTGGATATCAGTAGTCTTATGGACATAGACAACTGATTTGTAAAAGTTTTATGTAGAAAGTTTTTTACCTTGTACAGACGCTCCCCGACTTACGTTCATCCGTGTTACGTTTTTTCGATTTTATGTTTTTTTTTGTTTAGTTTTTTTAAAGCCAAATTTTGACTTTAGACATACCTACATAGTACGCTGATGTAATGATGCAATGACGCTGCATTCATTGTTTACAAACTACAGACTGAGTGTGTGTGTGTGTGTGTGTGTGTATATATATATATATATATATATATATATATGATTTTCTGAGTAGATCCTTCCGTAGGAGAGTGCTCAATACTTTTTGGTAGAGCAAATAACAAAAATAAAAGGACAGGACAAAGACTTTCTATTGAAACTCCATTTATCACTACATTCTATAATCTTCTATAATCACCTGAAGAGAGAGGATGGTTTCGCCACCCCTCGAAACAGATCTGTAGTGATAAATGGAGTTTCAATAGAAATTCTTTGTCCTGTCCTTTTATTTTTGTTTATATATATATATATATATATATATATATATATATAGCGTGTTACCCTTGTGTTAAGACATCGTCCCTGTGATCTTTGTGTTTACACTGTTTTGCGGACTTTTGTAACCCTAAGCAAATATGGTTGGTCAGAAGCGTAAGCCTACTAGCATGGGTGCAAGTCTCATATCTGCTCAGATCGGCACAATCTACCATGCATATTCAGTTAAGCAAAGAGAGTTGTAATATGAATGAAAACCCGAATGCACAAATTACAGAACAATTGCAGATATTTATTATCTTTTTGCAGAATCCTAAGAGTATATACTTATTTTTATATTAATATTCATGAGGATTTGTACTTACTCTTTGTATGCATCTCATGAATAAAGTTTATTTACTTACACAAAAGAAAGAATGCTCCGCTTTGCTGGGATTCACATTAGTGCAGGCTGTGTTCTAAACGAGTTCAACGGCACCCTTGTGCACTTGAAAGACCAGAAGTCTGTATAACCCACAGCAAGTACACTACTTTTGCAAGTACACTACTTTCGGTATTGCGCGTCTCACATTGTAAGCGTTGATTGACTGTTTTAAGCTTCATGTAAAGTAACTCGGTATAAATAAGTGACTTATTTGAAATTCATGATGATATTATTTGATATATTTGATATTATTTTACGTTATGTTTATAATAATTGATTTAGGGGTGTTTTTTGAGATATGGTGATGGTATTTATGGATCTATAGTACAGTATGAACGTCATACGTCACAAGTCACACGTCATATGTCACTGTAACGACTTACACTCACTTTCAACTTACGTTCGGCCGTCTGGAACCCATTAAAAACGTAAGTCAGGGAGTGTCTGTACTACACAATCAACTAAAATCTACAGTCGATTTAGATTACTGTGATTTTTGATGCCATCAAGAAATACTATCACCTACTTTCTTTAAACCTGAAACTATGACAGCCTTGAAGGGTTGTTTTGATTTTTTTTTTTTTTGTTTGTTTGTTTTAATATTCAGACTGTGCGAATAAAATTTTCCATCTTTAAAAAACTACAATTAAATGAAAGTCATGAGCAGGAAAGATTCTGTACCACACATAATGTTCAAATTCTAGTTTCTAAAACTGATATCCAAAACTGTATTCCTTAATGTTCCTGTTTACTTTCTGAAGCAAGGATTCTTGTTGTTTTCTCTTTGAAGACAAGGAATAATTTTGAGAGCACCAGACAGGAAGTGGAGAATCTGATGCGAAGGATAAGATCAGCAGAGCAGGACTTCAAAGCTCCCGGACAGTGGACTATGGAAGGCTTTCTTTATGTACAGGAGAAGCGTGAGTAATTATCTCTCACAAATTATGACTGTGAGATTGCTGAGATCTGATAGTAGTAGTAATAATAATGATGATGACAGGAAGAAAATAAGAAGAATTAGTATGTACTATAAAAGAACAATGTGGCCACAATCTAGGCAATGAAACATCCTTATTATGAGTTGATAAAACTTAAATCAACAAGATAGAATGCAGAAAGCAGATGCTTCATTATCATACTTAGATAATGGAAAATAAAAACATAAAAATGTAATTTTAGTTTGCTTTTGCTTTTCTTCATATAGTATATACTAAAAATCTGAATGAGTATAAAAAAGCACTTTTAAAATTCATTGCTCGTGGTTTACTTTTGTTTCTGTGCTGTATGCACTTATCAGTGAATGAGTACACCCAAAATCCACCATAAGCTGCACAGTGCTAGCTTGGCTCTATGTTCAGAGCCCTCATGACCAGCCTTTTCATAAAGAAATTAGATTTTTACATTTACACATCCAGGCAGCGGTGGCCTAGTGGTAAAGGTGCTGGATCACTGATGATAAGATTGGAGCAGGGATCCCAGATCTCCTCTATTTAGAGGAATTCCTCTATTTTTTACTCGCCTGTCTGTCTGTCTTCCTTTCGGCTTTTTCCCTTTTTACTCGGGAGTCGCCACAGCGAATCATCTGATTCGCACGTTTGATTTGGCAGAGGTTTTTTTACGTCAGATGCCCTTCCTGTCACAACCCTTTTTAGCAAGGGACAGAAACACACTGACAGCTTTGCAGCCTACTCTTTACGAAAGTCAGCAATGGTTCTTTTACATGCCTCTCACCATAGACAGTGAGAGACATGGCCCGCCTTTGATAATCCAGTTAGCTGCAATGGGGGGGACATTGACAACCCTTTGGAGAGTTTGACTCGAACCCCCAACCCTAGGAGCAGCGTTCCAGCGCCCTTTACCACTAAGCCACCACTGCCCCTAGTTTGTTATTCCCATGTGCAACACCAATGAGTGTAACACCAACCAGTGACAACCCTATATATATATATATGATAACTGTGTAGGGTAGGTTTGATTAATTAAAGACCTAATTTTATAAATAAAATTATTTTGTGAGGTGGTCATCTTGTACAATTAAACAAAAAATAAATTATGAAATAGATACAATATAAGAAAGATATTATTTAAAATATATAGGCATCATGTTGGTCAATCGTGATTATATAAAGTACTTGATTCGCCTATTTAGTGGAATTCCTCTATTTTTTCAGCTTCAGGTTCCCTGTGGCCCCTTTGACCCCCAGCTGAAATATTTAATTTCTTCTATTTCTGAACCCGTTTCCTCTATTTTTTTCTAAACCTCGCTGGGATCCCTGTATTGAGGGTTCAAGCCCCACTCTCCATGGGTTGTCACTGTTCCCCCAGTGCAGCATTAAATCCTAATTTGGGTCGCAGGAAGGCTGACGCCCATCCCAACCGACTCTGGGCGAGGGCAGAGTACACCCTGGACAACTCGCCAGGTGGAAACATGCTTACGGCTTTACAGCCTACACTTGTCGAAAGTCAGCTGTATGGTTCTTTTATATACCTCACACTATAGATAGTGAGAGACATGACCGGCCTTTGAGAAACCCAGTTAGCTGCACTGGGGGGACAATGACAACCTTGTGGAGAGTGGGACTTGAACCCCCAACCTTAGCATCACCGATCCAGCACCCTATACCACTGCCCTGACCTCTTTCTCTTGTCACAAAATTGAGTGTGTAAAAGGTGTAGAATCATTTCAAAAACTGTGTCCAACATATTTTGATATGATATTATCTCCCAGACATGTACTAAAGATTCTGATGCACTGATTCACAAAGAAACATGGACATGGAAACATTTATGCAAGTTTGAGGTTGGGTATTTGGAAAATGTGCAGTTTTGTGATCAGCCACATATACTAATACAGTTACAGGGATCCCTCACTACTACACGCTTCAATTCATGCAGCTTCGGTGTATTGCAGGTTTTTTTTTTTTAATATTCATCGAATTAAAAAATAAAATTAAGGAAGAATAGGGGAAAACGTTAAGGAAAATGCCAAAAAATAAGGCCAATTATGCAAAAAAAAAAAAAAAAAAAACCCTAAACAAACAAAAAACAACCCAAAACCTCCCATCAAAACTAGTTAGAGTTTTATGAGGTGCGCATCTGTGTGCGTGTGCACAAGTGCCTGTATGTGTGTATATTTATATTTTATTTACATCTTATACATTATTTTTTAATGCTTAATTGCTACTATAAGCATTTATAGCATTGGATGTGTATTTATTGATATTAATATTGCACACACACAACACCTACATGTACGTATGTCCTCGCAGTCAGGGGAGGGTTTATCCTACTTCTGGAAAATCGGCGGTTGCGGGGGATGGGGGGGTCTCAGTCCAAATTAACTGCAAAAAGTGAGGAATTATTTACATCAGGCTCAGTAGATGTCGCTGAATTAAATAGTCAAGATAGATGAATAGATAGATACTTTATTAATCCCAGAGGAAAAGTAACATGTGAAGCTGCGTAAACTTTATCGAATTAATTGTTTGCATTCAAAAACCTTGAAAATACAAAATGGATTGTCAGTTAAAATTTTTTGATACAGAAATATCTGTCCCCCAGTGCAGCCAACTGGGTTATCAAAGGCCGGCCTGTCTATGGTGATATTCATTAAGACGTTCATTAAGAGTAGGCTGTTTAGCCATCAATGTGTTTCTGCCCTCTGATGGCCTGGGAAATTGTCAAGAGTATACTCTGCTTTCACCAGGAGTAGGCTGAGATAAGCGCTAGCCTCCCCATGACCCTAATTAGGTTTACGCGGTTCAGAAAACAAATGAATGAATGACAAAGGTAATGGGTGCACTTTACTATAAAAGAGATATTTGTTATTCATTCGTTTGTTTTCTGAACCGCTTAACCGTAATTATGGTCATGGGGAGGCTGGTTTCTTTTGCTTTCTTGACAAGGTAATGTATTTTTCCTTATTTTTTTAAATATTTGTTGAATATCTTGTTTATTAAAGGTCCTCTGGGGTTCACATGGAGCCGACATTACTGTACATATGACAAAGAGACTAAAATGTTCACGATGAGCAGCTCTGAAATCAAATCTGGAAGCAAACAGGTAAAGAATTGGATTTATTATGTCCAATCTTTTTTACAGTCGCATGTCATTCACATTATTATTGTGCTGAATGAGTGACTCTGTGTCTTTCTATGCAGAACGGACTGGTACTGAGCCCACCCGAAATGTTCAAGCTCAAGTCATGCATCAGAAGACGGACAGATTCCATCGACAAGCGATTCTGTTTCGATATTGAAGTGGTTGAAAGGTTTGTTTTCACTTTCTACACTTTGGCATACTCTAGCACATTTTTTCACCCTCAATTCCTTCCAGGCTTCTGCGAGGTCGGTGCGGACATTATGACGTTTGGCTTTTCAAGGGTGTGGTAGAGAATGAAAAAGACATATATTGCATTTTCCTGTTGAATGTTTTCCTTGGCAACTTCAGAAATCTATCAGGGATTCCATTCAACATTCTTCTTTCTACTTCCTCACTTCTTGCCTCTTCATAACTGAAGAAATAACCCCTGTCAAGGGCTTCTGTTCAGTTCTCTTCAGTGTTTCTATAAAGTCCACCGGTATGTCTGATTTTTCCTGCTTTGTGTTGTAAATACGTGTGTGCTACCACATGCTACCAGCTACTGTACCTACCGCTGCTTTCACATGCTGCACGTAACTTTTACATTTATCACATTACATTTGCTACTAATAATTGCTACTAACTATCAACTCCAGAATTATTGGCACCCTTTATATATAATGGATACATAAATCAAATGGCATGAAAAAAGTGATATACAGTGATCCCTCGCTACTTCGTGCTTCAGTTTCTGCAGATTCAGTACATTACGGGTTTTTCAAAAATATTCATTGAAAAATAAAATAAGGAAATTATTATAACGAAAAATAGTGAAAAGGTTAAGGAAAATGCCACTAAACATGGCCAATAATGCAAAAAACCCACAAACAAACAAAAACAAAAAAAACAACCCAAACCCCCCCAGCAAAACTACTTACATTTTTATGTGAGGTGTGCATCTGTGTGTGTGCGCGCGTGCGCGCGTCTGTATGTGTGTGTATTTATATTTTATTTACGTGTTGCGCATTATTTTTGAATGTTTAATTGTTATTATCAGCATTTATAGCGTTGAATATGTATTTATTGATATTATTTACACATATACATGTACGTATAATTCAGTCAGGGGGTCAATCCTATTTCGCGGAATTTGGCTGTCGTGGGGGGGTCTCGGTACCCATTAACCGTGCAAAGTAAGGGATCCCTGTACATATATTGGAAATATAAGGGAATATAATAATAATTTAATAAACATATATAAAAATGGACATGACTGGGGCTATGGACAGAACAACCATTTGATTAGATAAAGTTTATAACTTTTAAAAATGTTAAGTCATTTGTGCTATATCTTATATGTATACATATAGCATAGTAGGGTGTGAAAATGTGTAATTATTTCAATTTCTTACACTTTTTTCAAATTTCAATGGAAAAATATGGCAACGACTAACACAAGATGATGTGTGGAGAGAAAAGATATATTTATAATTATGTTTCTTCTGTCAGTTAAAGCCATTTATAAAATAACTGGCACAAGTAAAGCTTTTACCATTGTGGAGGACAGTTTTATTAATGTAATAATGCCAAGAACATAATCTTTATTGTTTGGGGCTGCAGGCACTACAAGGGCTACGGACATTGCAAAGACATATATGACCAACCTGTACTCTGATTATTTAAATTTTGACTTACCATCTTTAGTAGATACCATGAGATGTATAAAAATAGATGACTTTCATATTTATGAACTATATAAACTCAAAGTTTTTTATTGGCCAGAAAAAGTATCGTTTCTATTTTAGTTTCTTCAAGAATAATCATAAAAAAGTCATTACTCTGAAACAACTGTATTCTCTAAAAATCTTTTGTGATCAGAGAAGAAGAAAGATGTCTCATGCTTTTCATATAATAGTCTTTTACAGACGATCCCCGACTTACTTTCATCCGTTTTACGTTTTTTTTCGCTTTTCAAATTTTGAGTTTAGACGTACCTACGTAGTACGCTGACGTAATGATGTAATGACGCTGCGTCCATTGTTTACAAACGAGCCCGAACATGCCCCTCCTTCCCAGTTCAGTTTTATATATATATATATATATATATATATATATATATGTGTGTGTGTGTGTGTGTGTGTGTGTGTGTGTGTGTGTGTATACACAAAGATGAATTAACTATTTGCTCAGATAAGCACAATCTACCATGCATACTCAGTTAAGCAAAGAGAATGAAAACCCAAGAAAGAGAACTCTCTGCTCTGCTGATTCACATCAGTGAATCGCATCAGTGCAGGCTGAGTATTAAACGAGTTCAACGGCGCCCTTGTGCACTTAAAAGATCGGAAGTCCGTATAACCCAAGCTTTGTTTCAAGCAAGTAAACTACTTTCAGCAAGTGCACTACTTTCGGTATTGAGCGCCTCACATATTGTAAGCGTTGATTGGCTGTTTTAAGCTTCATGTAAAGTGAATCGGCTCAGCTTCATGTCATGTGACCATCCGTCAACCATCGGAATCATTTACAAGCAGAAAAATTGCATCATAGAGAAAGTTAAAGGTTATATTTGATACTGTATTTGATATTTGATGACTGAATTTGATTAAAATTTATCAATTTTAAATTATTTTGTTTGAATTTAATTTATTTGAAATTAATGTTGATATTATTTGGTATACTTGATAATATTTTATAATGTTACGAGTATGATTGCTTGCGAGACCAAATGTAAGTGGACAAACTCTCAAAGCTAAAAAGTGGACCGTTAGCTCAGGAGAATACATTTGTACGCCAGGCTCGGCTGAACCAGTCGTCTGTTTACTTTACATCCCAGACCAGTTTATTCTCTTTCAGATTGCAGCATCCACCCTTTGCAAAATAAGGCATTTATTGGTGTCTCCTTCTTCTTCTTCTTTTCCTTTCGGCTGTTCCCTTCAGGGGTCGCTACAGCAAATGATCTGCCTCCATCTCACCCTATCCTCTGCATCTTCTACTCTTACTCCAACGACCTTCATGTCTGCCTTCACCACATCGTATAAATAGCAATTTCCCCAGTGCAGCTAACTGGGTTATAAAGGGCCGGCCATGTCACTCACCGTCTATGGTGTGAGGCATGTAAAAGAACCATTGCTGACTTTCGACAAGAGTAGCTACCTAGCCATCAGCTTGTTTCTGCCCTGTGATGGTCTGCCGAGTTGTCCAGGATATACTTTGGCCTCGTCCAGACTTCCAACAAGAGTAACTCCATAGCCATTGGTGTGTTTCTGCCCTGCGATGTCCTGGCAAGCTGTCCAGGGTGTACTCTGCCTTCGCTCAGAGTCAGCTGAGATGGACACCAGCCTCCCCGCAACCTTAGTTACGATTAAGTGGTTCAGAAAATGAATGAATGAACAAATAAATAATAATTCATTTGGATCCAGGCATCCGATTTTCATGTAGTTTTCAGTGTTTTTTTTTTTATTCAGTAAGCTGCCACCTTTCTAATACAGTGATACCTCTGCTCACGAACATAATTGGTTCCCAGAAGGTGTGTGTGAGGCGAAAAGTTCGTCTTCCGAACATTTATTTCCCATAAGAAACCATTAAAATGAGAATAATCCGTTCCCAGGTCGCCATAAAACATAATTTTCTACTAAATAAGCCTTAAAACTACACAAAAATATACCTTATTTTATGTATAATAAATGTGCTATTGTATTGTAATTAAAGAAATAAACTGTACTGTATAATAAAGTCGTTTTATTTACCTTTGTGATGGTAGTTGACGGCTTGATGGAATGGAGTGGGAGGAGGAGGGAGGGAGGGACTTACTGTTTGGAAGGCGTGTTTGGAAACGCCTACTGTTTGGAAACACCCTTAGCCACACACGCACCCTTAATAGCTTCCTTGTTCTTAAGGATGGGAGCAATGGTAGGCTTAGCGTACTGGTACTGGGACGCTGAGTCACACAAACGCACACCTCGTTCGTGGTTTTCAATGATCTCCGCCTGTGGTGGGTCTTTTTCGGTCCCATAATAGCAAAAGTACACTCAATATGGTCCAAAATGTCTATCAAACACAAACCACTTCCGCACTCAAAGAAAGGGGGTGACGAACTGTGACGCCGTGAGCGTGCGTCAGCTTCTCGTGGCCGCCACCGTGGCGCTGTTCGACCGCGTGGTTTGATTCGTCCGCCGAAAACTAGTTCGTCAGCAGAGACTATATGCTCGCAAATTTAATGTTCTTGAGGCGAAAAGTTCGTGAGCTTAAGCGTTCGTCAGCGGAGGTTTTACTGTAGTTAATATTATAGAACACATTGTATAATACATTACCTTATACAGACCTGCTTATAACGCAAAAAAAAAAAATTGTGACACATTAATTAATTTATGCTTTAACCAAACAATCAACCTCCTTACTGTCAGGAAAAATCCCGTCTTTACTCTTGATAATAAATATAATTTATTAAAAAAGCAGATTAAGCCAGTAACTTAGCTGAAACTGGACAGAACTGGTCAGAGCATTGTTATGCTTGCCCATTATTTGCTCATAACGTGAACTGGTAATGTGAAATCTTCCTTTGATATGTTTCAGTCCAGGATTTTAATATGGCTCAGAGAGAATAACCTGGCCGTTACAAACCACTCATTTTTCTTACAACCGGTTGAATTGGGTGTGCACTGGGTTTCATTATTCTGTATCAACTTTTGAGTTAAAGTATGCTTTTACCCAGCTAGATCCATGAGCTCATTATTTTTCACATGTTCCAAGGGTAGTTTGTGTGACATTTAGTTCTGGCACTGAATTCTGGCATTGTACTTTATGAACTATTTTTATAAACTTAAATGTTCAGCTACTACTGCTCTCAATAATTACAAATGGTGCCAATAATTCTTAGTTGACTGTAGTTTAACATGATGCATTGAAAATATCACAAAAATTGCAGTGCAATTATTTTTATTTGTTGTTTTATTTATTTGGACTATTTTACATTTTTAATTTATGCTTTTGCACTGTTCATGGTTTATACCCAATTTAATTATCACTGCATCCAAGTCTCTGTTATGCACCACCTAATGTTGCTGTTCTGCAAACCTCTGAAACCTTCATTCTTTTGTTTTTCAGGCATGGCATCATCACCCTACAAGCTCTTTCAGAATCCAACAGGCGCCTGTGGATGGAGGCCATGGATGGAAAGGAGCCAGTAAGAACACACCCATTACACCAGTCACATGCTGTGCAGCAAAACAGTTGATGCTTGGGCATGTAGCTCAACTCACTGCTAGTTTCTATAGATAATTTGCAGCCAAATTTATAGAGATGTTAAAAGTTTTATAAAACAAAC
Source organism: Plotosus lineatus (assembly GCA_024760905.1). Taxonomy (NCBI): domain Eukaryota; kingdom Metazoa; phylum Chordata; class Actinopteri; order Siluriformes; family Plotosidae; genus Plotosus; species Plotosus lineatus. Next base: position 16,026,282 of record CM045735.1, on the reverse strand, counting down.
TATGAACCCATAACCTTTTCATTTATTTTCAAACCATGACACATTTCACCTTAGCTTTTTCAAAGAAAAACATGTAAAAATGAAAACTAGCACGATACTCTTATGTGTCACTTGAATTTCTTTGTCATTCAGAAAGCTTCCTACAGGGCAGGTATAACCACGAGTTTGAAGTCATCCTTTATTCTGTTAAGATGTGTTTTTATGGTGTAGTTTGTCTCTGTGCTTTCCGGTACTGTTGGGGAAGACTCATAAAAAGTTTCAACACAATTAGCCGGAGTCCGGTTTGTCTGGACTGAGTGGTTTCTAAGCGCTTATATAGTTCCTTCCTGTTTCTGTTGAAACTTAAATAGATGTATAAAGTGTCATCTTTTTTTCACACAGATATTATATTCATCATATATGAGAGACAAAGCTGTTTAATTTACATACCACTAGTCCAAAACTGGAAAGTCACAGTTATAGCATATGAGCAGTATGTAAATAATTTATGAGTAACTCACTATAAACATGCAACAACAGACACGATTTCTTCCCTTATTCATGTTGGTGCAAACATATTTAGTTTAGTTTTTACTGGAATCCATGTTGGTGTCATTGTAAAACATTGTCACCAACATGGATTCCAGTAAAAACTAAACTAAATATGTCATGAGCGCAGCACCCTAACCACTACGCCACCGGCCCCTATAAACCCATATAAAAATGGGACAACATGCAAACTTCATAAACGTAAACACTGATACCCAGAGCCATCTTGCTGTGAGGCTCTGGGTATCAGTGTTTACGTTTATGAAGTTTGCATGTTGTCCCATTTTTATATGGGTTTATAAAGGCCGGTGGCGTAGTGGTTAGGGTGCTGCGCTCATGATCGGGAGGTTGTGAGTTCAAATCCCACTGAGACTCTCACTGTGCTAAGACCCCTGGGCAAGGTCTCAACCACAAGTGTGCCTCTGTTCACCCAGCAGTATAAATGGGTACCAGTAAAATATATACTGGGAAGGTAACCTGCGATGGACTAGCGTCCCATCCAGGGGGAGTTGAACTCCTGGTCGCTTCACGCTACGGAAACCGGGGATAAGCACCGGCCTGATGAGCCACGAGGCTAAGCCGCTATGCTCGGGTGTAAAAACCCAACAGACTTTTCCTCCTGGTAAGCCAGTTTTCTCCCAGAGTCCAAAGACTTGCACGTTAGGCTAATTAACTGTTCCGAATTCTGGTTGAGAGAGGCTCCAATCCCATCACAGAGGCTGCAGGGATCCGCCTGTCTATTTCCTGCTCCATTCTTTTCTCACTCATGAACAAGCCTCCAAGATACTTGAACTCCTCCACTTCCACTTGGGACAGGACCTTGTTCCAGATCCATAGGGTGCATTCCACCCTTTTCCAGCTGAGAACCATGGCCTGGGACTTGGAGGTGCTGATTTTCTTCCCGGCTGCTTCACACTCGGCTACGAATTTCTCCAATGAGAGCTGGAGGTCCTGGATTGATAAAGCCAAAAGTACATCATCTGCATAAAGCAGAGACGAGATCCTATGGCCACCAAAGAAATCTAGGCTGCACGTAGAAATTTTGTCCACAAAAATTATGAATAGAATCGGTGACAGAGGACAGCCTTGGCGGACTCCAACCCTCACCGGAAACATAATCGATCTGCTGTTACCAATGCCGACAAAACTTTGGCTCTGGTGATACAGTAACCAAATGGCCCAGAGCAATGGATCCTGTACATCGTATGCCCGGAGCACACCCCACAAGATAGCCCGAGGGACACGGTGGAAAGCATTCTCTAAATCCACAAAACACATGTTTGCAGATTGGGCAAACTCCCCAGTCCAGGATCCTGTAGAGCATATAGAGTTGGTTGAGAGTGCCACGGCCAGGACAAAAACCACATTGTTCCTCCTGAATCCAAGGTTCAACCATCCATCGGATCCTCCTCTTCAGTACTCCTGTGTAGACTTTCCCAGGTAGGCTGAGGAATGTGATTCCATAATAATTGAAACACACCATCCAGTTCCCCCTTTTTAAAAAGAGGGACTACAACCCTGGTTTGCCGATCCAGATGTATGGCTCCCGATGACTATTGGAGCCCAACCTCAGAGGAGATTTTTTGACTACATCAGCAACCTCAGCCCTAGTGATGGGTGGAACCCCACCTAAACCCCCAGGGTCTTCCTCCTTCACAAAGGGTGTGTTGGTGGAATTGAGAAGGTCCTCAAAGTATTCCTTCCACTTCCAGACAACATCCCCAGTCGAGGTGAGCCACTCCCCACTTCCACTGTAAACAGTATTTGTGGAGAACATGCCCCCCCCCCCCCCCCCAGGTGTCGGATGGTGGTCCAGAACCTTTTTGAGGCCAAATCATAATTGCTTTCCAGGCCCTCCCTGAATTCCTCCCACGTCCAAGATTGTGCATCGGCGACAACTCGGGCTGCAGCTCAGAGTGTAACCAATGCTTCTGCACATTGACAGGAGCCAGTTGAGGTCGCTGGGGTATCTCATTAGAATGCCTCCTGAATGCCTCACTGGTGTAGTGTTTCAGCCATGTCAAACTGGGAGAGACCCCAGGATCAACCTAGAACATGCTGGAGGAATTATGTCTCTTGGCTGGTCTGGGAACACCTTGGTGTCCCCCCAGAAGAGTTGGAGGAAGTGGCTGGGGAGAGGAACGTCTGTACCTCATTGCTTAGGCTACTGCCCCTGCGAACCAACCCCGAATTAAGTGGAGGAAGAATGATGATGATGATGATGATGATGATGATGATGATGACGATGACACAGATTTCCAGGTATGAGTCATCTGTGACTGGAAGACTATGAGAGGGAAGGATGGCGTACACTTTCTTTCCTGTCAACAACCAGTGACACAAGCCAATAACAGACATCTATAAGCTTACACAAAGAGAGGATATCGCACTTTTCCCCAGGGGTGTTACAGTGCTCCTGCCTATGAATGAACAGCGATTTGAAAAAATAAAAATCATCTAGTGTCATGTACCCCAGAGGAAGCTTGTGGTGACTGGTAAGTGTTATCTGACATGTCAATCCAAAATGGAAATGTTTCACTGGAAAGTTCATAGCATATGACTGCATCATTTTCATTCTCATCAAACCATTTGGTGAGTCCTCAAGCCTTGTAGAAGGAGGCAGGGTTATATTGGAAGTGACCACACCCACTGCATCATTTGGAGTTATGCTTCATGCTAAGTTGGAAAAGTAGAGCTCAATATGGCAACAAAATACGTTTAATAGAGGATAACAGGGCCACTAATTTTTCTTTAAATTTGTCAACTATCTGCATAACCTTAACGGGTCTAAGTAAGGTAAAATCCTTTGGTCTTTTTTACACCCGAGCCATAGTGGTGCATCAGGCCGGTGCTTATCCCCGGTTTCCATAGCGTGAAGCGACTTGGAATCTAACTACTCCTGGATGGGACACTAGTCCATCTCAGGTTACCCTCCCAGTATATTTTTACTGGTGCCTGCTGGGTGATCAGAGGCAGACTTGTGGTTAAGTCCTTGCCCAGGCGTCTTAGCACAGTGAGGGTCTAACTGGGATTTGAACACACAACCTCCCGATCATGAGCACAGCACCCTAACCACTATGCCACCGGCCCCTTAACGGGTCTAGACAAAAAAATATTTTTGTAAGTACAGATGCTAATGGTTTACAATTCAATTAGATCATTACTTTTATATTTTTAGCTGTGCAGGAACTCAGATCAGTGCTAGCACAAATAAGAAATGTTGACTTTAGTGCTTTATTAAGTTTTGTTTCTCTTGTAATGTTTATCAGTAGACAAATCAGTTTCAGTGGAAACTTTAAGGCCAAGGAAGAGAAGTTGAAGGACCCGGATGTTTATATTCCATTCATGGTTCTTTCAAAATATTGTCTTTTGATGAAAATGTACTGTATATAATAAATGTGTACTAATGAACTATAACTGTTAGATTTGCCTTACGGTGCATGGTGTGTGTGTGTGTGTGTGTGTGTGTGTGTGTGTGTGTGTGTGTGTGTGGTTGAGACGTACCTTTAATAATGGAAGGGTTTTTTTTTATAGATTTACACCCTTCCAGCACTTCTGAACAAAAAAGAAGAAAGTAAGTTCACTGCTCTTATGTAATCCGAAGTCTCTGATTTGTGAAATGTTCAGACAATGCCAGGTAATGCAAAGCATCTTTTGTGTTTACAGCATTCCTCAATGAGGCAGGATTTAACTTTGTCAAGAAGTGTATTCACCTTGTAGAGACAAGAGGTGAGACAGATAATCACATTCCCGGATGACTCTCTCTCTAGTACGAACATGCATGCTTATACTTGTGTTGTGATTCAGATTTAAAGCAATAGTTCAGCACAAAATCAATTTTACAACTTTTTCTTTCTTACCCCAAATATGGTCACTGCTACAGGATATTTTTGGTGTTTGTTTTGGTGAGAGTCTATCTTACCCTGAAATCGTTCCTGTAAATATCTGCCTCAAACCGCACCCAGTTCTTGAGTGATATCACACAGATGTACTGATGTGGGTTTGGACACTTTGTGCAGTCTGTAAACATGAACAATATGCTCAGGTTATTTAAGGCAGCCATTCTGAACACCAGTGATTTATCTGTCATTAATTATCATCATTCTGCATCTCCTTGAAGATTGTGTTCAGAGGTGGCTTATGAAAGCTGCCCATCCAGAACACAGATCTTTTTCAAATGTTTCAACAATGTTTTCATTTAACTGAATTTTACATGAACCGTTCACTAATGTAGCACCATGAATGTTGAATAAACAGGTGATGTGAATCATCCTATGAATATTGTTAGTTTACTCTTTATCTCAAGCCTCACCAGCATTGCCAACCCAGACGCACATGTTTGTTGTTTGCTGACCACCATGTTAGCAAGGGGAATGTTATTTTTTTTCAATAAACAAGTTTTTACTGTGTGCTACCTTGTGGGTGATTATCCTAGGTTTACAATGGGGCCACAATGTCCATGATGTCTGCAATTTGAGAGAATCGTGATGAACTTGGGAGAACTTGGTGGAATTGTGATATTCTTGCGGGAACTTGTTGGAATTGTGATATTCTTGAGGGAACTTGTTGGAATTGTGATATTCCTGAGGGAACTTGGTGGAATTGTGATATTCTTGCGGGAACTTGTTGGAATTGTGATATTCTTGAGGGAACTTAGTGGAATTCTGATATTCCTGAGGGAACTTAGTGGAATTCTGATATTCTTGAGAGAACTTGTTGGAATTGTGATGTTCTTGAGGGAACTTGTTGGAATTGTGATATTCCTGAGGGAACTTGGTGGAATTGTGATATTCTTGCGGGAACTTGGTGGAATTGTGATATTCTTGCGGGAACTTGTTGGAATTGTGATATTCTTGAGGGAACTTAGTGGAATTCTGATATTCCTGAGGGAACTTAGTGGAATTCTGATATTCTTGAGGGAACTTGTTGGAATTGTGATGTTCTTGAGGGAACTTGTTGGAATTGTGATGTTCTTGAGGGAACTTGTTGGAATTGTGATATTCTTGAGGGAACTTGTTGGAATTGTGATATTCTTGAGGGAACTTGGTGGAATTGTGATATTCTTGCGGGAACATGTTGGAATTGTGATATTCTTGAGGGAACTTAGTGGAATTCTGATATTCCTGAGGGAACTTAGTGGAATTCTGATATTCCTGAGGGAACTTAGTGGAATTCTGATATTCTTGAGGGAACTTATTGGAATTGTGATATTCTTGAGGGAACTTGTTGGAATTGTGATATTCTTGAGGGAACTTGTTGGAATTGTGATATTCCTGAGGGACCTTGGTGGAATTGTGATGCTATTGAGGGAACTCGGTAGACTTGGTAGTTCTGATCTTGAGGGACAAACAGCAATAACACTTAATGCCTGACCTACTGACCCATTTTGAATGTTCTTACCTTCACACAAAACAGAGTACTTTTGGAGGTATTTTAATTACCAGCTAGTGTTTGTTTGTGTACTTCTCAGTTTCTTTGCAAACAAAAGAGTGACCAAACCCGTGCATGGTTCTTTGCCAAACTTAGTTGGGGCTAGCCGATCTGAGTCTACCAGAGATTATTTAATTTTAAAATGTCAAAGTCAAAGGTGAAGATGCCAAAGATTTGGTAATAGAGCACTTATAACTTAGAAATGATTGCTGCTAAACAAGCTAGTACAACGGAACACTACTAGAATACCGGCGGCACGGTGGCATAGTGGTTAGCACGTCCGCCTCACAGCAAGAAGGCCTGGGTTCGATTCCCGGCCTGGGCGTTTCTGTGTGGAGTTTGCATGTTCTCCCCGTGCTTGTGCGGGTTTCCTCCGGGTGCTCCGGTTTCCTCCCGCAATCCAAAGACGTGCACTGTAGGTTAGTTAATTGGCCGTTCTAAATTGACCGTAGATTCTCTCCTGCAGCGGCACTGGAACCCAGTCGTATCGGCATTTGCCCTTCCATTGGATCCTTCCGGTGGCGCCGAGACAGGGGGGGACTTGCTGCTTGGGTAACAGCCTGTCCCTCATTACTCCCTACCCAGGCTTTGCGCACTGGGGAGTATCACCAGCTGGAGTACCAGCCAGAGCGCAGCCATAGTCCTTCGGGACTGACGGAGGCCTACCACCACCACCACCACTAGAATACCATGGACCTCTTCAAATTTGACCTTTTTCACCAAACATATGCAAACTGATATTATTCCCATCCTCCAAGGTCTAAATTAACTAAATATACCAGTTATTTTGATCTTAGACCTTGGCTCAAGCCAAATCCTCAAGCAAAAGAATGTTTTGGGGGTTATTTTGTTTATTTGTTTGTTATACATCAACATACTATAGAACACAAATTAAAATAAGCACTTAGGTACTTAAAAAAACAATACTCATCTATGGCCTATTTGCAATGCTGTTCATGGTGCATGGTGGAGGTACTTTACACTCTATGAGTCCCCTATAGTTTAATTAAAAATAGAATCTATTCAGTAATCTATTCTTATTTTTAGATAAGAGCACCAGAAAAGTACAGTAAATATAATAACATACTGTTAGCTAGATGATTAAGATTCTCTTGTAATATATATATTTTTTTGCTGAAATCTTATGAAAAGCGTATAATCACAACAAATGTAAGCTATGATTGGAACCTGACTACATCCTGAGTTTTTCTTGGTATGCTGTAAGTGTGAGATGATAAATTGCATGTTTTTCATGTTGTGTTCATGATAGAGTTTCATATATAGTTACACTTAATTTAGCACAGTTTTAATTCCACATTGCTGCAGATCTGTTCCTGATTCTGAAAAGTTGATCTACAGTATAAGAAATAGTATAATGCGCACAGATAACACCTACTCACATACCTAAAGAAGTAGTATGTAAGTATGTGGGCTGGATAAAAATGTGTAGACAGGACATGAAATATGATTGTTTCAGGCCCCATAGCTCCTACTTTATAAAACAAATGCAAATTGTTGTCTGTGTAACTCTTTTTTTCCCTACAGGTATACAAACGATGGGTCTGTACAGAATTGGAGGAGTGAATTCTAAAGTGCAGAGACTAATGACTTCTGTGTTTGGTAAACGCTCTTTTTATATATATATATATATATATATATATATATATATATATATATATATATATATATATATATATATGTGGGTGTGTGTGTGTGTGTGTGTGAATGTGTGTGTGTGTGTGTGTGTGTGTGTGTGTGTGTGTGTGTGAGATGAGATTTCCTTTTGGCTTTTTTCCTTTTTCATGGATCGCCTCAACGAATGATTCGCACGTTTGACTGGCATAGGTTTTTACGTCGGATGTCTTTCCTGATACAACCCCTTTTACCAAGGGACAGAAACACGCTGACGGCTTTGCAAAGAGAGTTGTAATATGAATGAAAACCCGAATGCACAAATTACAGAACAATTTCAGATATTTATTATCTTTTAGCAGAATCCTAAGAGTGTATACTTATTTTTATATTAATATTCATTGGGATTTGTACTTGTTGTTTGTATGCATCTCATGAATAAAGTTTACTTACTTACTTACACAAAAGAAAGAACGTTCCGCTTTGCTGGGATTCATATTAGTGCAGGCTGTGTTGTAAACAAGTTCAACGGCACCCTTGTGCACTTGAAAGACCGGAAGTCTGTATAACCCACAGCAAGTACACTACTTTTGCAAGTACACTACTTTCGGTATTGAGCGCCTCATATTGCAAGCGTTGATTGGCTGTTTTAAGCTTCATGTAAAGTAACTCGGTATAAATAAGTGACTTATTTGAAATCAATGTTGATATTATTTGATATATTTGATATTATTTTACGTTATGTTTATAATAATTGATTAAGGGGTGTTTTATGAGATACGGTAATGGGTTTTATGGATGTATAGTACAGTATGAGCGCCACACGTCACATGTCATACGTCATACGTCACTGTAACAACTTACGTTCGCTTTCAAGTTACGTTCGGCCGTCCAGAACCAATTAAAACGTAAGTCAGGCAGCGTCTGTATATTATTACTGCCATATCACATCTCAGGTCAGGAATAAAACAGATCTGGACAAGTTTATATAAAAATAAACGGTAATAGGTTTATGTTATGCTTCCTGCAATGAAGAGGATTCATATTCTCCCCAGTGTTTAATCAGGTTTTCGGTCCTGTTATCACTTACAGTATGCTATTGCAGCAATAAACACTTGTTAACATACCAGGCCATTTTGCTCCCTTAGGAACTTCATTCAAATAAATGCAGCTTTCAATGGTGTAGAATAACAGAATTTTCAAAGTGTACCATCTTCCCTAGTATTGTATATTGCTCCTCTTTATAGCCTAATTCATGTGTAATTATAATATGTGTAAGTGATACAGAGATTACTTTCACATGAATGATTATAAAAAGTAGGCCTCCATCAGTCTCGAAGGACTATGGCTGCACTCTGGCTGGTATCCCGGCTGGTGATACTCTCCAGTGCGCAGAGCCGATGTAGGGAGTAATGGAGGACAGGCTGTTACCCAAGCAGCAAGTCCCCCATCTCAAATGCCGATACGACTAGGTTCCAGTGCCGCTGCAGGAGTTACCAGAACGTTACTGTGAACGAACTGCCTCAGGGGACTCCGACTCCCTATTAGAAACACGCTGATGGCTTTGCGGCCTACTCTTGTCGAAAGTCAGCAATGGCTCTTTTACATGCCTCAAACTATGGACAGTGAGAGACATGGCTGGCCTTTGATAACCCAGTTAGCTGCACTGGGGGGGGGGCAGTGACAACCTTGTGGAGAGTGGGACTCGAACCCCCAACCTTAGGATCAGCGATCCAGCGCCCTTTACCACCAGGCCACCACTGACCCTCTTATAAGAAGTATATTGAACGATATTGGGTAATTTTATCCCAGGGAAGGGATTGCTGTGGGCTAATGAATAGCGATTTTATCCCGGAAGTGACATGAACTCGGCATCCTTGATTCTATGAAGGAGTTCCATAGGAACAGCATCTGTTTTTGGATGCAAGTGCCTGGGCTTTGTGCCAAGTAGTTCTACCTGAGGCCATGCCAATAGCTGATTAGGTTGAAGTAGTCTTTGCAGACTACTGTATTGTGCCTGAAAGGAAATGTTTTCAGAGTATGGCCTGTGTTGATATTATGCAACCAATGTTTTGCCAACGCGGCTTTCTTGTCAGTTGATTTATCTACACTTACTGTTTGTCCAGCCGTGTGCTTTGCACTTCACTATTTTTCTGGTGACATAGCTTAGCACTGGCCAATAATGTGTTATATTAGACTGGTGTTTACTGTACACGGCCCAGATAATAGGCCAAAACAAAGGGTTTGTTTCACAACCAGGACTGGAACAGCCAATTAAGAAAATAACATATTGCAGCACATGCCTTGTAGTATTGCATCCCCATTTCATAGACTTACTCACAGTTTTATTCATTTGCTGAAACACTTAAAGTTACTAGGTCATGGGGAGGCTGGAGCCTGTCTCAACTGACAGTGGGAGAAGGCACACTGCACCGCACTGAACAGCCTGCCAGACTATCACAGGTCAACAGAATTAGAACCATTCAAACCCACACCTGGGCCAGTTCCAAACAGCCAATTAGCCTCATGTCTTTAGACAGTGGGAGGAAACCGGAGTACCTGGGAGAAACTCACAATAGCATGCGGAGAACCTGAAAACCACACAAACGAAAATGTACAACTTTATTGTTTCTGACTAGGATCTCAACTAAATCGCTCTGCAGTTACAGAAAATTAATTGACACCTTCTCTTTATGACCAATCAGAGTCATGAATTTAACAGTGCTGTGTTATGTTTTGTTGTTGTTGCTTCCTTTTTAAATCTGATTTTAATTCCCTATCTATCATCGTTGGTTCTTACAGCTGCCAAAGCCCCTGCGGACATGGACCTTGACCCGGACACTTGGGATAATAAAACCATCACCAGTGGACTCAAAAATTACCTCAGGTTCCGATATAATTGAGTAAACTCTGATTCACTGGTTAATATCAAAAGTATGTGTGATAATTCAGCTGCTCTCTGCCTGCAGGTGTCTGGCTGAACCCTTGTTAACCTACAGACTTCACAAGGACTTCATTATGGCAGTCAGTAAGTTCAGACTGCCCTAACTTGTTCCTCAGAGCTTCACAAAGTGGGAAATGGGGAAAAAATGAATATTTAAAGCATTACAGATGAACTAAATCCTCACAAAAATGTGTTGTGTTTTTAGAGTCGGACGATCAGAACTACAGGGTCTGTGCAGTTCATTCTCTTGTGCACAAGCTGCCAGAGAGGAACAGAGAGATGCTGGACATCCTGATCAAACATCTGCTTGTGTAGGTTATTCTGACAGAATACAACGTTGATTTTATTGGGTAACTGACTGTCGGGATTTGCTGCGAAAATAATCAGTAAGTGACTTCTTCTTTTCCTTTCGGCTGCTCCCTTCAGGGGTCATCATCGTCATTATGCGTTTTAGAGTCCTTTCTTCCCCAAGCAAGGGGGTTGGACAGTCATGTAGTATCCCGAACTTGCTGTCGTCATTCATCCCTGTCCTTGGCCATGGCCTCTGTAATGTTGCAGGAATGAAGGTCCTCCAGAACATTGTCCATCCGTGTTTTCCGTGGTCTCCCTCTACTTTTGGTACCTTCTACCTCCAGTGTTTGGCACTTCCTTATCCGGGAGTGGCTGTGGTATGTGTGCCCAAACCTGCGAAGCTTGTTCCTTCTAAGGATGACCTCAAGGTGGACTAGGTCTAGCTTGCTGTACAGTGTGGCTGTATCCACATGTGCCTGCGTGTTGTCTCCGCATATCCACCTAATCATAGCCCTCTCATTCCGAAGCAACACAGAGCGCTCCTCGTTTCTTATCATCCAGCACTCGCTGGCATACAACATAACACTGCAGACACAATTTGCCACAGCGAATCATCTGTCTCCATTTCACCCTATCCTATGCATCTTCTTCTCTTACACCAACGACTTTCATGTCCTCCTTCACCACATCCACAAATCTTCTCTTTGGTCTTCCTCTAGGCCAGCTCCAACCTCAGCATCCTACTACCAATATATTCACTATCCCTCCTCTGTACATGTCCAAACCATCTCAATATAGCCTCTCTGACTTTGTCTCCAAAACATCTTACATGGGCTGTCCCTCTGATGAACTCATTCCTGAGTCTATCCATCCTCGTTACTCCCAAAGAGAACCTCAACATTTTCATCTCTGCTTCCTCCAGCTCTGCCTTCTGTCTTTTCCTCAGCGTCACTGTTTCTAAACCATACAACATCGCTGGCCTCATCACCGCCTTGTTTCCTTTCATTCTTGCTGATACCTCCCTATCACACATCACACCGGACAATTTTCTCCAGCCATTCCAACCAGCCTGCACACTCTCCATTGCTGTGGATTGTTGAGCCTAAGTACTTAAAGTCCTCCACCTTCTTTATCTCTGCTCCCTTTAACCTCACCGTTCCTCATGAGTCCTTCTCGTTCACACACATATATTTTGTCTTACTGAGGCTAACCTTCATTCCTCTCCTTTCCAGGGCATACCTCCACCTCTCTAAATTTTCCTGAACTTGTTCTCTGCTCTCACTACAAATCACAATGTCATCTACAAACATCATAGTCCATGGAGATTGTTGTCTAACCTCATCTGTCAGCCTGTTCATCAACATAGCAAACAAGAAGGGGCTCAGAGCCGACCCTTGATGCAGTCCTACCTCCACCTTGAACTCTTCTGTCACGCCAACAACACACCTCACCACTGTCTTACATCTTTCATACATGTCCTGCACCACTCTAACATACTTCTCTGCCACTCCAGACTTCCTCATGCAATAACACAGTTCCTCTTTCGGCACCCTATCATATGCTTTCTCCAGATCCACAAAGACACAAACAATCCAGCTCCGTCTGACCTTCTCTGTACTCTATTAACATCCTCAAGGCAAACACTGCATCTGTAGTGCTATTTCTTGGCATGAAACCAAACTGTTGTTCACAAATGCTGACCTCTGTCCTTAGTCTAGCTTCCAATATTCTTTCCCATAACTTCATCGTATGGCTCATCAACGTTATCCCTCTGTAGTTGCCACAACTCTGCAGATCTCCCTCGTTCTTAAAAATAGGCACCAGCACACTTCTCCTCCATTCCTCTGGCATCCTCTCACTCTCTAAGACTTTGTTGAATGTTCTTGTCAGAAAATCTACTGCTACCTCTCCTAGACACTTCCATACCCCCACCGGTATGTCATCAGGACCAACTGCCTTTCCACTCTTCATCCTCTTCAATGCCCTCCTTACTTCACCCTTACAAATCTTAGCTACTTCCTGGTCCTGAACGGTCACCTCTTGTACTCTTTTTTCTCTCTCAGTTTTCTCATTCATCAGCTCTTCACAGTACTCTTTCCATCTTCCCAGCACACTTCTGTCATCAGTCAAAACATTTCCCTCTCTGTCCTTAATCACTCTAGCTTGCTGCACATCCTTCCCATCTCTATTTCTCTCCTGTGCCAACCTGTATAAATCATTTTTTCCTTCCTTACTGGCCAACCTAGCATACAAGTCATCATACGCCCTCCGTTTGGCCTTTGACACCGCTACCTTCACCTTACGCTGGGCATCCCTGTACTCCTGTTTACTCTCTTCAGTCCTCTCAATGTCCCACTTCTTCTTAGCTAACTTCTTCCTTTGTACATACTCCTGCATTTCCTCCTTCCACCACCATGTCTCCTTATTTACTTTCCTTCCAGAGGACACACCAAGTACTCTCCAACCTGTCTCCCTGATCACATTAGCTGTAGTTGTCCAGTCATCCAGAAGCACATACTGACCACCCAAAAAAGACCACTTGAAAAAATAATCAGCAAGTGTCACAGTCGAAACCTCCAGAAGACCTGTGGCTGGTTTTGGAAGATGCTCAGTAAAACCTACAGTTAATTTAAAAAATATATTATTCCCGTTTATCTGAGCCACATGGAAGTTACTGAGATGTGTAGCTCAAATAAAAAGTAATAATATTTTTGAATACCGATTTGTATTTGTCTGTCCACAGTTCACAAGTGTATACTCAATCTTAATAAGTTATTGTCTTTAGTGTGAGCAATATATTATTCATGTTGTTATTACTAGACATTTGAGAACTTACAGAAATTGTACTAAAGTAAAGTAATGTACAAATATACAAAATACAAAAGTAATTCAAAAGCATTGCATTTACACGGACAGGAACGTTCTATTAGAAATGTATGAAACATTTCTGTGTGGAATTCACATTTTGTCTTTGTGTTTGCGTGGGTTTTATCCGGGGTGCCCCAGATTCCACTCACAGTTCAAAAACATGCAGAGTTGGTTAAGTGGCTATTCCAAGTCACCTTTAGATGTGAGTGTAGGTGTGAATGGTTGTATGCGGTTGTATGTGTTTGTCCTGCGATGGCCTGCAGACTGTTCATGGTGTCCCCTGTCCTCGCTCAGAGTCAGCCGAGATGGGCGCCAGCCTCCCCGTAACCCTAATTAGAATTAAGCGGTTCAGAAAATGAGTGAATGATGAGATAGATAGAAAGACACATAGATATATCAATTTAAATTGACTCTCTTAATTACCAAATTAAAATATATGAATTGCTCAAAACAAATAGCTATGCTGTGAACACTCGGAGCAAAAGAGTTGTTTGATTTTCATAGAGACTGTAATGTGGGTCAGTTTGAGGGTAGAATTGGGTGGCATCAGATTGCATAAAGCCTTCGGATTCCTGTTGCCACAGTTAACAGAGTTGGTGGATCATTCAGCAGCAAAGTCAAGGAATCAACAACATCCCACTCAGGTCAACCTGGACCCACTGACAGGTACCTTCATACTGTCAGGAGGAATTATTGGAAATAATCCCCATTGTAAGGCAGCACTAAGAGAGTCAGAGTGCTGCTTCAAGATCAACTTGTCGAGACACACACACACACACACACACACACACACACACACACACACACACACACACACACACACATATATATATATATATAAATATATATATATATATATATATATATATATTTTTTTTTTTTTAATATATATACATACAGGGATCCGTCACTTTCCATGATTAATGGGGACCGAGGGACCCCCCGCGACTGCCGATTATCGCGAAATAGGATCGACCCCCTTGACTGACGTATACGTACATGTGTATGTGTATATAATATCAATAAATACATATTCAACTCTATAAATGCTTGTAATAACAATTAAACATTCAAAAATAATGCATAAGATGTAAATAAATATATAAATACAGACACATACAGATGCGCGCGCACACACTCAGATGTGCACCTACATAAAAATGTAAATAGTTTTGTTGGGGCAGGGGGTGGGTTTCTTTTTGTTTGTTTGGGGCTTTTTGCATAATTGGCCTTGTTTTGCGCATTTTCCTTAACTTTTTCCCTATTTTTCCTTAATTACCTTATTTTTTTATTTTTCAATGAATATATTTGAAAAACTCGCGATGCACTGAAGCTGCAGAATCTGAAGTATGAAGTAGTGAGGGATCACTGTGTGTTTTTGTGTGTGTGTGTGTATATATATATATATATATATATATATATATATATATATATATATATATATATACATATCTGATATATCTGTCTAAATCTTGAAATAATTGTTTTTTACTTTTGATATGTCGCTATAGATAGATTGATGGACAGATGAATAGCTAGACAGATAGATAATTCTTTTTCAAAAATTGTGTTGTCCTAAATATTTCTAAGAACTGGCTGGATAGGGAATAATCAGCATTTGAATTGCCATTAGGCAGCGCTTTTTTTATCTGTTGGCCATTGCCGTATGAGATTCTGGTTTGAGGTTATACATAATACCATGTAAAGGGTTCCTGGTTTTGTTTGTCTGGGGGAAACCATTTAAAAGCCTTATATAAAACCTACAACAAAGTTTCCTTCATTGGGAAGTATAAAAAGACCCCTTTCTTAAAGTAAAGTCCTTACCAACCCAAAGAACCCCCTGAGGAAACTTTTCTTGTATATTGCAACCACAATTTTGTAGATCAGGATTATTGAAGGCAAATTTGGGTTTGTTTTGTATGGTTCGCAGGGTTTCTACACACAGCCAGAAGAATTTAATGACAGTATCTAATCTGGGTGTGATCTTTGGCCCGACATTGATGCGCTCCCAGGAGGAGACCGTGGCTGCCATGATGAACATCAAATTCCAAAACATTGTGGTGGAGATCCTCATTGAGAACCATGAGAAGGTAAAGGAGAATCATTTGAGGCGGGTTTTATTTCATTAAATTTAACAGCAGGTGTCACTGTTTAGCAAACATTGTGGAGAATTCATTCGTCCTGCAGTCCAGGCTGACACTCAGGTCTTTGTTCTCAGACATGCTTCAGGTTTATTTATTTATTTTTATTGACAAGATTTATTTCAACAAGAGATATTTATAATTTAAATATTAATTAAATTAAATATATTATTTTATTGATGTTCCTCAGATTTTTCATCAGTCTCCAGACCCCAACGTGCCTCTACCTCAGCCTCAGGCTCATTCTCGCCCCAGTTCACGCCGCAACAAAGCTATCTGCCTGTCCTCAGGTCCACGCAAGTCTAGAGGCCTGTACCCACCTGCTCTCTGCCTTGCTGATGCTGACAGTGCGTATCCCCGTTCAGTCCATCTTGCATTATGTAAAGCTTTGTCGGCCCAGTGCCATCTCTCAGCATCTGTTTTATTCCATTAATTCCTTCAGATTATCCATCTGTCGTTCACTCCAAAAATATTTTAGGATGATACCTCAAGAGTGAGTGGTTAAAAGTTTGTAGGATTTTTATGGCATTATTATTACAGTATGACCAACAGATGAACTGATCTTGGAATTGATCCAAATAGAGTCAAAGTCCCAGTAAGGTCACATGTCTGAAATCGTTTTCTTTAAGGCTAGATATGGTATTCGGATTTATAACAAGAAGGACCAAAGTTAGGAGAAATATTGCTGTCTGTTCCAGTGGCGTCGAGTTGATTTCTAAACAGAATCTGAACTATTGAGAAATATATGAGAGTATTTGTGAGGAGTTTGCATGTTCTCCTTGTGCTTGTGTGGGTTTCCTCCGGGTACTCCAGTTTCATCCCACAGTCTAAAAACATGCACAGTAGGTTAATTGACTGTTCCAAAGCACCCCTAGGCATGGGTGAGTGTAAATGGTTGTGTGAGTATTACCCTGCGATGGGATGGCAAGCTGTCCAGAGAATACCCCTCCTCCGCCCAGAGTCAGCTGAGATGGGCGGCAGCTTTTCAACAACTCTAATTAGAATTAAGACTTTCAGAAACTGAATGAATGAATAAATAAATTTAGGCCAAATCTTCTCTCTTCTTCTATCGAAGGTGACACATTTAGCAGCAGTCCCAGCAGCACACCTATGGGCAGCCTGGAGTCACTGTCCTCTCACTCATCAGAACAAAACGGATGCTCCAAGGCAGCGTCTCCTTCACGCTCTAAACAGAAGATCTCAGGCAGCTTGTGCTGGACAACTTCATCCCCATCCTCCGATGGCCCTAAAAGTCCAGGTGGCACCACCAGTCCTGACTCCAGCTCCAAAGAAGATGCAGCTAAGACAGATGGAGAGTGGGAAGAGGCTCTTAGTGTTCTCCCACCAGAACGAACTTCTCCAACTCCAGAGCTGCCAAACAGAGCTGAGATGGAGAATACAGAGGTGCAAAGATCAGGACGCATATCCAGCATGTCCTCCTGCTCCTCCCTTACTTCACTTCACATCTCTGAAGGTGAGAACAGTGTAAATTCAAGCACAGTGACAATGCTAGTAGTAAATAATATCATAAAATATATACAATATAAAGCTGTCCAGGGTGTACTCTGCCCTCACCCCGAGTCAGCTGTGATGGGCACCAGCCTCACACAGGTCACGAGTCAAACTTACATCTACAGCTAGGGGCAATTCATAACATCAATAAAAGCCAATTTGGGACAGCCTAATGTGCATGTCTTTGGTCTGTGGGAGGAAACTGGATTCCTGGGAGGAAATCCACACAAGTACGGGGAAAACATGTAAACTCCACACCGAAATGCCATAGCCTGGGCATCGAGTCCAGGGCTTGCACATTTTTAAGGAGTTTGCATGTGCTTTCTTTGCTTGCATAGGTTACCTGGGTCCCTCCAGGTACTCCAGTTTCCTTCTACAGTATTAGCACATGCACATTAATAATAAAAAGTCTCCTCCAAATTGCCCCAGGTGTGAATGTTAGTGCGATTGAATGTGTGTTTTGGCCCTGCAGGCTGTTCAGGGTGTTTCCCGCCTTCATCTCCTAGAGATAAACTCCAGCCTCCTGCAATGGTGAATGATACATTCATGCAATTTACTGAGACAGGGATCCCAGATCCCTGATATTTAGCGGAATTCCGTTATTTTTACTCGCCTATTTAGCGAAATTCTGCTATTTTTTCAGCTTCAGGGGGACTGCGGCCCCATTGTCCCCGAGCTGAAATATTTCATTTCCTCTACTGCTGAACCTGTTTCCTCTATTTTTTCGAAACCTCGCTGGAAAACCCTGCTGAGAAACTTGTGATGGAGGTGTCAAGATGTTTCGAGACAAATCATTGTTTGTGACGCGGAAAACTAATTGTGCTTCTTTAAAAGAAAAATAATGGTTGGTGAATAGCTGTGGTGTAAGAATAAAACATCAGGCAACATTGTTTACACAGAAAAAAAAATCACACTTGGCTTTGTGTGTTTCATATAGGTTTCAGAAGCTGCCATGGTTCCGTTCAGAGTTTAGTTTCTCGCAGTAACAGAGACAGCCTGAAGTCATTGCCTTTACCAGACCTCCCCGTGAAAGAAACAGGCAGATTCAGCCTGGACTCATCAGGAAGCAACGGATACCAAAGGCCTGGCTCCGTGTAAGCAGTCTTCACCTTAGTCTCTCACTGATAGCAGCTCTTAAACTGACAGTGCGGCCTACATGTTTATGTACATATGTATATTTTCAGTACCAGTTGGTTTTTGTTTACATTTTTGAATTTGCAATCCTTTAAGATCCATTCAATAGTTTTGCAAAGGCCACCATCTCTTCACTCTCACAAGAATAGAATATGGACACATCAGCTCCAACTAAGGAAGATAAGAGCAAAAATAAAAGTATATAAATATTAAGCAACAAATCAGTTATTGGCTAGTAAAATTATGAATGAAATAAAGCAAATTTACACATAATACTACATTCGATTAGTATACATCAGTATTTTGTTATCCTCACACAAAGGGTACTGAACTACAAAAATGAGAACGCAACTCATGTACAAGAAACAGTAAACATCGAAGTGTTGTGCATTAAAATTATACATGGGACCCTCACTTTCCGCGATTAATGGGGACCAAGACCCACCCACGTGCAACCGCCGATTTTCGCAAAGTAGGATCAATCCCCTCCCCCGACTGATGTATACGTACATGTATATGATATAATATCAATAAATACATATTCAGCACTATAAATGCTTATAATAACAATTAAACATTCAAAAATAATGCATAAGATGTGCACCTCACATAAAAATGTAAGTAGTTTTGTTTGTTTGGGTTTTGTGGCATAATTGGAATTGTTTTGCAGCATATTCCTTAATTTTTTACCTATTTTTCCTTAATTTCCTTATTTTTTATTTTTCAAGTAATATTTTTGAAAAACTCGAGGGGACTGAAGCCGCAGAAACTAAAGCGTAAAAAGTAGCGAGGGATCACTGTATACCAAAGGTTCACATATAAGCATTTAAAAATACTAACACAGTGATCCATCGCTACTTCGTGCTTCAGTTTCTGCAACTTCAGTGCATCGCCGGTTTTTCAAAAATATTAAAAATAAGGAAAAATAGGGAAACCGTTAAGAAAAATGCTGCAAAACAAGGCCGGTTATGCAAAAAAAATATACATAAGTCAGGGGGATGTTGATCCTACTTTGCGGAATTCAGCGGTCATGGGGGTCTCGGTCCCCATTAACCGTTAATTATACAGTAGCTCATTTTAATGTGCAAAGCCAGATACGACGTATGCAAGCTTTAGAATTGTTTAATAATGGCTGTTTTGTTTTTTTTTGTTTTTTAATGTATGTACTTTTTGAGCCTCAAAGATTTTTAATAAAAAGTCATGAAGGGCTGCATTACTGGAATAAAAGCCGTGAAGGATGTTTGTGCCAAAGTCTGTTGTGTAGCTCTGACCATAAGAGAAATCTCTGGGAGATGACCTTAGACCACAGTGCTGGCCGCTAATGTTCTCTCCATCTGCCAAAGTGTTCTCGTAGAAGATCCAAATCAAAATACTTCTTCCCTTCATCATAACCTGGACACTTATGCTTCAGAAAAATCACCAGTATTTCGGAGAGTCTGTTTGGAGCTGGTGTTAAATAAACTGTCATGACACAAGTTATGTGTAAACTAAACTTTGTGAGTGCGACCGATGAATTTGTATTATGTGCTTTGTATTTGACACACACTGTTTACTGTTGTAGGGTGGCCTCCAAAGCAGCATTATTCGAGAGTCCTGTGGTCTCCCAGCCATCTCCTGCTGGAAGGTACACTATGAGGCACAGTCCCTATTAGTTTCCCCACACTGTTAAAATATTTAGCCCTGTTGTGCCACAACATTTCAGGATTGATTGTCATGCAGAGTTGGTTTTGCTTGTGTTTGCTTTCTATATTAGGACTCATGTTGGTTTAGTCATCTCAAAATAGTTCTTTCATATTTTGATTTTGCCTGTGCATGCCCTCCAGTCTGAGCTCACCTCTGACTCTGTCCACTTCATCATTATCAACAAGCAGCCAGGCTCTCCGGCTGCATTCCTTCTAAAGCACATCCTCTGATATGATTATAGGGAGGCCAAAGCGATGTATTCCTGCCAAGCGGAGCACAGCCATGAACTCAGTTTCCCTAAGGGAGCGCTCTTCTCCAATGGTAAATGCACTCACACTCTCTCATTGCAGAACAGGGTCTACTCTCTTCATACAGGATGTGGTACCATGCAAAATACAACAGTATGATGGAACGGTTCCGGAATAGCACAAATAGAAAAGAGTTCACCGTGTAATCAGAACAAAAGTATCGCGGCTTCAAAACAATACAGTGTGAGTCAGGTAGCAATCTGCTTGTTAAGACATGACCTAACAACCATATTTCCGAAGCTAAGCCTTGTCTTTTTCAACATGCCATTATTCCATGCCCCTCATTGTTTGAAAAAATGCAAGTTTAAAAAAAAAAATTATGTAATTGGGAGAAATGAAAAGGTTTAGTCACGTTTAACCATCCATTATCGCTAATGCTTACCTGTTAGTGTTATGTGGGAAGCTGGAGCAATTCCCAGCTAACTTCAGATGAGAGTAGGCGGGATACAGTCTGAACACTTGCAACTATTCCAATAGTTCGTTTAGAGCAGGGGTCCCCAACCACCAGGTCTGTGGCTCACTTGGTACCGGGCCACAGAAAAAATAATTAATTACAGTGGTACCTCACCTTATGGAAGTCCCAGCAAATGAAAAATCCAGATTACAAAAAACATTTTCCAAATTTTTTTGTCTGTGTATACGAAGCAAGTTTTCCTTACAAAATGTGCCAAATGCGCCATTCAAACATTCAAACAATGCACGAGCTGCTCTCCCATCAATGACGTTCAAACATCCCGCCCTGCTGGCCTCCCATTGGCTAGGAGGGATGACACAGCTCCCTCCCATTGGCTATTATGGAGCTGCATCTCCCATAATGCTTTTCGTGCAAAGGATAGAGTTACTGTACTGTTGTTTCATGCTTTATTTGTTGACACTCAGGCTTTTAACCTTCCATAAACATTTGTAAGATTCTAAGTTTGCTAAGAAGACATGGTTAACACACACGCGCGCGCGCACACACACACGCGTGTGATTTCCGGTGCGAGTGAAAAGAAGAATCAGGCTCGTGGCATGCGGTTGAGTGATATCGCAAAGGAATATGGCCAAACCCGTCTACCATCGGTACGATATTGAAGCAGAAGGAGGCCTTAAAAAGTACGCTTTTATAATTTTTAAAGGGTTTAAGGAGGTCGTATTAGGGGCCTTGGAACGAATCGCACGTTTTACATGTAAAATGTGGTTCAATTTACGAAAAATCCAGGTTAAGAAAAAGGCTTTGGAACGGATTAATTTTGTAAAGTGAGGTACCACTGTATTTCCAGTTTATTAATTATCTGAGTCTGAACGATTTTTTATTTTTGAAAATCTTTTATTTTGAAAAAAGACCCGATTCTCTCGGTTACATGTCGGTCTTTGAGCGCTAAAATGTAACCCAAAAGGGGACAGCGTGTGAACAGAGGCGAGTTGGACATGTTTCAAACATTAGCGGAGATTTTAGGTGAGACTGAGACTGAGCCTTCATCCTCCCATCTGGTGCACCATCACCTATGGGTGTTTTGTTTGTTTGTTTTTTTTTAGAAAAGTTTGATCTCTACTTCCCAACCAACTTTATTTCAGCTGTTGAAAAATAACATATTGGCAGTGGTGGTTTAGTGGTATAAGGCGCCGGATCGCTGATCCAAAGGTTGGGGGTTCGAGTCCCACTCTCCACAAGGTTGTCACTGTCCCCCCAGTGTAGCTAACTGGGTTATCAAAGGCCGGCCATGTCTCTCACTGTCTATAGTGTGAGGCATGTAAAAGAACCATTGCTGACTTTCGACAAGAGTAGGCTGCAAAGCCGTCAGCGTGTTTCCGCCCTGCGATGACCTGGTGAGCTGTCCAGGGTGTACTCTGCCCTTGCCCTGAGTTGGCTGGGATGGGCACCGGCCTCCCCGCGACCCTAATTAGGATGAAGCAGTTACAGAAAATGAAATGAAAAATAACATTCATGGAGTGTTTTTTATTATTATTATTATTATAAATATTATAATTATTAATAATAATAATAATAATAATTTAAATAAATAAATAACATTATATTTACAATATAAACAACAAACCCCACCCCCACCCCCGGTCAGCGGTAAAATTGTCAAGCGTTGATACAAAAAGGTTGGGGATCACGCAAATACTAGAAGAACATGCAAAGTCCACAAAGAAAGGACCCTAAACAAAATCTGAAAACCAACTATTATTGCGTTGCCCAATAGCTAGTTTTTATACTTACAAATTCATTGTTGGTGGGGCCATAGTTATTAATGATTGGTTGCAAGTGTAAATCAGGCATTGCATGAGTCGAGTCAACCTGCCTTCGAAACATGTACAGCAGCGTCTGTGATGCTGGGTGAGCTGGAGAGCAATATCTGGTTCAAATCACTCACTAATGTGTGCTGGATAAATGTACATTTGTCACTAGGCTTTCTTAATCATTAACCGCTTCTAATAATTTGCCAAATCTATTGATAAAGTCTCTACGTCAGCCACCTTAAAGCAACATTTAGCCCCAGTAATGGCTATTGTCATCAAAAGCCACGCCTTCTGCTGCTCACCTGGTGCAGCGATAAAGTGCAAACCTGTCAACTGAGAGTTCACAGGTTCAATCCGTGGTTGGTGCGAGCAGCAGTCAGTGCCCAGGTGCTTTCCGGAGTATGAGTTTAAAATAATGTGGTCGGTTGGCATCACATGACTCGAAGGAAGCATGTGCTTTCCTTTGCCCCTCCCTTCTTTTTGAAGCAGTTGTGTTGTAGGGAATAACTCTTTCAAAGGGGTAGGATTTGCTATGTTTAAATTAGGAAGAAATTTTTTTTATTTATATATATATATATATATATATATATATATATATATAGGACGTTTTAAAAAGCCACACCTTCTTTTGTGAGACTGACAGTCAACTTCTTGGTTACTGTGACTGACAGGCACAAAAGACACAGCAGTTTTCATGTCTTCTTTACTGGGACTGACATATATAGAAACAGAACAATGTTTAATATCACAGAACACAAATTTAATTGCGTCACAAAATAATATACACAACATTTTATACACACAAGGTTAATGGTTGGCATGTCTGGCTCACACAAGAAGGTCCTGGGTTGAGTTCTGGGCTCGGCAAAGGAATTTCTGTTTGGAATTTATATGGTCTCCCCATAAGGCAGTGGTGACCCAGTGGTAATTATCGATGCCACAGTTGGGGGTTCAAGCCCCACTGTCAACTGTTGTCACCGCTGTCCCCCAGTGCAGCTAACTGGGTTATCAAAAGGCCGGCCATGTCTCTCACTGTCTATGGTGTGAGGCGTGTAAAAGAACCATTGCTGACTTTTGTCAAGAGGAGGCCGATTAGCAGTCAGCATGTTTCTGCCCTGCGATGGTCTGGCAAGCTGTCCAGGGTGTACTCTGCCCTCACCCCAAGTCGGCTGAGATGTGCACCAGCCTCTTTGAATCCCTAATTAGGAGCTTCTTGGGTATAACATAACATAACATAACATAACATGAGTGGTGAGAACAGGCCATTCAGCCCAACTAAGCTCACCATTGTCCTATTCTAAAGTGACTCCAACCTTAAAGACGCACACTCTAACCTTAAAGACGCACTTTTTTTTTTTTTTTTTTCATGACTAGATGGTATCCAGCACTAGATCAAGTCTGCTTTTGAAGACTTGTAAGGTTTCTGCTTCGACAACGTGGTTAGGCAATCTATTCCACACTGAAATTACCCTCTCTGCGAAAAAAATATTTCGTAATATTTGTGCTAAATTTACCCTTAAATAACTTCCATTTATGACCCCTAGTTCTACTTACAGAACTTGGCCTAAGTAATCGGGCATAGTTGACTTTATTAATCCCCTTAAGATACTTAAAGACCTCAATCAGATCACCTCTAATTCTCCTTTTTGAAGACTGAAAAGGTTTAGGATCCTCAGCCTCTCCTCATAGGATTCCTTTTTATACCCGAATTAGCTTTGTTGCTCTTCTCTGAACTTTTTCGAGAGTCTCGATGTCTTTTTCAAGTATGGTCCCCAGAACTGTACACAATACTCTAAATGTGGTCTAACCAATGTGTTATACAAGAGAAGGACAACATCTTTAGATCTATACTCAATACTCCTGGCTATGTAACCCACCATCCTATTTGCCTTTTTACTGCTAACGCACAGTGGCTAGTACCAGTGAGGGACTGGTCAACCATCACACCCAGATCCTTTTCCTGAGAGGAACATTCTAGTTTTAAACCTCCCATGAAATACTCCTGTCTAATGTTTTTATTCCCTACATGTAGAACTTTACATTTAGCGACATTGAATTTCATTTGCCATGTATCTGCCCAAATTCAAGTCTATCCAAATCGTCCTGAATAACCTTAGTAGACTCCAGACTATTTGCCAAACCGCCCAGTTTAGTATCGTCAGCAAATTTCACCAATGTGCTCTCAATGTCCCTATCAAGGTCATTAATGTAGATGAGGAAGAGCAAGGGTCCCAACACAGATCCCTGAGGGACTCCACTTCCCACAATTCCTTGCTCAGATGAAATCCCTCCAACCACAACTCTCTGTGTTCTGTCCTGTAACCAGTTCTTAATCCACTCCAGAATACCTCCTACAATTCCAACTGACCTCGTTTTAAAAATTAGTCTCTCATGTGGTACTGTATCAAACGCTTTTTGAAAGTCCAAATAAATAATGTCATAGGCCCTACTCTGATCATAAGTATTTGTGGCCTCCTCAAAGAATTCCAAAAGGTTTGTCAGGCATGACCTACCCTTGCGAAAACCATGTTGGCTATCCTTCAAGATGTTATTATGCTCAAGAAATGACTCAAGCTTGTCTTTTATGATAGATTCCAGTATTTTGCATGCTATGCAAGTAAGACTGACAGGCCTGTAATTGCCTGGCTCTGTACGATCCCCTTTCTTATATATTGGTATAATGATACCCTGTTTCCAATCATTTGGAATTTCTCCAGTCACTAATGACTGCCTAAAAATAACCAACAGTGGTTTAGAGATGATCTCACAAACCTCCCTGAGCACCCTAGGGTATAACCCATCTGGGCCTGCTGCCTTATTTGTCTTAAGTTTACGCAGCTTGTCCAATACTTCATTTTCTCCAAATTCAATTTCTGCCAAATGAGCTTGAGAATTGACAATTTCCTCCGGCCAAATAAAAGTCCCTCGGACTTTTATTTTTTATAAAAGTATCCTCGGATTACTCCTGTTTCCTCCTGCAGTCTTAAGCATGTATGCTAGGCTAATTGGCAGTTTCAAACTGGCCCAGGTGTGAATTGTGTGTATGACTTTTGTGTGTGTTGGCCCTACTATGATCTGGAGAACTGTTCAGTGTGTACTCTACCTTCACCCAGTGTCAGCCAAGCCTTGCTCCAGCCTCCTCACAACCGTAATAGTAGTGAGACGGATGAGTAGAATTTTTTTTTCTCCTACTTAAAAACAGATGTTTTTGTGCACGTGTTTCCTTTTATTTATTTTTTTTTATGTATTTTTTATTCTGTGCAGTGCACCCATCAGTGGAACCTGGGTGGCTCCAAGCCACATATAATGGCAAGACTGGACTCATCCCTGAGAACTATGTGGTGTTCCTCTAGCCAGACCTGAAAGCAGATATTGCAAGTCCATGGTATCCATGGTGATCATTTCTCCATAAAGGACTGTTTTGTACATTCATGATATGCGGTATGTGAATAGTTTAAATGTGTAGTTCAAAAAGGTTTATAAATACACCATTAACCAGAGAGTGTTTATGTTCGGTGTAGATATTAGAAGGTTCATTTTTTATATATATATATATATATATATATATATATATATATATATATATATATATATATATATATATATATACACATACATATATGTAAATATAAGTATATATATATATGTGTGTGTGTGTGTGTGTGTGTGTGTGTGTGTGTGTGTATACTAGTATATACAGGGATCCCTCACTTTCCGCAGTTAATTGGGACCAAGATCCCCATGTGACCACCAAAATCCACGAAGTACGATCCCCCCAACTGACGTATATGTACGTGTATATAATATCAATAAATACATATTCAATGCTATAAATGCTTATAATAACAATTAAACATTGAAAAATAATGCATATGATGTAAATAAAATATAAATACACACAGATAGAGACACACACTCAAATGCGTACCTCACAACAATGCAACTAGTTTTGATGGGAGATTTTGGGTTGTTTTTGTTTTGTGTTTGTTTAGGGGGTTTTTGTTTGTTTGTTTTTGGGTGTTTTTTTGCATAATTGGCCGTGTTTTTGTGGCATTTTTCTTCACTTTTCCCCTTTTTCTTTCTTAATTTCCTTATTTTTTATTTCGATAAATATTTTTAGAAAAAAGCCGCATGAATTGAAGCGAGAAGTAGTGACGGATCCCTGTATATATATATATATATATATATATATATATATATATATATATATATATATATATATATATATATATGTGTGTATATAAATATGTTATGTTCCTTCCATACTGTTATGCCTTTGGCATGTATGACTGCATTCATGCATTTTCTGAACTGTTCAGTTCGTTTTCTGTAACCGCTTATCCTAATTGGGGTCACGGGGAGGCTTTAGCCCATCTCAGCAGACACTGGGCGAGGGCAGAGTAAACCCTGGTGAGCTCACCAGGCCATCGCAGGGCTGGAACACTCTGATGGCTACGCAGCCTGTTCTTGCATGTATGACTTGATTTATATTATTTAAAAAGGCTAATAATGCAGACTGGATCTGACAAGTTGAACTCATAATGTGAGAAACATTGACCGTTCCTAAATTACACAGTAGGTCTATGCTTCTGATACTGTAGTTCAATTTCTGTGATGAAGGAGAACTTACATTTAACACACTGATTAATATGATGGTACATGACTTCCTAATGGTTTGTCTGTTTATTTTATTTAGTTGTTTTTATTTATACCTTTGCTCATATAAATTGTCTTAAAAGTTCATCTGAAACATTTCCACCTCATTCATACGTTCATTCATACATCTTCATTTTCCCCCTTCATCTTCTTCATTATGTTTAACAGTGACAGAAACATAACAGATGCAGGACATCATTGATTATGTCATTAGTTCTTTAATATCCTTAATGTAGTAAGTTTCAGTATTATTAATCCATTCGATCGGTGCCGCCTGTAAAGACGCGTGTTTTGATTGTAATATCAGAGCACAAATAACTAGAGTAAAGCTCCTTATTTTAGAGAGTACAGGAATACTTTGACCTGATTTTATATGATTAGAATGACTGTATAGCCGTCCACCCCTCCCCTAAGCTCTCATGCTTTGTGTCTGTGTTGATCTCTTGCGTGCACAAACCAGACAAATGCATACAATATATTTTAAGGTAAATCCTAATTTCTTCCCAATTCAATTACAGAGAAATTGTGAGAAATGAAATGCATGCTCGACTGCTCTCTCAAAGCCAAACGTGCTGATATATATATATATATATATATATATATATATATATATATATATATATATATATATATATATATATATATATATATCAGACGTCACTAACCTGACCTGATCAATCACTGTTTTTGGTAGAAATAATAGAAATGATATTTCTACATGGCAAATAAGTTTCTAGCAGGACAAGTAGAGTAATAGAATCTAACAGACCTAACAGTCATAACATGTATGCTGCTGATTCTGTGTAATTGAATCACTAACTGAAATGTTTGTGTTCAAAATAATAGCAGTGTGGAGTTCAATTTGTGACGTCATTCATTCTTTGAAAAACAGGTGCCAATTATCTTGTAAATCTTGTTCATGCTGGTTATAAAACATTCAGTTCAGTTCATTTTCTGTAACCGCTGAAACCTAATTCGGGTCAACGGGAGGCTGGCACCCATCCCAGCCAACTTCGGGCGAGGGAAGAATACACCCTGGACAGCTCGCCAGGCAATCGCAGCGTGGAAACACACTGACGGCTTTGCAGCTACTCATTTCGAAAGTCAGCAATGGACCATAGACAGTGAGAGACATGGCTGGCCTTTGATAACCCAGTTAGCTGCACTGCGGGGCACAATGTCAACCTTGTGGAGAGTGGGACTCAAACCCCCAACCTTAGGATCAGTGATTCAGTGCGCTATAGCACTAGGTCACCACTGTGGTTATAGAACATTTCTCTTTGAAATTCTGAGGGAAATGGGTCGTTCCAGACAATATTCAGAAGAACAGTGTATCTTGATTAAAAAGTTGGTTGGAGAAAGGAAAAGATATAAATAAGTGCAGAAAATGAGAGGCTGCTCAGCTAAAGTGATCCCAAATGCTTTAAAATTGCAACCAAAACCTGAAAGACCTGGAAGAAAGTGAAAAAATACCATTCGAATGGATTGCAGAAGAACCAAAATGGCAAGGACTCAGCAAATGATCAGCACCAGGAAGATCAAAGAAAGTCTAAAGTTATATGTGAGCTCGGTCACAATCAGAAGATGTCTATGTGAAGCTGAACTATCGGCAAGAAGCCCCCACAAAGTCCCGCTGTTGAAAAAACACATGTGCTGAAGAGATTATATTTTTGCCAAAGAGCACATTGACTGGCCTAAAGAGAAATGGAGCAACATTTTGTGGTGTAAGTTTGTTCTTTCTGGGTCTAGTTTCCCCTCACATCACCCCCAAACACTTAAGTCAAGTCACAGTGCACTGTGAAGACACCAAAGCCTGGTGGTACAAGCATCGGGATATCGCGATGTTTCTCATACTACGGTGTAGGGCCTATTTATCGCATCCCAGGGATCATGGACAGTTTGAATACATAAGAATACTTCGAGATCGTGCTGCCTTTTGCTGAAGAGGAAATGCCCTTGAAATGGGACTTCCAACAAGACAACGACCCCAAACACGCCAGTAAACGGGCAACATCTAGGTTCCAGACCAACAAGATTTATGTTATGTTATGTTATGTTATGGAGCGGCGGCCGGTAAAGCGGACCTTAATCCAATAGAAAAGTTGTGGGGTGACATCAAAAACACATTTTCTGAGGCAAAACTAAGAAATACAGAATAACCGTGCAATGTAGTCCAATCATCCTGGGCTGGAAAACCTGCTCACAGGTGCCTGAGGTTGGTTGAATCCACAACACAGATGTGCAGTAGTTCTCAGAAACAGTGTTTATACAACTAAATATTAGTTCAGTGATTCAAAGGAAAACCAAAATACAGTGGTACCTCACCTTACGAAAGTCCTAACAAATGAAAAATCCAGGTTACAAAATGCATTTTCCTAAAAATTTTTGTCTCTGGATACAAAACAAGTTCACATTACGAAAGCACAATCTCAAAAATTCAAACAATGCACGAGTTGCTCTCCCATTGACTATCTCCAAACATCCCGACCCGCTGGCCTCCCATTGGCTATCTTCCAACATCCCGCCCCGCTGGCTTCCCAGTGGCTAGGAGGGATGACGCAGCTCCCTCCCATTGGCTATTATGGAGCTGCATCTCCATAATACCCATGATGCTTGTCAAAGGACAGAGTTACTGTTGTTTTGTGAGTTTTTCTAGTGTGCTCATTGCAACTTTATTTTTTGGCTCAGGCTTTTAACTTTGCTTAAACATTTGTAAGATTATAACTCTGCTAAGAAGACATGGTCAACACACGCCGCACACATACGCGCGCACACATACATACACACACACACACACACACACACACACACACACGCGCGCGCGCGCACGCTTGTGATTCCCGGTGTGAGTAAAAAGAAGAAGTGGGCTCATGGTATGCAGTTGATTGATATCGCAAAGAAATATGGCCAAACTCGTCTACCACCGGTACGATATTGAAGCAGAAGGAGGCCTTAAAAGGTATACTTTGATAATTTTTAAAGGGTTTAGGGGTAGTATGGGGAGCCTTGGAACGAATCACGCGTTTTACATGTAAAATGTGGTTCGACTTTTTACGAAACCACTTCTGGAATTACATTTATCAATTTGTACTGTGAACAATTGAGTTTGTAAAGAATAAAGCCGTCATTGCTGTTTTCAACTGTCTAATATTCACTTTTCTTCGTTTTTTAAAAGGAATAACGCAAATTTGAAAGATTTTTCTTCATAATTTGATTTGGAATATGAATTTGTACATTTTTAAAGACTGCTATTATTTTGAACACGTGTGTGTGTGTGTGTGTGTGTGAATGTATAGATGGATCGATAGATATATTACCACTAGCTGAGCTTCCCATGAACTTTTTTAGTTTCCAATGCTTCTACTGACTTTTCCTAAGAACATGACTTAAATTTTTTTAAACATTAGCGCAATAATTCATTCTGAATAGAAATAAAACGCAACTGAAGACCGTATGGAGGACCCTGATTTTAGACAGTGCGAAATCTATATTTTGTTCCTGTTATGCAAGTCAAAGTCCTCAGTATAAGCACTAATACAGTACTTACACTTTCATACGTTAAGCCGCACTTACAGTTACAAGGTTTTTACATTTATTTTTTACAGTCACAGTCACGTGACTAAACTTTTTCATTGTGCTTTTCATTCTTTTGTTTATACAATTAAAATTTTTTTGTTTTAATCACAGCTGGTGTGTATTAGAAGAACAATAACTAATGCCAGATGTTTGTTGTGTGTCAGCTCTGTCTATGTAAGATGTGTTGCCTTGCGCTAATTTTAAATGGCACTTATTTCCTTAATAGTTCTGCTGTATTTCATTTCACACTGGTTTACCATTTCACTGTGCGTTAGTGGGCCAGAATAAAAAGAGCGCACGATATAGAGTATAATGGAATAATAAAAATGCTCTGACAGACGGTTGAAGTTTTAAGTCAAAGAACCTCCCGAGTGCTACTGTTGGGTTCTTGATTAAGGGACAGTGGTTCATGGCTGACCTTGTGCTCTGACCCAAACTTTCGAGCAAGTTGGGATATTTGATTTAAAAAAGAAAAAAAAAAGAAAAAAAAAGACACGAAAATAAATAAATTACTTACTTATAAAGTGCATGTGACAAATAAAGGTGTCATTTGTAGTCTAATTTCCTCTAAAATGCAACACTTATTGCCCTTAAAATGTTTCTTAGTAAAATAATTCTTTTAATTATTCTTCTCTCTATTAATATTACGTTAACTTATTCATTGATAAAAAGTTTTTTAAGAGTCATTCGTAATTCATCCTGACATGTGAACAGTTTATGCTTGTACTGTATTTCCTCAGTTGATGTCTTGAAGGGTTTTATGCTATAACTTAAAATGTTTTACATTCTAAAAACTTCAAAGCAATAATTCTTCATTAAGATTGCCTTATTTTTACCAAAACAACATTGCGCCCCCTTGTTAAGAACAAAATATATATTTAAAAAAATTACAAAATGATTAATCGGTTTTATTGAAATCTTTTTTAAATATATCGTCAATATTAGAACCTTTATTTACTGGACGTGATCAATAGGATTTGAATGTATATATAAAGCTAGCTTCCTTATAGGATATCTAATTAGCCTAGTAAATACAATAACTTAAAATTTGTCAAATTTCTTTAGATTAGACACTTGAATGATGTAATAAAGTGAAAGGTGGCCTTTGACTTCAACAATCAATTCCTAAAAGTCTGATGAAATTCGTAAATTCTTCAAAATTGTTTTCCTTGTAAAGATAACTTACAGGTTATAGTTTGGGCTCCAATTTTTTCCCATGGTATGGAAAATGTTTTCATAAAAAAGGTTTTACTTCAAATGTCTTCAATGGAACCATTTGAATGTGACGTACAGTATTTTAACAAATGTTTCTCAGTATTTTAAAAGATGTTCCTAGCTAGGAATTGTGGCATCCAAAGTGAATATTAAAAACATATTTGTTGGTAAAGTGACTTAATAAGCTTGTGGGTGGTTTTTCTTTCCCTCAGAACCTTTTGGAATGTCATTATCAGTATATACTGTATACTGGACTCGTTCAGTCAGTGGCTTTGCCATTCATTGTGGAACAGTTTCCATCCTGATTCCATGAATTGTTTTATTTTTGTTGATTTGAACCTGTATTTTCTGTATTTTATTTTATTATTATTATTTTTTTGTGTGTAATGTCCCGTGTTTCATGACAAGATTGTCCTTTTGAAAAGGAAAAAAGAAGAAAAGAGACTTCCTTGATGTCTTTTATAAATACTTCTGACTGTTACTGATGTTCTGATAAAGTAGCCATAAAGTGCTATTACTGTCGTTTTTTATTGTTTTTTTTTTTTTATAATAATAATAATCATCACTGATTGTAGAAAGTAATAGGAACCAACAAAGAGAACTACACGGATCCCTCACTTTCCGAGGTTAATGGGGACCGCGACACCACCTCACCCCACCCCCTGCGACCGCCGATTTCCACAAAGTAGGATCGACCCCTGACTGACATATACGTACATGTATATGTGTATATAATATCAATAAATACATATTCAACGCTATAAATGCTGATAATAACAATTAAGCATTCAAAAATAATGTATAAGATGTAAATAAAATATAAATACACACGCACACACTCAGGTGCGCACCTCACATAAAAATGTACGTAGTTTTGTTGGGGGGTTTTGGGTTGGGGTTTTTTGTTTGTTTGTTTGTTTGATTGTTTTATTTTTGTTTGTTTGGGGTTTTTGGGGTTTTTTTGTATAATTGGCCTTGTTTTGCGGAATTTTTTATTTTCCAATGAATATTTTTAGAAAAACCCGCGATGCACTGAAGCCGCAGAAACTGAAGCACGAAGTAGTGAGAGATCACTGTATATACAAGAAAAAAGTACCTGAACTCTGAAAGTTAGTGATTATTGATATTTTATTATAAGCTCAGTTGCTTTTCAGTTGAACAAATTATAACAATTACATAAATTATAAAATGTTTAACATGACCCATTTATACAAAAAAGTAGTATTCAATCTCACAGTCATATTTTGACATAATGACAGGTATGTTTATATGCAGATCTTCTCAGTAGATGCTCTCAATCCAATCATAGAAAACTCCTGCATCCCCATTACACCAGTTAGTATTTCATTGTACAAAAAAGGCCAGGTTCATTCAAACTGGAGTCAGCTGGGTGTTTGTACATGGATATGGTGTTCATTCTTTCATCCCTAGTATCTGCTTTATTCTCGTTAGTGGTTCTTCTGATTAAATTAGAGGAGCGTAGAATGAGTTGTAACACTATCAATAGTTCCAATGGGCGACACATGTTCAGAAATATCCTCAGCTTTCCTATAACATAATAATAATAATAATAACCAATTTAATTACGGTTTTGTGGAGTTCATCATCCAAAGTTATATTTTTCACCTGGAGCACATTATGGATTGCAAATGAATCCAAATTATTATATTTAATCATTGTCCAGTTTTTGAAAAAATCTTGTACACACTTTTATTTCACTCCTTATGAAAATATGTGTGCCTTTCAAGTTTGCTGATAAGTTCGGCCATGCGCTGCATGTTGTGTGACTTTTCTTCAAGGAGCTCGTAGCGCAAACTGGAAATGTCCTGCTTTATCTCCTTCAGTTCACCTGCAACACGAACACAGTGTGAATCACCAGAGGTCTGAAAATAATAAAGCACTAACTTATTAGATTCAAGCAATTAGGATATAACCCACCCTCGTTAACTTCATCAAATTCTTTGTCCATTTGAGCTTTGATGATGTACCGCTTGATCAGGCGCTTCATAATCTTCTGTTGGGTTTAAAGAATTTTAATTATAAACAGTCATTCCACAGACATATGGTATAACTTTCCAAAGAACTGCACAATTTACAGCGTCCTCTTCTAATCCTTCATACTGCACTGGACTCTGCTCCGCTCTGCATACACACTTTCCATTATCATGAATGGGAAGATGTTCTCCCAGTAATCCGGTTACTTCCAAAATCCAAACACATGCACATTAGATTAGGATAATTGGCTGCTTGTGGATTTGTTAGGTGGAGCAATTATTTCAAAATTGTCAGATACTGTATTCCAAAATTGCTTTTGAAAATGTTGGACAGGGATTCCTTTCTTTCCTTTGTTAATGGGTACTGAGACCCCATTGCGACCACCGATTTCCGCAAAGTAGGATTGACCCCCCTGACTGACATACATACGTACATACAGTATACGCATACTGTATGTAGTTTGTTGGGAGGTTTTGGGTTGTTGTTTTTTTTGTTTTTGTTTGTTTGGAGGGGGGGTTTTTGTTTTTGTTTTTGTTTTGTTTTTTGCATAATTGGCCTTGTTTTGTGGCATTTTCCTTAACTTTTTCCCTATTTTTCTTTAATTTCCTTATTTTTTAATTTTTCAATGAATATTTTTGAAAAATCTGCGATGCACTGAAGCCACAGAAACTGAAGCACGAAGTAGCAAGGGATCACTGTACTGTATAGATGAGATACACATTGATCAGCCATAATATTAACACCACCTGACTGGTCTGCAGCTAGTCAGCCAAACAGACAGCACGCTACAATGTACTGTGCGTTCTGATACCTTTCAATCATAGCCAGCATTAACAGTTTGAGCTGTTTGTGCTACAGTAGCTCTATGGGATCAGACCAGACATACTTTCACTCCTCACATGCAACAGTCAGAATTGGTCACACATTATACTCTTGCCAGCTGACTGGTTTTACTTTCATGAACCAACTTTGGTAGGTAATTACTTGTAAACCAGGAACATCCCCACAAGACTTGGCATTTTTGAAGCTGAAAAGATCCAGTCATTTAGCCACCATGGTGTGGCTCATTTTTTATTTTTATTTTTTGCTTTCAAAATATCAAATTTGAAAGCTGACTGTTCACTTTCTGCCTAATCCAGTGGTTCTCAAATAATGGGGGCGCGGTGCGGTGTGATGCCGGGGGGAGGGGGGGTGCATGTGACCCCAGGGAACATGCTTTTTTTTTTTTTGCTGTACTGTATTAGGATATAGTGTAGTTCTACATCCACTACAGCAGGTGGCAGTGGCTTCCTCAACTCAAAGAACTCAAATAAATTCAACCACAATCACATGATGAGCCGCGTAAGTTTTTTCAGCGAAAACGTTCTGAATATTGTCAACATAACGTATGACGTCACTGCTGTGAAAATAAGTCCAGGTCCCAGTTCAGCATTGAGCAGGAGCTGACAGTTCAGTATTGCGCTTTAAACCCAGCTTTGAAAAGCTGTGCACTGTGAAATGTACTCATTATAGCCATTGATCTGGACTTAATTTTGACAATAATAATAATGATAATAATACAAATTGTTTTATTGATTTCTGTTTTGTAGGTTAAAATGTTTTATATATTGTGCTCCTGTTTATTATTATTTATTCAGTTTATTTAATTGTATTTTCCGTATAAAATGGTTCAAATTGTTATTTTGAAAATGTTGACAGTTTAAATAAGGATACTTTTTTAATTTCAGGCAAATTGATGGGCTTTAAATCTTTTTGTTTAAAGACAAAAAAATAGTTCGTTATTCTTTGTTGGAAGTTGATCTATATTTCTTCATTTTTTTTGTATTCCACAATGATAATAAGGATTTATTATGTTAATAAGGATACAGTGTATGCAGAGGATTACTTATAACAGTTTTAGACAAATAATTTAGCCTAGTGGTAAAGGGCCAGGTAAATAACCCTGCATGCACTCATGGTTCATGCGTCTGAAACTTTATGATTAACTTCACAGTGTGCTGCAAGGGCCAATCTCCCAAGCATTCCAAACCATGCCTACTACACCCATAATGAATGCTGTGCCTGAAAATCCTCGATGATTAGCTGTTACTGTCATAACAACCATGCCACAGCTCAACCCAATGGTGTCTGATGTTAACTCTTTACTACATTGCCACAGTATAAAGCTTATATAATGTACCAGGATTGTGGAAGTCTGTCTTACTTGAATTATTTCAAAAAATATTTATCAGAAGCTATATCTACTTCCACGGTGGTGTAGTGGTTAGGGTGCTGCATTCATGATTGGGAGGTCGTAAGTTCAAATCCCACTGAGACCCCCACTGTGCTAAGACCCCTGGGCAAGGTCTTAACCACAAGTGTGCCTCTGTTCACCCAGCAGTATAAATGGGTACCAGTAAAAATATACTGGGAAGGTAACCTATGATGGACTAGCGTCCTATCCCGGAGGAGTTGAACTCCTAGTTGCTTCTTCTTTTCCTTTCGGCTTTTCCCTTCAGGGGTCGCCACAGCGATACTTATCACCGGATAATGCAGATATGTGCATCTTCTTGCATCATAATTATGAATTGTAAAAATGCATATCTCTTAAACTTTTCAACTGACAAGTGTTTGTAGAATAGAAACAACTTGCTTGAAATTAACTAGTAAACAAGTGTTTATCGTCTTCTTTTCCTTTCGGCTGTTCCCTTCAGGGGTCGCCACAGCGAATCATCTGCCTCCATCTCACCCTATCCTCTGCATCTTCTTCTTTTACACCAACTGCTTTCATGTCCTCCTTCACCACGTCCATGAATCGTCTCTTTGGTCTTCCTCTAGGCCTTCTGCCTGGTAGTTCCATCCTCAGCATCCTACTACCAATATACTCACTATCCCTCCTCTGTACATGTCCAAACCATCTCAATCTAGCCTCTCTGACTTTGTCTCCAAAATGTCTTACATGTGCTGTCCCTCTGATGTGCTCATTCCTGAGCCTATCCATCCTCGTTACTCCCAAAGAGAACCTCAACATTTTCATCTCTGCTACCTCCAACTCTGCCTCCTGTCTTTTCCCCAGGGCCACTGTTTCTAAACTATAGAACATCGCTGGCCTCAACACCGTCTTGTACACTTTTCCTTCCATTCTTGTCAATACCCTCTTATCACACATCACACCAGACACTTTTCTCTAACCATTCCAACCAGCCTGCACACGCTTCTTCACCTCTTTTCCACACTCTCCATTGCTCTGGATTATTGAGCCTAAGTACTTAAAATCCTCCACCTTCCTTATCTCTGCTCCCTGTAACCTCACAGTTCCTGTTGGGTCCTTGTCGTTCACACACATGTATTCTGTCTTATTGAGGCTAACCTTCATTCCTCTCCTTTCCAGGGCATACCTCCACCTCTCTAGATTTTCCTGCACTTGTTCTCTGCTCTCACTGCAGATCACAATGTAATCTGCAAACATCATAGTCCATGGGGAATCTTGTCTAACCTTGCCTGTCAGCCTGTCCATCACCATAGCAAACAAGAAGGGGCTCAGAGCTGATCCTT
The DNA here is from genome assembly GCA_024760905.1 of Plotosus lineatus. Lineage (NCBI taxonomy): Eukaryota > Metazoa > Chordata > Actinopteri > Siluriformes > Plotosidae > Plotosus > Plotosus lineatus. The sequence continues at coordinate 15,988,609 of CM045735.1, read as the reverse complement.
GATGCAGTCCCACCTCTACCTTGAACTCTTCTGTCACACCGACAGCACACCTCACCACTGTGTTACATCTCTTATACATGTCCTGCACCACTTTAACATACTTCTCTGCTACTTCATACTTCCTCATGCAATATAACAGTTCCTCTCTCGGCACCCTGTCGTATGCTTTCTCCAGAGCCACAAATGCACAATGCAGCTCCCTCTGGCCTTCTCTGTACTTCTCTATTAACATCATACTTCTCTATTAACATCGAGCCGCTATGGCTCGGGAATAAAAATCCCATGAACTTTACTTACCTTTGGTATCTACTTCCTCAGTGAAATCACACAGACTTTCAGAAGTGGTTAAGGACACAGATAGGCTTTATTCTACAGTTATATTGTGCATTACAATGACTCTAAACAGACACCAGCCAAGCTCCTAGTTGGCTACATTTGAGGAAAACAGAACACTTTGTATATCTGATAATGTTAAGTGAACCACTCAGGAACGCATTAAGCTGTGGAGAAACATTTATAGTTGCTGAAATTAACTATTCAGTTTACAAATGATGAATGTCAATTTGAACTTTGTTCACTGTGATGATTGGGAACACTTCCATATACATCATTTATCTCTATTTAAGGGCTCTATGTCTGCGACACTGTGTGTTATATATACATATACGTACTCACTTATTTGCCAAACTGCTTAGTCCTACTAGGGTTGCAGGAAGGCTGGAGCCTATCTCAGCTGATACTAGGGCGAAGGCAGGGTATGCCCTAAACACTTCATTAGATCATCATAGTGCCAACACACACACACACACACACACACACACACACACACACACACACACACACACACACACACACACTCTCACCTAGGGGAAATTTGGAGCATCCAATTAGCCTAATTTGGAAGTTGAACCCAGAACATTCTTGCTGTGAGGTGGACATGCTAACCGCTATGCCACTGTGCCACTCTCTAAATACTTCTTCTTCTTCTTTTCCTTTCGGCTGTTCCCTTTATTTCAGGGGTCGCTACAATGAATCATCGCATGTTTGATTTGGCAGAGGTTTTTACATCGGATGCCCTTCCTGACACAACCCTTTAGCAAGGGACAGAAACACACTGACTGTTCTGCAGCTACTCTTTACGAAAGTCAGCAATGGTTTAGTTTCAATTTACATGAACCTCTCACCATAGACAGTGAGACACATGGCCGGCCTTTGATAACCTAGTTACCTGCACTGGGGGGGACAGTGACAACCTTGTGGAGAGTGGGACTCGAACCCTCAACCTGAGAATCAGCGATCCAGCACCCTTTACCACCAGGTCACCACTGCCAGTGCCACTCTAAATACATATTCTAGATATATACAGGGATCCCTCACTACTTCGCACTTCAATTCATGTGGCTTCAGTGCATCGTGTTTTTTTTTTAAATATTCATTGAATTAAAAAATAAGGAAATTAAGGAAGAATAGGGGGGAAAGTTCAGGAAAATGCCACAGAAACAAGGCCAAATATGCAAAAAAAAAAAAACCCCTGAACAAATAAAAAAACAACCCAAAACCTCCCAATAATGATTACTTACATTTTTATTAGAGGTGCGCATCTGCGTGCGTACATGCGTGCTCGTGCGTGTCTGTATGTGTTATTTATATCTTATGCATTTTTTTTAATGTTTAATTGTGGTTATAAGCATTTATAGCATTGAATATGTTTTTATTGATATTATATACACATATACATGTATGTATATGTCAGTCGGGAGGTTGGGAGGGGGTTGATCCTACTTCGCGGAATTCAATGGTCATGGGGGATCTCAGTCCCAATTAACTGCGGAAAGTGAGGGATCCCTGTAGTTGTATATATAGAGTCTATGAAGGTCCTGGGTTCGATTCCGGGCTTGGGTGTTTCTCTATGGAGTTTGCATGTTCTCCTTGTGATTGCACAGGTTTCCTCCCACAGTCTAAAGCTATGGATATTAGGGTGTTCCAAATTGACCGTAGGTTTGAGTCTAAATGGTTGTGTATGATGGTCTGGCAAGCTGTTCTTGGTGTAAGAATTAATCGGTTTAACTATGAACATGAACTAGTTTTATTTTACTCTGTTCCACCAAAGCTTTAATTGAGAAGTTTTGAGTAATAGTCATACCTGATATCGCTGACTCTTCATTTTATCATTTTTGTTCTCTCGTATCTGACAAAAAAAATGGATCAAGAAAGCACACAAAAGCATAATAGGAAAGTTAGAAATGTATTGCAGAGTTACTTAGAAATATCATCTGACAAGGGAACAATTCAAACCCTGTAAACCCCGTGCTTTACTTTAACACAGTGCTCAGTGTCTGTAGTAATCAGGTGCTAGTGGATGCAGATATACATAAAACACAAATTAGTGAGGCAAATAGAAGGATTATGGGGGATTACAGTTTGTGTATGTGTCACTTCACTGAGTTCTGCCTCGTTCTTCATAATGGCTCCATGTTTGTTGAAAAGTTTCATCAACAGCGACTTTAAACCCAGGCTTAGCCCGAGAACAGACTTTGGGCTAGGTACCAGATTGAATGGTACAGGGAGGGTCCTTCCTTCCTCAAAATATGAGAACCAGAGTTTGGCCCGAGCAAATTTCCACTCCACATCTGCGTCATCCTGCAAGCACCAAAGAGACCAGGATGTAATGAGACTACAGAAACGATCATGCTAGTCAAATATTTATAAATAGTAATAATAGGCAATTAAATAGGGCTAATCACTTTGACTAGGGTAATTACTTTGATAAAAACATCTTATACTGCAAATATATATATATATGTGTGTGTGTGTATATATATATATATACATACATACAGTGGTATGTACCTTACAATAGTCCCAGGAAACGAAAAGTCCAGGTTACGAAAAACATTTTCCAGAATTTTTTGCCTCTGTATATGAAACAAGTTCTCCTTATGAAATGAGCCAAACGTGCCATTCAAACAATGCACGAGCTGCATTCCCATTGACTATCTTCCAACATCCCGCCCCACTGGACTCCCATTGGCTAGGAGGGATGATGCAGTTCCCTCCCATTGGCTTTTATGGAGCTGCATCTCCCATAATGTTTTTCATGTAAAGAACAGAGTTACTGTTTTTTGACTCAGGCTTTCAACCTTCCATAAACATTTGTAAGATTATAACTCTGCTCAGAAGAAATGGTCAACACACATGTACACGCACGCACGCGCGCGCGCACGTGTCATTTCCGGTGTGAGTGAAAAGAGGAAGCGGGCTCGTGATATCGCAAAGGAATATGGCCAAACCTGTCTATCATCGGTACGATATTGAAGGAGAAGGAGGTCTTAAAAGGTATGCTTTTATCATTTTTAAAGGGTTTAGGGGGTAGTATTGAGGGTCTTGGAACGAATCACACGTCTTACATGTAAAATGTAGTTCAACTTACGAAAAATCCAGGTTAACAAAAAGGCTCTGGAACGGATTAATTTCGTAAGGTGAGGTACCACTGTATATATCATTGAATTAAAAAATAAGTAAATTAAGGAAGATCAGGAGAAAAAGTTAATGAAAATGCCACAAAACAAGGCCAATTATGCAAAAAAAAAAACTAAACCATTGTTGAGAGGTACGCATCTGAGTGTGTGCACATGCGCTCGTCTGGTGTGTATTTATATTTGTAATGTATATACTGTATGTTATACATTATTTTTAATGTCTAATTGTTATTATAAGGATTTACAGTATTGAATATGTATTTATTGATATTATATACACATATACATGTGCATATACGTCAATCAGCGGGGGTTGGGGGGATGATCCTACTTCGATGGTTGCGGGGGGATCTCGGTCCCAATTAACCACGGAAAGTCAGGGTTCCCTATATATACTGTATATGTATATATATATATATATATGTGTGTGTGTGTGTGTGTGATTTATTTTGCAGTATATTTGTGAAAAATGAGTTTTCATGCTCCCTGAAACAGTTTTTCACTATTTAAGCCCCAATTTTATCTCCGTACCATAAGAGAAGAAGAAAAGCCCATTGATGTGATAACCTTATAATTCTTTACATTTAGGTTGTCAGCTGATTTCATTTTAAAAGTGGCCTGTGTGTGTGTGTGTGTGTGTGTGTGTGTGTGTGTGTGTGTGTGTGTGTGAAAGGGGGGACATTGTGATCGTTAAACAAATGGGTCTAAAACAGCAGGTCTTGTGGGGTGTTCCAGCATATTGCGTTATCCTACCAAGGAAATTATTCTCATCATGCAGGGATGTGAAATAAGAATAAGTGAATTGAGATACCTCAATCTCCTGAAAGGAGCTGTTGATCATTGCAATGAGCATGTTGAGTAGCACAATAACCATAGTGACGTTATACACTCCATAAAGCACATAGCCGGTGTTCTCAATGAACTTGTGCCCATTATTCACAACCACTGACTTGACCTCGGAGAGTCCAAAAATGGCCCAAAACAGGGTTTTGAAGCTTTCTTCAACACTGTAGTATAAGAGAAGAACATGGTGTTGTCAGAAATCAGGTTCAGCTTGGTAGCATTATGTTTACTTCTCACCACGCCCTCACTGATTATTTTCTTAATAGCAATAATGTTGTAGTGTTCTATTCTTTACATACAGTATTCTCGATACTACTTACGTGGTGAATGCATCATTCTGTTTCGCTCCCAGATAATATGAATACAGGTTGAACATTCCAATCATGAATGCCAAAAAGACCAGAATGAAGATCACCATGAATTTGAAGATGTCTTTTACCGTCCTTCCCAAAGAGATTTGCAGTGGTCCTAAGCTCTCATTAGCTGGAAGGATATATGCTATTCGGGAGAAACTCAAAACTACTGCAATGGCATACAGCCCTTCAGAAATCAGCTGCGGATCCGATGGTACCCAGAAGAGACGAGCTAAAGAGGTAATAGAGGGAGAGATCAGGAGAAAGAAGGAGTGTATTGTATGACAGAGAGGGGGTGAGAAAAAGAGAGAGAGAGAGAGTCATTTTATATACAGGGATCCCTCGCTACTTCGCGCTTCAATTCATGCGGCTTCAGTGCATCGCGGGTTTTTTTTTAAATATTCATCGAATTTAAAAAAAGGAAATTAAGTAAGAATAGGGGAAAGAATTAAGAAACATGGCACAAAAACAAGACCAATTATGCAAAAAAAAAAAAACCTAAACAAACAAAAACAAAAAACAACCCAAAATCTCCCATCAAAACTAGTTACATTGCTGTGAGTTGCGCATCTGAATGCGTACATGCGCATCTGTATGTGTGTGTATTTATATTTTATTTACATCTTATGCATTATTTTTAATGTTTAATTGTTATTATAAGCATTTATAGCATTGAATATGTATTTATTGATATTATATACACATATATGTATGTATGTATGTATGTATGTATATGTATGTATAGTTAAACTGAGATGGTTTGGACATGTACAGAGGAGGGATAGTGAGTATATTGTTAGTAGGATGCTGAGGTTGGAACTACCAGGCAGAAGGCCTAGAGGAAGACCAAAGAGAAGATTTATGGATGTGGTGAAGGAGGACATGAAGGTAGTTGGAGTAAGAGAAGAAGATACAAAGGATAGGGTGAGATGGAGGCGGATGGTTTGCTGTGGCGACCCCTGAAGGGAAAAGCCGAAAGGAAAAGAAGAAGAAAGAAGATATATATGTATGTATAGTACGTCAGTCGGGGTGGGGGGGGGGTTGATCCTACTTCATGGATTTTGATGGTAGTGTGGGGAGCCTGGTCCCAATTAACCGCAAAAAGTGAGGGGATTCCTGCATTACATTTTAAGAATCCAGCTGAATGTTTCAAAATAATTTTTTACTCACCCTTTCGGAAATATTCGATCTCCGGTGGTAAAGTTGTATTTGTTATGTCTGTGTAGTGTTTATCAACATAACTTTGTGCAACAGAGGCATGCCAGTATGCAAGTATCCTTGTGACAATAGAGGCTATGAAAATGGCTAACATTCCAAAATCCAGCATATTCCAAGGTTCAAGGAGATATTCTCGCGGACCTTGACACCAGATCTCTTTGCATTCAGCCCAGATCATCCCTAAATGACAAAATAGGGACAAGCGAGTCATCTATACACTGTTTGCTTTTGTATAATTTTGTGCTACAGATAACCTTTTATTATTTTATTTACTGTATTTATTTTTTCAAAATAAGAGTCTCCAACCGACCTATTACCCAGAAGGTGATGAGCATCTCCATCCATGTGAAGGGAGTTGTTTTCATGCGGAACAGCTGTGTTGGGTAGTCATGAATGGTCATATTTGGCAACAGTTTGCTCCCGCCAAAGCGATCAGCTGCATTGAACACTAGCAAGCCAAGGAAAATAGTGAAAGACGCTCCATGAGCCACAAACTTCGGAAAAGGGCCTCGCATAATTTTTCCCAGCTGTAGAGAGGAACAACAAAACATCTGATAGGACTTTCTTTGAGTATTGATATGTATCTACTTTAATTACATATAACCATTCATGTTCTGTAATTGCTCAGATCTGTTTATTTGGACTGGGCTTTTGTTATATTTACTTCACATACAGTATATTTATTTATTTATTTCACATGAAGCATCATGCTATTTTAAGTACTGCTATTTTTAATTATCATGGGAACCATGAAGGTCATCTCTTTAGAAATATAAGAAAGGCTGTCTTAAGAAGACTGAAGGATGATTTTTATGAAATGCAACAACTAAACAAACAACAACAACAAAAAACAGCAAAATCAAGAACAGAAAGATTCGGTCATTACCAAACATTACGTGTTGTTTTCTGATTGGACGTTGCATATGTCCATCTCAAGGAAGAAGTACCGTATTACACTTTTTACTGTTATTTTGTTTTAAAAAGTGACATTCTTGTGTTATTGTAGGAATAATTCTTTCCTATTAATAATTTAGCTTCCTTTCTGGTTAAGATTAAAACATAATCTTGTATCAAAAGGAATAAAAAGTATGATTCAAGTTGTTTAAATGTGTTTCCTTTTATGGTAATCACCCTTTAGCTCTCTGTTTTCTGTCATCTTTCAGATTGTGAAAGAAGGACCTATCTTTTTTGTACTTAATATCCAGTAATTTGATGTGTTTTGGGGTTTGTATTTTCAACACTGTAGGTTTGTTTGTCTGTCTGTCTGGTAGCAACTTCTTATCCAAAGTTTTTGACAGATCAATCCGAATTTTTTTTTTTTTTTTTTTTTTTTTAGAGTGGGTAGGTGATCACCCAAGGTTGTTCCGATTAACCCTTGTTTAAGATCCATATACTGATGAATTCACCAAAAAAATAATAAATAAAATCTTTAAAAATCTAGTATTACTGGGGAAAAACAATGTATGTCAAAAGCACATACAATTCAAAAAGGATTTCTGATGTATGTTCAGGATCAGAAGCTTGATGTCAGTCCAAGTCTCATCCACATCTGATTCAGATTGTGCATTTGGCAGCAGTTTAAATTTAACATGGGAAATCCTTTTTTTTTTTTTTTTTTTTTTTTTTTTTTGTGAGTATGGTTGTACAACAGACCCGGTAGAGGGTACTATGTCCCAAATTTGGAGGTTTGTACTCGCTCATTGTTCTTGTCTGCTAATGTTAATTGCAGGTCACCCCACTCTTTGCCCAGTGGATCCTATTAGTCACAGATCAACCATATTCATACTCTCACTTATTTTCCAAGCTAATTAATTCTACTATGATCATAGGGAGGTTGAAGCTTACACTGGATAAAGGCTGGGTCCACTCTGAACAGTTCGTCAGACCATTGCAGGGCCAACATACCATGCTTACATCTATACCTAGGGGGTATTTGGAACAGCCAAATGGTTTTTCATGCATGTTTGGACTGTAGGAGGTAGCCAGAGCATGCAGGGAAAATCCAACTATGCACGGGGGAGATCATGCAAATGCCCAAGAATGGGACTTGAACCCAGCACCTGTTTGTTGTGAAGTAGGCATTGTAATCACTATGCGATTGTGCAGCTCAAAAATTACCCTGAGTATTTATATAAGAGTTTACTAACCTTACTACAAGGTGCCACCCAGTAAACTATGGATAAGAAGGGCAGTCCTATTGCAACACCCAGGACCACCAAAAATTTGATAGATGTGGTCTGCTGTCTCAAACCAGGCAGATTCTCATACCAGATAGAGAGGAGTTGCTGCTGGCAATTAGGATGTGCAACAAACTGTTTGGCAAAAAGTTGAACATCAGGCTATTTGTTAACAACATTCAGGATTTTAATGTTGATACATTGATATCAACATTCAGAATTTAAAATAGGTAGACACTACTTTTAATATCATATATAAGTTATCCATGTCTAAATAGATATTAAAGAAATACTGAATGGAAATGAGCCAGTAAACACAAAAATATGTTTATAAATAAATAAAATAGAATACAAAATCCCTGCCAAATCTAGGTGAAGTTGGCGATGTTGTTTATCACTATTTACAAACTTACAAGACATAGAACAGCTGTCATGCACCAGAGTTTGTATGCTAATGTGCATTTTTGTGCATCACTAAGTTTTTCTGTCCATTGGTGGACTTTTTTGATTGACTCAATAGGCAATACAGACGCTCCCCAATTTATGTTCATCCGTTTTACGTTTTTTCCATTGTTTTTTTTTTCAAAAAAAAAAGTCAAATTTTAAGTTTAGACGTACATACGTCGTATGCTGACGTGATGACGCAATGGCATAATGACGCTGCTTCCATTGTTTACACACGACAGACTGAACGTGCCCCTCCTTCTTCCCAGTTCAGTTTTATATATATATATATATATATATATATATATATATATATATATATATATATATCGGTTTTTTTGTACTTGCGAAAGTAGTGTACTTGCTGTGGGTTATACGGACTTCTGGTTTTTCAAGTGCGCAAGGTCGCCGTTGAACTCGTTTAGAACTCAGCCTGCACTGATGTGAATCACCAGCAGAGCGGAGAGTTCTCTCTGGATTTGGGTTTTCATTCATTTTACAACTCTCTTTTCTAAACTGAGTATGCATAGTAAATTGCGCCGCTCCAAGCAGATAGTTAATTCATCTCTGTGTATGAGACTTGCACCCATGCTAGTAGGCTTGCACTTCTGACCAACCATATTTGTTTAGCGTTACAAAAGTCCGCAAAACAGTGTAAACACAAAGATCACAGTGACGACGTCTTAACACAAGGGTAACATGCTATATAGCTGAGATATATATATATATATATATATATATATATATATATATATATATATATATATATATATATATATATATATATATATATATATACATACATATATCTTCTTCTTCCTCCTCTTTTCCTTTCAGCTGCTCCCTTCAGGGGTCGCCACAGCAAATCATCCGCCTCCATCTCACCCTGTCCTCTGCATCTTCCTCTCTGACTCCAACGACCTTCATGTCTTCCTTCACCATATATATATATATATATATATATATATATATATATAATACAATATACAGTACATATAACTGAACTGGGTAGGAGGGATACGTTCAGTCTGTAGTTTGTAAACAATGGATGCAGCGTCATTGCGTCATTACGTCGGCAAACTTATGTAGGTACGTCTAAACTCAAAATTTGACTTTTTTTTGGAAAAAAAAAACGTAAAATCGAAAAAACGTAAAACGGATGAACATAAGTTGGGGAGCATCTGTATATGCAAATCTACATAATGGTCAGTAATAAGGCCTCCGTGAGCTACATTATCATTTACATTTGTTTAAGGGCCTTGCTCAAGGGCCCAACAGTGTAGCGTGGCAGTATTAGGGTTTGAAACGCCAACCTTCTGATCAGCAACCCAGAGCCTTAACCACTGAGCTACCACTGCCTGATTGGTCATGGTGCAAAGCAAATCGATTTTTTTTCTAGCATTTAACACATTAGATTAGAGTTCTGACTTAATTCTGAAAAAAATCTAGAGACTAGATGGTTGACGTGTCTGATTACACTGTATAACATATGAAAAAAACTGTTCTAGCAACCATCCATTATCATTAATTCATCATTCATTTTCAGAATGTTCACGGAAAGCACAGAACACTCGAGGAACGACTACGGCACTAAGCCATTTTAGAAGGAAGAGCTACGGAATGATTGCGGAACACGCGGAATGAAGGTGGAACATTCACGTTCAACACGGAAAGACTAAGGAAAGACTGAGGAACGACTGAGGAATACCTGGAGTAACCACGTTTCAATGAGGAAAAATTGGCAAAGATCAAAGGATTTGCTCCAGATTCCACCTATAACTACGTGGATTCGACCGAGAAAGCTATAATATGTTTATATTGTACAATACATTTAAAATTTAACATATGTTTGTAATTTACAATATGTTCATAATGTACTAAGGTAAAGTCTGGGCTTTTTACACCCTAACCAAGTGGCTCATCAGGCCGGTGCTTATCCCCGGTTTCCGTAGCGTAAAACTACCAGGAGTTCAACTCCTCCTAGATGAGACGCTAGTCCATCGCAGGTTACCTTCCCAGTATATTTTTACTGGTACCCATTTATACTGCTGGGTGAACAGAGGCACACTTGTGGTTAAGAACTCCTGAAAAAACTAACAAAAATTGAGATAGATTTCATCGAGTGGCTGACGATTTATTTGTTAATCATTTATTTTTTTTGTGGTTACCTAGTAACATGACAGCTGTTAATTTTTTTAAAGAATAAATAAAAAGAGGCTGGACAGTATATAATTGTTTGTAGCTGCTGTATATGTAAACAGGAATAAACGTGTTGCATGGACGTTCCACAAAACTAAATGTGTAGGAATGTCTTTGGGGTGGTAACAGATCTTCTCATCAGGTCCCATTACAGCATTATTCATTATTTTCCTCGCAAAAAAGAGTCCTGGATCTCTAGAACTGTGTATTTCTTACATGTTTTACTTAATTTACCTTTTTAAGTTCATACTTTATTGCCAGGTTCAGGCGATTGAAACTTGGCCGACCAGGTAGTTCAGAGCTCTCATCTTCTTCTCCATTCAGTATGGCCTCCACTTCCTCTGTGTTCCGACATAGATCCAGAAGTCCAACTACAAAGCTCTTGCATTGCATGGACAGTTTCCTATAATCATTCTTAGGGGCGTGGTCAATGAAAGACACTATTTAGTACATCAGAAAGTGTTTCTCATATATGTAGAAGATAAATTAAGCTAGAGCATTAGACATACCTTGAATTCCTTCTCAATATTTGCCAAACAGGCAAGTTCATTGCTGAGCTCTAAAGCAGCCAGAACTGGATCTTCATTGGACAGACAGAGGTAAGCTGGACTGGCCAGGCCTTTGTAGGCATTGATTCGTGAGCGTGAGTGACTGAATGAATCGTATTTCTGATGGTAGTTGCAAGTGTCACAGGTACAGAAATAATCATGGGGTTGCTCAATACGAGCCCCTCTGCCAAGGAGGATATGGACAATCTCATACTCATGGCAATGAGATGCCAGGATGATTGGTGTAATGTCATGACAAAAGCGGGTTCCATCTTCATCATATGCAAAGAAGTCATCATGCATTGCTGCCTCTCTTGGACTGGCTGTTAACCTCCTCGAGTCAGCAAAGGCCTTGTGACTCAGGATGGCTTCAACAATACGTATATAGCCTTTGCTTATCGCTAAAAGGAGCGCATCGCCAATCCGAGACAAGTTGACCTTCTTTAACAGAAGTTCCGTCACCTCAAGATGTTCGTTCGCCACTGCTATTTGTAAAGCGTTCTGGCCCATGTAATCCACGCAGTTCACATCCAGGCCAGGAATCTCCTCAAGCATTCGCCGCACTTCGGGGATATTTCCATACTCAGCGGCGTCAAGGAAGTGCTCCTCCACAGCTGTCAGGCTGTTGGGATGTGCGTTGAACATGTAGGCCGCCCCCCGCGAGACCTGCCTTCTACTTTTGGGCACAGGCTGCCGAGTTTGATGTGTGCAGTCACTAGAAAGGGAAAAAATCCACAAGTAAAAGTATAGTCAGCCCTCTACTTATGAAATTAATCCGTTCCAGTGCCTTTTTCGTAGCCTGGAGTTTTCGTAAGTTAAGGTGCATTTTATGTAAAACGCGTGATTCGTTCCAAGGCACCCAAGACTACCCCATAAACCCTTTAAAAATTATAAAAGTAAATCCCTTTTTTGTATGAAATATGTGTTAAAAGTAAAAGAAAATTATTTATTAAACCATTTAAACATTTTATTAACATATTAAACCATTTTATTAACATATTTTTTCATTAAATCATTGTTAAATATTTTTTATTAATGCACATACAGACACACACACTGTCTCTCTCTCTCTCTCTCTCTCTCACACACACACACACACACACACACACACACACACACACACACACACACACACACACACAAAACTCTCTTTCTCTCTCTGTCTTCTTGGTGTATTTTACCGAATGCGGGCTCCCCCCACACGCAGCGTGCAATGACGGAGCAATTGTATTTAAATGTTTAAATCGACGGGATGTTGTATTTAAAGCGGAATTACAGTACCTGTTTGAAAGATCAGAGGTCCTGATTCAATATTAACTTGCGTCCTTGCGAGATCGGAGGTCTTGTCCCACGGAGCACTGTTTTCATGCCTCCTCTGCTTCAGTATCGTTCCGAAATAATCGCCTCCGTCAATGTATTTCCACCTTTCTGTATTTTCCGGGTCCATGATGGATAACGAAATATAACACTGCAATGATCAATCTAAAAAAAACTCACGAGCCAACATTCCTGTTCAACTCTCCTTTCTCATGTGTGTGACAAACAGGAAGTATGGGTACAGGAAGTATGGGTACAGTTCAGCTGCCTCCTGGCCAATGGGAGGCCAGCAGGGCGGGATGTTGGGAGACAGCCAATGAGAGAGCAACTCGCGCATTGCTTGAATTTGTGAATGACACGTTTTGAATTTTTGAATGGCGCGTTTGGTGCTTTTTGTAAAAATAGGTTGTTTTCATAAAAAGAGGATGAAAATTTAGGAAAATGTTTGTCGTAAACTGGATTTTTCGTATTCAGAGGCTTTCGTAAGTAGAGGGCCGACTGTATATTCAATTGCAAATGCTTTATAGATTAATCAGAACTGTTCCCTCCCGGCAAACACAGAACATTCCCATAAAGTTTCCTTTAGATTATTTAAAGGTGAGTTTATAACGTTGGTAAGGAATATTACTTTAGAGTTCTTAGAATGTTATCAATTCTCATAAAACCCTCCCAAACACACAAAAACATGTGAATTATATTTGTTACTATATTTTGGAAACATTTATGGGTATAACCAGTTTCTCGGGTTTAAATGATAAACCTTTGTCTCTCAGTGAATACATACATATATATATATATATATATATATATATATATATATATATATATATATATATATATATATATATATATATACACACACTGTCCTGCCCACAAACAATTGCAAATTACTTCAAGTACTATTTACTCAGAATGCTCGAGATAGAGAACCAGTCAGATCATTGTGTTCTTGTATACTACATTCACTGTCTGGACAAAAAAAAGTCACACACTCTAATTTTTTAATGTAATGCATCTAGTCTTGACCACAGCAAGTAATCCCCATAGCATTGTTACTCCGGTTGGTCCGGTCGAGGCTCAGCAACATTAATGTGTCAATAAAATGAAGTTACCTGATGAATGAATGTACTGAATGAGGTCATCATACTCAAATAATGAAAGAATGGTTCAGGGAGCATGAGGAATCATTTTCACATATGTATTGGCACCCCAGAGTCCTGAGCTTAACCCTACTGAAGGGTTTGGGGATGTGCAGAAGACTTTATTGGGTGGTTACATTTTCCCCCTCCTTAATGCAGGACTTTGGTGAATAGTAAACCCAACGCTGGATGGAAATAAATGTCATGTTGCTTAAGTCTGCTGAAACAATGGTGTGACAATTAAGTGCTGTAAGAAGGCCTGAATTAGGAAAAACAACATATTCATGAGTGTGACTCTGTTTTTTTTTTTTTGTTTGTTTGTTTGTTTGTTTGTTTGTTTTGTCTGGGCAGTGTATTTTAACATAAATTTTTAAATCTAAAGATTAAATCCTCAAAAATGTGATGTTGTGAAAAACACTTTAAAAGCAGAGAAATTGACTTGAAATTTCAGAGGCATTTCTATCTTTAAAAACCAGTTATGTAATTCAGTTGTTGTTGTTGTTGTTGTTGTCTATTTATTGACTTATCAGACAATGTATAGACAACAACAACTGAATTACATAACTGGTTTTTAATTATGAACTGGATTGTGATTTTTTGTTGTTGTTGTTGTTGTTGTTTATGAAAAGGCTTCTCAAATGTGAGGCGCTCTACTGAAGGTAGGTGCTTTTCGCACAGACCACTTTTGAGATAAAGGCCAGAAAAGTAAAAATGGTCCAATTTTATCGAAATTTGGATTTTTCCATAAACTATTAAAACAAGTATTCAACTATCACTTGCTCACGTGAAATCGACTAAAACTCACTAAAAATATCTTTTTCCCCCCATTTTTCTGGTGAGTATCCTCATAAAACTAGATAAAAACAGTAGCAAACTTACTGGTTTTCGTTGCAATTATTCACCGAGTTTGGTACAAGACACACCTATAATCCATACACCAGAAGAACAGCCGTGAAGTCGTCTTTCCATTTTGGATACTGTTTTGTTATTAAAATACCGTTTCAGTGAAAAAAATAAAGGTTTAAAGACGATATGCTCGTAAACAATGCAGGCTAGTTGTTAAGGAAGATCTAAAACGAGCACACTGATTGGTCAGATCGGGCTTGCACATGTTCAGTGCCCGTCACACGTTAACTTCAGGTTTACTTCCTGCCTCTAGTTTACTACATGCGGAATGTGGAATTTATCTCCAACTTTCTCTGCAATAACAGTCATTAAGTTTATTTATATGATTGTGAATACACATAACTTCTGGAAAAGGAGAGTGAAATGTCATCCGTGATGTCTAGCAGCATTAGAATAGAAGTTAAATTTGACGCGAGAATCCGGCTTTGAAGATGCTGGAATGCTTGGCGTTCTTGAAGATTATTTCGCCGATGATTATTTTTTTCTCTGCATGCAAAATTTGATTATGGAATTTTGTTGATTATTTGATTTGTGTGTAATCTTGTCTGGACTGGACATGCTGGATCGTGGGTTGTTTAGTTTTGTACGAAAATTGGTGAAGACCTGAAAAATACTTAAATGTTTCATTCCTTTTACATAAAAACAAACTGATGATGATGATGATCCCAGCTGTGTTGATGAAGATTTTGATTCTGATGTTGATAAAGAAGAGGCATCTGTTAATAAAAGTGTGCATGAGTTGTGTTGGTGGTGAGGATATAGATTAAGGTGATAAATATTGAGGGCAGAGTTGATGAAGCCAGCTGTTGAGCAGAGTTGATGAAGCCAGCTGTGTTGATGAAGATTTTGATGTTGATGAAGAAGAGGCATCTGTTAATAAAAGTGTGATGAGTTAGTTTTGTTGTGCTTGGGATGAGATGTGATCCTTTCTGCTGAGCAGGATATAGATGAAGATGATGATGTTGAGTTGATGAAGCTTACTTGTATAAAGAGATCAGAGAATTTTGTTATATAGTTTTCTTATGTAAAAATTTCTTAATTTCAGTGTAATTTTTTGAACCTGACAATGTTTTTTTTTCAATGAGTATCATTTGAAGGCATTTGAGCCTTTATATAATGATCGAAAAGCTACATACTGATCTTATTGGAATAAACAAAAATGAAAAAAAAAATAGTCATTTTTTTGTTCATTTTTTGTGGGTAACCACGGTGACTGATGGGTTAACAAAGGGCATGTCAGATTAGAATGAGGATGAAGACATGAAAAGAGAAATCATCCTCATTCTAATCTGACACGCCCTTCAGGGGTCGCCTCAGCAAATGATCTGCCTCCATCTCTCCCTATCCTCTGCATCTTCTACTCTTACTCCAACGACCTTCATGTCCGCCTTCACCACATCCATAAATCTCTTCTTTGGTCTTCCTCTGGGCCTTCTGCCTGGTAGTTCCAACCTCAGCATCCTACGACCAATATACTCACTATCCCTCCTCTGTACATGTCCAAACCATCTCAATCTAGCCTCTCTGACTTTGTCTCCAAAACATCTTACATGTGCTGTCCCTCTGATGTGCTCATTCCTGATCCTATCCATCCTCGTTACTCCCAAAGAGAACCTCAACATTTTCATCTCTGCTACCTCCAACTCTGACTCCTGTCTTTTCCCCAGGGCCACTGTTTCTAAACGTCTTTTGAAATTTTTAGTTGAATGCTGACACTGGAAATAGCGTAGCTCGCTCAGTTTTCAAGGTATTGACAAACTATTTGTTGCATTTTGCAGCTTTGTGCCTCCTCTATCTGACCGTGTAAAAATCTCATTTTTCATTTTTGGACCCAAGAGCCTACTTGCGCTGGAGTGGCTCACACATATTCTCAAAACTTTATGTAAATATTAACTAGTAAAATTAATTGAAAACATTGCCAGAATATTGAGAAAATTAATGATGTTCTGTGAATGTTTTCATAACCAAAACTAACGTTCAAACAATGTTCTGGGAATGCAATATTGTTGGCTGGGACAGTAACAAGAAACAGAGTTTATTACATACAATAATTTAAGATGTAGGATATTGCAGTGGGTATCATTTCTTTCAAATGGCTTTGAGATGATTACTAATAATTGGCACGATACAAGATTATTGTATTAATTTACAAATACAATAAAAATAAATAAAATACTAAAGGGGTAAGATTCATTCATTCATTTTCTAAGCTGCCCATCTCAGTCAAATCTGGGCGAGGGCAGGGTACACCCTGGACAGCTCGGAGGGGTATAGGAAAATTATCAACCACAGAGCAGTGAGAAGCAGTTTCATATAATGTGAAGTTCCTGTTATTACCACACAGTTAATTATTTTCCCATAACAGTATGTCCTGAAATGTTTTATTCATTTTAATCCCAAGAGCCCACACTGTCATTCTATGAGAACATTAAATTTTCTTCCAACTATATTGCGTGTATATCTTTGAAAGATTCTCACAGAAAGACAAGTGAGTAATGCTCTTTTGCCAAACTTCTTCCTGTTTGAAGACATTGCTCTACTACAAACACCAAGAACCAGAGATAGCCAGGACACGCTATAAAGGCCCACATTATTGCAGTTGGGGTTTGAGGTGATGGGACCACTATTACACAGTTGTTGTTTTGTTATGTTTATTTTTTTAATGAAATCAGAAGAAACGCATTGAAACAGTTTATTCTAATAATAATTATAATTATGTACAATACAGTACTGTCCACATAATACATTATTGTTCCTGTTATTAGTTGCATTGTAATTTGCTTTGCAGCCAAAATTACTAGTAGCAGCTGTTTTTTAAAAAAATTCATTAATACCTTCTGATCATAAAGATCAGCAGCTTGGTGGTAGAAACTGTTTTATCATTCATTATTTCTTTCAAATCAAATCTCTTATCAATCACTCAATTATTTGCTCATCCTAATAATCCTATTAGGGTCATGGTGAGCTGACACTGAGAAGAGAAGGCAGGGTACACCCTGAACAGTTTGCCCCAACATCACAGAATCAACACACACACACACACACACACACACACACACACACACACACAATATGGAACATCCAGTTAGCCTATTGTGCATTTCCCCACAATCCCAGGGAGTACATGCAAACTCCACACAGAAACACAGGAGCCTGTGACCTTCTTGCCTTGAGGTGGACGTGCTAACCGTTACACCACAGTGCCGCCCCAAATCTCTTATCAGACCAGACGAATCTGAAAATATTTATATAATATCTTTACTTTTTATGTGCCTTTTCTCTTTGTTTTTCACCTTTAGGTTTCAGACCAAATCATATCTTTTTCATTCATCATCAGTCTTTCAGGAGAAAAGATTATTCAAAGAAAAAATGTTATTATTTATTCAGCCGAAATCAAACACCTTTTACTCATCTCTCGTTTCTGAGTTTATACTCGAGGCACAAATATAACCACCAACCAGATGTGTCTTTAACAATACAATACAAAACACTTCAATACATTTAGCAAAAAAGGCTTATATTAACAAAAATATATAAATCAAGTACTTTATATAATAACGATTGACCAACATGATGCCTATATATTTTAAATAATATCTTTCTTATATTGTATCTATTTCAAAATTTATTTTTTGTTTAATTGTACAAGATGACCACCTCACAAAATAATTTTATTTATAAAATTAGGTCTTTAATTAATCAAACCTACCCTACACAGTTATCATATATATATATATATATATATATATATATATATATATATATATATATATATATATATATATATATATATATATATATATATATATATATATATATATATATATATATATATATATATATATATATATATATATATATATATATATATATATATATATATATATATATATATATATATATATATATATATATATATATATATATATATAGGGGCAGTGGTGGTCTAGTGGTATAGGGCGCTGGATCGCTGATCCAAAGGTTGGGGGTTCAAGTCCCACTCTCCACAAGGTTGTCACTGTCCCCCAGTGCAGCTAACTGGGTTATCAAAGGCGGGCCATGTCTCTCACTGTCTATGGTGAGAGTCATGTAAAAGAACCATTGCTGACTTTCGTAAAGAGTAGCTGCAAAGCTGTCAGCATGTTTCTGTCCCTTGCTAAAAAAATGGTTGTGACAGGAAGGGCATCCGACGTAAAAACCTCTGCCAAATCAAACGTGCAAATCAGATGATTCGCTGTGGCGACTCCTGAGTAAGAGGGAAAATGCCGAAAGGAAGACAGACATATATATATATATATATATATATATATATATATACACTGTATAGTCATTCATTTTCTGAACTGCTCAATCCAAATTAGGTTCACAGGAGGGCTGGTGCCCATCTCAGCCGGCTCTGGGTAAGGACGGGGTACACCCTGGACAGCTCACCAGGCCATCGCAATATATACTCATATATATATATATATATATATATATATATATATATGTGTGTGTGTGTGTGTGTGTATAGGAAATCTCTCTCATATATATCTTATGAGATGTATAAATTTTATTAAAGCAATAAATTACAATAAACTTCCAGCTTCTTGAAGTGGTCACTTTAAGCACTCTTGCATTCGTGGTTTCCACTAAAACATGTAAGCTTTGAATTATGGATACTTACATCATGCTTTAAGGATGCTTCCCTTTTATGACTTTGGTATTTGATGTTTTGCTTGTTATATAAACGAGCATTTAGACCATATATAGTTTGTTTAATACAGAAGATCGTAGCTGTATGAACTTTAATTAAACAACGAATTAATAAAACTCTTAAATGCTTGGATAAAATTCAGAGTAATCATTTCATTCCACTTACATTTTTTTCCAGGAGAAAACTCACCTATAGTGATGTCCATAGTAGCCAAAACTGTCTTCACCAAATTCAGCATTCACCAGAAGACAGTCTTTACTTCTGTTCCTTTTGGTGTTTGAGTATAATTCTGATTTATTTTTTTCTTCCAAAACAGGCCTCCTTTGATTCATTTTTCCAGCTGAAGCAACAAAACTCAAATACCGTTAGGGCACGGTTAGCCACCAACTCTCATAATCCAAGCATGCAGCAATAACGGGTGGACTGTGTGCTACTCTCGGATGAAACACCTTCTCCTACGTTCCGCCGTCAAGCTCCTGTTCAAAACTTGAGGGAATGCAGAGTATCTAGGAATTTTGGCACTGTTGCAGCATCCTCACTTCTTTGGCAACAAACAATAGCATTTACCGACCTTTGCTTGTTCAAGGTAATCTTCTGTTGAAGGCAATAATTAGAAGAACACTCAATATTGTTTTTTTTTTTTTCTTAATAAAAATGCACCCTTTTTAGAAAATAACTTCAAATTTACTTACAAGTGACATTCTGAAAAATTCCCCAAACATATTGTAAAGTAATATAAGTTTACAATGTTAGCTACCTGAACTAAAATCACCTGGGTGGAAAAAAAGCATTAATAGTAATTTGCTTTCTATTTACAGCAAAGTCTGCTGCTGAGATACGGATAAAGTCTATGAGTTCGTCTCTGTATTCCCAAGAAAGTGCTCTGTTTGTTCTGGACTGCACATCCAGCTGTGGGAAATGCCTTCAATGGAATTCCACACTGACCAATCATACCACACACACCATTTTGTAACTCTCTTTCTTCTTGTCCTCCCTTTTTCCACTAATTTATGTGTTTGAATGCATACCCACATCATTATCTGACTACGTGCGCGCACAGCTTCTCTGGTGTCCAAAAATCTCCTCAAGGATATATAAGCCCAACTGGTGGGGTCAAAAGGTTAATACCACAGAGAGGGTCATGGGAAGCCACTGTCTTGGTTCACTTCTCATGTTGATAGTGTTTCATACAGATGGCTGCTGCAATCAGAGACTATTTTAATCTCATTTTCTGGAGGTTGGGCTTCCCATACATGCTCAAGTTTACAATCAAATTTTCTATCAGTTATCCACTCTGGTGACATTTTTAAAACAAAATCATAAAAAATAATTTGCTCAATTGTGAGTTTTACATATCTTTTTTTTCGTCTTTTTTTAGTAATTTGTGGGGAAACAATCTGAAGTGCTGTGCATAAATATTTTTGTTCCTAATGGGTTTTTTTTTTTTTTGCTTTTACACTTTCACAAATATTTTGCTTTGTCTGCAAAAAAAAGTC
Organism: Plotosus lineatus; assembly: GCA_024760905.1. Classification (NCBI taxonomy): domain Eukaryota; kingdom Metazoa; phylum Chordata; class Actinopteri; order Siluriformes; family Plotosidae; genus Plotosus; species Plotosus lineatus. The sequence continues at coordinate 15,967,794 of CM045735.1, read as the reverse complement.
ACTATGTGTAGTATGAGAAGTATGAACTAGCGAGTTCAATTTTTGCCATCATTGCAGGAAATTATCAGCAACTTTCTTAAACCTAGGAACAGTCACATGTTTCATTTTTTAAACCAAGTACAGGGATCCCTCACTTTCCGCGGTTAATTGGGACCGAGATTCCCACGTGATCACTGAAATCCGCTAAGTGGGTTTCCCCCACACACACACACACACACACACACACACACACACACACACACACACCTCCCGGCTGACGTATCTGTTTCTTTCTTCTTCTTTTCCTTTCGGCTGTTCCCTTCAGGGGTCGCCACAGCAAATGATCTGCCTCCATCTCACCCTATCCGCTGCATCTTCTACTCTTACTCCAACGACCTTCTTGCCCTCCTTCACCACATCCATAAATCTTCTCTTTGGTCTTCCTCTAGGCCTTTTGCCTGGTAGTTCCAACCTCAGCATCCTACTACCAATATATTCACCATCCCTACTTTGTACATGTCCAAACCATCTCAATCTAGCCTCTCTGACTCTTTGTCTCCAAAACATCTAACATGTGCTGTCCCTCTGATATACTCATTCCTGATCCTATCCATCCTCGTTACTCCCAGAGAGAACCTCAACATTTTCATCTCTGCTACCTCCAGCTCTGCCTCCTGTCTTTTCCCCAGGGCCACTGTTTCTAAACCATACAACATCGCTGGTCTCATCACCATCTTGTACACTTTTCCCTTCATTCCATTCGATACTCTCCTATCACACATCACACCGGACACTTTTCTCCATCCATTCCAACCTGCCTGCACACGTTTCTGCACCTCTTTTCCACACTCTCCATTGCTCTGGATTGTTGAGCCTCAGTACTTAAAATCCTCCACCTTCTTTATCTCTGCTCTCTGTAACCTCACCGTTCCTCTTGGGTCCCTCTCGTTCACCACATGTATTCTGTCTGACTCCATTCCTCTCCTTTCCAGGGCATACCTCCACCTCTCTAGATTTTCCTCCACTTGTTCTCTGCTCTCACTACAGATCACGATGTCATCTGAAAACATCATAGTCCATGGAGATTCTTGTCTAACCTTGTCTGTCAGACTCTCCATCACCATAGCAAACAAGAAGGGGCTCAGAGCTGACCCTTGATGCAGTCCTACCTCCACCTTGAACTCTTCTGTCACACCGACAGTACACGTCACCACTGTCTTACATCTCTCATACATGTCCTGTACCATCTTCTCTGCCACTCCAGACTTCCTCATACAATACCACAGTTCTTCTCTCGGCTCCCTGTCATATGCTTTCTCCAGATCCACAAAGGCACAATGCAACTCCCTCTGACCTTCTCTGTACTTCTCGATTAACATCCTCAAAGCAAACACTGCATCTGTGGTGCTCTTTCTTGGCATGAAACCAAACTGTTGTTCACAAATGCTGACCTCTGCCCTTCGTCTAGCTTCCACTATTCTATCCCATAACCTCATCATATGGCTCATCAACTTTATCCCTCTGTAGTTGCCACAACTCTGCACATCTCCCTTGTTCTTAACAATGGGCACCAGCACACTTCTCCTCCATTCCTTCGGCATCTGCTCACTTTCTAACACCTTGCTGAATATTCTTGTCAGAAAATCTACTGCTGCCTCCCCTAGACACTTCCATACCTCTACTCAGACACTCTCACCCACTACTACTTTGCAGTCACTGACTTCCTTCAAATTACATCGCCTACACAAGATGTAGTCTACCTGTGTGCTCCTACCTCCGCTTTTATAAGTCACCCTATGCTCCTGTCTCTTCCGGAAGAAAGTATTTACCACAGCCATTTCCATCCTTTTTGCAAAGTTGATCAATATCTATACTTCTGTGTTCCTGTCCTGGATACCAAACCTGCCCATCACATCAGAGTTCCTCGTCCCCTCTGTTTCCTGCACCAACATGTCCATTGAAGTCTGCACCAATGACCACTCTTTCACCTCTGGGGGTACTCTGCATCACTTCATCTAACTCACTCCAAAATCTCTCCTTCTCTTCTTGTTCACATCCTGCCTGTGGGGCATAAGCACTAACAACATTGACCATCATGCCTTCAATTTCTAACTTGAGACTCATCACTCTGTCTGACACTCTTTTCACTTCTAGAACATTCCTGACAAACCCCTCCTTCAAGATGAGTCCTACTCCATTTCTCTTCCCATCCACACCATGATAAAACAGCTTAAACCCTGCGCCTAAGCTTCTAGCCTTGCTACCTTTCCACCTGGTCTCCTGAACACACAGTATGTCCACCTTCCTCCTCTGCATCATATCAGCCAGCTCTCTAGCTTTTTCTTTCATAGTTCCAACATTCAAAGTCCCTCCTCTCAGTCCTAGACTCATGCCTTTCCTCTTCTCTCTCCGCCTACGGACACGCCTCCCGCTTCTCCTTCTTCGACCAACAGTAGTCCAATTTCCACCAACACCCTGTTGGTTAACAGCACTGATGGCAGTCGTTGTTAACCTGGCCTCGACTGATCCGGTATGAATTTCGTTTTGATCATTTGCATGAGAATTTTGGCAGAAGTTTTACGCCGGATACCCTTCCTGTCGCAACCCTCTGCATTTATCCGTGGGGCCGGCGTGAGGGTGAAACACTGGCTTGTGCCCCCCTCACGACGTACATGTATATATGTATATAATATAAATAAATACATATTCAATGCTATAAATGCTTATAATAACAATTAAACATTTAAAAAAACATGAGATGTAAATAAAATATAAATACACACATACAGATGGTATTGCATGAGAAGAAGACGACACACATACATATGCGCACGCACACAGATGGGCGTGCACACACAGATGCAACAATGTATCTAGTTTCGATGGAAGATTTTGGGATTTTTTTTTTTGTTTTGTGTTGTTTTAGGTTTTTTTTTTTTTGCATAATTCGCCTTGTTTTTGTGGCAGTTTCCTTAATGTTACCCCCTATTCATCCTTAATTTCCTTATTTTTTAATTCAATGAATAGAGTATTTATTTATTTCAAAAAAAAAATGCACTGAAGACGCATGAATTGAAGCGTGAAGTAGTGAGGGATCCCTCTATATGTTGCATAGGCCAGTGGTGGCCTAGTGGAATAGGGTGCTTGATTGCAGATCCTAGAGTTGGGGGTTCAAGTCCCACTCTCTGCAAGGTTGTCACTGTCCCTCCAGTGTGGCTAGCTGGGTTATCAAAAGCCGGCCATGTCTCTCACTGTCTATGGTGTGAGGTTCATGTAAAAGAAACATTGCTGACTTTCAAGAAGGGTAGGCGGCATAGCCGTCACCGTGTTTCCGCCCTGTGATGGCCTGGCGAGCTGTCCAGGGTGTACTCTGCCCTTGCCCGGAGTCGGCTGGACGCCAGCCTCCCTATGACTCTAATTAGGATAAAGCAGTTACAGAAAATGAAGATATGTTCTATTAATGAAAATAACTCCCAAGATCCATTTAATCCACAAGCTGTGTACGTCCCAGAAGATCATAAAACTTCAAAAACACAGATTTGCTTGAAGTTGCTGGGAATATTCAAGTGCTGCTATGTTACAATCAGTTTTTTATATATATAATTTTATAGCATCATTAAGAAAAAAGTTCTACCCTCTGGGAAACAAAAACATGACATCCTATCTTGTAGCTTAAAGAGAAACACATTTTCAATATTTCCCAAACTTCTTTGTCCTTTATTAGGGTCTCTGGGGTAGCATGGTGGCGTAGTGGTTAGCATGTCCGCCTTAAAGTAAGAAGGTCCGGGTTCTGTGTGCAGTTTGAACGTTCTCTACGTGCTTACATGGGTTTCCTCTGGGTACTAAGGTTTCTTCCCACAATCTAAAAACGTATAGCTCCTTGCAAAAGTATTCAGCCCCATTGGCTTTGTACCTATTTTGTTACATCACAAACTGTAATTTATCTGTTTTTTAATCTGAATTTTATGTGATGGATCTGCACAAAATTGTCTAAATTGCAGAAATGAAATATGAACAATATATAAAAAGAATTTCTTTAAATAAAAATCCGAAAATTGGCATGTGCGTATGTATTCACCTCCTTTGCTATGTAGCCCCTTCTACAAAAGTTCTGGTGCAACCAATTAGCTTCAGAAGTCACATCATCAGCAACATTTTCTGTAACCGCTTAATCCTAATTAGGGTTGCGGGGAGGTTGGCGTCCAGCCGACTTTGGGCGAGGGCAGAGTACACCCTGGACAGCTCGCCAGGTCATCGCAGAGTGGAAGCATGCTGACGGCTTTGCAGCCTACTCTTGTCAAAAGTCATTGATGGTTCTTTTACATGAACCTCACACCATAGACAGTGAGAGACATGGCCGGCCTTTCATAATCCAGTGAGCTGCACCAGGGGGGACAGTTACAACCCATAGAGAGTGGGGCTTGAACCCCCAACCTTAGGATCAGTGATCCAGCACCTTTACCACCAGACCACCACTACCCAGTGTCGCATGATTACATACATGAAATATTTTGCCATGAAGGTTTCATGGTTGAATTTTTTGAACAGATTGTCCAGCCCTTGATGACCTCAATATTAAGTGATGTGGCCATCAGTTAAAATGACTTTGACACACCCCTTCTACGTTCTGCAAGTTTGGATTTGCTCATTCAGCCACAAGAACATTCATGAGTTCGGGCATTGATGTCAGACAAAGAGGCCATTCCAGTTCATCTAATTTAAGGTGTTCAGTACAGTTGAGGCCAGGGCTCTGTGCAGGCCACTCAATACTGCCATATCATAGTCTTAGCTTATTTTATCTCCACTGAGCTGGGTTTCTCCACAGAAGCACAGTAACGCTATAGAGCACGTTTGGACTCCATGATACCACTGAAGAGAAAATGTTAATGCTGGAGTGTTGAATGAAATCCTAGGCAATTGTGTGCTTCTTACTTTGTGTGAATATTTTGGGATATGCCCATACAGTATATAGATGTTATGGTCAGGTGTCTATAGTCTTTTGGCTATATTTGCTGCCAACGTATTGATAAAAAAAAAAAAAAAGACATGGGGTACAGATTCTGATTCTGAAATCAAAAACACGCCAATATCAGCATCCTTTTTCGAGATTCCTACACTAATTAAACTCAGGTCAGGGCCGTCCTGTAACCGATATCCACAGTATGTATAGAAGTGTTCACTGGAGTACAGGTGTCCTGCATGGTATTTGACATTTCTGAACCTTTACACCTATCCAAACATTCATGCTGTCAGTCATGTGCTGTATAGACCCCACTCATATGGTGTGTCCCTGAAGCTCTGTGTTTTGTTTAGTCTGTGAAAGGACAAAACGAAGTCAGTGCTCTGAATTGACACAGTACAGATGGTTTAACATACACCAGATAACTACTGATTTATTTCCGTTTAGGAGAGCGATGCCACTTGAGGGCCACACACTATGCAGTTACTGCCAGGTCAATGGATGAACACAAATAACCGGCCACCCACGTTACCTTGAATATGACTGCTCAGTAGGTACTAAATAATTATCAATCAAATTATTTGAAAGGCCTCTAGTGGGAAGGATTCCACAGCATCACTGCTTCTTAATACAGTCAGTATGTAATGTAACAAAGAACAGACCATTTTTTAAAGACTTTGCGCTCTTCATTAAATGCCCACCCACCCCGTTGACTTGAAGAGAGCAAATACAGGGATCCCTCACTTTCCACGGTTAATTTGGACCAAGATCCCCCCGCAACCACCAAATATCGCGAAGTAGGATTCCCCCCCCCGACTGACATATACGTACATGTATATGTTTATATAATATTACTAAATACATATTCAATGCAATAAATGCTTATAATAACAAGTAAACATTAAACAATAATGCATAAGATGTAAATAAAATACAAATACACACACATACAGATGTGCACGTGCGTGCGAGCAAGCACTCAGATACGCACCTTACAAAAATGTAAGTACTGTTGTTTTGACGGGAGGTTTTGGGTTATTTTTTGTTTTGTGTTTGTTTAGGGGTTGTTGTTGTTTGTTTTTTTTTGCATAATTGGCCTTGTTTTTGCGGTATTTTCCTTTACTTTTCCCCTATTCTTGCTTAATTTCCTTATTTCTTAATTCGTTTAGTTTTGTTTTTTTTTTTTAACCGCAATGCACTGAAGCCGCATTAATTGAAGCGCGAAGTAGCGAGGGATCCCTGTACACACACATGCAGACGGGCGCGCGCACACACGCAGATGCACACCTCACATAAAAATATAAGTAGTTTTGTGGGTGGGTTTTTTTTTTTTTTCATAATATTTTGCGGCATTTTCCTTAACTTTTTCCCTATTTTTCTTTAATTTCCTTATTTTTTAAATTTTTCGATGAATATTTTGAAAAACCCACGATGCACTGAAGCCGCAGAAACTGAAGCACAAAGTAGTGAGGGATTCCTGTATATACACTACACTGCGAAGCCCTGGCAAACTGTCCAGGGTGAACTCTGCACCTGCCCAGAGTCGGCTGAAAAGGGAGCCAGCCTCCCAGTCACCCTAATTACAATTAAGTGGTTCGAAAAATGAATGATTGCAAGATTTTTATAGTCGATTTAATTTTTTTTTTTCAAGTCAGTTTAATCAAAGAGCTGTGCAAGCAGAGCATAAGAACACAATGTAAATGTCATCTTTAACAAATTAAGAGTTTTAGTACATACTACAAGGAAACATAATCAAAGCAAAGTAAAACAAGACTTGTGGTTTATTTTCCATTTTAAAGCGTGATGTTGAGTTAGAAAAGATTATCATGAAGTCAGCATGAAGTGTGCACGAGCATCATGATAGAGCAGGAAATGTTATCACAATGCCCACGCAAACTTCACAACAAGTTAATTGATAATCCTTTGAAACGCACTCCAAGTTTTAACTAAAATGCTTTTAAACCTTTAAAACATAAGGGCCACATAATGTCGCTTTCTTTGTATTTTTTGAAAGGGCAATTTGATAAAATTTCTAATTTATCTTTTTATACACTGTTTTGATTCCATCATTATGAACATAAAATAAAGTCATTGATTATTGATTCATTTATAACTGGTTGTATTGGGCAGTGGTGGCCTAGTGGTATAGGGCGCTGGATCGCTGATCCAAATGTTGGGGGTTCGAGTCCCACTCTCCACAAGGTTGTCACTGTCGCCCCAGTGCAGCTAACCGGGTTATCAAAGGTCGGCCCTGTCTCTCAGTGTCTATGGTGAGAGGTTCATGTAAAGGAACCATTGCTGACTTTCAACAAGAGTAGCCACAAAGCCGTCAGCATGTTTCCACCCTGCGATGGCCTGGCGAGCCATCCAGGGTGTACTCTGCCCTCGCCCAGAGTCGACCGGGATGGGTGCCAGCTTCTCCATGACCCTTACAGAAAATGAACTGACTATTCGTATTGCATGTTTACGGTGAGATAATTTAATTATTGCATCTTTGCTATGGGATAAGTTGAAATATTATCGCACAAATAGCACATGCGACACAGTAACGTAACTATCTACTTTAAAAATATTTTGAATAAAAAAATGAAACAATTACAGAATTTGATTTTCTATCCGCGAGGCCATAACAGCTCCTCGGTGAAATAATTATTTGTATCATTCTTCACTTCGTTCAATAATTGGTTATTATCTATAGATCAAATAATCAAATAGATCACACCATTCCCTTGTAGTGTAAACTCATAAAAAGTAAGCTACAGGCACCTGACAGCCACTCTACAGTTTAAAACATGCTTGAAAGAGATGTAAATGAGAGCCATGCAGCTGGTTGCAGTAAAATGAAATGAATAGAGTGGACCGATGCAGATATGATTTTTACTTTAAACTGCGGTCTGACTGATAATTAATGAGACACTCCAGGAGCTTTCAGCGTCACCGTCTTGTAAAACTTATTTCAGATTTGAGCCGTCTACTCTCCTGATCTTCATTGTTACTGACTTAATGCTAACAGGGTCTCCGTTCTTAGTCCACGTATCCCAGTGAAGGTGTGGCTGAGTACAGGAATCCTGGTCCAGGGGTGAGCCATTGAGGTTTGCCTGGCCACACTGATTAAACCACCAGCCTGTGTTGTTGTGCTGTACGCTGCAGCTCTCCACAGCTTTGCCTTCAAATGTACAGAAAGGAATGCAGCCATCGTTGTCTATGTCCGAGGTGCTAAACGGTGCCGTGTCCTGATTCTGTTCTTGCTCATATCCTCTGAAAGCATCACCTACCAAGGGAAAAAAAAAAAAAACATCTGCTTTTATTAAAAAGCTTATGTGAAGCAAGGTCAGTTCCAGTTGTGTGCTGACCATCCCAAAGATTGAAGAAAAGAAAAATATTTCTAGAGCATTTTGATAAATTATACCAATCAAAGAGACATCCTCCTGTGAAGTCGATTTTAAAACGTTCCCAGTCTCCCTAACCAAACATTTTATAAATACAGTATTTTAAGTTAGAAAGGGTATGATTAGATTATACATATTACAGATGTGGACAGCTGAGAAAGTCATTGTATTATTATAGGAAAAAATTCAGGCATTTTAAATATTCAGCTCATGCTCGTGCGGCACGGTGGCAAGTACATCTAGTACGTCTGCCTCACAGCAAGAAGGTCCTGGGTTTGATTCTCAGCTCAGGTGTCTCTATGTGGAGTGTGCATGTTCTCCCTGTGATTGTGTGGGTTTCCTCCGGGTACACCGGTTTCCTCTTACAGTCCAAAAACATGCACAGTAGGCTAATTGGCTGTTCCAAATTGCCCCAAGGTGTGAGTATGAATGGAGGTGTGAGTGTTGGCACCTCAGAAAAAGAATGAATGAAATCGTGCAACATCATAATGATCCAGTATTAGCATTAATGAATAATAGCAGTAGCTGCAATCATAGCCCATGTGCTTAATCCAGATATTTTACAGGTGTGACAATGAGTAACATCTCACCTGCACTACCAGCATATCTGCCGAGATGAATAGCAAAGAATCTGCTCTCATCTTCAAGCCAGAAGTTGTCATAAGAGGCATACGCAGTGGAGTCATCTTGAGAGACGAAGGATATGTGAAGCTTAAAGCGTGTGTTCTTCTGACTTACAATACTGAGCACTTTCCTCAAACCTAGCCAGTGTTCTCCTTTAGTAAACAAAGAAATAATCCATGAATGTGGTCCTGATGACACTATTTATGTACTTATACTCACCAATCAGTTTATTAGGTACACCTGTACCCCTGCACGTGCATGTAATAATCCAATCAATCAATCATATCCAGCAGTGGGATGCATAAAACCACAGAGATACAAATGTGAATACATGTAATTTAACATCTACATCAATTATTAGAACTACGGGGGAAATATGATTTCACTCAGGTTTGGATAGTGGTGCCAGACAGGCTGATTTGTGCTTTTTAGAAATTACTGATTTCCTGGATTTTTCACATGACACACTATAGTTTCCATGCAATGGTGCAAAAAACAAAAAACATCCATTGGGCAGAAGTTCTATAGGCAGAAACACTAAGTTAATGAGAGCTTATATTTGAACCTACTGAAACTCAGATAAATATCCTTTACCACCGTGCTGAGCAGAAAAGCATTTCGAACTGTATCACATTTTGCAGTAGAAAGCCAGTTAGGGTTTCATTCTTGTCAGACGAAAACATAAATCTGATGCTACAGTGGTCTTGGAGGGCAGTGGTGGCCTGGTTGTAAAGGGCGCTGGATCGCTGATCCTAGAGTTGGGGGTTCAAGTCCCTCTCTCCACAAGGTTGTCACTGTCCGTCCATCCGTCCGTCATCCCCCCCACTCCCCCACCCCCCAGTGCAGCTAACTGGGTTATCAAAGGCCGGCCATGTCTCTCACTGTCTATGGTGAGAGGTTCATATCACATTGCTAACTTTCGTCAAGAGTAGCTGCAAAGCCGTCAGCATGTTTCTGTCCTTTGCTAAAGGGTTGTGTCAGGAAGGGCATCTGACGTAAAAAGCTATGCCAAATCAAATATGCGAATCATTAATATGACTTCCATGAAAATGGAGGCAGATGATTCGCTGTGGTGACCCCTCAAAGGGAACAGCCAAAAGGAAAACAAGACGAAGACTGTGGTCTTAGAAAATGCTGGACAGGGTGTACGCCTTCTCTTTCCACATACCTGATTTTACTAATGATGCAATTAAAAGCCTTCCTCAGTTTATATGGTTGTGAAAGAGCAGGAAAAATGCCAAAATGTGCTGGAGGATATGTTGTGTAAGAAGGCATAAAGGATTATTAAGCAACTGACCTGGTAGGGGTCCAAATCCATCCAGGTAGCTTGACCATGCACGTTTAAAGTCAGTCAACCCGTCAGTCCGCCTCTGGATAACTGTCCAGCCTCCTTCCATGTAATCCATCTCACAGAATACCTAATCACATTGAAAAGTTATTTATTGTAGTTCAGACCATTGTTTCGGAGTTGAAACAAAATGTTTATGCAATTGAAACATTTATTTTACCTCGAACAAAAGTTCAGAGTTTTCAGGTTGAATAATATAAACACCACTTGGAATTTTTGGTGATACTGCCTCTAGTGTTTCCTTGA
>CM045735.1:15812248-15952248 GCA_024760905.1 Plotosus lineatus | reverse complement strand
TGAAATCCAGATGTTGGATGGAAATGTGACACCAAACTGCATTTTATGCGGCGGAACGCAACAGGACTCATAGAAGAGCATATGTAAAATATATTCCTTACTGGAACACAGTGGGGTCCAGCCCAATTTTGTAAAACGAACATTGGACATTGCTTTTGTTGGCCCTTATTATTGCCTATAGAAATGAATTTGTGTTGTGTAAGAAATCTGATCACATTCAGGTTCTGTGGAAACACATCTGTTGGCCATTACATAGCTTTGATGAGTAAGCATACTTTTACCAGGAATGGCCTGGTACAGCATCATACAGCATCGACGTCGGCAGAATTTTTAGGCTACTGTGACTTAATAGAGGTTTAAGATAATGGACAAAACTTTAAAATTGTTTTAAATGGTTACTCGGGGAAAAAGCATATTTTTAAATAAAATAAATGATAATCAAGATTTTAGGCCTTAATCAGCAGCTGTGATATAGTCAATAGGTGTAGATTTTATACCTTTTATTTGTTTGTTAACTTGTTTCTTTGTTTGTTTGTTTGTTTGTTTTCTCTGTAACAGCGTGATACCACTGGTAATCTTTTTGCTTTTTACAGCAGCAGGCGTCCTGGTTCAATCCTGAGCTCAGGTTTGACTTGGTTCCGTGCATACTTGTGGCTTTTTTGTAGGTTCCTAAAGAATTTCCCCCATCAACCAAGAGCTGGATTGGTGGCAGTGGTGGCCTGGTGGTAAAGTGCGCTGGATCGCTGATCCTAGGGTTGGGGGTTCAAGTCCCACTCTCCACAAAGTTGTCACTGTCCCCCCAGTGCAGCTAACTGGGTTATCAAAGGCCGGCCATGTCTCTCACTGTCTATGGTGAGAGGTTCATGTAAAGGAACCATTGCTGACTGTCGTCAGGAGTATTTCTGTGTTTCTGCCCCTTGTAAAGGGTTGTGTCAGGAAGGGCATCCGATGTAAAAACCTATGCCAAATCGAATATGCGAATCGTTAATATGACTTACGTGAAGATGGAGGCAGATGATTCATTGTGGCAACCCCTGAAAGGGAGCAGCCGAAAGGAAAGGAAGAAGAAGACCCAAGGGCTGGATTGGATACACTAAATTGCCCCTAGGTGTGAATATACAAATGTGTGTGTGCATCATGCCTGACCATAGACTGGCATCGCTTCTAGAGTGTTTGTGCCTCACTGCCAGTGTTCCTGGTACTAAGAACCCTGAACAGAATTCTGGACATTGAAGATGATTTGATTGATTGATTGATTGATTGATTGATAGGCATTAGCCAGAGCCTATTCAAGCAACTGGTTGAGAGGTGGAAATACACAATAAAAGGAAATAAGTGATTTATTTGCTTTCTTCTGCCACATTATTTTTTTTTATTTATGATTACAGGGGGGATTTATATTTCTCCATTTTTAGAATTTTACTTCTTTTAAAAAATTTTTTCAACTAATAAAATGATTAACACCTGTGAATACACATAATATTTTGAGTCAAGCAAAATTTAGATACTGTACTTAATTTTTTCATGTTTTTTTTTTTTTTTTTTGTGCAAGGGATCATGGGAAGTGAACGTATTTCCGGTAGACACAAGATGATGTCATGGCCTGACCTCGGTGTTTCCATGGTAACTATTTGGCAACAATAGCGATGGCAAGTGAAGCACACGCGTTAAACAAAACTTTCACATTTAATCTGCTTCCTAACAGGAAGTTCACGTTCCTAGAGGATCCACGTATATTGGAATTGTTGATGAAATGGTAAGGAAACAGCATGCTGAGGTTAAATGTTTAGCATTAGCTTAGCTTTGGTTCAAAGCGCATGGGCAGTAGAGAAGGAAATTGCCAGCTCACGTGACTGCTTAGTTCAGTCTGCTTTGATAATTTTATAGGTATTGCTGGCTTTCAAAATATCTATTCTGCAGTATAGATCTGAATGAATTACTGAATGAATAAACTGATTAGTTGATTATAAATAACAGAGAAATTCAACCCTCAAGCTGGAATTGAACTAGTTTCATTCAAACAATGACCCCAGTAACAATAAATAAATTATAAAGTGAGTAATATCGTAAACTTGACCTAATATGTTCTATGTGTCAAGTTCACAAATCAGCAAGCTTGTGTTGCTTTACTAAACAGACAAAATATTCTTTGTCATCATCATCATCATCATCATCATTGCCTTAGCACTGCAGCCGTTGCCGCAACATGGTTCGGTTGCACACAGACCACGTCAACCTGTCCCCGGTTAGATGTAACAGTTGTGGGAGGCTGAGACCATTCCTTGATATCTTCTGTCCACCATCGTTCAGGTCTTCCCCTCTTTTTCTGACCAGACACTGTTCCTTGGATGATTGTTTTGACCAGTGTATCATTGGCTCTCATGACATGGCTAAACCAAGCCAAGCCAATTGTTCAGTTCATTTTCTGTATCCGCTTAATCCTAATTAGGATCGCGGGGAGGCTGGCGCCCAACCCAGCCGACTACGGGTGAGGACAGAGTACACCCTGGATAGTTCGCCAGGCCATCGCAGGGTGGAAACACGCTGACGGCTATGCAGCCTACTCTTGTTGAAAGTCAGCAATGGTTCTTTTACATGAACTTCACACCATAGGCAGTGAGAGACATGGTCAGCCTTTGATAGCCCAGTTAGCTGCACGGGGGGGGGGGCAGTGACAACCTGTGGTGAATGGGGCTTGAAGCCCCAACCTTAGGATCAGTGACCCAGCACCTATACCACTAGGACACTATACCACTAGGCCACCACTGCCCTTCCAAGCCAATTGTGTCTATTCTTCTTCTTTTCCTTTCGGCTGTTCCCTTCAGGGGTCGCCACAGCAAATGATCTGCCTCCATCTCGCCCTATCCTCTGCATCTTCTACTCTTACTCCAACGACCTTCATGTCCGCCTTCACCGCATCCATAAATCTTCTCTTTGGTCTTCCTCTAGGCCTTTTGCTTGGTAGTTCCAACCTCAGCATCCTACGACCAATATACTCACTATCCCTCCTCTGTACATGTCCAAACCATCTCAATCTAGCCTCTCTGACTTTGTCTCCAAAACATCTAACATGTGCTGTCCCTCTGATGTACTCATTTCTGATCCTATCCATCCTCGTTACTCCCAAAGAGAACCTCAACATTTTCATCTCTGCTACCTCCAACTCTGACTCCTGTCTTTTCGCCAGGGCCACTGTCTCTAAACCATACAACATTGCTGGCCTCATGACCGTCTTGTACACTTTTCCCTTCATTCTTGCCGATACTCTCCTATCACACATCACACCGGACACTTTTCTCCATCCATTCGCTTCTTCACCTCTTTTCCACACTCTCCATTGCTCTGGATTGTTGAGCCTAAGTACTTAAAATCCTCCACCTTCTTTATCTCTGCCCCCTGTAACCTCAAAGTTTCTCTTGGGTCCTTGTCGTTCACACACATGTATTCTGTCTTACTAAGACTAACCTTCAATCCCCTCCTTTCCAGGGCATACCTCTACCTCTCTAGATTTTCCTCCACTTGGTCTCTGCTCTCACTACAGATCACTATGTCATCTGCAAACATCATAGTCCATGGAGATTCTTGTCTAACCTCATCTGTTAGCCTGTCCATCACCATAGCAAACAAGAAGGGGCTGAGAGCTGACCCTTGATGCAGTCCCACCTCCACCTTGAACTCTTCTGTCACACCGACAGCACACCTCACCACTGTCTTACATCTATCATACATGTCCTGCACCACTCTAACATACTTCTCTGTCACTCCAGACTTCCTCATACAATACCACAGTTCTTCTCTCGGCACCCTGTCATATGCTTTCTCCAGATCCACAAAGGCACAATGCAGCTCCTTCTGACCTTCTCTGTACTTCTCTATTAACATCCTCAAAGCAAACACTGCATCTGTGGTGATCTTTCTTGGCATGAAACCAAACTGTTGTTCACAAATGCTGACCTCTGCCCTTAGTCTTGCTTCCACTATTCTTTCCCATAGCATCATTGTATGGCTCATCAACTTTATCCCTCTGTAGTTGCCACAACTCTGTACATCGCCCTTGTTCTTAAAAATGGGCACAAGCACACTTCTCCATTCCTCTGGCATCTGCTCACTTTCTAAGACCTTGTTGAATATTCTTGTCAGAAAATCTACTGCTACCTCCCCTAGACACTTCCATACCTCAACTGGTATGTCATCAGGGCCAACTGCCTTTCCACTCTTCATCCTCTTCAATGCCCTCCTCACTTCTCCCTTACTAATCTTTGCTACTTCCTGCTCCTCAACGGTCACCCCTTCTACTCTTTTTTTCTCTCATTTTCCTCATTCATCAGCTCTTCAAAGTACTCTTTCCATCTTCCCAGCACACTTCTGTCATCAGTCAATACATTTCCCTCTCTGTCCTTTATCACTCTAACTTGCTGCACGTCTTTCCCATCTCTATTTCTCTGCTGTGCTAACCTGTATAGATCATTTTCTCCCTCCTTACTGTTCAACCTATCATACAAGTCATCATACGCCCTCTGTTTGGCCTTTGACACTGCTACCTTCGCCTTACGCTGTGTCTCCCTGTACTCCTGTTTACTCTCTTCGGTCCTCTCAATGTCCCACTTCTTCTTGGCTAACCTCTTCTTTTGTACACACTCCTGCACTTCCTCATTCCACCACCAAGTTTCCTTATCTACTTTCCTTCCAGAGGACACACCAAGTACTCTCCTACCGGTCTCCTGATCACATTGGCTGTGGTTGTCCAGTCCTCTGGAAGCACTTCCTGACTACCCAAAGCCTGTTTCAACTCCTCCTTGAAGACAACACGACACTCTTCCTTTTTCAGCTTCCACCACTTTGTCTTCTGCTCTGCCTTTGCCTTTTTCACCTTTCTCACCATCAGTGTCATCCTGCACACCACCATCCTATGCTGTTTGGCAACACTCTCACCCACTACTACTTTGCAGTCACTGACTTCCTTCAAATTACATCGCCGACACAAGATGTAGTCTACCTGTGTGCTCTTACCTCCGCTTTCATAAGTCACCCTATGCTTCTGTTTCTTCTTGAAGAAAGTATTCACCACAGCCATTTCCATCCTTTTTTCAAAATCGATCAACATCTGTCCTTCTGTGTTCCTGTCCTGGATACCAAACCTGCCCATCACTTCCTCGTCCCCTCTGTTGCCTGCACCAACATGTCCATTGAAGTCTGCTATAATGACCACTCTTTCACCTCTGGGGGTACTCTGCATCACTTCATCTAACTCACTCCAGAATCTCTCCTTCTCTTCTAGCTTACATCCTGCCTGTGGGGCATAAGCACTAACAACATTGACCATCACGCCTTCAATTTCTAACTTGAGACTCATCACTCTGTCTGACACTCTTTTCACTTCTAGAACATTCCTGACAAACCCCTCCTTCAAGATGACTCCTACTCCATTTCTCTTCCCATCCACACCATTATAAAACAGTTTAAACCCTGCTCCTAAGCTTTTAGCCTTTCTACCTTTCCACCTTGTCTCCTGAACACACAGTATGTCCACCTTCCTCCTCTGCATCATGTCAGCCAGTTCCCTATCTTTTCCTTGCATAGTTCCAACATTCAAAGTCCCTACTCTCAGTCCGAGGCTCACGCATTTCCTCTTCTCTCTCTGCCTACGGACACGCCTCCCGCCTCTCCTTCTTCGACGTCTTCGACCAACAGTAGTCCAATTTCCATCAGCACCCTGTTGGTTGACAGCACTGATGGCGGTCGTTGTTAACCCGGGCCTCGACCGATCCGGTATGAATTCTGTATTGATCATTTGCATTTTTTTTTTGGCAGAAGTTGTACGCCGGATGCCCTTCCTGTCGCAACCCTCTGCATTTATCCGGGCTTGGGACCGGCATAAGGGGGAGAGACACTGGTTAGTGCCCCCCCCCCCCCCCCCGCCTCATGGCTGCATTCCAATTGTGTCTATTGAGTTTACAGTATTTTATTGCTAATTAGCCCCAAGTTTCAAAGGTTTCAAGACCCACTGGACCATGAAATGGAATGTCTGATCTTTAATCAGATTATAAAGATTCTCCCAGCATTTGCATCTGTGCTTAATGAAGTGTCATGTAGAATTCCCATAGAACTTTAGTTCTTGTGGTATTTACGGGGTGGTGTAGTGGTTAGCATGTCCACCTCAAAGCAATAAGGTCCTGAGTTCGAGTCGTAGACTGATGTTTCCATGTGGAGTTTACATGTTGTCCCCGTGCTTGTATAGGCTTCCTCAGGATACTCGGGTTTGTTTTCACAGTAATGGACGGTGGTTTATGAACTAAAAGGTTTTCCAGCTCATTTAATGTTGCCTAACGCTACGTACTATTAGCCTCTCCCTGTGCCTTTTTTCTTTTTTCTTTCTTTTTTCTTTTGTTTCTTGCTACTTGTTAGTCTGCTTAATATTATAATTCCTCCTGTATTACTTCAGGTCCATGTTGGGGAGAATTTCTGTCCAGGCCTTTAACTTTGACCAATTCTTTGACTCTTACATGAGGAGTGATTTTGTTCAGGTGAGTTCTGCATCAGTACTTTATTCATAACGTTGTGGGTTTTTTTTTATTATTATTCGCACAAATATTAAGGTGAAGTGACACATTTTGTTTAGAATTTCTTTCAGGACCCTTGTGTCAAAAGCAACTTGTGTGTTTTGGACACTTCGGGTGTATGGAAATCGCTGGGTAGGCCACCACACAGCTACACAACTTTACCTACTAGTTTAGTATGTGTACATTTTATCATCATTATAATGTTGGGAAAATACCTACACTTTAAAAGGCAGAGATGTTACTCGATTGGATGTGGAACTTGTTCCATGCACGAAAGTATCTGTGGAAATCTTTGATCCGATACTCTCCAGTGGAATTGTGCATCCCTCAGGTCACATTGCTAAATGCTTCCATAAGGTACATCTCGACTTTGATGAGCTGCGGATGGTAAGCATGAAGTACTGGATTTTTTTTTTTTTTTTTTTGATCTCATGATTTCTCAACCCCCATTTCAAGGAAAATATATTGTGTACGAATAAATGTGTATTAGATGCTGCTTGAGGAGGACTCTGACAACTATCATGTGGTGAGTTCGTCTGATCGCCAGGAGTTCCTTTTTAGGCTATTTAAGCACATCGTAGTGGGTGGGGAACTCTGCCAGTATGAAGATATCATCAGTCCTTACATCGACACTGCCAAAACAATTTACAAAGACTTAGTGAGGTGAGTTTCTGGGCAAATATTATACGGTACTCAAAATATCTACATAATGAGAGATCAGCACATGTGAAAGGCGGTCCATCAATAATTCACATCACAGGTTCATATAAGTATTGTGTATCGCATGTGATGGGTATGTAATGCTATCTCATGCATTGTGATGCAAAAATTTGTGCATGAATTTGTGCAGTGCCAATAATTATCCATCTAAAGCAGTTTCACTAATTGAACATTAGAGGTCGCAGTATGTGCAAAGAGTGATGTACTGTACAGTATATGCCGCCCATGCCTGTGTGTGCTGGAGCATTTTGTGCAGTTGGTTGTCTCAGGATTACAATGACCAGCATGTATTCTAAGTTATACACTTACACGATCTTGTTATAAATGTTAAAAATATCTCATTAGCATTAAAACAACATGAGAGACTTATGATTTTAAAGATTCATTCATTCATTTTCTGAACCACTTATTCCTAATTAGGGTCACGAGGAGACTGGCGCCCATCTCGGCCGATTCTGGGTGAGGGCTGAGTACACCTTGGACAGTTCACCAGTCCATCGCAGAGCAGAAACACGCTGACGGCTCTGCAGCTACTCTTGATGAAAGTCAGCAATTGTTCTTTTTCAGCCTTTCACCATAGACAGTGAGAGACATGGCCGGCCTTTGATAACCCAGTTAGTTGCACTGGAGGACAGCAGTAATAATCAATGACATTGGGGCTTGAACCCCCAAGCTTGGTATCAGTAATCCAGCACCTTACCACTGAGCTACCACTGCTCTGGTTCTAAACATTTCCTTTCATTTTTTTGTATAATTGCTTAATCCTAATTAGGGTCGCGGGGAGGCTGGCACCCATCCCAGCCAACTCCGGGTGAGGACAGAGTACACCCTGGACAGCAGGCCATCGCAGGGCAGAATCACACTGATGGCTTTGCAGCCTACTATTGTCGAAAGTCAGCAATGGTTCTTTTACATGAACCTCTCACCATAGACAGTGAGAGACATGGCCGGCCTTTGATATCCCAGTTAGCTGCACTGGGGGGGACAGTGACAACCTTGTGAAGAGTGGGACTCGAACCCCCAACCTTAGGATCAGTGATCCAGTGCCCCATTTTAAACTTTTTTTTTCCCTTTTCAGCTTTTTCCCGTTCTCAAGAGTCGCCACAAGGAAATCATCTGATTCGCACATTTGATTTGGCATAGGTTTTTACGTTGGATGCCCTTCCTGTCACAACCCTTTAACAAGGAACAAAAACACGCTGACGGACAGCCTTCTCTTTACGAAAGTCAGCAATGGTTCTTTTACATGCCTCTCAGCTTGGACAGTGAGTGACATGGCCTGCCTTTGATAACCCAGTTAGTTGCACTGGGGGGGACAGTGACAACCTTGTGGGGACTCGAACCCCCAACCTTAGGATCAGTGATCCGGCGCCCTATCCACTAAACCACTACTGCACTACTGCCCACCCCCCATTTTAAACATTTCTATAAATTAAAGAAGGAAAGCCTATAGAATGTTAGCATGCAAGGTAATTATGATTGTTAAACTTGTAGTTGAACTTGGTAAATGGTGATTAATGTGAATCAAGCTGATATGGAGCATTAAGAATAATTAGAGGGGAACTGGGTGATGTGCTAGAAAATCTATCCTGAGATGAGACCCCAACGATTGCTTCTATGTAGCGCAGTGCTTCTCAAATAGTGGGGCGCGCCCCCCTTTGGGGGGGGTAGTATGATGCTGGGGGGCGCGGTGTGATTCGATTGGGAACAGGCTTTTCTGGAATACGTATTGTAATGTACGAGAATAAGTGTAATTGCACCTCCACTCCAGTAGTTGGGAGTGGCGCTCTCATTGTCGCTATGGTTTAGCGGTTTTTCGCACGAGCAAATGATACGAAGCACATATTTAATCTGTGAATGAAGTTTTTATTTATTGTAAGTTGAACTACTGTATATTTCTTGTTTGTTTTTAATGTTAATAAAGATACAATGTTGTGCAGAGGTGTAGTAATAATATTATAGACAAATAATACTATTTATAATCACTCGCGGGGTGGTTGGGGGCGTGAAATGTTTTTTTTTTCTTCCTAAAGGGGGCGCCACAGAAAATAATTGAGAAGCACAAATGTAGCGTAAAGTTGGGGCAGTGGTGGTCTAGTGGTATAGGGCGCTGGATCGCTGATCCAAAGGTTGGGGGTTCGAGTCCCACTCTCCACAAGGTTGTCACTGTCCCCCCCAGTGCAGCTAACTGGGTTATCGAAGGTGAGCCATGTCTCTCACTGTCTATGGTGAGAGTCATGTAAAAGAACCATTGCTGACTTTCGTAAAGAGTAGCTGCAAAGTTGTCAGCGTGTTTCTGTTCCTTGCTAAAAGGGTTGTGACAGGAAGGGCATCCGACGTAAAAACCTCTGCCAAATCAAATGTGCAAATCAAATGATTCGCTGTGGCGACTTCTGAGTCAAAGGGAAAAAGCTGAAAGGAAGACAGACAGACAGATGTAGCGTAAAGTTACAGCACATGGAAAAAACATCACATCTGAGTGCAAGCCTTTCACTGAGCATCAGAAAAGTGGGGAAATGGCCCAAGGTCACCAACTTAGCCTCAACATAATGAGAATGCCTGGAGTAAACAATCTCTCAGCCAGTGTCTTATCCAGTAAACCAGTAATTAATGGGGCAACTGTTAAACAGAACTGATTAGGGTAATAAAGCTGTTGCTCTGCAGGGATTGGGTCTTTGAATGCTCATTTGAAGATCATATTTGTTGCGCTGAACTGCTAAACGGAAGAAAGCAGCACCTTTATTTCAGCAAAAGTTTAGTTCAGAGGTTTGACTATGCAGAAGTTGCTACTTCAAAGGAACGTTGCATGCAGGTCGAACAGGACAGGGAAGTTGGAGAATGTCATCAATGAAGGCATGACTATTTAGAATGAGTTCATCTGCACAGGTGTAGGGTTTTTCCCTCAGTGTTCAGGGTTTCCATCAGCTTTTGTTTTTTTAAAAAATCAAAGAATAGAAATTTAAAAAACTGTGTGCCCAAATTGACCTGACAACTTTATATCACCAGTGTAAAATCATCATCTCAGTTACTGAGTGCATGTTTATGTCCAAATGGAACCATATCAGGAAGTGCAAGACTTCTGAGATCAGAACGCCAACCAGCAGTAGCACATCAGGATGAATTGGATGGTTTGGAGAGCAGAAGAATCAGGATCACTTGTACTTCAGAAGTAGCATGTGTACCTTGACAAAAACATGGGAGGGTGGAGTGTATTTGGTGTTTTAGGTATGTTCATTGTAATGTAATGGCTAAGAGCAGAGATCATCATTGAAAACAAGGACTCTGGCAGGATTGATCTATATAGCATTACCAAAAGGAGAGAACCTGAAGGAAAACAGACATTAGGACACGTGTGCCATGTGACATAATGCATTACCTGCTCCAACGTTGACAGACATAACTGAGCACTTTGTTTATTTCATATTCAGCTCAAATCTTGAAGCCATTTTAATACAAATTATTCTCGAATTATGACCAGAAGGTATTGTTGCACAACTACAATATGCCCAAAAAGTCTATAGATAAAATTAAGTTGTATCAAAATTTCCCTTCACATGAGTTTAGGGGCTCACACTGTTGAAGCATAACAATGCAGGGTACACAAAGTCCATAAAATCATGATTTGTCAAGAGTGTTGTGATACAGTAGGCCCTCGATATTCTCGGGGTTCGGTTCCGGCCCCTCCCGCAAATCAAGATAATACGCGAATTCTGTACCCGGACTTAAAACCCCATGTATCATATTACATGCGCATGTATCTATTACATGCACTAAAATATGCTTCTTAAACACATTCTATAGACACCCCCAGTGCGGCTAACTGGGTTATCAAAGGCGGGCCATGTCTCTCACTGTGTATGGTGAGAGGCATGTAAAAGAACCATTGCTGACTTTCGTAAAGAGTAGCTGCATGCAAGTCATCAGCGTGTTTCTGTCCCTTGCTAAAAGGGTTGTGACAGGAAGGGCATCCGACGTAAAAACCTCTGCCAAATCAAACGTGTGAATCAGATGATTCACTGTGGCGACTCCTGAGTAAAAGGGAAAAAGCCAAAAGGAAGACAGAAACACATTCTATAGACAGTCTTACTCATTAATTCAGTATTAATGTAGTAAAATGTAGCAATGATTAAGAAAAACTTTTTAATTTTGTACTGTGATATTTATTAATAAACTATATAATCATTATACAGCATACTTATATACTTATATATAATGCAGTCATGGGGGGGGCACTAACCAGTGTCTCTCCCCCTTACGCCGGTCCCAAGCCCGGAAAAATGCAGAGGGTTGTGTCAGGAAGGGCATCCGACGTGAAACCAATGCCAAACTTTATCATGCAAATCACAAGTATTACCTCCATACCGGATCGATCGAGGCCCGGGTTAACAACGACCGCCATCAGTGCTGTTAACCAACAGGGTGTTGATGGAAATTGGACGACTGTTGGTCAAAGAAGGAGGCATGTCCGTAGGCAGAGAGAGAAGAGGAAAAGCATGAGTCTAGGACTGAGAGTAGGGACTTTGAATGTTGGAACTATGCAAGGAAATGATAGAGAGCTGGCTGACATGATGCAGAGGAGGAAGGTGGACATACTGTGTGTTCAGGAGACCAGGTGGAAAGGTAGCAAGGCTAGAAGCTTAGGAGCAGGGTTTAAGCTGTTTTATCATGGTGTGGATGGGAAGAGAAATGGAGTCGGAGTCATCTTGAAGGAGGAGTTTGTCAGGAATGTTCTACAAGTGAAAAGAATGTCAGACAGAGTGATGAGTCTCAAGTTAGAAATTGAAGGTGTGATGCTCAATGTTGTTAGTGCTTATGCCCCACTGGCAGGATGTGAGCTAAAAGAGAAGGAGAGATTCTGGTGTAAGTTAGATGAAGTGATGTAGAGTACCTCCAGAGGTGAAAGAGTGGTCATTGGGGCAGACTTCAATGGACATGTTGGTGCAGGCAACAGAGGGGACGAGGAAGTGATGGGCAGGTTTGGTATCCAGGACGAACACAGAAGGACAGATGTTGATAGATTTTGCAAAAAGGATGGAAATGGCTGTGGTGAATACTTTCTTCAAGAAGAAACAGAAGCATAGGGTGACTTTTGAAAGCGGAGGTACGAGCACACAGGTAGACTACATCTTGTGTAGGCGATGTAATTTGAAGGAAGTCAAGTGACTGCAAAGTAGTAGTGGGTGAGAGTGTTGCCAAACAGCATCGGATGGTGGTGTGCAGGATGACACTGATGGTGAGGAAGGTGAAGAAGGCAAAGGCAGAGCAGAAGACAAAGTGGTGGAAGCTGAAAAAGGAAGAGTGTCGTGTTGTCTTCAAGGAGGAGTTGAAACAGGCTTTGGGTGTTCAGGAAGTGCTTCCAGATGACTGGACAACCACAGCAAATGTGATCAGGGACGCAGGTAGAAGAGTACTTGGGGTGTCCTCTGAAAGGAAAGTAGATAAGGAGACTTGGTGGTGGAATGAGGACATGTAGGAGTGTGTGTACAAAGGAAGAGGTTAGCTAAGAAGAAGTGGGACATTGAGAGGACCAAAGAGAGTAAACAGGAGTACAGGGACACACAGCATAAGGCGAAAGTAGCGGTGGCAAAGGCCAAACAGAGGGCGTATGATGACTTGTATGATAGGTTGGACAGTGAGGAGGGAGAAAATGATTTCTACAGGTTGGCACAGCAGAGAGATAGAGATGGGAAGGATGTGCAGCAAGTTAGATTGATAAAGGACAGAGAGGGAAAAGTATTGACTGATGACAGAAGTGTGCTGGGAAGATGGAAAGAGTACTTTGAAGAGCTGATGAATGAGGAAAATGAGAGAGAAAAAAGAGTAGAAGAGGTGACCATTGAGGAGCAGGAAGTAGCAAAGATTAGTAAGGGTGAAGTGAGGAGGGCACTGAAGAGGAGGAAGAATGGAAAGGCAGTTTGTCCTGATGATATACCTGTGGAGGTATGGAAGTGTCTCGGAGAGGTAGCAGTAGATTTTCTGACAAGGACATTCAACAAGGTCTTAGAGAGTGAGAGGATGCCGGAGGAATGGAGAAGTGTGCTGGTGCCCATTTTTAATAACAAAGGAGACATGCAGTGTTGTGGCAACTACAGAGGGATAAAGTTGATGAGCCATAGGATGAAGTTATGGGAAAGAATAGTGGAAGCTAGACTAAAGGCAGAGGTCAGCATTTGTGAACAACAGTTTGGTTTCATGCCAAGAAAGAGCACCACAGATGCAGTGTTTGCTTTGAGGATGTTAATAGAGAAGTACAGAGAAGGCCAGAGGGAACTGCATTGTGCCTTTGTGGATCTGGAGAAAGCATATGACAGGGTGCCGAGAGTAGAACTGTGGTATTGTATGAGGAAGTCTGGAGTGGCAGAGAAGTATGTTAGAGTGGTGCAGGACATGTATGAGAGATGTAAGACAGTGGTGAGGTGTGCTTAATTCAAGGAGAAGGTGGGGCTGTATCAAGGATCAGCTCTGAGCCCCTTCTTGTTTGCTATGGTGATGGACAGACAGGCTGACAGACGAGGTTAGGCAAGAATCTTCATGGACTATGATGTTTTCAGATGACATTGTGATCTGTAGTGAGAGCAGAGAACAAGTGGAGGAAAATCTAGAGAGGTGGAGGTATGCCCTGGAAAGGAGAGAAATGAAGATTAGCCTCAGTAAATCAGAATACATGTGTGTGAATGAGAAGGACCCAGGAGGAACGGTGATGTTACAGGAAGCAGAGATAACAAAGGTGGAGGATTAGGCTCAACAATCCAGAGCAATGGAGAGTGTGGAAAAGAGGTGAAAAACTTTTCACCTTATATTGTATGTGATCATTTCTACTGCAATGTAATCCTCAGGGGGTTGTAGCGAGGACACTCTGCTTAAATTAACCCTAATAATATTTATTCATTTATTTAATAGCTGAACCATTTAACCCAATTAGGGTTGAGGGGAGTCTGGAGCTTATCGCAACCTACTCTAAACGGCTCATCAGTACATCACAGGGCCAAAACAAACACATACAACCATTCATACTCGAACCTCAGGGTAATTTGGAACAATCAGATAGCATTAATGTGCCTTGAGACTATAAGAGGAAACTGGATTACTCTGAAGAAGCCCACGTTTGCACAGGGAAAACATAAAAACCCCGTTGAAAATTGCCCGAACCAAGCCAGGAACCCGAAATCAGGACCGTCTTGATGTGTGGCAGATGTTCTAATCACTATGTCCCCATGTTGCCAGATGGTCAGCAGCACCTTGTGACAGTTGTGAGTTTTCAGATGAGAACATTGCAGAAGTGTGAGCTAGTATGATGTCATGAAAGTGAATCTTAAAACAGATTAACAGGTGGGGCAAATATTCTTGATCATTTTTAAAGTGACATCATTGATGACTAACTCATAGGAGTTTCCCATTTAATTTGGTTTTTTCATTACTCACACATACAATAATCCAAGCTAAGGGGTAGTCCAAAAAGATGAGTGCATGCCACATACACAGATTTACCTTTGTGATTATCTGTAAACCAAGTCATTAAAAGTTAACAGTGATCTACTTCTTGGAACTGTTTTTAGTGATCCTAATTAAGAATGTAAAATACAAGCATTTGTGTTATTTATTTTGCTATACTATATTAACAATGGAAATCATTGCCTCTGCATCCAAAGTGAGCGTGCATACACTCAGCAGTAGGCTGCCACACACATTGGGGCACCCGAAGAGCAGTTGGGGGTTGAGTACTCAAAGCTGACTCCCCCACTGCCCCACATTTTTATTTTTGTTTCGGGAATCAAACCAGCAACCTTTTGGTCCCAAAGCCGCTTCTCTCATCATTGGGCTACAGTTGCCCCATGTTTGTTGTACCTTTTGGCTTTTGGGCTTTTTACACCCAAGCCATAGTGGCTCATCGGACCGGTGTTTATCCCCGGTTTCCATAGCGTGAAGCGACTAGGAGTCTAGGAGTTCAACTCCTCCTGGGTGGGACGCTAATCCATCGCAGGTTACCTTCCCAGTATATTTTTACTGGTACCCATTTATACTGCTGGGTGAACAGAGGCACACTTGTGGTTAAGACCTTGTCCAAGGGTTTTAGCACAGTGGCGGTATAACCGGGATTTGAACACACAACCTCCCGATCATGAGCGCAGCACCCTAATCACTATGCCACCGGCTCCACAAATGTTTGTTGTACAGTTGGGTAAAAAGTGCTTTTAAAATTAACTATTTTTTGTGTTGCTTCACAGTGTTCGGAAAGATTCTGATATGAAGGCAATCGGTGTTGTATCAACAGTATTGAAAGTCTCTGCCTATGTATGTATCAAAAAATCCTATTTGATATATACAGGCTTTTAATATTTTATACCACACACACCTAGAAAATCACTATATTAATCATTTCCAATTTATAGTCATTTTACAAAGTCTGAGAATGATTGGTCTTCTATTTATGTTTATACAAGCAGTTGAAACCCAATGCTTTATAATTGTTGTTTACTGCTATTAGTCTTAGCATCTTCCTTTTATTTTCAAATAAAATAATTTAATGCTAAACATCTAAAAAGTGACACATTAAAGAAATGGATCTCATTCGTTTATTTAATTTCTCTTCTTTTTTCAGGATGACTGTGGTGTGTGTTTCCCAGGTGGAAAAGAGAACGAGCAAACATTCGCCTATCTGTGTATTGATCCATTCAAAAGACACGTATACGTCTTATACCACAGATTTGGCATTGGCCTGTATTCTAGTAATGGTGTCCTGCTCTCATGAACAACTTGAGTTTTTTCGTTTAGCTTTTATTATTTTTTATTTATTATTAGCTATTATTATTTTGTCAGTTATTTTATAGTTATATTTTAATTGATACATTAGCACTCACTGAATAAATCTTTGTTCCGAAAATAAAAATACAACTGGATCAGAAAGACTCCCTGATGATGTTTTAAAATGGCAGATGAATTTGAAAAATACAAACTAATCTTAGCTAATTATTAATATACAAAATGTTTAGACTGAGTTATGTACTGCCTACTTCTCATTTGTTGTCAGTTTTCACGAGCAGATGCTTTCAAATTCCCCTTTTAAAGGAAAACCCATGGGAAATTTTCATGGAATCAACAAAAAACTATACATTTTATACCTCAACAAAACAAATTTGACTCATCAACAATATATATTTGAATTATAAACTCAACTGCTGTGTTCAGTGGAACATTTAAAGTGGTTTTTACACAGAACACTTCTTTTTCTTTCGGCGGTTCCCTTTTTCTCAGGGGTCGCCACAGCGAATCATCGATTGATTGTTTGATTTGTCATAGGTTTTTATGTCGGATGCCCTTCCTGGCACAACCCTCAGCAAGGGGCAGAAACACGCTGACAGCTATGCAGCTACTCTTGTCGAAAGTCAGCCAATGGTTCTTTTATATGCCTCTCACCACAGACAGTGAGAGACATGGCCGACTTTTGATAACCCAGTTAACTGCACTGGGGACAAAGAATCACTTCTTCTAATTCACATTAAATAAAGACACCAGCAAAATAATAATAGTAATAATAATAATAATAATAATAATAATAATAAAAAATCACCATGGGAAGGTCATGTGGGCAGTGGTGTCTCAGTGGTAGAGTTATTGAGCCCAAGGTTGGGGGTTCAAACCCCACTATCAGTGGTTGCCACTGATATTCCCCCAGTGCAGCTCTCTCAGAATTACACAAGATAGTCTTCATCAAGAAAAATCTAAGAAAAAAATTACAAATATTCTAAATCTAAATATCTATCTACATATAATTCTGAAATTAGAAGTTACTGTACTCATGTCTATATAAACATATGGAGAATGAAGGGTGTCAGTGAGTGATATGTACAGTATTATCAATATGATATACAGTACAATGTAGATGTATAACAGTAAATGCTGTTACTATATGGAGGCGTTTGTACAGTTTAGTGGCCACAGGTATGGATGACTTCCTGTGTCGTTCAGTACAGCAATGGGGTGGTATCAGTCTTTCACTGAACCTGCTCCAGTGTCTGATCAACAGATTTGTACAATCTACAAATAGGTCTTTGTCACAATAAGCTGCAGATGATTCTGCACAAGCAGTGGTGGCCTAATGGTAAGGTGCTGGATCACTGATCCAAAGCAAGCCCCACTTTCAACAGGTTGTCCCCCCCCCCCCCCCCCCCTTCCAGTGCAGCTAACTGGGTTATCAAAGGTCGGCCATGTCTCTCACTGTCTTTTGAAGTTAGTGCCACAGGTCTCTAATCCTGGGTACTAGCTGGGATGTGGGGCATTTGATACAGGAACGAGGCAGGATGTCTTTCCACCACACTGGGATCTTCTGTAGACTCAGGCTCATCATGAAGATGAATAATGTAAGTACGTACTACAGGAAAGCCATGCAAGCAATGCAAACTCGAGCCCAGGACCTTCTTGTTTTGAGGAGGATGTGCCACTACGCCCCCATATGGTAACCACTCATCCAAAGTATCAGTCTAATTCAGTGATTCTCAAATAGTGGGGCGAGCCCCCCCCCCCCCCCTCCCCTCGTGGGGTGCGGTATGATGCCGGGGGGGGGGGGGGGGGGGTATGACGCGTATGACTCTGGGGAACATGCTTTTCTGGAATAGTGTATGAGAGTTAAGTGTAATTGCACCTCCATTCCACTAGTTGGCAGCGACACTATCATCATAGAACGAAGCGAAAGATGGAGCGAGACAGATATATTAAAATCTAAATAAGTTTAATGAGTTTAAATAAGGATATGTTGTTTTTTTTATTTCAGGCACATTGGTGCACTTCAAATCTTTTCTATTAAAGATTAAAAAACAATGTTAATGAAGTTTTTCTTGATTGTAACTGAACGATATTTCTTTCTTTTTTGTTTTTAAGATACAATATTATGCAGAGGTGTACTAATAATAATTTTATAGATAAATAATACCAATTATAGTCGCACGCGGGGCTGTGAGGAGCGTGAAATGTTTTTGTTTTTTTCCTAGAGGGGGTGCCACAGAAAATCATTGAGAAACACTGGCCTCACACGTGATAAATACATTTTAAATAATAAAAATACAGAAATTGTGACTCACAACGTGGACATAAATTTTACTCCACCTCCACGTCCAAAATCATCTGACTGCTTTTTTCCACAAAATTCTGAAGGAGGGGCCAATCACTCACTCACACACAGAATTCACATGCTAATCACTGAACTACTGAGCCTTCATGAAAAAACAGAATCAGAAAAATTCAGAAAAAATAACCCCAATTGTATGAATTAGAAGTAATAGTTATTGATTGATTGATTGATTGGATGGATTCTCGTTACTTTTTTTACTACATATTTTGCATAATTTTGATCATTAATATTTTGCTTTTGAGATTTATTATTTTTATATAAAATAATTGTCAAATAATGCCATTAATTAATTTAATTGATGAATAATAAATAACAATATTGTATACTTAAAAAGAAATCATCAGCCTCGTATTTCGAAACCATGACTTATTTCGAAGGCGTTGCTTGTCTATGGAAAGTCCCGAGTCGTTTCATAAATCTTCCTCCAGTCTGTAACTGGCCTCACAATTTGTCCTCTCATTCAGGTAAATAAAATGTAATTTCTACTTGTATTTTTTAAGGTAATCATTTCCTATTTCGAATTATTCATATGTCAGTATACATGGTGTTTCTGTATTTAGGAAATAATATAAACCAGCTCTTTGTGTTATTTTCTATTATTGAGGAACTTTTATTCTATAATATTTCACATCCACGCACGTATTATCATCTAAAAACCGATAATATTAATAAACAATATTACAAATATATGTATATGAAGACTTGAGTTATTGTTTCTGTGTTAAATCTAATGTATTTAATATTTTTAAAAGAGCGACCTATGAATGGGGTTTTCCGTTTTCTGAATATGACTAAAAATGTTCCTCCCACTTTACGGAGGAAGGAACACGATGACTTGTTACACAACCTAAAGTCGAGTTTCCTTTATCAGGATGTGTGGTGAGTCAGAAACGAGTGAATATTTGAGGGTAGAAGAATATTGCTCAATGTTTGTCTTCAGCTTCATATTATTGTTGTATTCGTTCTAATACTGTATTTAGACACGAAAGCAGAAAACAACTATTCAAAATGGCGGCCGACCGCAAGGTTTCCTCAGTGTCGTCTTTCTCACAGAAAGGTAAAAAGCTGCCTCAGCGAACTATACAGGGTCGTTTATAACAATGAAACGTTGTGTTGGAAAAATAAATAAGTGTAAGAACGTGTAATTCATTTCTATCCGCATATTTTTGAATAAAGGGTGTGATTATATCTGGTTCCAGGAAATTCAAGACCATATAAGGAAATGAACCATGATAGTTGTTTATATTTCCGTATTCTCGCTCTCTTCCTGTTAATATGTTCACAAAAACATTTAGTTACTGTAGAGTTATCAAATGTTAGTTTTTTTAATGAAAATCTTTTTGAGGTCTTCAACAAAATAGATTCACAGTCCAGCTGTTCCTGTCTGAATAATTAACCAAACAGGCTGTTGAATCATATGCATGGGTGTGATAAAATATATACAGGGCTTGGAAAAATGTTGTATTTGACCAATCAGATTGTCAGATCTCCCTCTGAAGGTACAGTACATTCACACACAGCAAATCATCACATGTTTGATTTGGCGTGGGCTTTTACCGGATGCCCTTCCTGACACAACCCTTTGAGCAAGGGGCAGAAATACGCTGACGGCTATGCAGCTACTCTTGACGAAAGTCATCAGTGGTTCTTTTACCTGAACCTCTCACCATAGACAGTGAGAGACATGACTGGCCTTTGACAACCCAGTCAGCTGCACTAGGGGGACAGTGACAGCCTTGTGGAGAGTGGGACTCAAACCCCCGACCTTAGGATCAGCGATCCAGCACCTTTTACCACCAGGCTACCACTGCCCATTCAGGGAACTCAATCACACAGGTGGCTTTACCATGATATCATTAGCCAGTTTCACATATAAAACCTGGGGGTGGGTCAAGTAAAAATAACAAGGGAGATGTTTTTTTTCCTTCTGTCATCCATATTAGGCAGGAGGCAGAGCTGGAGGTAGCGGAGATGAAAATGTTGAGGTTCTCTCTGGGAGTAACGAGGATGGATAGGATCAGAAATGAGTATATCAGAGGGAAAGCCACGTAAGATGTTTTGGAGACAAAGTCAGAGAGGCTAGATTGAGATGGTTTGGACATGTACAGAGGAGGGATAGTGAGTATATTGGCAGTAGGATGCTGAGGTTGGAACTACCAGGCAGAAGGCCTCGAGGTAGACCAAAGAAGAGATTTATGGATGTGGTGAAGGAAGACATGAAGGTCGTTGGAGTCAGAAAAGAAGATGCGGAGGACAGTGTGAGGTGGAGGTGGATGATTTGCTGTGGTGACTCCTGAAGGGAGCAGCCGAAACTAAAAGAAGAAGAAGAATCTTAATTTTAATAAATTCATATGCATCATGTCTTCAGTTTAATTGAGATTTACAATCATAATACACCAGTTGACAACCAGAGAGGAAGCCTGTCTTTTTTTTAAATCTGCACCTTATATCACAAGGGATTGGATTAACGTGACTGTTGGGGTTGTACTTTCCCAAGAATCTTGGATTCTGGTCACCAGTGAATGGATCACTGACTGCATGGGGAAAATATACATAAAGTTCCTGTGCTACGATGTTGGGGGCAGTTTATAGACTAGATGACACTATGAATTTATTTATATATATATATATATATATGTGTGTGTGTGTGTGTGTGTGTGTGTGTGTGTGTATTTATTTGTCAGTTTACAGCTCTGCCCTGGGAGATGTTTTGATTCTGTGGGGGTGAAGCTTTGTGAGTCACAAAACATGTGGTATTGAGTTTATGTATACAGACTCTCCCCGACTTGCGTTCATCCAGTTTACGTTTTTTCGATTTTACTTTTTTTTTTTAAAGTCAAATTTTGAGTTTTGACGTACCTACGTAGTACGCTGACGTAATGACGCTGCATTCATTGTTTACAAACTACAGACTGTGTGTGTGTGTGTGTGTGTGTGTGTGTGTATATATATCAGTGCAGGCTGTGTTCTAAACGAGTACAACGGCACCCTTGTGCACTTGAAAGACCGGAAGTCTGTATAACCCACAGCAAGTACACTTCGCAAGTACACTACTTTCGGTATTGAGCGCTTCACATATTGTAAGCGTTGATTGACTGTTTTTAAGCTTCATGTAAAGTGCCTCGGTATAAGTGACATATTTGAAATTAATGTTGATATTATTTGATGTATTTGATATTACTTTAGTGTTGTTTATAATAATTGATTTAGAGGTATTTTATGTGAGATGGTAATTATGGATGTATAGTATAATATTGAGCGTGCTACGTCACTGTAACAATTTGCTTTCACTTTCAACTTGCGTTCGGCCGTCCGGAACCAATTAAAAACGTAAGTCAGGGAGTGTCTGTACTACACAATCCCCTAAAATCTGCAGTCGATTTAGATTACTGTGATTTTTGATGCCATCAAGAAATACTATCACCTATTTTCTTTAAACCTGAGATTATGACAGCCTTGAAGGGTCGTTTTGCTTTTTTTTAACTTTATTTTAATGTTCAGACTGTACAAATAAATTTTTCCATCTTTAAAAAATACAATTAAATCAGAAATTAAGTCGGGAAGCGTCTGTAATTTAATTTCCAGGAAGTCAGCACTCTTTCATGGTTTCTTTTTAAATGATTCTTGTATTTTGCATTACTGGAAATTCCACAGTCATTCATGCTTTTTTTTTTTAGTATTTTTACTGCTTTCCATATCTAAAGTTTCTATTCTGTGCTGAGCCACTTGCGGTGGAATTGTGGTGTTTGCACACTCGCTGTATGCAGAATGAGTTGTTTAATTCTAAAGTGGAATTTTAAGCCTATTGATTCGTACACTGTGCTGAGTTCATCCTCCCCAAACCCCACATTCGATTTGCTTATCGTTATTTGCATTCCGTATTTGCCTAACTGGGAGGTGAAATACCAGAGACTAGCAAAGGTTAAAAAAGTCGTCCATTGTCTTTACTTCCTATATAAGTGTTTTTGAATGGAATTTTCTTTCAATTTCTCACACCTTTTTGTGGTGTTTTTTTTTTTGTTTTTGTTTTTTTTGTCTCCCTCAGGTAACCGCATCACTGAAGGAAAGTGACCTGTCCTACCAAGTCAAACCTCTGTTTCTCAAGGCCAAAATTTTTAATTCATAAATATATTTAAACATCTCCCATGGCTACGTAAACACCACCATAAGGGATGTCAGCAGGGAGAAGGCCTTTTTTTAACCACATCCAGGCAGTCTATCATATTGTTTGTCGTTAAATCATGTTTTGTTTAGAGTTTAGATCGTGTCTGCGGTGGATTATTGTATTTGTTAATGATCCTGGGTGAACGTAAAGCAGCCATAGATGATCATTCACTTTATTTTTTTCCCTACTCGCACTTTTTGTGGTGCATAAGATGCTTGTTTTGTAACACGTGTGTGTATGGAGTTTGGGTTGTTGAAGTTCAGTTTTGTTAGAAGTTGGAACCATCTGTATTTTTTTTTTTATCATCCCATCAGAGATGGTAGTTTGTCTTGAAATCAAGAGAGTACACTTGTGTTGGAGTTGGGTGTGATGTTTGATTTTAAGGAGTGTTCGTTTCAGAGCCAGAAAAACTCATTATAAGAAAAGACTACCCCGTGACATCACATGCCCCTGTAACTGTGCAATGTTCTTTTCATCATCACTCTTTATTTTCTCACAATTTGACATCATCACAAGTGTGCACTTAAGATTCTGGGTGTGATAATTAAAGCCCTTCTCCCTGAGGACATCCCTCTTTTCTTCTGTACAATGGAAATTCTTCAAAATAGTTCTTTCCTAAGAGGTCTGTGTCGTACTAGTGCGCCAGCAGACCTACAGTATGACAATACAAGCGAACTGTTTCGTATTTCGACTTTTGCAAAGTTCCCTTCTTCAGCGCCAGTTACCGAGAGGAGCCTTGCACGTGCCGGGTTCTACTACACCGGCACAGGTGACCGGGTCCAATGTTTCCGCTGCAACGTGACCATTGATAACTGGCAGGCAGGTGAATGCCCAGCCGAGAGACACAAGCAGATATCACCCAACTGCACCTTCATTCAGAGCTTGCCTTCAACCGCTAATCTCCTGTCCTCGTCCCATTCTGCCTTTTCACCTCTTCGCAACGCTACTATCTTGCAACTTAACCTTCCTGCCGCCAGTTCGGCTTCGGGCCAGACAGATGAGCAAGCTGGTTACCTAAACATGAGCAACCTTGCTCCGTCTAGCCCTCTGACATCTCGTGGGGTGGAAGACATGTCCCATCCGAGGCCACCTGCTTGCCACAATCCCAGCATGCGGCGTGAGCAGGATCGCTTGGAAACCTTTCAAAACTGGACTCTGACCATAATCACCCCTGCTGAGCTGGCCAAAGCTGGTTTCTATTATCTTAGCCAAGGAGACAGAGTGGCATGCTTCAGCTGTGGTGGCCATCTAAGCAACTGGGAGCCTGGAGACAGGGCTGTATCAGAGCACCAGAGACACTACCCTAACTGCCGCTTTGTGAGAGGTGACCGAGCTGATAACGTCCCTATTCCTGGAGGTCTGGCCAATGTCTCCAACCCAGCAATGCAGCAGTGCGAAGAAAGGCTGCTTACATTTGTAAACTGGCCCGCAAGAATTCCTGTCCGGCCAGACCAACTGGCCAAGGCTGGTTTTTACTATGTTGGTGAGAACAGTAGAACTCATTGATTCAGTGTCTTGTATATACAAACCCACTCCCCAAATGTTCGCTAAGAAAACCTGTTTCTTTGTAGGGCGTAATGATGATGTGAAGTGTTTCTGTTGTGATGGAGGACTCAGGTGTTGGGAATCGGGGGATGATCCCTGGGTTGAACATGCTAAATGGTTTCCAAGGTAAAGTAACTGTGATGATCATTGTCATATTCTATCCACTTTTTCTCTGGCTCATTTTAAGTCTCGCTGTAGGTGCGAGTACCTTTTACAAGAAAAGGGGCAAGAGTTTGTTCATCAGATCCAAGCCAGATTCCCAAGATTGTTCGAACAGGTATTCAAGCACTAAAAAAAGCTTACTGGGTGCTATAACATCTTATTAGAAAATGAACATTTTCTTCTTTCTTTTATCCCGCAGCTGTTGAACAATGGAGACTCGAGGGAATTTGTCGATCCACCTGGTAGGTAAAGAATATGAAACAGCATCATGTTTAATTTTTTTTTAAAAAGTCTAAATGTGATGGGCTCTGATGTAGTGGAATATTAAACACAACACGACTTCCTGTCGTGTTTTATACCTTCAGCTGTAACTATTTTAAAGTCTTGGTGTTTAAGAAATAATCATGTATGGAATCAGAATTGCGAGTAAAGGGGCAGTGTCATGGTTCAAGAAAACATGTAGGCCTAAATATCATGATGGATATAATCATATCGATGGACATTTGGGTTATGAAGGGAACTGGACATGAATTGGGTTCATACATTAAGTTGAACACACACAAAAATCCTGCGCACACACACCTACCTATCCACAGAGTTTGACCTGCTGTATACTTGGTCTGTGTCTTGACAAACCAGTATAAGAATATATTTATTGATGGAGACTTTAAAAGGCAACTTTGGGTAACAAAAAAAAAAAAGAGACAACTTTAATTTTCCTGTGGTATAAATGTCTGATTTAAAAAATTGTTTTCACTTTTTTCTTTGTAGTTGTACATTTGGGTCCAGGGGAAGAGCGCTCCGAAGATGCTGTAATGATGAACACACCAGTAGTGAAGGCAGCTTTAGAAATGGGCTTTGACCGCACCTTGGTCAAGCAGACAGTCCAGAGCAAAATTCTCACCAGTCTGGAAAATTATAAAACTGTACAGGAACTGGTGTCCGACCTACTGAGTGCTGAGGATGAAAAGCGAGAAGAGGAGCGAGAAATGTTTGCCGAGGAAATGGCATCAGGTGAGATTCCGTGCAGTGTGTATGTGTGTGTGTGTGTGTAAATATATATATATATATATATATATGTGTGAGTGTGTGGACAAAGACTTTCTATTGGAACTCCATTTATCACTACAGATCTGTTTCGAGGGCTGGTGAAACCTCCCTTCTCCCTTCTATAGAATCTTCTATAATCACCTGAAGAGAGAGGATGGTTTCACCACCCCTCGAAACAGATCTGTAGTGATAAATGGAGTTCCAATAGAAAGTCTTTGTCCTGTCCTTTTATTTTTATTTGCTCTACCAAAAAGTATTGAGCACTCTCCTACAGAAGGATCTACTCAGAAAATCCTCTATATATGTGTGTGTGTGTGTGTGTGTGTGTGTGTATATTATTTATGTGTATATATATATACACACACAGTTGTGTTTAAAATAATAGCAGTGAGATATCACTAACCTGATCAAATAATTTGCTATCAGGTATAGTAGAGTAATAGTAATTCAGTTACATAGAATCAGCAGCATGCAGGTCATGAGTGTTGGGTCTGTTGGATTCTAATTGAAAGGAGCGTGTTCAACATATCAGTGTGGAGCTCAATTAGAGACATCATTCATTCTTTTAAAAACAGGCTCCAATTATTGAACCTATTTAAGGAAGGAAGGGATGCTGGTTATACAGCATTTCTCTGAAATTCTGAGGAAAATGGGTTACTCCAGGCATTGTTCTGAAGAACAGTGTACCTTGAATAAAAAGGTATAATAGACAAGAAAAGATAAAGTGCAGACAATGAACGGCTGCTCAACTAAAATGATCACACGCGTATAAAAAATGCAATCAAAACCTGAATGATGTTGAAGAAAGTGAAAAACTGCCATTCTGGTTTTTCTGCCATCCATTCAAATGGCAAAAACTCATCCAACTATCGGCCCCAGGAACATCAAAGAAGGTCTAAAGTTACCTTGTGAGTTCTGTTACAATTAGAAGATGCTTCTGTGAAGCCAAATTATTAGCAAGAAGCCCCTGTAAAATCCCCCTGCTAAAATCCCCCCTGCTAAAACAAGTCGTGGCTCATTGACTGGCCAAAAGAGAAATGGTGCATTTTGTTGACTGATGTCAGATTGCCCTTTTTTGGGTCTAGTGGCCCCCGGGCGACCCCCAAACACTGAATTCAAGCTACAGTACACTGTGAAGCCTGGTAGCACAAGCATCATGATATGGGGATGTTTCTCATCCTACGGTGTCGGGACTTATTTGTCGCATCCCAGGAATCATGGATCAGTTTGAATCCATCAGAATACTGGAAAAGGTCGTGCTGCCCTCTGCTGAAGAGGAAATGTCCTCAAAATGGGTGTTCCAACAAGACGACGCCCAACACGCCAATAAACAGGCAACACCTTGGTTCAAGACTAACAAGATGTTATGGAGCAGCGGCCCATCCCCGGCCCTTAATCCAATAGAAAACTTGTGGGGTGACATCAAAAATACAGTTTCTGATGCAAAACCAAGAAATACAGAACTGTGGAATGTAGTCCAATCATCCTGGGCTGGAAAACCTGCTCACAGGTGCCAGAAATTGGTCGACTCCACAACACAGATGTGCAGCAGTTCCCAGAAACTGGTTATACAACTAAATATTAGTTCAGTGATTCAAAGGAAAACAAAGTCTTTCATTTTACACAGCAAATGCTTGAGTTTGAAGAAGAAAATGGACGCTGCTATTTTTTAAAGTTATTCACTTTTCAATTTCTTAAAATAACACAAGTTT
The DNA here is from genome assembly GCA_024760905.1 of Plotosus lineatus. Taxonomy (NCBI): domain Eukaryota; kingdom Metazoa; phylum Chordata; class Actinopteri; order Siluriformes; family Plotosidae; genus Plotosus; species Plotosus lineatus. The sequence continues at coordinate 15,925,209 of CM045735.1, read as the reverse complement.
GATATTTTTCATGTTTTGATTTGAATAGAATGTCATGTTCCCAATGCAGTTATGCTTATGCAAATCAGTTAGTATAAGCATTTTGAGCTTTGTTCACTTTTTTAAATACCATTTTGAACACAACTGTGTGTATATAAAATCTACTTTGCATTTAGTGTTGTGAATAATGTCCATCTGTAATGTTTGGGTTTTTTTTTTTGGTAGATGGATTTACATTTTTGAAGAAGCACCATACTGCCTTGACACAGCGGTTGAAAAGTGTCCAGAGTCTAATGGACCACCTGCTGGAGGAGAACATCATCTCCCAGAAGGAGTTCGACACCATACGCAACTGTACTTCAGTCAAGCAGCAGACAAGTCAGCTCATTGATCTGGTCTTGTCAAAGGGGAACGCAGCAGCCGAGGTCTTCCGCAACTGGATCAAAAAGAATGACGTGCACCTCTTAAGAGAGCTTATGGGTATTTAGCCTTTTTTAAAAAAAAAAAAAAAAAAAAAAAATTAAATTTGTGTTTTTCATTTTTTGGTCTTACAGTGTCTGTGAATGTTCAGTGTTAGTCCTTGTCTGTGTAAAATCATTATAGTTAACACATAATAGCAGGAAGGAACACATAAATGAAATCCCCTTTAAAAAATTATTAATTAAAAAAAAAAAAAAAAAAAAAAAAAAAAAAGGTGATGCTCATAGAAGACTTAGGTTTTTTTCCTTTTCAAGTGTGCAGGGAGAATTCCACAACAAGCATACCCCACGTACATATTACTGACAATCCATTTTATGTTCTCTTCACTGCAATTTCAGCCCAGACAAATGAAGCTGCATCACCGAGTCAAGATCTTTCAGGTATCCTCAAACATGAGAGGTTTTTGTTTTTGTTTTTCCGTTTGGTTCAGTTTGTAGCTTTGACACTAAGGGAATCAGATTCAGATCCTGCCCTGAACAACGGAGCAATATGGAAAATGTTTATTAAAGTCCTGTCTGTTTTTGCTCCACAGATTTGCCCATGGAGGAACAGCTGAGGAGACTTCAAGAGGAGCGTACATGTAAAGTGTGCATGGATAAAGAGGTTAATATTGTCTTTATACCATGTGGGCACCTGGTGGTCTGTAAGGAGTGCGCGCCTTCATTACGCAAGTGCCCCATATGTAGAGGTTTGGTAAAAGGCACTGTACGCACCTTCCTGTCTTAATTGTAATGCGTAATATTAGCATCTCAAATACATCCTACAACGAAGGAGTTATAGTTAGTAGAAAATGTAAATGTACAAATAGCCTGGTGTTTGTTTGAAGGGGAAAATATTCATCAATAAGTACAGACTTATTAAAGTAATTTGGAATTGTCTTGGTTTTTATTTACAGGATAGAAATAAATGTCTGCATACTTTTACATCACAAATTATACATGTATTCCATGATTATTCATTAAGTTCATTTACATATTAAAATTTATTAATGTGTTGCTTATTACAAAGAGTGTTTTAATTAAGAGATTTAAAAATGTAAGTATCGTTTTGTAGTAATTTTGTTCACAGCATTCAGGGTAGAAGTAAAAAAACTTGTTATATGTCCAGTTCTTGAAGGTTGCCCCAGCTTGGGCCCACTTTAACCTTTGCCTTGAGTTTCACAAACAATTTCACAGCAGCTTCCATTTCTCGTTTCACAATTTGTGCAACCTGAAAACGGAATAAAAACAAATCCTATTAGTGCCATTGTTCTATTCTGTGCAAGAAGAGGTATTGAACGTGTCACTTTGAACTGTTAATTATACGATACAAATGCACTGCAATGAAACATCAGTGGTAGTGCATTCACAATATTTAAAAAAATAAGGGGGGGGGGGGGTCTAAGTCACCCTCACCGCTCATCTCTCTTTATTAAAGTCACGGGGAGGCTGAAGTTCATCTCAGGGCAAAACACTCATTCATATCTGGGTCAAGCTGAAACAGCCAATCAGCCCAATATGAATCTCTTTGGACTGTAGGAGGAAACCCGTGGACAAGGAGAGCATGGAAACACTTGAGCCAGGACTCACGGACCCTTCTTGCTGTGAGGCAAATGTGTTCAGCAGCGTACCACCAAAAGCACTAACAACTGGTTAAATTATCCAGCAATCCACGAAGCCCATGCTGACAAAATCGGCTTAGCTGACCTTTACACATTTTTTTATTGGAAAGTAAATGATTGACACCCTCTTCCAGCAAACCCTGCCTTTGTATGGAAAGGTTCGTTTCGTTTCTAAAAGCATGCTGATCAAACCTATTCATGGCCGTTCCTTTCCCCTCAGGCTTTGGCCACTTTTAGCATTTTTACCAGCGCGTGCAGTTTGGATCGGAACTGGGCTGAACTCGCACAGTCTTGTCATGTTTTTGACCTTATTTACCTCCAGTTGTGTAATTCTTAATCATAGTCGGTCAGAAGTCAAAGATTTTGTCACGATCAGCAGAAATCCACTAAGTTCCCTCAACATCATCATAATATGATCCCTCATATCACGCTGACCTGTCTCACATAAATACCATCAATCAGGAGTGAGACTGAAACATCTTTCATCATGTCACGGGGCTTAAAGGAGAACATTGAATGCTCATTTATGCACAAGAGGGCAGCGAGACACCCACGATTGACCTGTGAGAGAACAATACCGTTCTCCCGAGAGAGGTGACTTATACTCTCTTGGGACTTGTGAGGTTTAATGTGTTAAAGTCTACACACCTGGATGATATCCTCCTCTGCGACCTCATAGATGAGTTCATCGTGTAGCTGAAGTATAAAGAAGGCTCCTCGAGAAGGTCTGGATTGAGGCCTACGCCGTCCTTTGCCTAAAATTGAACAGGCTCATGATTAATAAAAATGCTGAGAACAGAAAGCTCACCCTGATTTTCTACGTCAGGACGACTTGCCTGTCCCGGCAGGGTCATGTTGATGTGAGGGCGGCACTTCAGGATAAGTCATCTCCAGTCGTCTCTGGATATTGACAGTAGCCAGTTTGACGATGTCTGCCGCAGAGCCTTGGACTGTTGTGTTCACTGCCTGTCGCTCTGCCTGCAGCGTGGAAGAAACCAATTTAAAATGGAGGGTTCTCTTTTTTTTTTTTTGGCTTTTCATGATTTTTGAGGAAGTCTAATAAAGAAGCTCACATGAGACTTGACGTAGATGTTTGACTCTTTGATTCCAGGCAGAAACCGCTTCCTGCCAAACAAGGTCGTCACGAAGCCATTTTTACTGCAATTCTTCACCGTTTCGCGAAGAAACGCCTGTATACCTTTAAGGAAATCCAAGTCATGAATGACCGGGCTTAATTCTCATTAGAAATTAAGCCAAACCTGAGAACCAGCTTACAGCTCACCAGTATATCTCGACTTGAAGGTTTCAATGTAGCACGCGGCATCATTTTCTTCAATACCCATTTGCTCTCCTAACGATTTTGCTCCCATGCCGTAGATTATTCCATAACAGATCTATAGGACCGGGAGCACAATTTGATGAAAGGCTGTAATAAACACGGTTAAAATATACATTTCTAATGTCAAGTTTGCATGTACCTCATGGCAACATACAGACAGTCGTCGACTTTCGACCGCTTTTGGTTCCGGCAGACCGGTCATAAATCGATCTGGTCGTATGTCGACTTTCCATCCAAATACACTCACGCCAAACAAAAACAGATGAATAAATCTTGCACATTTAAATCTATACACCTATTTTCAATGCCACGTCACTGTGACACGCAGCTCAGAGCCAATCCTTTCTGAACTCCACTGTGTGGGCGGGTCCGATAGCTTTAAACTCCAATTTTATTGGATTACAACAACAGACACAGACTGCGCGTGCTGTTTGAGTAAAGAGATAAAATTTCCCTCGTTTTGATCGGCTCATTTCCACGAAGCCAAGCACAGCTGGCAAGCAAACACAAAAGGACAGACATGGAAAAACTTCAACTCGCAGGCCAGCTGATTGCCAAAACTTGGGACGCGCTTCCTCTCACATAAACACTGCAGCGTGCGAGTCCAATAAAATTAGAGTATCGAGGTATCGGACCCGCCCACACAAAGGATTGGCTCTCCGCTTCGCACCACAGTGACACGGCATTGAACGTAGATGAATAGATTTGCTCTGAGCAGTTCGAAACTGAAGCTGCATCATCTCCTGCTTGGCCTTTTAAGATGCTGGCGCTGCCGGCAGCGCAAACAACTATCGTACGCAACACTCGCACTGCACTGCCATGAATCATGCGTCACCACTTTTGCAATCGTAAAGTCGATCAGACGTAACTCGCATAGGCCGTAAGTCGACGACTCATTGTATTTGAACATGCTTGGGCATGAGTTTGATTCCTTTTACCACTGCTATATTCAACCACTTCATCTTGTAGGATCCCAGGGAAGCTGAAGCCTATCTCAGACAGCTCTTGGTGAAAACGGGTTACACTCTGAAAACAACTTATCAGTCTATCTCCGAACCAACACACACACAGCAAGGGGCAATTTGGAGCAGCATGTCTGTGGAAGGAAACCAAAGTGCCCTGAGTAAACCTAGCCGGGCTCAGGGTGAACAGGGAAGCTCCAAACAGAAATGCCCCACTGAACCTGGGACTCAAACTCAGGACATTCTTGACATATGTTTTAACCACCACGCCACCCGAGTTACATTTAACTGCGGAAACTATTAAAAAAAAAAGTTTGCTATAGTTAACACGATTTCTTTCACCAGCCTCTGTTTTTGTCCCTTCATTTTAATCAGACCAAACAAAAAAAAACAAAAAAAAAACAGGCAAATCCATCTATGTACAGGACTTCACCACGCCTGAGAACTGAAGTTTTACAAAGCACGGATACTGGCGGCTCCTTCAATAAATAATGAACTTGAAGAAACCTTCCACAGACCAACAATTATTCACAAATTAAAGTGTTTTTAAGAATCGTTTCCTTTCGGCTGGTCCCTTTTTCAGGGGTCACCACAGCGAACCATCTGCCTCCATCCTCATGAAAGTCGTATTAATGATTCACAGATTCGATTCGCCATAGGTTTTTATGTCGGATGCCGTTCCTGACACAACCCTTTAGCAAGGGACAGAAACACGCTGACGGCTATTCGGCTACTCTTTTGCACGCCTCACACCATCGACAGCGAGAGACATGGCCCGCCTTTGATAACCCAGTTAGCTGCAATAGGGGGGACAGTGACAACCTTGTGGAGAGTGGGACTCGCACCTTCAACCCTAGGATCAGCGATCCCACGCCCTTTACCACCAGTCCACCACTGCCACTTTTTTCAATAAGTCCCTTGAATTAGCTGTTACGAAAGAAACCATGATATGTTCTAAAGGCATATAAATTTCAATTTGCAGTTTGCAGCTGCATGGCTTTGAGCAGTCGGTGCACATGCTTCTGTCATACAGTACGGTACACTCAAAGTGCCTGCAATGGACATGTTAGCATCCAAACTGAACCTTGGAGTAATGGATGAAAGGGGACCGGCCAGATGAATATTTTCTATGGTCCGCAGAGTGCAGATGCCTCACTTTAATATGATGCTACTGTGACACATACTATTTACCTAAAACATTGCTGCTGAACATGTGCACACCATGATGGTGACGCCAAATCCCTATAGTCCGTAGCCCCTTTTGGAAGGGTAATGGACCTAGCTGGACTGCAAAAAAAAAAAAAAGTTCAGAAATCGGTTGAAGAAAATTGGTCTAATTCACTGTCTGGGATGTGCTGGACAAACAAGTTCGAACCATGGAAGCCCATACTATCAACCCGTAAGAATGAGAGGATGTGCTGAAAACACCCTCGGTGATCTTGTGGAGTCCTTGCCTTAATGACCAATCTAAGCACTATCTGGGTGTGGCCTTCAATTTCAAACAAGCATAATTGACATCACTCAAGCAGGAATAACAATATTCCAAAAACCCCACAATAGGCATCAGCTTCACCTGTTTAGCCTGTTGCCTCAGACAGTCATCCACTGATTCAGAATCCACCATCTTCCATTCTGCAGCGATGCTTTTAAAAACATCTTCACCACCGTTGAGGACTTGAAGAAGTCTTTTATCACGGGAGAGATGAGCCAGGACGCGGAGCTCAAGCTGGGAGTAGTCTGCAGCTAAAATTAGTCCCCCTATTGACACAACAAGCAAACATTTAAAAATATAATAATAATAATAATCAGGGCTATCGTACGGTTGTTTTCGGTCTCAGTCTTTTACCTGAGAAAGGAACAAAAGCGTGTCTCATGCTAACAGAAAAGGGCATCACCGTCTCTGGGGATCTGTCTGAATCTTTGATCCGTGATACCAACTGATGATGTGTCCAAGATACTTTAGCTCTTTGTGAAGGAGAAAAGATGAGTCAGTAGAAAAGATGCATTACTGGGATCCCTCACTTTCCACGGTTAATGAGAACCGAGACACCCACCCGCGACTGCCAAATTTCCACGAAGTAGGATTCCCCCCCCCTGACTAACATATATGTACAGTGGTACCTCACTTTACGAAAGTCTCACCAAACAAAAAAATGCAGGTTACGAAACACATTTTCCTAAAATTTTTGTCTCTGGATACAAAACAAGTTCACGCTACGAATGCGCCATCTTAAAAATTCAAACGCGCCATTCAAACATTCAAACAATGCACGAGCCGCTCTCCCATCAAAGACGTTCAAACATACCACCCCCACTGGCCTCCCATTGGCTAACAACTGAGCTGTCGTTCATGTCACCTTCACTTGAGCGCCATCTTGGACAGGTCCACCTGACGCCATCTTGGACAGGGACCCCATTGGGTAGGAGGGATGACACAGCTACCTCCCATTGCCTATTATAGAGCTGCATCTACCATGATGCTTTTCGAGTAAAGGACAGTGTTGCTGTTGTTTTATGCTTTATTTCGTGATTCAGGCTTTTAACCTTCCATAAACATTTGTAAGATTATAACTGCTAAGAAGACATGGTCAACACACACGCGTGCGCGCACACACACACACACACACACACACACACACACACACACACACACGTGTGATTTCCGGTGCGAGTGAGAAGAAGAAACGGGCTCGAGTGATATCACAAAGGAATATGGCCAAACCCGTCTACCATCGGTACGATATTGAAGCAGAAGGGGGTCTTTTATAATTTTTAAAGGGTTTAGGGGGTAGTATTGGAAGCCTCGGAACAAATCACGGGTTTTACATGTAATTTACGAAAAATGCAGGTTACGAAAAAAGGCTCTGGAACGGATTAATTTCATAAAGTGAGGTACCACTGTACATGTATATGTGTATATAATATCAATAAATACATATTCAACACTATAAATGCTTATAATAATTATACATTTAAAAATAATGCATAATATGTAAATAAAATATAAATACATACAAATACAGATGTAAATCGTTTTGTTGGGTTGTTGTTGTTTTTTTGCATAATTGGCCTTGTTTTGCGGTATTTTCCTTAATTTTCCCCCTATTTTTCCTTATTTTTTTATTTTTCAATGAGTATTTTTGAAAAACCCGCGATGCACTGAAGCCGCAGAAACTGAAGCGAGGGATCACTGTACTTTAAATTTTTCCATGACCGTGTCGTTACCTGTTCTTTCTTGATGGAAGAGCCACGTTTTTTTGTGATGGTTGGCTTTCTCCAATTAAAGTTGGCATTTGGATTTCAAAGTCTTTTGGTACGTTCTGGATGTTGGGTTCAGTGAAGCTCACCCTCCCTTACAGAGGCACAGTACAGTACGACAAAATGAGAAATGAGGGTTTTTTTTTTTGTTGTTGAAAACCTCCAGACGAAAGTGATAAAGCTGAGCATGTAAACCTATTAAACACACCTGTAGCCGTGTGGAATTGGGATACTGGGTAAATTCTGTCCATCTCAATTCTCGGGTGCCAACACTTTTCTCTTTGCAGAGGAAATATCACCTTCGTCATGGCGTTTGTTATCCTCCTCCACTCTAGAATGGTTCCCGGTAACTGATGCAACGGCTTGAGCTTTTCTAACACGTCCTGTACAGGCGACAGAATCGGAATGTGAGTCCGAGTGTACAGCTGAGGAACAACACGAGTGAGTAAGAATTGTAAGAACATTATTCAAATCTGAGAAATCAAAACCAACATGACACTTTTTTTTAGAAACTGAACGTTTTAGGCTACACTAAAAAATAATTCAGGCAGGTAATAAAAATCTCAATCAAGTGATCGCGTCAAGACAGACCAATGTTCAGTTCATCAGTTCATTTTCTGTACCCGCTTAATCCTAATTTGGGTCACGGGGAGGCTGGTGCCCATCCCAGCCAACTTCGGGCGAGGGCAGAGTACACCCTGGACAGCTCGCCAGGCCATCGCAGGGCGGAAACACGCTGACGGCTTTGCAGCTCCTCTTGTCGAAAGTCAGCGATGGTTCTTTTACATGAACCTCACACCATAGACAGTGAGAGACATGGCCCGCCTTTGATAACCCAGTTAGCTGCACTGGAGGGGACAGTGACAACCTTGTGCAGAGTGGGACTCGAATCCCCAACCTTTGGATCAGCGATCCAGCGCCCTATACCACTAGACCACCACCGCCCCAAGACCAATGTAAAAGCCTAAAAATCCAAAAGGTTCACTTTTTAAATTTACATATTTAAATGGACGGTGTCATTGTGGTAGGTCAATATCTCCAGTATATAATTGCAAATTTGGTTTATGAAAGCGAACCGAAATGGATTCAGTCCAAACACCCGATTTACTCGGACTAATCCGCCGTATTTCAATCTTTGAAAACTATTCAGCACATTTGTTGGGAGTTTTTTTAATTTACTTGCCGAAAGTCATTGCTCAGTTGAGGACTTTCCACTGGGGTTTCCCCCTCGTGTGGTTTATAAAGAAATGAAGCCTGAAATCAACACTATTTCTCAAAACGTTGCCAAGGACAGTTAATTTTACAGAACCGACCTTATTGTTATTTTAAGTTAGCGGGGCACATTGAGTCAAATCATCTCACTTGAAGTTTTACACTTCATTTTACACTTCCACGTCATGGCTCCGCCCAGTGTTTTGATCACAATGTGGGTCGCTACAGTTAGAAGTTAGTGAATTATGTGAGAATAGTCCATATCTTCTGATTCTCTCTGTCTGTACGTCTGCATCCAATCACGAGGAATGGACGTCGATCCCTGAAGCTTGAATGATGCTCATACAGGGATTGTCATGGCTGTGATCACAATGATCTACCGTATGGTTCGCCAGGCCACATACGGACTCACTCACACCTACGGGCGATTTGGAACAGCTAATTAACCCACTGTGTATGTTTTTGGACTGTGGGAGGAAACCAGAGTATACCCGGAGGAAACCCGCACAAGCACAGGGAGATCATGCAAACGCCACACAGAAACGCCCAGGCCGGGAATCGAACCCAGGCCTTCTTGCCGTGAGGCCGACGTGCTAATTCCTACGCCACCGTGCCGCCATCTTCTGATTACAAGCCAATACAGTGGTTGAATGTGAGCAGTCACACCCCTTCCCTCCAGTCGCCTGAGGGATTCAAATTATTTCTCACAAGTTAGCCTCACCAAATGCTCACTATGTTGTTGTCGTCACTTTTTTTTATCATATCTGGGATTGGTTTATTTAAGAAATAAAGTACATTTCCATCAAGAAAAATAGCTCAGGGATTTTGAATCAAATACTTTGTTGAACTTTAAATGTGATTCAAGTCGCATGTTTAAAAAGCTAAAAATTTCTGCCAGTTTCTGGTTAATTATTCCAAAATGAACAACAAATGGGTTCAAAAATTTGATATCATTTTAATGATTACAATATTTTGATTTACTGTATTAATCCCACAAGGGAAATTACCCTGAAATTAGCCTGTATGCCACACGGTTTTCCTACTGCTTCAGAAATCGAACCAACAACCGTTCGGTCCCAAAGCAGCTTCTCTCACCATAAGTCTACGTTTGCCTAAAAGTTGCAAAATGTTCTCAGACAGTTCTGTACTATGAAATAGTACCAATAACCCAAAATTAATCATTTTGGACTTAATACCAACTTTACTGTGTTGGTCACAAATATAGACGAGAATTTTGAACATTCGCGTATCTACACATTTTGTCAACAGAGTTTGGGGAGAAATAATGACACAACTCCCTTACGTACATTTCATTCAACAAATTTTCTCGTTACATGTACTAAATTTTTAAGGAGTATTAAATTTGATTCCACAGCCCTTGTTCAGTATTCAAAATTTATTCACTCATTTTCATTTTCAGGGCAGTGGTAGTCTAGTGGTATAGGGCACTGGATCGCTGATCCAAAGGTTGGGGGTTCGAGTCCCACTCTCCACAAGATTGTCACTGTCCCCCCCCCCCAGTGCGGCTAACTGGGTTATCAAAGGCGGGCCATGTCTGTCACTGTCTATGGTGAGCGGTTCATGTAAAAGAACCATTGCTGACTTTCGTAAAGAGTAGCTGCAAAGTCGTCAGCGTGTTTCTGTCCCTTGCTAAAAGGGTTGTGACAGGAAGGGCATCCGACGTAAAAACCTTTGCCAAATGAAAATGTGCAAATCAGATGATTTGCTGTGGCGACTCCTGAGTAAAAGGGAAAAAGCTGAAAGGAAGACAGACAGACAGATTCACTCATTTTCAAAGACAATTCTAATTAAGGTCACAGGGAGGCTACTGCCCATCGCAGTGGAGGGTTGGTGTGTGTGTGTGTGTGTGTGTGTGTATACACTCTGGACAGCTTGCCAGGCCATAACAGAGCACCACACACAACCTTAAAATTTATTCATTATTTAAAAAGTTTCACCAGCATTGTACAACCGTAAAAAGTATGTACAGTACAACTATTTTAAATGAAATTGAGATTACTGTGTGTTGATAGATTCGTGTGTAATGCCTATTTGCAGTCAACCATGTGACAATTATTTATCGTTCATTCATATTCTTTAACCGATTAATCCTAATTAGGGTCGCAGGGAGGCTGGCGCCCATCCCAGCCAACTCCCGGCGAGGGCAGAGTACATCCCCAGACAGCTCACAGCTATGTGTAGCTACTCTTGTCGAAAGTCAGCAATGGTTCTTTTACATGAACCTCACACCACATGCAGTGAGAGACATGGCCGGCCTTTGATAACCCAGTTAGCTGCACTGGGGGGACAGTGACAGCCTTGTGGAGAATGGGACTCGAACCCCCAAGCTTAGGATCAGTGATCCAGCACCTTTACCACCGGGCCACTACTGCCCAATTATTTTTTTAGCAATTATTAATAAAAATTTGTATTTTTTCATATTTTACTCACCCTTAAATAACCATAAAACTAAATAAAGTACATATTGTATCTAATTTATAGCAATAAGTCACCGTATGGTAAATAATTTTGTAGGTAAATTGAAAAACAACGTAATGGAACATATACGACTTGCATTCAGCCATCATGTCGAACCCACCTGGCCTATTCTGTAATATATGTGTTTTATAAGGGGGTGTGGTTTAGGCTCATAATTTAAACTGAATAAATGATCATGGAAAATACCTTTGTTGTGCTAAATTGTTTGGAAAGTTTTCCACGAGCACCTGCTCCTCCACGTCGGGTGTAGCCCAGAGTTTTTTTGTTTTTTAGAGAATTCATATCCCCGTTTGGAGGTAGCTTTAGTTCAAGGAACAAGACCTAGAGGTTACAATAGGGAGGAAAAAACCCCTGAAAATTCCATTTGGTAATTTAAAGCAACACAATCCACAAGCACAACCTTACACGGCATTTAAGACAGACCTCAGCGACCTCCTCTGGACTCGTCAAGGAGAAGCTGTGACCAGCCAACTGATAGGCCTTGTTTTCCAGGTCACTGAGTTTAGCTTGCATTATATGTTTCTGAGCTTCGCATTCGGCGACGCTAAATCCAATACCATTCAGCTCCAAGAGAGCCAAGCAGTACTGATTAGGCATCTCTACTCGCTGGAATACGTCTGGCAAACAGAAACACATCATACAACATGCAACTGAGTAACTACATTTAAAAAAAAAAAAAAAAAAAAACTATGTCTAATTGAACCAAATTATAAAATCTGAAAAAAAAGCACCTGAGAAACCATCTTTGTCCATGAGCACATTGAGTTGGGTCATGACTCTGAAAATCAGAACCGATTCAACAGAGGCTCTGTATCGACCAGAGTGATTTTCATCTCCATATATTCCTAGGCTTTCCACGCCCTGTCCTGGGCTTATTCCTTCCAACAGTGGTAGATCCTGTGGGGTGAAGTTCATCACCATGTTGTGAAGGGTGCGTTCCTTGGAACTTGGATCCAGAAGCCAACAAGCAACCTAAAATTAAAGTTATTTCAGAGTTTTTTCAACAGCCAGCACATCCTGAACGGTTTAATTTTTTGCACACCAAAGCAACTGATGCCAATAAATAAATTTATATTAATTAACAACACGTTGGATATGGCGGCCATTACATTTAGTCTATATATAGTATACAGGGATCCCTCACTTTTCCGCGGTTAATGGGGACCGAGACTCCCCTGCAATCGCTGATTTCTGCGAAGTAGGATCAACCCCCCCCCCCCCCCCCCCCCCCCCGACTGACGTATACGTACATGTATATGCGTATATAATACCAATAACTACATATTCAACACTATAAATGCTTATAATAACAATTAAACATTGAAAATAATGCACAAGATGTAAATAAAATACAAACACACACGCAGATGCACAACTCGCATAAAAATGTAAGTAGTTTTGTTGGGTTGTTTTTTTTGTTTGTTTGGGTTGGGGTTTTTTTTGGCATAATTGACTTTGTTTTGCGGCATTTTCTGTAACTTTTACTGTATGTTTCCTTATTTTTAATTTTTCGATGAATATTTTTAAAAAACCAACAGAAACTGAAGCACGACGTAGCGAGGGATCACTGTATATATTTCAGTTTTGTTTACGTTACCAATTACTTACAATTTAACAACTATAACTTAAGCATGCATTACTCTACCAACTTCTCTTTCTCTTGAATTTAAAAATTCACCAAAACAAAACTTATGTTACCGAGAAACTGGAAAGTGCAAGACTTCCCTACATTGTAAAACTTCAGGATTTTGCCCACAGTGTATTTCCACTGTAATGAATCACTACAAAAATAACTTTTTTGATGAGGCTATGATTAAACTGAATAAGTTATAACACATATAATAAGTACATTAATACAAACCTATCATATGGATTATAGCCTAAACTATAGTCAGAGTTGCCGTTATAGAATATTAATCAACACCTGACCAATCTGAACAAACCATTACTTTGACAAAAACATAGATTGCATTTGATTTCCTCACCTTGGGGTCTTCAAATTGGCCTTTGATTGAAAGTCCACATGCCAGGACTAGAGTCTTATACACCTGAACATAGTCGTAAGTAACAGTCACACCCTCAGCACCAGAAGTGGACCTGTTGACACAGGCCTGAATGCTACTCATCCTCGTTCTCACTGCTAGATTTTCATCCAGCGGAGGTGGTGCTAAGCTTGCACTCATATCTACAGGAAAAATATTTTTTCATAAATCTAATTTACATACAGTTTATAAAAATATGATTGTAAATTTACATTAATACCTGTGTCTGCTGCTTCCTGTTGTAGTGATATGTAATATGCATCTTTTCCTCCCCAGCATATCGATATGCCAGTTACAGTTAAATTCTCATGTCCTTTAACGGCAAAGCCATCTTTTCTTTTGGTTCGTCCTGGGCTGGTTGCTTTAAACATAAGCACAATGAATAAAACACTTGGTGTGTGCTTTTAAAAGAAAATAATCAGCGACAGAGTGGTGGGACTTGACCCAGTGTAAAGCAGCTACCAATGGTTCTCAACCTGAAGCTGATCATTGTCCAATTATTGTACATTCTAAGGTGTTTACTCTCTTTATACCACAGCAAGTTTAGTGGTCAACATTAGTTATTATTACGATTATTAATTAAAGAAGGTCACAATATTCAGTACATATTACCTTTTTATAGATACATATACAGGGATCTCTCACTTTCTGCAATTAATGGGGACTGAGACCCCAAGCACCGGAAATCACACACCCATGTGTGTGTGTGTGTGTGTGTGTGTGTGTGTGTGTGTGTGTGTGTGTTGACCATGTCTTCTTAGCAGAGTTATAATCTTACAAATGTTTATGGAAGGTTAAAAGCCTGAGTCAAGAAATAAAGCATAAAACAACAGTAACACTGTCCTTTACATGAAAAGCATCATGCTAGATTCAGCTCTATAATAGCCATGGGAGGGAGCTGCGTCATCCCTCCTAGCCAATGCGAGGCCAGTGGGGCGGGATGTTGGGAGATGGCCAATAAGAGGCAGCTGCTTCATCCCTGCTAGCCAATGGGAGGCCAGTGGGGCAAGCTGTTGGAAGATAGGCAATGGGAGGTAGCTGCGTCATCAATCCTAGCCAATGGGAGGCCAGCGGGGCCGGATGTTTGAACGTCATTGATGGGAGAGCAGCTCGTGCATTGTTTGAATGGCGCGTTTTAATGTTTGGATGGCGCTTTTTTGAATTTTTAAGATGCCGCTTTCATAACGTGAACTTGTTTCGTATCCAGTGACAAAAATTTTAGGAAAATGGATTTCGTAACCTGCATTTTTCATTTGGTGAGACTTTCGTAAAGTGAGGTACCACTGTACAGTACATACAACCTTTTTTTTTTTTTTTTTACCAAATGTTGGGTTAAAAGATTAAGGTCTAGTACTTTTTAACCAAACATTTAAAGCTGCATTGTCATCAACCATCGGATCACAAACTCTATTCCTGGAAAAACCCCTGCACAGCATGGTTTAGTGATTCCCTGTTCCAAGCACACCTGATTTAAGTAATTGTTTACAGTAAACATATAAATTTGGCCACTGCCTTAGAGCATAGCTCCCAACAGATGTATCTTAATAGTCAGGGTTTGCTTACTACCTCCTTTCTAATTTTTGCTTTCATTTATATAACCTTGTCTTGTTATTTTAGTTATCCGTTTAACAAGTTCATTTTCTGTCAAGCTTCTGATTTTATTTATTTACATTTGTTGACCTGCTAGTCTGTCTGAAGCTAGATTGTGTTTTATCAGTGGTTTATAATCCATGTTTAAGGTTTCAGTATTGTTATGAATAAAACTGAAACCTAAAAAAAAAAAAAAAAAAAAGCAAAGAAACACACATGAAACTATAAGGGTACAAGGGACATCTATGACAACTATTCAACAGATTCTCCGCTCAGGAATTCTGCTTTCAGGTGTGATAGAACAGAACATTAAAAATACAGGACAGGGTGAGGAACCTGATTTACCCAACTATAGATACTAAGTGACTTCTTGTATCTGACTTGAAAATGCAATACTGCTGTGATAGAAGTAACATAATCTGATAAACACTTCACAACATGCAAAATTTAACCCCACCCGCCCCACCCCAGTGTTACCTTTTTGGAATTTGCTCCCTATAACCGATTCAGGTTGCCGTGTGCCATATTTCCTCTCACAGGCTACAGCCAAGGAAAACCTCTTCTTTGTTTTCCATTCATTTTCAAACGTCTCAAAAAGTCTTTTATCACTTGCTACATCAATAATAGAGAATGATTCTGGACTGCTAAAGTTGGAGCCAGATATAGAGGCATCCTGTGAAAGTTGCAGTGAAAAGTCCTCGCCAATCAGGGATTTTTCCAACGGTGACGTTGTCTTCGGTTCCTTACAAAGTTGTTGATTGTCCTCAGAGCTAGAATCTTGAACTGAATTTAATTTCAACTCTGAGTGAGCGTAATGATTTACTGGTGAGACTACAGCTGAAGTTGTTATTATGACTCGGGACGTGACAGGATCACGTACTGGTGTGGGAGGAATAAGGTCGCAGTTCTCTGGATTTAGTGTAAATACATGTCCTGCATGCTTTATATCGACATTAGTAGACACTACCTTCTGTTCTATCACATTTTCGTCTCTTTGACCTGGTGGTTCATGGACGATTGAAAACTGATCAGACCACTTGTCAAAAATGTCTTGCATTCCAGGGCTCAGTTGAAATGAAGATCTAGTGGCACTTTCGGAATGAGGCAGATCAGGTTGTATCTCAGACACGTTGTCTGTGTAACAAGGATTCTCTGCTTTACTCAAGCTATTCTTTGGTCCAGAACAGACCTTAAAGCCGCTGTTTCTCTTCTCCAGATAGTGCTCACCGATGAGTAATGAATCACCCCATTCTGAAAGGCTAAAAGAAGATTCGCCCCATTGTTTCGCTTCTTGGTCTTCCACCATCGCATCATTATTTCCGTTCAATGCCCTGCTTGGATCACGTGAACGTGTATTTGCATCTACAGCTTGGGCTCTTTCGGGTTCTTCAGCATATCTCGCCTCGTCCTCCAAAGCCTCCAAGATGGAGTTGTCATACAGACTATCAAAAAGAAAACTGCTGCTTCTGTTGGGACTGTTGTCCACAATAGCTTCAGGTGTCTTTATTGTTATAGTGTCTGAAATGTCCATTGAGTCTTTGGGTTTGGAATCCAAGTGCATTTCACGTGACTCGGTTGTCTTGTTCGTGAAATTTAGAAGGCTTTCCATTTGACTGTTTGTTAGGGATATGTTGTACTTTGGTTTGACATTTATTGAAGGCAATTCCTTTGGACCATGGTGAGAAACTAGTGATGCTGCATCATTTAGGTCCTGGTTATTTTTCTGTCCGTGTCTCTTCTCTTGGATTAGATTTTTAGTTTCAGAATTAGAGACTTGGTCAGTCCCAACATAGCTGTGTGACGTCCTAAATTCATTTCTAGTTTTTGAATTACTATTACTGTGAGGTAATTTGTCCTCTTGCAACAACATTCTTTCAGTCTGAGTATCAAGCTGAAAACTATCACCAAATTCTAATTCCCCTGTGTACAAGTCAGGAGAATTGCACTTTTGCCTTGAAAGTAGTATGACCTCAGATGCAAATTTAGACTTCGTATCTGAGCTCGCCAAAAAGTCCACAGCGCTTCCGGGACTAGAGCGAGTTAGAATCTCAGTTTGTTGTGACGTTTTCTTGTCACCCTCATTTACATCTTTAGTTTCTTTTTGAGGTACATGCATCGTGTTGAGCTCACTTGAATACTGACACGTACTTTTCATATCATCAGTTTTCTCATAAGATGACACACAGGGCTGATTGATCAACACTGCTGCCGTATCAAGACCAAAGGGAATAGATTTGTGTGGCTGATGGTTTTTGTTGATGGGTTCAGAATCGTGTCTCTTCAAAGAGGAGTTTGACATTTTAATTTGAAACTCAATGCCATTTACTGCAAATGTTTTTTCTGCTTCGGTTGTCTTTACACCAGTTTCAACTTTCGATTCAATTTTTGAATTTTCCATCCGCCTGCGTTTAGATCGTGGACTTGCAGAATGATTGCATGAGACAGACTTGCACTGTAGATCAGAACATTGGTTACAGTTTACATGAGCCGCTGATATCTCAGCAGTGTTGCAGCTTTTCTGATCAAGCTTCTCTTTGGCACTTATGGATTTTAGGACTTTGTGTAGTGCATTAGATGCCAGGCGTTGTTCAGTATCTACGGGGTTCTCTACATTTGCAGTCGAACTCTTTGGGTTTGTATGACTTTGAGCTTCATCAGATGCTGGATTTTGATCAGCTCTTATATGGTGTCCTTTTAGAAGCTTTTTCAATTTCTCAGTCTTAATGGTCTTATTAATGGATGAACCTTTTGTTGGAGACTGTGATGTGGAATCTGTTGATTTCTCAGGAAAATTATTTCCAGCCTCTGGTGACAGGGAAGCTGGGTTCCACTCGACACCAAGAAGGGCCAAGTCCTGCTGGATGAGCAGTCTGGCCTCCAACACTATCTGCTGCGCAGCCTCACTCTCAGTCAAGGCCTTTTTTCCACTGACCCAGATACAGCGCATACTTTTGCGTTCCTGAGCCTCCTCCTCGCTCTCATCCACCGCCTGCCGAGAACTATCAAAAGAGAAGTAAGCATAAGTAGGTAGTCATCTTTTATAGACAAGTGTTGACATTGGGCCCATTTACGCTCCCTTTAGATACGAAAAAGATATTTCAGTCAACGCCATCCACATACATTCATAAATTGCATCAGCATCAATAATACGGAGTACATCCACTGAGGACAGTTGAGATGGCGCTGTATAAATATGGAGACTTTATACTTTATTAAGAAACTGGAAATCACAGAGTTAACCAGGTAGACTTCGTTGCTCATTGATTTGTTGTGGACAACAAATCAGTCTTGCATGGACCATTATTTTTCGTTTTCTAAAAATATAGAAGAAATTTTATGGAAAGAAGGCTCTGTCTACCTTTAACGATGAGCAGAAATGAGCCTTTAAATTCTGAACAATTTCCAAATATGAAGACGTTGCTGCTTAAATTCAGTCATTCATCTATTTTCCAAGTTATTTAATCTTGATTAGAGTCACAGGGAGGCTAGTGCCTATCTCAGCCATCTCTGGGCAAAGGTAGGGTAAACTGTGAACAACTCATTAGCCCATTGCAGGGCCAACAAACGCACACACCCCAAGGAGCAATTTGGAACAGCCAATCAGTATACTTTGGATGTTCTTAGACTATTGGAGGAAACTGAAGTGCCCAGCGGAAACCCCACTCAAGCACTGGAAGAACCTGCAAACTCTCTATAGAAACTCCCGAGCCCGGCAATCAAAACCAGGCCTACTTGCTGTGATGTAACCACCGTCCCACTATGCCACCATCCTGCCTAAATATGTACGCAAAACATCAAATACAATTTTGGGTGAAAGAACTTATAATTTCATGCCTGTTGAGTTTCACAAATGTATTAGTTAACTGTAACTTGCCCTTCACCACCTCTCTATAAACTGTGCAACACAAGTTACCTTTTGAAAGGAACTGCTTTTCTCAAGGCTTTCTCCACGTCAGTAATGTTTGCACGCGCGACCTCAGCCACGGTAATCAACCCAGCACTATAGAGAGCTCGTGCTCGCTGGGCATTCAGCAGAGAAAGACGCACCAGATCACACAACTCTCGCTGCACTCCAAAACTCAAACGGTTTTGAAACTGGGATAGCAAGAGCTCGAGGTTGTGCCAGCCGAGTCGATTACAGAAGACGGTAACCATACCTATCAATCAGAATAAATGGAATTTACTGCACATAAAAAAGTTTTATACAGGGGTTATGCATATGTTTATAGGTCTCCGTAATAAATAAAGGGGAACCTGCATAGGTAGAAGCTGACTGCTGAAGTGACTGCAGCTGTCCGCGGCTACAGCCATATTTCTTTGCCACGACTCCAAGAGGCTCCTCGTTGACCAGGTCAAACAATACAAGAGTCGTGAAAAAACTACAACACACAACAAAACAACCCGACACTATTACCTTACAGTTGTTTCTGGGTATTTTTGTACACTGAAGGCGATTCCTAGAAATTTTCCAATTGTTATTTAGTCTGTTAGGAAAAAAAGACAAACATGCCACCATCCATTTTGATGACATGCTAGCAACCTCTCCCCAGATGAGACACCAAAGGGGGCTTCTATGCAGTGGAAAGCTACAAAGCCCAGAAGAGACAGCACGTTTGATCACAGGTCATTTCCTGAAGCTTGCGAGGTCTCTCTCAGCCAAACCAGGCTCAAGGTTAGTGACATAGTATCAACATAGCCACGGACTGCTTTTTTTATTCACGGACTTGAAAATAATGGAGGCAAGAACTTGAACAGAACTATTCAAGGCTATACAAGCCTGTGCTCGAGAGAGGAAGAGGGTTTCTCTTCAAATGACTCACCTGCTTTGCTGATAACGATTTGTTAACACTTTGTACTTTGAATGAAAAAATTGCCTCTGATTTTTGAGCCCGAGTCTCTTGGTGAATTAAACTGTGTCTGCCATGACAAACCTTTGTGGTACGTTTTAAATTTTATGAATTTAAAATATACATTGATAGACTTGATTGTCCCTATTCTCAAAGTTGAAAATTCTCTTTTTTTCAGCCACATCAGTCCTAACAGAGCTAGCAAACAGCACGCTGGATCATGGGCAGAGTGAGCCAGCCCAAGTTCAGAAAATATATATTACCGTTTGTGAATAGCCATCTGTCTGCGTTGTTTTTCTGTTTTGGCGATTAATTTCCCGCTGACAGAGCGTGCCAGAAAGCCTTCCTGAATTCCGACCATCTCTGCCACTCGTTTCATCGCGGAAGGAAGTTGCTCCCACAAACAGAAGAACTGGTACCAGTCTATTGTTGTCCAATCGACATATACTGGAGTTATCTGAAGAATATACACATCAGATCAGAAAAGTTTTTCAACTTGTACCAGAAATCAAACTTATGAATTTGGCTGCAGAGCCAAAATATTTTACCACCTCATATCTCTATTATCTAGATTTTAACTATTTTAGTATATACTACACTGGAGCATAAAAAGCAAATTAAATCAAGATTTATTTTTCCTTTTTAACTGAGGCAGGTCAGGTGAGCTCAAAGCAAAACTAAGTGCAGTGTAGACTAAACAATGTGTTTTATTCCCAATCAGAGTTTTAATACATACTACAAACTAAAACAAAATCAAACTCAGCATTATTTTTATTGTACTTGTATATTTCATACATGTCCAACCCCCTCACGCACAAGACATCTCTTCCCAAATTTCTACATCTCATTCACTGACCCGTTTGCTAAACGCAGCTTAATCATATTCAGGTTGCGTGGAGGCTGGAGCCTGTCTCAGTTGACTCTAGGCAAAGCCACGGTACACCTTGAACAGTTCACCAAACCATAGCAGGGCCAACACATGCACAACCAATCACACCCATGGACAATTTGGAACAGCCAGTTAGCCTAATATTTGGACTGTGAGGGGAAACCGGAGTTAATGGAGGAAATCCACCCAAGCACAGGGAAAGCATGCAAACCACACAGAAACACCCTCACCGAGCCCGGGATTCGAACTTGTTAACCACTACGTCAGCACTCCACCCCTTCCCGAATTTACTTGTTGCTAATTCCCACCTGTCAATTAATACCTCCCTGTCACCTGATAAGGAAAAAACACCTGACGCATGATGTTGACATGAACTGTTTACATATTCAGGGGCCACCTAACACACTTATAGAGCAAGTGCTATCCATGTAGTAAGCATGAGTTCACGGACACCCATGATTACCTGGTGATCGTTTCAAGTGACATGTAGGTGAGCGTATTCCAGCCCACCAATGAGAGCTTGGCCAGTTAGTTCTCATGGGTTCCCAGCCACAGATAGCTGTGCGCATCAACCTGGATTCAGACTTGTAATCTCCAGGATGATGGTAGCACACCTTTTCGATACATCACTGTAGAGCACTTATCTGTACATATTTTAACGAATACAGACTCTGCGGGGAAAAGTGTATTTAGTAGAGGTGTGTTCAGAAACATACCACGAAAATCTTTTTTCAATTTCGTCTTCTTTCTTTCTTTTTTACATATTTCATGCATGATAGGGGCAGGTCAGGTGAATTCTGCATGATCCAATCAAAGCTGAATTCTTTGTAGATTCCAATCTTACTTCTATAGCCAACTCATAGCATTAGAATTTAGTAGCTACGCCACATAAACCTAAATAAACAATGCATAGTATACACGATGTCTTTGTAACATAATAAAAACTAACAAAAAAAGATTTGATTGGTTTGTTCTTACATTTTAAAATGTGATATTAATTACTCCTGCTCCAAGTGACCATTTTTAATCAGGTATTATCAACTTAGGATAATTTTTTTATTCCTCAGATAATGAACCAATCAGATTGCACTGTTCCTGTGTACTACAGGAATACCTCACTTTACGCGGTTAATTGGGACCGAGAACCCCACGCGACCACTAAATTCCGTGAAGTAGGTTCAAACCCGACTGACCCCCCCACACACTGACGTATACGTACATGTATATGTGTATATAATATCACTAAATACATAATCAATGTTATAAATGCTTATAATAACAATTGAACATTAAAAAAAGCACAAGATGTAAATAAAATTTAAATACACACACAGACAGATGCACGCGCGCACACACCGATGTGCACTTCACAAAAATGTAGGTAGTTTTGATGGGAGGTTTTGGGTTGTTTTTGTTTGTTTAGGGGTTTTTTGTTTTGCATAATTGGCCTTGCTTTTGCAGTATTTTACTTAACTTTCCCCCCTATTCTTCCTTAATATACTTATTTTTTAATATGATGATTTAAAAAAAAAAAACCTTATGCCGCATGAATTGAAGCGTGAACTAGCGAGGGATCCCTGTATATACAATGGTAAGTTTTTTTTTCTTTACATGTATATTAGACATCAGGTAATTGGACATGGCACTCTATGTGTTCTCCTACAGAAGTAATCAGCTCGTATGCATTCATATGCTTTAAAGGAGTGACTTTGGAGGGACAGCTGAGACAAGCGGTGGTATTTGTCTGATTGGATACTTGTAAAATCTATTTTATTCTTTCAAATTTACTCCATTACCGACCCTAACAACACCAGCATCACCACAGCTCAGTTAATTGAGTAACACAGATACAGTAATATCGTATCACATGGCTCTCAGCTCTTCAACTACTTGAATAAATTTATTATGCTTCATACAAAATTTCAGACAAGGTAGTAGATTTGTTTGTATGATGGGAATGTTAGTGTTTTAAATACGTGAGTAATTTGCGTAGCAGACAGCGGTAGATCCTGAACAATAAATGACTCCATTAACTACTCTCATATACAGGTCCTTCTCAAAAAATTTGCATATTGTGATAAAGTTCATTATTTTCTGTAATGTACTGATAAACATTAGACTTTCATATATTTTAGATTCATTACACACCAACTGAAATAGTTTAAGCTTTTTATTGTGTTAATACTGATGATTTTGGCAAAAAAGTAAAGAAAAACCAAAAATCCCCTTCTCAAAAAATTAGCATATTTCATCCGACCAATAAAAAAAAAAAAAAAGTGTTTTTAATACAAAAAAGTCAACCTTCAAATAATTATGTTCAGTTATGCACTCAATAATTGGTCGGGAATCCTTTTGCAGAAATGACTGCTTCAATGCGGCGTGGCATGGAGGCGATCAGCCTGTGGCACTGCTGAGGTGATACGGAGGCCCAGGATGCTTCCATGGCGGCCTTAAGCTCATCCACAGTGTTGGGTCTGGTGTCTCTCAACTTTCTCTTCACAATATCCCACAGATTCTCTATGGGGTTCAGGTCAGGAGAGTTGGCAGGCCAATTGAGCACAGTAATAGCATGGTCAGTAAACCATTTAGCAGTGGTTTTGGCACTGTGAGCAGGTGCAGGTCGTGCTGCTGAAAAATGAAATCTTCATCTCCATAAAGCTTTTCAGCAGATGGAAGCATGAAGTGCTACAAAATCTCCTGATAGCTGCATTGACCCTGCCCTTGACAAAACACAGTGGACCAACACCAGCAGCTGACATGGCACCCCAGACCATCACTGACTGTGGATACTTGACACTGGACTTCAGGCATTTTGGCATTTCCTTGTCCCCAGTCTTCCTCCAGACTCTGGCACCTTGATTTCCGAATGACATGCAAAATTTGCTTTCATCCGAAAAAAGTACTTTGGACCACTGAGCAACAGTCCAGTGCTGCTTCTCTGTAGCCCAGGTCAGGCGCTTCTACCGCTGTTTCTGGTTCAAAAGTGGCTTGACCCAGGGAATGCGGCACGGTGGTTCTGGATGTTTCTACTCCAGACTCAGTCCACTGCTTCCATAGGTCCCCCAAGGTCTGGAATCGGCCCTTCTCCACAATCTTCCTCAGGGTCCGGTCACCTCTTCGGGTTGTGCAGCGTTTTCTGCCACACTTTTTCCTTCCCACAGACGTCCCACTGAGGTGCCTTGATACAGCACTCTGGGAACAGCCTATTCGCTCAGAGATTTCTTTCTTTGTCTTACCTTCTTGCTTGAGGGTGTCAATGATGGCCTTCTGGACAGCAGTCAGGTCGGCATTCTTACCCATGACCGCAGTTTTGAGTAATGAACCAGGCTGGGAGTGTTTAAAAGCCTCAGGAATCTTTTGCAGGTGTTTAGAGTTAATTGGTTCAGATGATTAGCTTAATAGCTCGTTTAGACTACCTTTTCATGATATGCTCATTTTTTGAGATAGGAATTTTGGGTTTTCATGAGGATTAAAACAATAAAAGACCGGAAATATTTCAGTTGGTGTGCAATGAATCTAAAATATATGAAAGTTTAATTTTTATCAGTACATTACAGAAAATAATTAACTTTATCACAATATGCTAATTTTTTGAGAAGGACCTGTAGTTGATATTTCAGAGATGAAAATGTTGATGTTCTCTTTGGGAGTAATGAGGATGTATAGGATCAGGAATGAGTACGTCAGAGGGACAGCACATGTTAGAGGCTTTGGAGACAAAGTCAGAGAGGCTAGAATGAGATGGTTTGGACATGTACGAAGAAGGGATAGTGAATATATGGGTAGTAGGATGCTGAAGTTGGAACTACCACACAGAAGGCCTAGAGGAAGACCAAAAAGGAGATTTATGGATGTGGTAAAGGGGGACATAAAAGTCGTTGGCGTAAGAGAAGATGTAGAGGACAGGGTGAGATGGAGGCAGATAATTTGCTGTGGCGACCCCTGAAGGGAACAGCCGAAAGGAAAGAAGAAGAAGAAGATATCGTTGATATTTACCTGGTAAAGGATATGGAGATCATTTTCAAGAACAAAGCCTTTCATTGCTCTCTGAAGGTCAGCAAAAATGCCCAGAGCTTCTGGTGGTGACAGAGATGATGACAGCGTGGCAGAACCCAGATGAGTAGGACAGTACTTTTCTTCTGCAAGACCATAGCACATTTACATAACACAAATTAGGCCAAACAGATCTGCTTTACCTAAATGACTCCTCACCATCTCCATCCTTTTGGATGTGAATAAACTCATTATCCATTAGCCACTCCATACAGGCTTCAATGGCCCCACGGCTCCGAGCTGTCCCAGGCTGATCAGGTTGCTCCGAAACCATGCTGGCCGCCAGAAGAGTACATGATGCATACATTCTCACCTCCTCTGGTGTGTTGGCAACTTCACCCACTATGATCTTATAATAATGGAAATAAGAGGTTTGCAGTCATTAAATTTTTTATGCTTTATATCTAACCAAAACACAATACACCCCTAAAGATACGAATTGTAGAGTCTGCGGGCCTAATCTAATGAAAACTATGTGACACTTTAACTGACAAAAGCCCTAGACCTTAATCTTTTGACCTAACATTTGGTTAAAATGTTATACGTACTATCTAAAAAAAAAAAAAAAACATAATCACTAGTATAAAGCGAGTTATAATTTACAACAGGTGTGTCATACTCATTTTCACTGAAGGCCACGTCACAACTCCCCCCATTTTCTCCCTTATTTAGTTGTATCTAATTTCCATCCATCAAGTACTGTACTACCTTCCCTATCACACAACCACCACCAACCAGGGAGGGGTGAAATCATGCACACGCCCCATCGATGACATGCGACACTAGCCACCCACCTCTTTACAAACTGCTGTGCATGCATATTTGGTGGTGGTCTAACACAGTGTTTTTCAACCTTTTTTGATCCAAGGCACTTTTTTCACTGAGAAAAAAAAAAAAAAATCACGAGGCACACCACCAGAAAGAAATTTTTAAAAATTAACCCCTGTAGTCTATATTGACGATATAAAGACATTCATCAAAGTGTCTTGAACAGGAATCAAATAAACACAAAGAAAAACGTATTTCATAATTGTTCATATTTCTGCTCACTCATTGTGAAACTGGTATTTGTTTGGATGAATAGAGTTGATAACCTGATATGAATCGAAGAAAGACACAAAGCTGTTCCTCAACATCTCTCAGTCTCTCTCTAGGTTTTTGTTTTTATGGCAGTCAGGCTTGAAAAGCTCACCTCACACAGCTATGTGATGGAAAATAGGAGCAATGTCAAAATAGGTTTGTTTGCCAGAATGGGGAACTCTTTGGCAGTCGCCAACCAAAAACTGTCCAAAGCTAGAATAACAAAGCTTGGTATTAAACCAGGATTCTCTCTCAGTTCAGTGAGTTCCTCCCGCTATCGTAAAGTCATGTCCTCTCCACCAACTGATGCCGAGCTATATGGGTCCCTAATTCAGTCCAGGCATTCAGTGGAGGCTGAAGAGAAATAAAATCACATCACATCTTCTCATGAAGAGTTTTTAAATGTTTAACTATTACCTCACCAAGCAAAGGCAAGATTCCCCTGCATTGTGTGAGTGTGAACATTTCAAGGTGGCCACTTTCCAGATGTTGCCAGAGTTGCACCTTTGAACGAAATCTGTTTATCTGTACTTGTAAGCAGGTTTTTATTTCAGCCTGTATGTGTGTATACAGTTCATTCAGATGATGAAATAGAATTAGAATCTTTCCTCTTCAAAAACTTCCCATCACTGTCACCGTATGGACTCAATACATCACTAATTCTCTTGTCTCAAAGTACAATGCAATTAGCTACTTGCTGCCACCTACTGATAGGGAAGAGTCTGTCTGTCTTCCTTTCGGCTTTTTCCCTTTTACTCGGGAGTCGCCACAGCGAGCCATCTGATTCGCACGTTTTGATTTTGGCAGAGGTTTTTACGTCGGATGCCCTTCCTGTCACAACCCTTTTAGCAAGGGACAGAAACACGCTGACGACTTTGCAGCTCCTCTTTACGAAAGTCAGCAATGGTTCTTTTAAATGCCTCTCACCATAGACAGTGAGAGACATGGCCCGCCTTTGATAACCCAGTTAGCCGCACTGGGCACAGGGAAGAGTATTACATGGTTACTCTTCCAATCACTCAAAAGCACAGACACTCGACAACGGCATATTATTTGCGGATAATAATTAATTTGCTTTAAAAAACATTTTTTAGACCTATTAGGTGATATTTGATAATGCCCTAAGACACACCAGACAATATCTCAAGGCACACTAGTGTGTCGCAGCACAGTGGTTGAAAAACAATGGTCTAACACACTCAGAGGGAAAGTGCTATCCACCCCCCTTCTACGAATGAGCTCACAAACATCCATGCTTGGTTGGTGATCGCTGTGAGTGACAGGAAAGTAAGCACATGCCATCCCTCCCTCCCATGAGAGCTCGGCCAATTAACTACCATGGGCTCCCGGTCACTTCACTAAATTTTCTGGTGATCAATTACAAATAATCCCTGAACTTCACACAACATTAATTACCTTTCATGGTAATGGTTGAAGCAAAGAATGCATGATAATCATTCTTTAAAATATTTTACACCTGTGATTTAAAGAATGAAATGATCCCTTCCATATCAGAGATGGATTAAAAAAACCTAAGCGAGAGCAAAGTAATTCTGCAATACAGCATTAATAAAGCAGCAAGTGGACCCTCTACAGGTACTGGTTTTAAATTACCCATGTTCTCCACTTACAGTATGTTCCATACTATGCGGACATGATCAAATAGGTGGGATTAAAAAACCGTGCTCTAATATGAAGGACGTACCAGATGACTGGAGTTTAACCTCATGGTGAAAGGTAATGATTCATTTGATGCCAATGTATATGGATTGTGTTAGTGTAGCCTAGTAACAGTACATCAATCGGTACTTGTTTAGAAGTTAAAAGCACTTAAAATTCTGAGACCATGATTTTCACCTTTTAAGTCACTAAAGGTGAAAGGTAAGTGATTCACTTTAAAAAGTCCATACATGATATTCAAATTCGTGTTCTACAGTAACGACATATCGGTCAGCACTCACTTTGAAGTTATAAGCAAATCTAGCTAAAAATCTTTTGAGACCCTGGGCTGACCTTTATCTTTGACACAGATGTTCCAAAATCAAATTTTCTCTGGTACTCAGGTAGGGTTTTATCCACACTAAGTTTGGTGAAAATTCCTGCAGCGATAAGGTCAGGTTTTACCATTAGTATCGTAATCACCAGAGTTTGGTAGTATCTGTAGGTTTGTCAGTTTGTCCTGAGAAAAATCTGGAGTATTTTAAAAGGAAATACAGTAACTAACTTTTTTTTATTGTAAATGGGTAAAATATATAAACTGTAGCATATAAATAACTTATAATAGGTAGTATTGCTGTTGGAACCTCCAGAATGGCTCGGAGCATGCTGGTCGTGACTCCCTCCCCTTCACGTTTCACCAGGCAGCTGCTGATAGGCTTCAAGGAGCCTTGGATTAAACTCATACCCTTCAGACGTTCAGACTCCTTACATACCAGAACACTCTCACCTTGGAGAAAATTTAGACATATAATCAATATAAACACAAGTTTAAATGAAGGAGATCCATTTAGGTGACAGCTTTAGATTCTATTACCGTTTTATAAATTTAGGAACAAAGGGCCTTACCAACAGTGTCCACCCCTTTACGTCCTGCTCGGCCCACCATCTGTTTGTAGGTCAGTATATCCAGCAAATGTCCATTAAACACCGGGGTTCTGATAATCACACGCCGTGCAGGCAGATTTACACCAGAGGACAAAGTGGAGGTGGCAATCAACACCCTGATCAATCCCAGCCGAAAAGCACCTTCTAGGATGTCCCGCTCATCAAAAGTCAAACCTGAATAATGAAACCACAATTAATTACAAATAAAACTGCTTATTGATGAGCTTATTGATGTGTTCTAATAATCAAACATTATTAAATTGATTAGACCCGTGTCAAATAGACAGAAAGTAAGAAAATAAATAAAACAAAAAGAAATTAAGGAAAGAAAGCTATTCATTCATTCTGAACATTGGAAACATAGTGTACATTCTTTTATACAGTAAGCCCCATTTTTCACGATGGTTCAATTCAGGCCCTTCCCGCGGATCATGAAAATCCGAGAGTTATTGACGCGGTTTTAAAACCCTACGTATGATATTACATGCGTGAAAATATGCTTCTTAAACACATTCTATAGACAGTCTTACTCATCAATACTGTAATAATGCAGTAAAATGTCGTAAGGATTAAGTAAAAACTTTTTAATTTTGCACTGTGATAAAATTTATTGTGATAATATTTATTATAAAGCGTTTAGACTCCTTACCAGAAGCTAGAGAAGATGCAGGCTTTCGAGGGACATCATAGGGCTTAAATAATCATTAAAAACATACTAAAAAAAAACATGAATTCACAATTCAAGCAATCAGGTTGATGGCATTTGTGAAGGAGAGAGGGGAAAAAAAGAGGTGTACACATCATCAGCAACCAATCAGCAGGAGTGAGAAACAAAAGCTCTCAGCCATTGGCTAAATTTGAATCACGTACCAGTTACTTCCGGGTTTGTGGCCAATCTGCGGGGGCACGAGCTCTGAACCGCGAATGGTCAAGGGCCTACTGTATTTTTATCAGTGTAATGAAAACGTGTCCAGGGTTAAAACAACAGGAGTGTTAAACATGTTAAACATATAATAGAGAGTCCTTTTAGCTTTGTTTTGTTTTGTTTTCTAATTGTAAGGTTTCTAATAGATCTTTTGGAATTGTATAAACTATGGTGAAGGTGTAAAAGAAACAGACAGAAAGAATGAATGGCAGAAAGAAAAAAGAATGTAAATTCATACATATAATACTATTAACATACATCATATTCCATGAATTTTTGTCACGGCTGAATTGCTGAACCCAGCACACGAAAGACACAAACAGACTGACTCAAAGAAAGATGAATAGGGAAAGGGAAAACTAACAAACAAGCAAAAAACATTCAACTATGTCTGCTAATCAATCCTGCACTCTGATCTGAAGAAAAAAAAAAATGTTGTTTCACCTTTAGCCTTGGTCACAGCATGTGATCATTATGCCATCGTTTCAACAAACTTAAACAAAATAACATTTATTTCCATCCAGTTTTGTGTTAATTTTAATTTACTGGTACCCATTTATACTGCTGGGTGAACAGAGGCACACTTGTGGTTGAGACCTTGCCCAGGGGTCTTAGCACAGTGAGGGTCTCAGTGGGATTCGAACTCACAACCTCCCGATCATGAGCGCAGCACCCTAACCACTACGCCACCGGTCCCACAATTTTTAATTACTTTTTTATTATTATTATTATTATTATTATTATTATTATTATTATTATTATTATTATTATATTGTTTACTGGGTTTGTGTAAGGTCCTTTAATCATAGAATTTTATGTATTTATTTTATTCCAGTTTGTGTGTTGTTGATTTGAGCCTTCTTTTCTGTTTGTAACTTGACTCCTTAAACACTCCATAATAATATGACGTAACCAAAATTTCCTCTAGGATGTGAGGTGTGCATCTGTGTGTGTGTATTTATATTTTATTGACATCTTATGCATTATTTTTGAATGTTTAATTGTTATTATAAGTATTTATAGCGTTGAATATGTATTTATTGATATTATATACACATATACATATACGTCAGTCGGCGGGGGGGTCAATCCTATTTCACGGAAATCTGTGGTTGCAGGGGGGGGGGGGTCTCGGTCCCAATTAACCGTGGAAAGTGAGGGATCCCTGTACTGTGTACCAAAACTCTTAATGAGACTTAAAGGGAACACCATCACACAGTCCTCAGACACTTTACATTCAGAGCTCATATACATATCATAAGTTTCGCTATTTCTTCTTCTCTTCTTTTCGGCTTTTTCCCGTTCTCGAGAGTCGCCACAGCGAATCATCTGATTCGCACATTTGATTGGGCATGGGTTTTTACGTCGGATGCTCTTCCTGACATAACCCTTTTAGCAAGGGACAGAAACACGCTGACGGCTTTGCAGCTACTCTTTACGAAAGTCAGCAATGGTTCTTTTACATGAACCTCTCACCATAGACAGTGAGAGACATGGCCCGCCTTTGATAATCCAGTTAGCTGCACTGGGGGGGGGGGGACAATGACAACCCTGTGGGGACTCAAACCCCCAACCTTAGTATCAGTGATCCTGCACCCTATCAAGTAGACCACCAGTTTCGCTATTTAAACCATAAAAATCTTGTTCAGTGTATTTTTACTATGTTGCCATGTAATATATAATAAAACAATTATACGCCTCAGACTCTGGATGATGCTGAATTGAACAGTTCACGTGAGCTGTAATCTTAGGGACAGTTCAGCTACATCCACCTCACCAATGGTACAGGCAATGAAATCTAATTTAAACTTTAGTTTGTTTCGTCAGATAGCTGACTTATATACTGCTAATGAAAACACAAACAAGCAAAACAAAAACAGGAACATCTCAGAGACTATTCGGCAACACTCACCTCACCTTTGGAGAAAAATTGTCAATTCTATTTTTTTCATTTGAAAATTCACTGCTAACTGTGGCACTCTGATTACCTTCTTCACTGTATAAAAATTTTGATTTCAATAAAGTTTCACAATTGTGACTCATTAAAAATTGTTTTTCTGTAGTCTTTAAAAAATTCTGTATAGTTAACTAAACTCTGATGTTAATGATGATGTAGCTACATGGTGAAAGGCCATCAGGGAACTGTGCACCTCATGATTTTATCAAGGCCTTGCAGGCTTTGCAGGTCGTTCCTCGACCTCTAGTCCCAGGGACTTTTCAGAAATATCCACCTCACCCTCAGCACATAATTTTCAAGTAGTGAGCAGCATGGTTTAAAAACACATTTAGTGCAGATAATGAAATATCATTAAAAACTGCAGGTAGCATGACCTAGACAGGTAGCCATGCTTATCTAAAAAAAATTTTTTTTTTAATTATATGGGGAAACTGTAGCGTACTGTACAACTATCTATGTTCTGATGGAAAAGATAAAGTACCTGCATGATGAAAGGCCACGCCCCAGGGAACTGTACGCTTCAGGATTTCATCAAGGCCTGCAGGTGTACGTGTTAACTGTGCTACAACATCCTGGAGACCTTCAAGGTTCAGAGACACTGAGTGCCCTCTAGATTCTGAGTGCTTCTCTAAATGAACTAAAAAAAAAAAAAAAAAAATGACTGAGTGAATCAACTTCAGCACCGTTCACAATTTATGACCTCCATTTAAATCTCACTTTCAAAATGGACAGATTTTTATTTGGTTTTGAAGCATAAAAAATTACTGTGATTACATGAACCTTAATGTTGCCTGACTAGGAATGTACTCAATCTATTAAAAGAAGTCTTATTCAGAAGTAGAAAGCTAAGCCATCTCATTCAACCAACAAAAACCGCATAATAGCACTTTTTTTTTTTACACACTTACAGCTGACAAATAGTATTAAGTGGGCTTGTCAGTGAAACTTAGTGCAGCTACACAATTGGAAATAAGAAAAAACCTCACCTACTTGGATAATGTCCATATAAATCAGTAATATGAAAAGTCTAATACAGTGGTACCTCGACCTACGAAATTAATCCGTTCCGAGGGCGAGCTCGTAAGTCGAAACGTTCATTAAATGAAACAAAAATGCCCATAGGAAACAATAGAAAACCAATTAATCTGTTCCAACCCCATCCCAGACTCATACAACCTGCCACAAACATGTATATTTGACCTAATATATTAAAGATAAACATGTAAAAACTAAAAACATTTCATAATAATAATAATACATGTACTGTACATTAATATTAATAATAATTAATAATAAAACAAGAGAAACTGTAAGTAAATGTCATGTTTAATCATATTCACACTGATAAGCTGACACACACACACATACACACACACACACACACACACACACACACACACACACACAGTAGAGATGATGCGTGTAGGGCGCTGGAGGGGTGTGAACTTTATTTTTCTTCCTCTAGGGGGCACCACAGTAAATAATTGAGAAGCACTGCACAGGGCATTCTCGGAGTGCGGAGGAATACACGCGTAAGAATACGAGGCTAATCGGCCTGGAAAAGCAATTTCCCCAGCAGAGTTCGTAAGTTGAAAATTTGCTCGTTGGATGAGGCAGATTTTTGGTGGGATTGAAGCTCATATCATGGAAAATTCGTTATCAGGGACAACTCATAATTCGAGGTACCACTGTAATCTGATGACATAGCTTTGGTTAATGGTAGAGGAGTGTTAAACCATCTTTATGGTTTAATGGGTTTGGGTCGGAGCAGGATAGTGTTACATACCATGGTGGTGAAGATTGTAAAACTCCCTGGCAATGCTGTCTGCCAGCTTTTCACACCAGTTCTTGGAGGGACAGAAGAGTAACGCAGCGTGACCGGCCTGCACCGTCTCAAAGCAGAGGCTCACAATGTGGTCATCATCACCCTAAAAAATGCAAGACCATACTTCACTTCTTTCCATTTTACAGCTGCATACAGTATGTGCTATATACAGCAATGCGTGTGCAGCAGTGGCGTACAATATGTTCAAGGCTATATGCTTAAATTCTGACCTTAACAGGGAGAGCAGGAGTGAAAGGCCTGACAAGATTCATGGCACCATCATATATGTTGGCACCGATCTTGACCCACTCCAGCAGTGGGACAGGACGGTAATCTGTATGGTACAGATCAGCGTTTAACCAGCGGGCAAGGAGATCCAAGTTTGGCAAAGTTGCACTCATTCCAACAATCTGAACACCATCAGTGGAGCTTTTATGAGAGCATCTACAGGAGAACACAAAACATGTGGTTGGCATGTAACACTATCTTATGTGATTACTGGTTCATCATCACTAACAAACTTAGCCAGAAGTTTTCACTCATCTATAATTTTTTTTTTTTTTTTAAAGGGAAGATGTCGAATTTCCGAAGCCTTAGCTGTTTATATCTACATGTGGAGCAGGTCTGCTCTCATGGAGGCTACCATCTAGCGCCGCCATGTTTCTATAATAGCCCAGAATCATACAGGATTCAAAAGGGGAGGAGTCTGCAATGAAATTTCAGCTGGTTGGAATCTGAAACCTCACTGACAGATACGTCATCTTACCTACTGCATCTTTAAATGTGGCATTACAGCTATGAGCACACATACCCCAGCCCAAGTAGGTGTTCTCAAACATCTGTCTAAATTAGACTTGTAGCAAATAAAAAAAGGATTCGTTTGCATTAAATTATTTCACAGCAAGAAGACCTGAATTTCATTCCCAGCCTGGGCGTTTATGTGTAGAGTTTGCATGCGCACCCTGTGCTTGCATGGGTTTCCTCCGGACTCTCTGGTTTCATCACACAGTCCAAAAACAGGCACAGTAGGCTAACTGGCTGTTTCAAATTGCCGCTAGGTGCGAGTGAGTGTGAATGATTGTGTGTTGGCATTGTAATGACCTGGTGAGCTGTCCAGGATGTGCCCTGCCTTTGACTCAGTTGAGATGGGCCCTAGCCTCCTGCGACCCTGTTTAAAATATTCCCGCAGTATAGCTGGAGATACCGGTGAAATACTTTATAAAGTGACCTACTTCTCTGCGGTTTTCTTTGCAATGTACTGGATTTTAGTCAGCAAAAGCTCCAACAAATATCCACGACCAGAGTCACTCAGCATGTGCAACTCATCTACCACGACAATCCCTAAAAAGACAAAGAAAAACAGTAGAACCTCCACTGCACATCAGTATACGGATTATATATACAGTGATACCTCTGCTCACGAACATAATTGGTTCCTAGAAAGTGTGTGTGAGGCGAAAAGTTCGTCTTCCGAACATTTATTTCCCATAAGAAACCATTAAAATGAAAATAATCCGTTCCCACGTCCCCATAAAACATAATTTTCTACTAAATAAGCCTTAAAACTACACAAAAATATACCTTATTTTATGTATAATAAATGTCTATTTTATTGTAATCAAAGAAATAAACTGTACTGTATAATAAAGTGGTTTTATTTACCTTTGTGATGGTAGTTGATGGCTTGATGGAATGGAGTGGGAGGAGGAGGGAGGGAGGGACTTACTGTTTGGAAGGAGAGTTTGGAAACGCCTACTGTTTGGAAACACGCATAGCCACACACGCACCCTTAATAGCTTCCTTGTTCTTAAGGATGGTGGTAGAATTAGCGTACTGGTACTGGGACGCTGAGTCACACAAAGGCACACCTCGTTCGTGTTTTTCAATGATCTCCGCCTGTGGTGGGGTCTTTTTCGGTCCCATAATAGCAAAAGTACACTCAATATGGTCCAAAATGTCTCGCAAACACAAACCACTTCCGCATTCAAAGAAAGGGGGTGACGAACTGTGACGCCGTGGCGTCGTCAGCTTCTCGTGGCCGCCACCGTGGCGCTGTTCGACCGCGTGGTTTGGTTCGTCCGCCGAAAAGTAGTTCGTCAGCCGAGACTATATTTTCGCGAATTTAAAGTTCTTGAGGCGAAAAGTTCGTGAGCTTAAGCGTTCGTCAGCCGAGGTTTGACTGTATATATATATATATATATATATATATATATATATATATATATATATATATATATATATATATATATATTCGTGGTACCTCACTTTACGAAATTAATCCGTTCCAGCGCCTTTTTCGTAAACTGCTTTTTTCGTAAGTTGAACCGCATTTTACATGTAAAACACATGATTCTTTCCAAGGCTCCCAATACTAACCCCTAAACCCTTTAAAAATGATAAAAGTACACCAATTTTGTATGAAATATGTGTTAAAAGTAAAAGAAAATTAATTATTTTTTAAAATCTCTCTAACTACGCATGCAACGCTTTAAAGTCCGGGGGGTGCTGGTCTGAAGAACCCTCAACCCCACCCTCCTTCACGAGGTCCTTAAATATAGTGGTTGCTTTTTCCGAAATAATCGCCTCCGTCACTGCATCACCGCTTTTAATGCTTCCTTCTGCTTCAATATCGTCCCGATTGTAGAGGGGTTTCAGCCATACTCCTTTGCAATTTCACTCAACCGAATCCCACTTTCGTATTTTTTATCGTCTCCTGTTTTACTTTCATTGATAACGGAGCCCGCTTCTTCTTTTCTTTTTAGTCTCACCGGGAATCACTTTCTTGGGGCTCATGATTAATAACGAAAAATAACTCTGCAATAAGCACACTCAAAAAAACTCACAAAACTCACGAATCAACAGTACAACTGTCCTTCACGCGTGTGTGTTGAACAATTGGGTCGAAGGCACACGAAAAGAATTATGGGTACAGTACTGTATTATGGAGATTCGGCTCCCTCCTAGCCAATGGGAGGCCAGTGAGGCGGGGTGTTGGGAGACAACCAATGGGAAAGCAACTCGCGCATTGTTTGAATTTTTAAGATGATGCTTTTGTAACGTGAACTTGTTTCTTACCCAGAAACAAAAATTTTAGGAAAATGCGTTTCGTAACCTGCATTTTTCGTTTGGTGAGACTTTTGTAAAGTGAGGTACTACTGTGTGTGTGTGTGTGTGTATATATATATATATATATATATATGTGTGTGTGTGTGTGTGTGTGTGTGTGTGTGTGTGAAAGCGAATAAGGAATAAAATAATATCAGTCCATTTACCAAGTAAATGCATTTTTTCCTCTTCAATAAGCCTGTTGATGAGCCCATTGGCTTTCTCGATAGTACATACAGCCACATCGAGTGCAGAGAAACCACCAGCTGCTGAAGTGCTTCCCATATAGCCTTCAACTCGCACCCCTGCCTCCTGAAACACATTCTGGAAACAAACAAAATTTCGAAACACTTAAAAACAATGTTAAATGACCTGACATGAACTGACATGGGGGCCATAGGCTAATGGTTAGAGAAGCGGCTTTGTGACTGAAAGTTCACTGGTTCGAATCCCAAACCAGTAGGAAAAATGCATGGCTGTGGGTGAGTAAGATGTACCTTCATAGCTGAAGTGCTCTTGAACAGGGCACCTAAACCCCAACTGCTCTCCAGGTGCCCCTAATGTGTGTAGCAACCCACTGCTCTGAGTGTGTGTGCTAGCTGACTTTGGATGGGTTAGATGGGATTAATACAGTATGTCAACATTTAAAAAGTGTATAGTGTATAAAAAGTGTATTATTGAAATGACTGACAGTTAAAAAACTAACCACACAGTTTTTCCGGGGTGGGGGGTGGGAGTGGATGGGTTGGGGGTGGGAGTGGGTGGGTGAGGGGGATCTGAACTGGCTATAAAAGTGTTCTTGATATGTGGGTATGATGGTTATGGCAAATAACAGAAGGAATGTAACCAACCTGTAGATAAAACATTTTCTCTCTGGCCACAGAAACAAAAGGGAGGATGAATATGGCTTTACGTCTTGTCTCGAGAACTCTTTTCAATATTAATAACTCTGAAACCAGCGTTTTTCCAGCACTTGTTGGAGCTAAAAATAAATAAAAGGACAGCAAAGGTCACAAATCTGACATCGTTAAAGAATTATTTATGCATCCCACATCCTTCTCAATATTACTTCAAGAAGTTAAAGATGGATGGATTCATTGTACACAATGTAAACACTTCTTCTCTTCTTTTCCTTTCAGTTGTTCCCTTCAGGGGTCGCCACAGCGAATCATCTGCCTCCATCTCACCCTATCCTCTGCATCTTCTTCTCTTACACCAACTACCTTCATGTCCTCCTTCACCACATCCATAAATCTTCTCTTTGGACACAATGTAAACACCTTCGCCAAAAATAGCACAACCTGATTTTGTTGCACCTTGTGATTATCACATGTATTCATCATGGTATTGTTTTTATAATGTCAGGTCATAACGTCAAAACTTTTATTGCAGTCCACAGTTGCAATAAATTTTTATTCAATTCCCATGTTGATGTTGAGCGAGCTCAAACACTCCAAAAAGTCTTCTCCAGCAAACCAAAACACCTTCACTGAGATTAAGGGGCGGTGTCATGGTTGTTTGACAAAAAACTCTTTCACTGAGGGCCATTACACTAAATTTAATGGTGGTCGAGGGCCGAATAAATCACTGAACATCTGTTCTAAAAATCGACCGTGAAACCCATCACAAAATGATGTGTTTAGAAATTTGACCTCTTTTCCTCTTTAATCACATTTTAAGCAAGCATGCAATCTTTTTTTGAGCCATGAATGACTAGCTTTTTACTTGAAAAAGGCTGCTGCTGCCACCTAGTGGAATGGATGATGGCTGGAACGGACGATGAATTAGGTTTCATGGTAATACGTACAGTACTTGATCCACAGGATGCACAACAATCATAATCTTTGAAAACTCATACATGCCACATAAAATGAGTTGGCGGGCCGGATTTGGCCCACAGGCCTTGAATTTGACATCTGTGTGTTACAGAGGTTGGCACTGTCCGAGTGCTTCTTGTCAAGTAGCTGAGGAAGACAGAAAGGTTGATTTACCAGAATACACCAAATTGTTTCCATCCAACACTTTGCCCAGAGTCAGACATTCAGCCTGCCACTCAAACATCTGCTTCACTCCCAGGTCGTGGTATTTGTCAAGAACAGCTTTGGGCAGCCCCCAGCTCGACAGCAGCAGCTTGTCTGATTGATCAGCTGGAATCGCCATGTGGATGCTGTGCCCTGTTTTGTTCATAATAATAATTATTATAATAATAATAATAATAATAATAATAATAATAATAAACAATGAACAGCAACAATAATAAGAAACAAATCTCTGAACACCAATTTAGCATACTGCAAACATTAATACATTTAGTCATCTCCATTAAGCATGCTAACAAAATCACATTAAGTGGCTATTTAGTCAAACTGAGGCCTCGAACGCTGTGAACCTGCAATGCTACCCACCGCATCACTGTACTAGCTATCATTCAAACTACGTATATACGTAAACCATCACATCCTCACTTCAAACAAGGTCAGATTTACTGACGGTTTCTAACACTGAATGACGTACTCAACTATAAAATTAAATTCACATAAGGGTAACTTGGTTAACTCCACAAGGGATAATAGACACATGGGTAATTCCATTACAGAAAATCGGACTTGACCAGGCAAACATTATTTTCAGTTATAGATTCAGAAAGGTTTATGCAGAACACAAACACAAGATGTTTCTATGCACAAGGCCAGATTAACTGCTCTCGCCACCTCTACATACCATGGCGGACGAATGCTGGAAGCAGTGGGGTGTCTTGCTTTGACTCACTGAAGATGCCTCCATAGTCAATGTACTTCAATTGACCCCCCCCCCCCCCCCGACCACTGAAGTATATGTACATGTATATGTGTATATAATACCAATAAATACATATTCCACACTATAAATGCTTATAATAACAATTAAACATTCAAAAATAATGCACAAGATGTAAATAAAATATAAACACACACACACAAACAGATGCGCACCTCACATAAAAATATAAGTACTTTTGTTGGGGGGTTTTGGGTTGTTTTGTGTTTTTGTTTGTTTTGGGGTTTTTTTTTTGTATAATTGGCCTTGTTTTGTGGCATTTTCCTTAACTTTCCCCCTATTTTTCTCGAATTTCCTTTTTTTTTTATTTTTTTCGATGAATATTTTTGAAAAACCCGCAATGCACCGAAGCCGCAGAAACTGAAGCTTGAATAGAGGGATCACTGTACATGTACTTTTAGAAAAAGTCTGGGCATGTCGGGGGATTAGAGGAAACTGTTTTCTAAGATTTCCTAAAACGGTTGAAACTCTGAAATGCCTAGAAGAGTAGAATTTGATGTAAAAGCATCAATAATCGAATAACTTTATCTTTTCCAAAGCAAATCAGCAAAATATTTCAGAAAAATAATTTTTATCTGCAAGTTATGTTAATAAATCAGACGTAATATCCATGATGCAGAATTTTGTACGACCCTGAAGCCAGTGCTCCCAAGTGCCTCAGCACTTCTAGTTCTCTAGTGCACTCAAAATATTATCAAGTCTACTAGCCCATACAGTATACTTTGAGTTCAGAATCATGTATCGTTGTTCTTTTCAGAGATTTTAAAATAAAGTTTTATGAAATTTTGACGCATCCTTTTCTTGCAACATCTGTTACACTTGCATTTTTACTTTCATAAAAAAAAAAAAAAAAAAAAAAAAAAACCCAGAAGCATCACTGAAAATGACCCAGCGGTGGGCATCTGGAGTTCATGCATGCTGAACAGAGTCAATCGTGCTTCTCCCCCAGGTGTGTTTACGCTGATCTGCAAGGACGGAGGTTCTCTTTGATTTTTTTTTAAGCAGTTTATTGGCAAATTGCCTTTTGAGATAAGTGTGGGCTGATTTAAGCACACTGTTTGTACAATGTCAAACAGGTAACATTCATTATTTATGAGTAAACATCAATATCATGGAGTCGGTGCAAACCTCAAACAAAGAGCATCTAATGTTTCTCAGTGCCTTTGGGGGTAAACACTTTTGATTAAAACTGCTTAATGGGGCTGAGTGCATAATAATCCCACCTGCATCTATTGGCGAGCTGCACAGGGAGCTGAGATCCAGGCCAGGTGGAGGAGTAAGGACAGAGATGGACAGATTCCCATGGCTCGGCTTGTGGTGCTGGAAACCAGATTCCTTTTTGGCAGCAGCGATGCGCTTCGGACAAAACAGTATGTAATCCTTCTCATTGGTCGCAGACTTGTTGTCAGAGGATTTTTTGTGAGGTGAACAGTTTTCCGTCCCACGCTGCTTTCCTGTTCTGCTGCTCTTGGTTTCGCTGAACAGCAACCTTTGAGTGAGGTCCTTCCAGTCCTTTGCTTTATTTGCCTGCATTTTAGTTCTTCCATTTTGTACTAAGGGTGACGATGGCTCTGAATCTGAAAGCCCCATGTCTTCGACACCCTGTTGACCATTTTCACTGATTTCGGGAATGTGAGCTCTTTTCTCAGGTAAACCAGGTTCTTTCACAGGAATACCATCTGTTCCCTTCGTCATGTTGGATCCTTTTACCTTCCTTGCACCTTTCACTGAAGTTGTAGTAACAGGCATCAAGTCTTCCTTTTCATTCTGCTGAGAGATTTTTTTAGATTGAGAACAGAAGTTGGAATAACAGTACATTTGTGTCAGAGCATTTACACTTACAATAGCTGGAGTGTTCTGAGCTCCATAATCTGAGGATTGAGCACAGTGGAGAAGTCTCGGTCGTCTATTTGTTGCTTTTTCACCCACAGGTAATCTACCAGACAACAAAGATCTCAATGTCAAAGGAATAAGACACTAGTGGGTATTCATTCTTAGAACTTTTCAAAAATTGTACAATAGACAATTATTATGTTTGATATAAAACACAGCATTGTAAACAGACCCACAAGAATTATATGGACAAAAATATCAAGATAATGTCAATCTTCAAACACCACACCCCACCAACAATAACACACAAACATAAAACATGTATTTTTCTACTTTAAGAAAGTAAACCACATCCTCAAGCCATGGACAGTG
Organism: Plotosus lineatus; assembly: GCA_024760905.1. Taxonomy (NCBI): domain Eukaryota; kingdom Metazoa; phylum Chordata; class Actinopteri; order Siluriformes; family Plotosidae; genus Plotosus; species Plotosus lineatus. The sequence goes on along the minus strand of CM045735.1, from coordinate 15,883,941 downwards.
GTGGCCTAGTGGTATAGGTGCTGGATCACTGATCCTAAGATTGGAGGTTTAAGCCCCACTCAGCACAGGTTGTCACTGCCCCCACCCCACCCCACCCCAACCCAACCCCACCCCCACCCCTGCAGCTAACTGGGTTATCAAAGGCCAGCCATGTCTCTCACTGTCTATGCTGAGAGGTTCATGTAAATTAAAAGTACCACTGCTGCAGCAACCCAAATTAGGATTAAAAGTTTACATAAAATGAACTGAACTGTTTCTCCATCCAACATGTATCAATATTTTAATTTAATAATAAAGTACACAAACTTTTCATCAGTTTATAGCTAATATCCTTGTTGTATAACATCCACCAAACAAGTTAATTTATTCATTCATTTTCTGAACTGCTTACGAGAGGCCGGAGCCCCATCTCAGCTGAATCTGGGCAATGGCAGAGTACACCCTGGACATCTCACAAGGCCATCACAGCCACAAAATAAGTTAATTCCTGTAATCACTTTGGTCTTAGTAGGCATACAGACTACACGTCTATACACTAAAGGCAAAAAGTACTGACACTGGAGACTCTTTGCATTTACATGGTATAGTAAGGTAGGTCTGTTGGGCTTTTTGCACCCGAGCCGACTGGCTCATCAGCTTATCTGGTTTCCATAGCAACTAGGAGTTCAACTCCTCCTGGATGGGACTGTAGTCCAACACAGGTTACCTGGTACCCATTCATACTGCTTGTGTGGAGAGATGCACGCTTGTGGTTCGGACCTTGCATGGGAAAGGTCTAAAGGGATTCAAACCCACGATTTCTGGATCATGAGCCCAGTCCAGCCCTAACCATTACACCACTGGCCCCACATGTACTTACATACAGTACAGTCTGTAATTTATTTTCTTTCAAACATCAATGACCTCTGGACTATTTCTGAAGTCTGAGAGCCCTGGTTTTAATGTACTGTACTCACATCAGTGATTAGAATATTATGAAAACATTTAAAAGTAAGATACTGAAGTGCTTTGTTTACCCATGTTTCTTTGTTATCGGATGTTGTCCGAGGTAGAAAGTCCTTGATGAAAAATTCATCACACAAACTGCCAGTTACTGTCGTGAAGATCCACGATCAGGAAAAAACATTTCTCATTTAATCATATACATTTTTACAAGGTCGAATTAAAGTTTCCAATATTATGTATCACCATCATTTCATTTTCGCGACGCTATTTCCGCTCTCATGTGATATTCATGTACAGTATATTAGTTTTATATTTTCATGCACCGGTCGGTTTAACATCTAAATATTTCCACCTTTCTTCAGACCCTTTCATATCGGTCTTAACACCTGGCTGACTCCAATTCGCGTGTTTTCATAAAAAATAAATACGGGTTTTTTGTTTGTTTGTTTGTTTTTATATATATACACAATAAGCGCAAACAAACCAAAACAGTTTAAAAAGTCCGCGGTGTTTCACCATGTTTCTCCGGGTGGGTGCACACGCTCTGAAATAAAGGTTCCGGGGGAAGGGCCTTCATACAGGGAGAATTCTCGGGCAGAATTTAGCAATTCAATGAATTCATTTTTAATTTAAAATATTCATTACTGTGTATAGACTAGAAAAACAACACAGGAAAAATGCCGTATTGATTTATTTTACACAGTAGAAAAATCCTAATGACAAATTATACACTGTATTAAATTATATAGCAGAGTGGTGTCATGGTTTGGGTGGGTAGTGGTGGTCTAGTGGTATAGGGTGCTGGATCGCTGATTCAAAGGTTGGGGGTTCGAGTCCCACTCTCCACAAGGTTGTCACTGTCCCCCTCCCCCAGTGCAGCTAACTGGGTTATCAAAGGCGGGCCATGTCTCTCACTGTCTATGGTGAGAGGTTCATGTAAAAGAACCATTGCTGACTTTCGTAAAGAGGAGCTGCAAGATAGTCAGCGTGTTTCTGTCCCTTGCTAAAAGGGGTTGTGACGGGAAGGGCATCCGACGTAAAAACCTCTGCCAAATCAAATGTGCGAATCAGATGATTCGCTGTGGCGACTCCCGAGTAAAAGGGAAAAAGCCAAAAGGAAGACAGACAGACAGAAGTGTGTCATGGTTTGCACATCTGCTTCACGGCAAGAAGGTGATGAGTTCGAGTCTCAGGCTTGGGTATTTCTCAGTGATGTTTATCCCTGTGCTTGCTTGAGTTTGCTCCATGTATACACCACTGTCCTTCCACTGCCCAAAGAAATGAACATTAGGCTAATTTGACTCCTTTTGCATATTGTTGAGTGTGAGTCACCCTGAGATGGTCTGGAAACTTTTTCATGGTGAACCCTGTCTCCACTCAATGTCAGCTGAGAAAGGCTCCAGCCTCCCAGTGACCATAATAATAGGATTAATGAGTGAGCACCTTGTCGAGCTGCACATTAGAGTTTGCATTGTTAACAATTTGAGTGAGGTCCAAATAGGCAATCAATCTCTCTCTTGCTCTCGTACACGTTCTCCTCCCTTCCACCAGGTGGCACCAATGAACATCAAACTGATCTGGGTTACCACCAAAGACGAAGTCAGTGTTTCCTGTTTTTCCAACCAGACGCAACCTTTCAAAAGTTTATTCGGCATTTGTGTTGTACTGTATTTTGTTCATCTCTCAAAGTATTCATGAATACGAAGAGAGTCCTTCTAAGTTGCACTGTTATTTCTCTGCAGGACACTCACTTTGTGTATCCCTGCTGTGAATTCTGTCTGGCCAAGTTAACAGTGGAGTGTAACTTAAGGTAAATTATTCCTACTTTTATTATATAATATAACTTGGCAGCACGGTGGCGTCGCGGGTGGCACGTCCGCCTCAAAGCAAGAAGGTCCTAGGTTCGATTCCCAGTTTGGGTGTTTCTGTGAGGAGTTGTATGTTTGTGTGGGTTTCCCCGGGGTACCCCGGTTTCCTCCCGCAGTCAAAAAAAAAAATTGGCATTTTCAAATCGCCCGAGGTGTGAGTATATGTATGGTGGTGCGAGTGTTGGCCTGGTGAGCTGTCCAGGGTGTACCCTTCCGTCGCCCAGAGTCGGCTGAGATGGGGCCCCAGCCTGCCAAATTAGAATTAAACAGTTCAGAAAATGAATGAATGTAAAAGTGTTCATTCAAAATATGTAAGTTTTTTTTTTTTTTTTTTTTTAATATTTCGCTTTTAGCTTTTTATTCCACACAAGCAACAGTTCTTTGTTTATTTCTGACCTAATAAAGCGTTTGAGAAAATTCCAGATTAATTATATTTAATTTGATGCAAAATTTAGCAATATATTATGTGTTTTAATAATTATCGGCATCATTTTTTTAAATAATCTTTTTATTGACTCAATCATCAGACATACAAAAATCTCAACATGTAACCTCTTTTTGGATCAAAAATCCAGATTTGTGAATTTTCTCATCTTGGAACTGTAATTTTCCATTTTGAAAATGTGGATTGTAAAGGAAGTATAAACTACAAACGAAGAAGATCGTAGGTTCGGGCAGTGGTGGCCTGGTGGTAAAGGGCGCTGGATTGCTGATCTAAGGTCGGGGGTTCGAGTCCCACTCTCCACAAGGTTGTCACTGCCCCCCCCTTCCCCCCCAGTGCAGCTAACTGGGTTATTAAAGGCGGGCCATGTCTCTCACTGTCTATGGTGAGAGGTTCATGTAAAAGAACCATTGCTGACTTTCGTAAAGAGTAGCTGCATAGCTGTCAGCGTGTTTCTGCCCCTTACTAAAGGTTGTGTCAGGAAGGGATCTGACGTAAAAACATGCGAATCAGATGATTCACTGTGGCGACCCCTGAAAAAGGGAAATAGCCGAAAGGAAAAGAAGAAAGAAGATTGTTGGTCGTGTAAAAATTTGTGGGCTCACAAGCGCCCTCTGCCATGAGTCAAGGGTACTCTTTGCCTCACCGAGTAACTTTTTTTTTTTTTTTTACTGTGTTTCATGATTAATCTGCAGCCTGAACACATTACAGAAATACATGTTATACATTATCCACATTATAATAAGGCAGAGCATATCATCAGTGTTTGAAAGCAGTTTATCTGTGATATCTGTGATAGCAACACATTGCTCGCATACCAGCACAGTTTTTGAGGGATTCCATGATCCACAGAGAGGCACAGCAAAGTGCTGCCTTATTACGCAGCTCCTCACTTTATTTAAATGGGACATATTCTGCTATTATTGATTGAAAAACATGTAATAATGGATTTGAATGGTAAAAGGCAATACAATACATACCAGCTGACAAATATTAGCCTTTATTGAGAGAGAGAGAGAGAGAGAGAGAGATTTCCTTTCGGCTTTTTCCCTTTTTCAGGGGTCGAATGATTTGCATGTTTGATTTGGCATAGGTTTTTACGTCGGATTGCACTGGGAGAAATATTAACCTTTATTATATTTTATAATAATGCACGTGACTGGGCTAGACCCATATTAATGTGTATCAGTAAAAAGTTAACATGACAGGCGGGGTTATCTGGTGTCAGTATAACCCAGTTTGTCCTAACAGTGATTCAACTTGAAGCTGTTGTAGATTTACTGTAAACTTATTTTCTTCTTCTATTTATTTTACACTCCACTTTTGCAGTCATATGTTTGTTCTGTATTTTATTGTAACTCAACACAATGTGTAGATGATATTGGTTTGTGCTAATGCTATAGATTGAAATGGAATATCTTTAGTTATTTTTGGTTGAAGTGTTGTAGTAAGGTATGGAAAGTACTGTATTTTTCATACTTTGGCTGAAGGTGCGACTTATACTCCAGAGCGATTTACATGTGAAACTGTTACATATAATTCTGTTCATCATAATAACAACGAACCCGAGGGCACTCTAGGCTTGGGTACCATTACCTGCTGATCCTGTACCACTGAAGAAATGTCCCCAAAAAGAAAATCCTATTCTGCGGATTACAAGCTGCAAGTAGTGAAATATGGAGCAGAAAATGGTAATCGTGCAGCAGAAAGAAAGTTTGGAGTGAACGAGAAACTTGTGAGGGACGGGAGAAAAGCGGAGATTATTATTACTGCAATGAAGAAAACAAAAAAAGTTAATCGCAGGCTAAAAGATAGATGGCCACAGCTAGAGGAAGGAGATCGCACATGGGGGTCTGAGCAACATGCTGCAGGGAGAGGCTTGTCAACGGCGCAGTTTCGTCTCCACGTCCAGGTAGTTGTCAAGAAGATGAATATAAATAACTTTGCGTGAGGACTTTCTTGGTGTTACCGCTTCATGCAACGCAACCCCCTCTCTCTATCAGAGCGAGGACCACAACGTAACAAAAACTGCCAACAGATTTCCAAGCCAAGGTAGACAGATTCCATGAGTTTGTGACTTATAGTCCAGTGCGAGTTGTATATGTTTTTTCTTCATTATGCTTTTTTTTTTTTTTTTTTTTTTTTTGGGCCAATGCGACTTGTACTCCGGAGCGACATATAGTACTGTGCTGTCAACTAACAGGGTGCTGATGGAAATTGGACTACTGTTGGTCGAAGAAGGAGAGGCGGGAGGCGTGTCCGTAAGCAGAGAGAGAAGAGGACAAAGTCAGAGAGGCTAGATTGAGATGGTTTGGACATGTACAGAGGAGGGATAGTGAGTATATTGGTAGTAGGATGCTGAGGTTGGAACTACCAGGCAGAAGGCCTCGAGGAAGACCAAAGAGAAGATTTATGGATGTGGTGAAGGAGGACATGAAGGTCGTTGGAGTAAGAGTAGAAGATGCAGAGGACAGGGAGAGATGGAGGCAGATCATTTGCTGTGGCGACCCCTGAAGGGAACAGCAGAAAGGAAAAGAAAATATATCAAAAAGATATAATACCAGTGTATGTTTCCAGGTGAAGAGTGAGTGCGGCCAAATATTTACTTTTTTTTTTTGTATAGAGGCCAAATTAAAGTCATCCTGTCATGTGTATCTCAGATTGTTTTTATATACATTTACATCTACAATAGTTTTGTAGTGTTCCTTATCTTTTGAATAGTTTTTATTTAAGTTGAGGTTTGTTTTCTTTTTCTTTTTTAAGAGGTGGGTAACAGCCAGAGAGAATTAGATGTATATGGTGATGTAGAGGTTAGCACATCCGCCTCACAGCAAGAAGGTCCTGTTCAATTCCCAGCTTGGGTGTTTGTGTGTGGAGTTTGCATGTTCTCCCCATGCTTGCGTGGGGTTCCTCCGGGTACTCTGGTTTCCTCCCACAGTCCAAAATCATGGACAGTAGAGTGTGTGTGATATACAGATGCTCCCTGACTTACGTTCATCTGTTTTATTGTCCGGAAAATATGGTACATTCTTTTTATACATTTCTGTTCACTTTAATGTATAAACATGCATCGTTTCACATTATCATGTGTCCCGCTGTGGTTTTTGGGAGAGAAAATGCTTTTTAATTCTGAAAACTCTAAAAATTAGTTATGAGAAAATGTGATGCAAACCTCAGGGAATCCTTCATTTTCCGAATGAATGAATTGTGATGCAAAAAAATGAACATACACTTCACTGAAAACTTCGCCATATTGATGGTTACACGCAGATTTTCACCCAGTTAAAAATTGTGTGTATGTGTGTGTGTGTACACATTCTTTTGCAGAAGCCAGTGTCTCAAATGTGGATCCATGTATGACCTGCAGAATGTTGAATACAGATTCAGACTGTCACTTAAAGTGTCTCGAGATACAAGTCTGTTTGGAGTGACAGTGTTTGGAGCTTGTCTGAATCCTTTTTTTGGTGTTACAGCTACTGGCTTGCAGAGGTAGGCTTTTTAAATTCACAGGATCTACACCCTTTCCATTTGTATTTTTTTTTTTTTTTCATAAATTTAGCTTTTTGGTGTCATTTTTTCAGATTTCTGGAGACAGAAAAGTTTGATGGGCTGCACACTTTACACCAATTCCTAATCAAAGCTGTGGAGGATTGCTTTATTGGAAAAAATTTAATATTTGGATTTAAGGTATGCTTGTCTCTTCAGTCTTTTCTTTGCTCTTATATTTGAATTAAGTTTTCAAGTGATTGGTTAACATGTCCGCCTCATGGCAACAAGGTCCTGGGTTCGAGTCCTGAGCTTGGCGAGGGTATTTTTGTGGGTAGCTTGCATGTGTTGTGGGTATGAAGTATTTTACTAAAATTGTTTAGGAGTATGTTTATTGAGACAGTGAAAAGAAAACCATCTAGACCTCCTGTGGAACTACAGCGAAGCTTCTGCTGTATGGTTTGTACTTTTATCTGGTTTCTCTCAGATGATGATGATGATCCTTTGGAGTCTGTTTCCGATCAAAGTTTCTTCCTTGTTTTGATTAAGGAAGATTTTAATTGTCACCATCACTGCAGGCATGCTCACTGGGGATGTGTAGTGTTTATAGAACAATGTTTAAATTATTTTATCTAATTTGTTTTTACTCTGTAAAACGGCTTTGCGACAATGTCAGTTGTAAAAAGCGCCATAGAAATAAAACTGAATTCAGTTGAGAATACAGGGATCCCTCGCTACTTTGCGCTTCAATTCATGCAGCTTCAGTGCATAGTGTTTTTTATAAATATTCATTGAATTAAAAAATAAGGAAATTAAGGAATAATAGGGGTAAAATTAAGGGAAATGCAGCAAAACGTGGCCAATTATGCAAATAAATAAATAAACAACAAAAAAAAAAAACAACCCAAAACCCCACAACAAAACTACTTACATTTTTATGTGAGGTGCGTATCCATTCAGACAACCATTCACATTCACACCCAGGGGCAATTTGTAATAGCCAATTAACCTAATGTTTATGCTTTTATATGGCAGGAGGAAACGAGGAGTACCTGGAGAAAACCAACGCAAGCACAGGGACAATACAGGGATCCCTCACTTTCCGCGGTTAATTGGGACTGAGACCCCCCGCAACCGCCGAGTTCCACAAAGTAGGATCGACCCCCCCTGACTGACGTATACGTGCATGTATATGTGTATATAATATCAATAAATACATATTCAACGCTATAAATCGGGGGTCGGGAACCTTTGGCTCTTTTGATGACTGCATCTGGCTCTCAGATAAATCAGGTGGCCTTTATTAACAGAATAACTAATACATTTTTTCGCTGTCCTTTAAATAAAAATACAGGAGAAAAAAGCCATCAAATAAAACAAAAACAGATAAATAAATCTCACGCATTTAATCTATAAATCTATTTTCAATGCCACTTGTCGCTGTGTTACGCAGCGGAGAGCCAATCCTTTCTGTACTCCAGTGTGTGGGCGGGTCTGATGCCTTGAAACTCTAATTTTATTGGATTATATGCTACAGCTTGCACGAGTTGTTTTTGGGTTAAGAGGTAAATTTCCCTCATTTTTGATTCTCTCATTTACACCAAAGCTAAGCAGAGCTGGCAAGCAAAACACAAATGGACAGACATGGATAAACTTCAACCCGCAGACCAGCTGATTGCCAAAATTTGGAACACGCTTCCTGTTACATACCAAATACTGCAGCGTGTGAGTCGTGCCATATTGACCATGTTTGGCTCCACATGCACACGCGAGCAGTCCTTCTCACACGTGAAAAACATCAAGACCAACCTGCGGTCACGTTGAACAGATGGAAGCCTAAACGCCTGCATGAAGCTGAACCTCAGCACGTATCAACCCGACTACAAAGCCATCAGCAAAACCATGCAGCACCAGAAGCCGCATTAATAGTAAAAAGTAATTTTCTTATTAATAAATAACTTCGTTACAACAATGTTGTTTAAAATAAATTCAGTCTTATTATACTCTAAAATTGTTAGTCTTCTTTTTCCATTTAGTTGTATTCAGTATTAAATTATATAGATGGCTCTCAGAGGATTAGATTTTAAAATATGTGTTTATTTTTGGCTTTCTTAGTCAAAAAGGTTCCCGACCCCTGATATAAATGCTTATAATAATAATTAAACATTCAAAAATAATGCCTAAGATGTAAATAAAATATAAATAGACACACATACAGACACGCACACACACACAGATGCGCACCTCACATAATGTAAATAGTTTTGATGGAGGGTTTGATGGGGGTTTCGGGTTGTTTTTTGTTTGGGTTTTTTTTTTTTTTGCATAATTGACCTTGTTTTGCGGAATTTTCCTTAATTTTTCTTTATTCCTTTTTTTTTTTTTCAATTAATATTTATTTTGGCATAGGTTATTACATCGGATACCCTTCCTGACACAACCCTTCAGCAAGGGGCGGAAACACGCTGACAGCTTTGCAGCCTACTCTTTACGAAAGTCAGCAATGGTTCTTTTACATGAACTTCTCACCATAGACCGTGAGAGACATGGCCCGCCTTTGATAACCCAATTTGAAAAACTCGCGATTCACTGAAGCTGCAGAAACTGAAGCACGAAGTAGCGAGGGATCACTGTGTTCAGTTTCCAGCTTGTCTCTCTGGAATACACACACAGCTCACATAAATCAGATTATTAACGAGCCAAATAAAATGCAAACCATGTAGTAGAAACTTCACTACAGAGTCTTTGTCCTCGGTTATTCATTGGTTATCCTATACCTGTAATGATAATTGTAGTTCTAAATCATTACCTTGCCTAACATAGCGGTGTACCAAAGGTCATGGACTGGAAGTGAGACAACACCTAAAAGAAGTTAAAAACAGGATCACAAAGTCATGTGATGTATAGCATGATGGCCTCAAGAAGAAGCTGGCATGTTTAATACAAGTACAGTAAAACCTCCGCTGACGAACGCTTAAGCTCACGAACTTTTCACCTCAAGAACATTAAATTTGCGAGCATATAGTCTCTGCTGACGAACTAGTTTTCGGCGGACGAATCAAACCACGCGGTCGAACAGCGCCACGGTGGCGGCCACGAGAAGCTGGCCTTGCGCTCACGGCGTCACAGTTAAATCACCCCTTTCTTTGAGTGCGGAAGTGGTTTGTGTTTGCTCGACATTTTGGACCATATTGAGTGTACTTTTGCTATTATGGGACCGAAAAGACCCACCACAGGCGGAGATCATTGAAAAACACGAGCGAGGTGTGCATTTGTGTGACTCAGCGTCCCAGTACCAGTACGCTAAGTCTACCATTGCTCCCATCCTTAAGAACAAGGAAGCTATTAAGGGTGCGTGTGTGGCTAAGGGTGTTTCCAAACAGTAGGCGTTTCCAAACACGCCTTCCAAACAGTAAGTCCCTCCCTCCCTCCTCCTCCCACTCCATTCCATCAAGCCATCAACTACCATCACAAAGGTAAATAAAACGACTTTATTATACAGTACAGTTTATTTCTTTAATTACAATACAATAGCACATTTATTATACATAAAATAAGGTATATGTTTGTGTAGTTTTAAGGCTTATTTAGTAGAAAATTATGTTTTATGGGGACCTGGGAACGGATTATTCTCATTTTAATGGTTTCTTATGGGAAATAAATGTTCGGAAGACGAACTTTTCGCCTCACACACACTTTCTGGGAACCAATTATGTTCGTGAGCTGAGGTATCACTGTACTGTATTTGACGTAATAAGTGCTCTGCTCCAATAAGCGCACTCCCCAATGTTTTTTTTTGTTTGTTTGTTTTTTTTTTTTATCTCTATCTAATAACCGCCCATGTGTACTGTGAGCTCAAACTTACCAATTTTATTCGGTCAGTCTCTGTAACTATGAAATGAGGCGTTCACTGTCAGTAAAAGTGAGTTTACATGGTATTTCAAGACCCTCTGCCACTGGGGAATTATAAATGTTCATCAGTAACAACATATTTGATTGTTCCGCCCCGCTTTAAAAAAAAAAAGGAAAATATTTTGCTGTGTTTTCTTGGTAAAATGTCCAACAATCGATGAACCATTAGAAATTGCTACAGTAAAACTATCAGATGCTCTGAATGAATGGACAGATGAGACAGATATGGACCTATCAGAAAGTGATGACGAGTATTTTTCACCTGATTGTCCTGCTCACTAACTTCATAAATTTTAGCCATGTGCTTTTGTTTATGTTCGTGCTGATTGGCTCAATGTGGCATGTGCTAAAGTTGACATTTGTGTTGATTGGCTCAATTTTACTTCTGGGAAAATGTTTCACGGAACAGCCGAAAGGAAAAGAAGACTGGGAGGTAAAAGTAAGGGGTCTTTTTTTTTTTTTTTTTTTTTTTTTTTTTAAATGTATGCTGTTTTCTGTTTATTTTCAGATTTCATGTAAATAGTTTGGTTGATACCAACAAATGAATAACACAAATACTGTACCAGTAAAACTCTTTTATTGTTCTGTTATTATTCATGTTTTCCACCTCGATGGTAATAAGCACTTACCGTTCCTCTCCGCTGGTAGTATTTTAATAAGTGCCCACCCACTCCAATTTTTAAAGTGCCCTGGGCGCTTATCACGTCGAATACGGTATATATAAAAAGAAAAAAGTGGGGAGGGCGGATCGGTGCCACATTGGTTAGCATGTATGCCTCACAGCAAGAAAGCCCCCCCCCCGTCTGATTCCCGGGCTTGGGGCATTTCTGTGTGAAGTTTGCATGTTCTCCCTGTGATTGTGGGAGTTTCCTCCCTAAATCCCCAAACTCTGCACTGTACGTTTACTGGCTGTTTCAGATCACCAATAGGTGTGAGAGTAAGTGTGAATGGTTGTTTGTGTGTTGGCATTGCAATGGCCTGGTGAGCTGTTCAGGGTGTACCCAGCCCTCGCCCAGAGTCAGCTGAGATGGGCACCAGCCGCTCCATAAGCCTAATTAATATTAAGCAGCTTATAGAATGAATGACGAGATAAAAGGAAAACGGTTTCTCATCAAAGGCATTCATCTTGTTCTTCCCCATCCTGTGACAGTAGTTTTGAATCATTCCTCTGTGCTTTCCTGCCACTATGTGTAGCTACTCCCCTCTGCTGGACTGGAGTAATACTGCATGCTTAATTTAATCAGTATCTACCCAAGTTGCCTGGTCTCATTATTTTGGTTCTCTGCGGACTGTGTTGAAGGCAACGTTTGCATGATGGTCCCTGAACACAGATGATGACCATTCAAGTATAATTACCGCTTTAAAAGAAAGTGTTTCTGTGTTTGGGAAATTTTGGAAATTTGCAAAAACTAAACTGGAGGGGAAATTGAGGAAGAAATTAGATTTCAGTTTGATTTGATGAATTGTTTTGTGTTTGTGTCTTACAGCTTACCGGACGTGATGCAGAAAGCTGTTTACTTGGCGAACACACCACTGAGTCAATGCAGTTTGTGGCCTATCAAGTCATTCCTCCGAATGCGGCAAGTTTGGGCATCAGTGTTTTTGCATACTTGCAAAACCTTATGCAGGCAAATGCTCGCTCAGACTGTTCTCCAAACGCTGATAGTGAGCGGCGACAGAAAGATTCTCTGCTGAGCAGCTTTGACCACATTCTGCCTCTGATTCAAAACTCGCACTCCGAAAGCAGTAATGACGGCTTAACCCACTCATATGTATGGCAATCGGTGTCTGACCTGGTTTTATATTTCTCTGTAGAGGAAGCAAATTTACCGGAGGATTCAGTGGACGATGAAACACAAGATCCTTTGGATTTGTTGCCGTCTGATGGTGTGCATGCTGCCCAATTCGAGCATTCTGAATCAAAACATAGCGAGTGTAAAAGACAGTCTGCCTCACATGAGTCTTTGTTTCAGAATAATGTTGTGTCTTTGTCGCCTATGAAATCCGTACAGAGTGATCGTGAATCGAAAAGCCAATGCTCTAATCACTGGGCTTCAAAAGATGGACTTAATCAGGTTGCCGCATCTTTTCCTGAAAATCCACTTTTCAGTCACACCAGTTTCAGTGTAGAAGATTCTCGTCAGTCTGAAACTTTTGGAGATTCTTTTGAAGCGTCGCAGGTTGTTAATCGGAAAGTATTCCATTCCACTAATAAAACAGTTCGAACCACACCAGAAAATAGTGTTCTGCTTGAAAACATCACAATTTCTAGTGGGAACTCCGAGGTCCCATCATCACATGCTTGTTTTCCTGTTCTCCCACCATCGTGTGATGTTACCAATGCTAAGAATTCACTGGAAAATAAGAACAGAAAGCGAAAATCCTCCACATCCAAAAATAGGTGGAAACGTTCCCATGTCTCTGGCGAGTTGTACTCCTGTCACGACGTGACCTTGAAAAGAAACGGAGGTCCTCAAGTGCAATGTTATGCCAAAAAAGAACTCGAAAATAAATCGAGTGGCGATGAAGATGCCTATAATTTTTCAGTAGACCTATTTCAGCAAAGCACTATGAGCACTTTAGATGGGACTGAGAGCTCTGGCTCGGACACTGAGCCGAAAAAGCAAGACCGCCTTCCTGGTTTTAGTGTTTCTGAGCCTCGTAGCTTGGGTTTCCCTCTTGCCCCATCGCTACAGTCAACTCCCATTGTGGACCCATCCGTGCGGTGTGTACATGGACAGCGGCAGAAAGCCGGCAAAAAATGGTCGAGCTTGTGTTGGTCTGAAAAAAGAATTGCTCCAAGTCCTATCAAAGCTCTGCAAAACAACACTAATAACGTACGAGGGTCACAGGTGGGAAAACCAGCATTTGATCAAACTTCAGCAGGTGGCTTTGACCTGAAAGCGGGTGGGAAACACACACGAGGAGACTCTGCTTTAAACACCTCTATTAGTGACTATTCCCGAGACCTTTTTGATCCTTCATTCTGAATATGTATCCAATTTTTTATCTTTATGTTCAAATGATTATGGGACATATATTATGGAAGATTTTTTTTTTTTTAGTTGTAAGAACATATATTAAACAATATTTTTTAATTTGTAAAGAATCAAAATACTGTAGTTTATTGATCCCGGAGGAAATAGTGTAGGAGTGAATGATTAACTAGTGTGTCAATATCATGGGACAAAATTTTTTAACTAATCACAGTTGGCAGTGTTGGAATCGTTCATATGTCCAGTTCACAGTAAGAACATCCTGGGTTCAAGTCCCGAGCTCTGGCATTTCTGGGTGGAGTTTGCATGCTCTCCATGTGCCTGCATGGATTTCTTCCAGGTACTCCAATTTCCACCGACATTCCAAAGACCAAATTGCTCTTAGATGTGGGTGTGTGTGCTGACTCATGATGGGTCTGGTGGGTTGTTCAGCATGAATCTCTCCTTCGCCCACTGTCGGCTGTGATAGGCTCCAGTAGTATTGCCAAGGTAATAGAAATGGGTTGCCAAGGTGCTAAAATAAACCAATACCAAATAAATCTATCTGAGTGAGTATAATGGCCTGAAGCAATGACAGTTAAATATAGTGATTGACAGGGACGGATCCTTGAACCACACTATACATATTGCCAAGTAGTTTGTCCACCAGGATGTGTTCTACTGTTGTACGAGCAAATTAGTTGCATGTACTGTAGGTTAAAATCATATTATTATTTTAATTAAAAATTTTAAGTGAATAGATTATTTTTGTAGTTCCTTATAAAACAAAAAATCCAGTGTTTCAATATAATTAACCGTGTGTGTGTGTGTGTGTGTGTGTGTACATGAGATGCATATTTTTATATGGCCGATCAGTATATGGAATGTTTGAATGATGTAAACAGAATAACCCTTTTTCTAATTACGTAGGTTATATATCAAAAAGATATAATACCAGTGTATGTTTCCAGGTGAAGAGTGAGTGCGGCCAAATATTTACTTTTTTTTTTGTATAGAGGCCAAATTAAAGTCATCCTGTCATGTGTATCTCAGATTGTTTTTATATACATTTACATCTACAATAGTTTTGTAGTGTTCCTTATCTTTTGAATAGTTTTTATTTAAGTTGAGGTTTGTTTTCTTTTTCTTTTTTAAGAGGTGGATAACAGCCAGAGAGAATTAGATGTATATGGTGATGTAGAGGTTAGCACATCCGCCTCACAGCAAGAAGGTCCTGTTCAATTCCCAGCTTGGGTGTTTGTGTGTGGAGTTTGCATGTTCTCCCCATGCTTGCGTGGGGTTCCTCCGGGTACTCTGGTTTCCTCCCACAGTCCAAAATCATGGACAGTAGAGTGTGTGTGATATACAGATGCTCCCTGACTTACGTTCATCTGTTTTACATTTTTTCGATTTTACGTTTTTTTTTTTTTTTGGACCGATTCCAGAGCTTGGGGGACCTGTGGAAGCAGTGGACTGGGCTACAGGTGCCGCATTCCCCAGGTCAAGCCACTTTTGAAGCAGAAACAGCGGCAGAAGCGCCTGACCTGGGCTCCAGAGAAGCAGCACTGGACTGTTGCTCAGTGGTCCAAAGTACTTTTTTCGGATGAAAGCAAATTTTGCATGTCATTCGGAAATCAAGGTGCCAGAGTCTGGAGGAAGACTGGGGACAAGGAAATGCCAAAATGCCTGAAGTCCAGTGTCAAGTACCCACAGTCAGTGATGGTCTGGGGTGCCATGTCAGCTGCTGGTGTTGGTCCACTGTGTTTGATCAAGGGCAGGGTCAATGCAGATAGCTATCAGGAGATTTTGGAGCACTTCATGCTTCCATCTGCTGAAAAGCTTTATGGAGATGAAGATTTCATTTTTCAGCTGCACGACCTGGCACCTGCTCACAGTGCCAAAACCACTGCTAAATGGTTTACTGACCATGGTATTACTGGGCTCAATTGGCCTGCCAACTCTCCTGACCTGAACCCCATAGAGAATCTGTGGGATATTGTGAAGAGAAAGTTGAGAGACACCAGACCCAACACTGTGGATGAGCTTAAGGCCGCTATCGAAGCATCCTGGGCCTCCATAACACCTCAGCAGTGCCACAGGCTGATCGCCTCCATGCCACGCCGCATTGAAGCAGTCATTTCTGCAAAAGGATTCCCGACCAAGTATTGAGTGCAGAACTGAACATAATTATTTGAAGGTTGACTTTTTTTGTATTAAAAACATTTTTTTTATTGGTTGATGAAATATGCTAATTTTTTGAGATAGGAATTTTGGGTTTTCATGATCTGTATGCCAAAATCATCAGCATTAAAACAATAAAAGACCTGAAATATTTCAGTTGGTGTGCAATGAATCTAAAATATATGAAAGTTTAATTTTTATCAGTACATTACAGAAAATAATGAACTTTATCACAATATGCTAATTTTTTGAGAAGGACTAGTGTGTGTGTGTGTGTATGTATATATATATAAAATGAATGAGACACCCAGTGCAGCTAACTGGGTTATCAAAAGCTGGCCATGTCTCTCACTGTCTATGGTGAGAGGCATGAAAAAGAACCATTGCTGACTTCCACCACTGCCCCATATATACATATATATATATATATATGGATACCAAGAGATTTACAAAAAATAGAGGAAACTGGTTCAGAAATAGAGGAAATTAAATATTTCAGCTGTGGGTCAAGGGGGCTACAGGGCTCCTGATGCTGAAAAAATAGAATTCTGCTAAATAACGGAGATCTGGGATCCCTGATGTGTTTTTCTTGTGTAATATCATTTTGAACATGTGTGTGTGTGTATATATATATACACACACACACACACTTATTTTCAAAATACTACCTTTCAGACATGAATAACCTGACCAATCAGTGTGTTTAGTAGAAGTGATATTATTCTATGGGAAATAAATTACTAGTCGGTGTAGTAGAGTAATAGAATCCCACAGACCCAACAGTCAGGACATACCTGTGGATGTGGAATTGAATCACTAATTGAAAGTAACAGCAGTGTGGAACTCAATTCATGAGATCATTCTTTCCTTGAAAAACTGGTGCCAGTTCTTGGTTTTATTTAAGGAAGGCAGTAAATGTTGTCCATGCTGTTTCTCGAGCATTTCTCTGTGAGAAATGGCTCGTTCCAGACATTGCTCAGAACAGTGTACCTTGATTAAAAAGTTGTAAATATAAAGTGCAGCAGCTTTCAGTAAATGTTTGTGTGAAAGGTGGTCTCATACAGAAAATGCCGTTTTCTTTTTGACATACGTACTTTACTAACATCTTCAACTTTAAAAGTCAAAGAAAGAGGACCACACAAGTCGTGTACGATTAACTAATTTTATTCAGGATGAACATTTCAAAAAGCAGACAAAAACACTTTGCACACACAGACAATTAATTTTAAACAATGAGTCACTTTATTGAATATTCAGGATTTCAAGCAACACCAGCTAAACCTCTGCAAAATGTATTTTTCTTTTATTTTCCGTATTAAAGCAAATGCATTTTATTAACCAGAACTAAAAAATATTAGTAAATTCTTGGGGCTTGACACGTAGTTATTTACACAATTTGGTTTTTTTTTGTTTGTTGTTTTTTTTTTTTTGTTTGTTTTTTTGTTTTTTTTTTGGGGGGGTCCCCCCCGCTGGATCCATCTTTATCCGTTTTAACTGAAACACTCTGCCTTGTAGGAATTTTAATAGGTGGATTGGGGTATAAATTCTCAACATGTCATCTCATCAACTCGATGCTGTCATTTTCTCAAAATATCTGTACAAACATCTAATCAAGGTAGAAAAAAATCTTGGAGAATTTAAACCCAAAGTTTCATATTCTCATTGTTACACAAAGAATTCCAAAAATATTTCTTTATTTATAAATTAAATTGTACACACATTTCCCCCCCAACATACATCTTTTTAAAGTACAATTTACTTGGCATTCACACAGCACAAAAAAAAAAAAAAAAAAATCACCTGGAAATTGCAGGCAGATGACAAATACAAAAATGTATTTAAATGCATAGCTGAGGACCCTGCCTCAGAGCCAGCTTGTATAAAAATAGTCCTACAGAAACTCAAGTAACCATGAGAAAAGGAGGTTTTAAAGCAGCAGCATGGTTTTAAAATGGAATTGCACTAATTGTTTGTGACCCTTCGTCCAACTCATCCTGAACCTCCTGTTTTACCGTTACAGCCTCAGTGTCTCCCTCAGCCTCCTCCTCTTTAATACTGGAGCATAATCCCTCAGCTTCGCTTTCTTGTTTTAAAAAAGCATTTAAAGGGTTTTCTGTGAGCATCTTATTGGGGGATGGGGTGGAATCCACAAACGACGATGTCTTCAGTGTTTATGGAAAAGAAAAAGGGGGGGAAAGTGTTTTTAAAGTGGTCAGATGCTTGTATTCTTTGCAGCAGAACATTTACATTTGGAAATTAAAGGAGTGATTCAGCAAAAAAACATCTCACTCCCAACAAGTGATACGGCCCAAATCAACCAGGACATGTCTGGTGTCCAGTGTTCTTCAGTTGAGCTTCTGCGTAATGCAATCGGCTCTAGTCTTTTCCAGAACCATTAATATTATTATATAAACTACCTGATCAACATTTCCAATAAGAAAAATCATTATTTATTAAAAAAAAAAAAAAAAGCACCAACTGGAACTGTACTATAAAAAAATCTTATCCTTTTCAGCATATCACTTTTAAATCTTGGGTAAATAAATTATTTTTAAAATGTCAAACACAGCTGTCCAGTTTCACTTCTGATAAGTAAAATGGTTGCTCCCATAATGTTGCTGTGTTACACTTCATGTCGCACGCCGTTATTATTTATAAAAGTCGGCCCTCCGGTGTCTTCAGGTCTGTTACAGCACTGATAAAGTGGATGTGGTTTGAGTCAATCAAACGCTTTATTCGTTAACTACATCACCAAGAACCAGACACCAAATATGCCCCGAGTGAATTATTCCTTTCAGGGTTATGATGCACCGAGACTGACGCTAAGCATGATAATGTAATATTCTGATTTTAAATCACCGCAATAGGTGTTCATTCATTGTTCCTTACACACGGTACCTTCAAAACCGAAATGTTATGAAAAACACATTAATTTAATAACCTCACTGGGTTGATTGATTCTTTGCACACAGTAAACTACATCCGACTAAAAACTTAAAATGTGTAAAACACCATTAAAACACATCTGTTCCTGTTGTGAACGAAAGGACTGTGATATCGGTCATGATGTAACAAGCACCAACAGTATCCTTAATAATGGTGCATGACATCATGCGGTCAACAACATCAACATGCATATTCGCAATTTGGCAACAATGGACCTCAAATTTGAGCACAGAGGGAAAACCACAAATTCTCTTTCAAACCGTGGAACTTGTGTCTGCTCCTCGTCGAGCATGGTGCCACTTAAAGTGCCTTCAGTACCACAGGCTTTGTACAACATTGAGTCTCTTCTGCAATTTCCCCCCGAGTTTCATGCCCATCCCCCAAATTCCAGATTGTTAGAAAAATGCATGTAATGCTCCGTTCATTCACTACAGGGATGGCCTGCATATCTACAAGTATTCTGGTACCAGATAGAGCACTGACTCGCCTATACAACAGTCTGATATTAAATACAAAATAAAAGTCTTCTTTTCCTTTCGGCTGTTCCCTTCAGGGATTGCCACAGCGAATCATCTGCCTCCATCTCACCCTGTCCTCTGCATCTTCTCTTACTCCAACTACCTTTATGTCCTCATTCACCACATCCATAAATCTCTTTGGTCTTCCTCTGGGCCTTCTGCCTGGTAGTTCCAACCTCAGCACCCTACTACCAATATACTCACTATCCCTCCTCTGCACATGTCCAAACCATCTCAATCTAGCCTCTCTGACTTTGTCTCCAAAACATCTTACATGTGCTGTCCCTCTGATGGACTCATTCCTGATCCTATCCATCCTCGTTACTCCCAGTGAGAACCTCAACATTTTCATCTCCGCTACCTCCAGCTCTGCCTCCTGTCTTTTCCTCAGCGCCCCTTTTCTAAATCATACAACATCGCTGGCCTCATCATCTTGTACACTGTTCCTTTCATTCTTGCCGATACCTTCCTATCACACATCACACCGGACACTTTTCTCCAACCATTGAATACAAAATAAAAGTACTGGTGTTAATACACTTCCCAGAAATAATCTCCCTCCTTGTTTTCTATAGTCTAACAATGTACACCTATTTTAATACGGTGACTACCATCTATAAATAAAATGAAAACAAATGTTTTCCTTGCTGCAAAATCATCCTCAAATCTTCATGTTGTATAGAAATTTAACTCCGTTAATAATTTTAAAGATTAGCAACGACAATAAAACGATTCTATGTTGCTGTCAATCATAATACTTGCAGTGCCAGTAGGACCATTAGCAACAGTACTGCTGAGTATTTTTGTATGTCGGTCAGGCCCTGATAACATTTATCCCCATATTCTTAAAGTGTTCGTATTACTTGAGATCCAACACTTACTTTTGTGTAGTCTTCATAACACAAGGGATGGTATGTCTGGAAGAAAAGAGTGACTCATCAGTCTGCAGTCTACAATAATCATCAGACAGAATGTAATAACGAACACAGGCTTTCAAGTTCATACCTTTTCATCAACTCTGATGGCGTTCTTCAGGTGCCACTCTTCCTCGTCTTCTTCCCAGTACATCTCAAACTGCTCCTGGCAAATCTCACATGACTGGGAGCAGCAGACACACAGAAGGAAAACATTTAAATGCATGGTGACTTTAAAAGTAACACTCAGCTGTCACTCAGGCTGGGCATATATACAGGGATGCCTCATTTTCCGCGGTTAATTGGAACAGAGATCCCAACGCGATCATCGAAATCTGCGAAGTAGGATCACCCCCCTTTCCCCGACGTATATGTACTGTATGTGTATATAATATCAATAAATACATATTCAATGCAAAATGCTTATAATAACAATTAAACATTAAAAAAATAAGCTGTAAATAAAATATAAATACACACATATAGGTGGTTTTGCATGAGAAGACAACACATACATATACGCACGCAGATGCAATAATGTCAGTAGTTTTGATGGGGGGATTTTTGGGTTGTTTGTTTTGTGTTGGTTTAGGGTTTTTTGCATAATTGGCCTTGTTTTGCAGCATTTTCCTTCACTTTTCCCCCATTCTTCCTTAATTTCCGTATTTTTTTTTATTAGATGAATATTTATTTAAAAAAGAACGCAATGCACTGAAGCCGCATGAATTGAAGCACGAAGTAGTGAGGGATACCTGTACTACAATATACGAAACAAGTTCACGTTACGAAAGCATCATCTTAAAAATTCAAACGCGCCATTCAAACAATGCACGACCTGCTCTCCCATCAATGACATTCAAACATCCCGCCCGCTGGCCTCCCATTGGCTAGGAGAGGCGACACAGCTCCCTCTTATTGGCTATCTCCCAACATCCCGCCCCGCTGGCCTCCCATTGGCTAGGAGGAATGACCCAGCTCCCTTCCATTGGCTATTATGGAGCTGAATCTACCATGATGCTTTTCGTGTAAAAGACAGTTACTGCTGTTTCATGCTTTATTTGTTGACTCAGGCTTTTAACCTTCCATAAATATTTGTAAGATAATAACTCCACTAAAAAGACATGGTCAACACACGTGCGCACACACAGACACACACACACACACACACGCGCGCGCGCGCACGCTTTCCGGTGCGAGTGAGAAGAAGAAACGGGCTCGAGTGATATCACAAAGGAATATGGCCAAACCCGTCCACCATCGATACGATATTGAAGCAGAAGGAGGTCTTAAAATGTATGCTTTTATAATTTTTTAAAAGGGTTGAAGGGGTAGTATTAGGAACCTTGGAACGAATCACACGTTTTACATGCAAAATGCGGTTCAATTTATGAAAAATGCAGGTTACGAAAAAGGCTCCGAAACGGATTAATTTCGTAAAGCGAGGTACCACTGTATTATGAAACTGTCTGAGTGCCCGGATGATACTTCCATCCTAATTTCTACAAGCTGCAACTTGACTGAAGTTGTTGTTGTAATTGAGCATGCACCATTCTAATACTGAGCACCAGTTTCACACTGATTGGCCTGAACCACTGAATCAGAAGAATTCAATTCAAATCAATGATGCTTTTTTCCCCCCTTTTCATACTCAAGTTTAGCATTAGCTCCAAAGCACATCAGAAAATACTGCATCTTCAAATCTTAATCCACTTTTTTTGCACAACTGTATATACTGGGTATAATCCGTGAAACGTAACTTGTACAACAATGCAAAATTTTAATGTGCATACTTACTTCATGAACAACATCTGCCGCAGCCTTCACACTCTGGAATTCTCTCTCCTTGGCTGCTTCCTGGTTTTTCTGGACAACCTCTTCGTGTACTTTTTCAAAGAACTGGCTCTTTGCCCTTTCCTCCAGATCAGCAATTTCTTCAAATTCAATCCAGTCCTAAAAACAGACCAAGTCAAGTCAAGATTAGTTCCATTATTTATCATTACAGTATATTGCTGTAGGTGTATAAAAACACAGTGTTGAGAATACTTTCAGTAATCCTGCCATAGCACTGTATCGCTTTCTAAAAATAGCAATGCTTTCACAGTAAATCGAATTACATTTGTCTTGGGACTTACGGTGAGACTATAGTACCACCGTCGGTGTGTTATTTTCCTACTGATGTCCTTCTCCGTACGGTTTTGTCTGTAGTGCCAATCCAAGTGATCGGCGTAAATATCAGTCTGTGATGCAGTGAAGCGCATCCCACAGGAGTAGCACTGGATTCCTGTGTACAGTTTGGTGATGACACTTTCATGTCTCCTATTAAATGACACAGAACCGAGGACAGTTTATAAATTGCATAAATATAAAGTGTACCTGAAAGACTAATCAAGAAATACATACTGTTTCATGTCATCTAAAACAAAACCAGTCATATCAGGGAGAGCATCGTCATCGTCCTCGTCGTCGTCATCGTCATCATCATCTTGTTCCTCATCCTCTGGCTCCTCCTCTTCTAGTGTACTCTGAGTCTGTGATGCTGACGTAGACTCTGAAGCAAACATGTTCATTTCATAGATTCATATAAATAAAATAACAGACAAGAATCGTTTTCAAAATATAATTTGAAATAATACAGGACTCAACTGCAATATGCTAATGACTAACATATTAAAAAGTAAATATAGAAATAAAAGGGTGCTTACCACTGTTTGAATCAGTTTGTGCTGGTTTAATTATTCCAAAGTCTATCAGTTTTGCCATCAGATCATTAACATCCATTTGGCCAAGATGACTTTCAGGTTGTACAAACTGGGACCCTAACATGGAAAAAACATTTTCAGTGTTTTTTTTTTTTTTTTTTTTAAAGGCTACTTTTAAAACCTTTTAAAAATACTCAACGGATCTTACCTAGTGGATTAAAAGGTGCTGGGTTTGGTGTTCCAAAGTTCTGGGCTGGAGCAGACATAACAGGCATCTGATAAATAAAAAAAATAAATTAATTTTTAAAAAAAAAGAAAAAAGATTAAAGCACACTCAGTCTTCACTTGCCACCAGATAGGATCCACATTTGACTTTAAACTGATTACAAACCACTTGTAAAGTTTGGTACTCACATTCTGAGGGTAGTTTGTAGGAGCAGCACCAGAAAACGGCGCGACAGGCCTGTATGAATTAGGCCCCTGTGAGACGTTTGGTTGCAGATGAAATGGCACCGATGGATTTTCAAACTGATTAGGTGCTCCCATGTTAAAATTGTGGTGTGGGATGCCAGGATTTAACATTGGACCCTGATTCTGGGGATGATCAATAATCATCTGCTCTTGTGGTCTGAATGGGTTTTGCATGTTTGGAGGTCCAGGGTATCGTGGAATCCCCTGTGGGACAGAATCAAATCTTGGCATGCCAGTGGGTTGTCCTTCAAATCTCATTGGTGCTGGTTGTGCTGGGTTATCAAAGTGCATCATGCCTGGTTGATTGCCTGGCCCTTCAAGTCTCCTTGGTTCCTCATAATTCACCATTCCCGAAGAATACCTCATTGGGCCTTCAAATCCTATAGGGGGGCCTCGCGGAATACGGGGATTATCCAACCTAGCAGGGCCATCAAATCTATTTGGATTGTTAAACTGCATTGGTCCCGGGCCATCAAATCTTGCAGGTCCCGGAGGTCCTATAGGATTATCAAAACGGGCTGATCCTGGCCCTTCGAATCGTCCACGAGGCTCTGAGTACCTTATTGGTCCATGTGGCGGCAACTTGTTCTCATATCTTCCAGGTGCTTTCAGCAGTGGGGGCCTTTCAAACCTGTGCGGCCCAGGACCATCATATGGGTGTCCCTCAAACCTTGGCGGACCATGAGCAGCAGGACCATCGTATCTCCCTGGACCTGTATTTCCCTCATATCTTCCTGGAGGATGAGGCCTGGATGGACCCTCTGGTCGTGGCTGCCCCATGGGGCCATGTGGTCCTTCAAATTGAGGTTGGGAACTTACATTACCATCAAATCTTTGAGGAACATTTCCACCATCATGCCGTGGCACATGTACCTGAGCGCTAGGCCCTTCAGAAGAATGAGGTGGCGTTTGGCTAGGAGATTCATTTAGGTTTCGGCCAACCCTCCCTAGACCAGGCACCGTTTCATGCCTTGAAGGAGTGTCTATGCTGAGTGGCGCATCACCGTCCGGACCTGCATCGGAGTGAATGCTGTTCGGACTTTCAAACCTTGGACTGATATCTCCGTCTTCAAGCTGATCCAAATCTATGGTTTGGGCTGACCCTTCATATGGCAGACTTGAAGATTTCCCAGCATTATCGCATCGAACTGGACTTGGGTTTCTGAAAGGGAATCCTGTTCGAGATGGTGGTCTGTCATTTCGTCTCAGGTCATCAGAGCCCGAGAATGATTTAAAGGCCTCATTTGCCTTTTTAAGTGCTTCTGAGTGGAATGTACCATCGTGTTCTTGTGGAGTCCGATGGTGGACATTCTCTCTCAGTGGAGAACACTGGGGACCTGTAATGTGAAAGAGAGAGAGGAAAAAAAAAAGTGAACATCAGCAAATATGAATGATGGGGAGAACAAGCCCTTTCCATCCAGCACTTATTGCAATCCCCACCCATAATGCTCGATCCAAATGACAATTACCCACCCAAATCAGCACCAAGGTTAAAGACTTAAACCAAATACCAGACCCGAAGTTGGCCGCAGGAACAAAGATGTCAATCAATATCTAAAATGTTGTACAGAATATCGCTTCCTTACCAGTCAAAGTTACAATTTAATTTGGAAAATATTGACAATGTATTTTGTGTAATTTAAAAAAAAAAGCAATGAAGAAATAGAATGATTAATGTGGGTTTTTTTTTTTTTTTTTGTTTTTTTTAGGGGCAAAACATCAGAATATTTACACAAACAACCCAAGTCACACTACCCATAACACACTGGGCCCTCAGTGAACACTACGTGTAGTACCTGGGCGTAACTGCGTTCTTCTCAGCTTGGATTTGTGCTCAAGGTAAGAAAGCTCAGCACTGGATATCTGACCAGAAGGCTTCTTTCTTGAGAATTCATCATTCGGTCCCTCCCAAGAATCACAGCGCTGTTTTTCTTCTTGATACTGAAATATCTGCTTGATTTGATGGGCCACACTGAGGAATGCTTCCTGGGTTAGCTCTCCATTAGCCAATCGCTGGCTCGCCTAGAAGACAGCAGGCATGCAAAACATTTGATTACTGTGAACTAAAAACAAATACATTCAGTAGGTCCTCATCGACATTAACATGTCACACTGAATTCAATCAGGAAAACACATGAGATTTGTGCAATTGGGTGTAGATCACATCTGCAGACTAAAATCAGATTTAAGGCTGGGGTAGAGAAAACGCCTGAACCCAAAGGACACAATGCGAATAAAATGACACCCAGAAAACACGTTTTGTATTCTAATGTGGGTCACACTGCATTTAGTCAAATTTTGACAAAGTAGTGTGTTGCATGTAAGGCAGGGTAAGTACGGGTCCAATAATAAAAGCCCGATTTTAAAAACCGTTGCTTTGTTTGAAGGGTAGTTGAAAAACTTGGTTATACCTTGCGTAAAAGATCTCGCTTGCTAGCAGAGTTAAGCACATCTGGAATCTGCAAGTTAGCATCTACACTCAGACGGTGTTGTTTCGGTGCCCGTGGAGTTGGAGGTCTCTGATAGCTGTTCCACACTTTATGCCTCTGTGGACCGGGTTTGCTGTACGAGAGATCTGGGTCAGGATGCTTAAGACTGCCAATCAGAAGAACGAGTTAAAGTGTTACAATTACGCACTTAAAGACTGCCGTTCATGCCATCAGTGTGTGTAAGTGTGTGTGTGTGTACACATATATGTAGTAAGAAGCAACTTACGGTTTATTTTCTTCCCAGCCACTCCTCCATCTCTTGATGTCTTTCGAACCTTTATGCTCTAGAGGTGACGGCCTCTGTAGCGGGACCTCTCTGTGTTCAGGATTCCTATCTTCCAGTAGTCTCTTTAAACGTCTCTGCTCAGAAGCGCTCTTCTTTAGTGTGCCCCGATCCTCCCGGACGTTGGCTTGTTGGTTATCGTCTTCGTTGTGTTTGCTCAACTGTCTCGCCTTACCAGATTTTGAGGGTGGCGAGATGCTCCTCGTTCGTCTCTTTGGAGACCTCCTTTCTTTCCGTTTCGGAGAGTGTTGAGGCGGAGAACGCGATCTAGACCGAGACCTTTTCCTGATGTTTGTTTTATTGATTTTAATTTCCTGTTTTTGGAAAGTATCAAACCGGTCATGTTTATTCATAGACCCATTCACTACCTTGCCTCTGGAGTTGCTGGATCTCTGGGTATCGCTGCCTTTAACCGCGTCTTCCCGCTCTTTCCTCTCTGTACTCCTTTTCTTCTCTTTGACCTCTTCTTTCTGATCAGACTTCTCGTGCATCGGCTTTCGCAGCCTCGGGTCCTTTTTATTTACATCTAATGCTTTTGAATGTTCAGTCTCAGAGTCTTTGCTTTTATGAAGGACTCCTTTGCTCAAAGGAGGCACTGACTTAAATTTTGCTTTGTCTTCAGTCACAGAGGAGGTATCTTTCTTGGGGATTCGCATTATCTTACTTGGCCTATCTGGAGGTGCATGTCCTCTCTTTTCAAGTGTACTGACAGCAGGCGGTATAACATGGCTCTCCTTCCTGAAGGTCCCTTGTTCCTTGGTATTTAAAGTTGGTGCAGAGGCTCTGTTTAATCTCGGGTCTCGGTTTGATGGTTTGTCTGTTTGTAGTGTAGGCCATGACTTGTGTTGTGTAGGAGCTGGCTGACTTGCGGCTGTTGGATTAAAGGAGACCGGAACACTGTGGGGTGGGTGATTTGTACTGGCCACCTTAGGGAAATAAAAAGAGGCTTCAACATATAGACTTGGAACTATTTACGTTATAATTCCCCTGTTCTAAAACAATGTTTTCCAAAGTAAATATGAAAATTCCACGAGTCAATACAATGCTTACTAGTTGCGCTTTAGTTTGTTCAAGTTCAAGCTCTATTTTCTTCTGCTGAAGTTCTAACAGCTGTTTCTGTTTAGCAAGCAACTGTTGCCTTATTACTTGTTCCTCTGCCAGGTTCTTATCACTCACTGTGGGATGTGGTGCGAGTTCTTCAGTCTACACAAAAAGAGAAGCATTACAATTAACCGTGTTTCAGACCTACAATGAGAATTTTAGCACCAAATTACCATCGACTCATTCGACATGCTTACCGGCTTTAAAAATTTAGGGTTCACGTGGATGCTGGCGTTTACATTTGGAGGTAAAGGTTTAATAGGCCAAGCAGGATCTAATGTGTTAACACGAACATCCAAAGCATAAAGCTTCTTCAAGGGGAAAATCTCGTCCCAAGTGGAACGCAATTTGAAGAGACATTTTCTTGTGTTTTCATCCACCTAAAGCAAGAAAAGGAAAACTCTGATATCCATTTCTTAGGTAGATGCAGAAGACTAGACCACTAGTCCAGCAGGAAGAATTTTACAAACCTATGGCCACCACTACACCAGCACGGATTAAGGAAGTAACAATATGGCATATAACGATCTGGACATGAAAAAACAAGCGTATAGAAGCACTAGATATTAATGGCAGACACATTATAAGGAGAAATAAGTGGAAAATTAAGTACCTTTTCAAACACACATATAAATGAAGTGATTAGGTTTTTAGGAAACACTTCAAGGTATTGTCCTCCAACATTCTTCACTATGGAATCCACTAAGTACAAAACAGGAAGCTTCTCAGCAGGAGGCGCCTACAGCGATAGAAAACTCACAAGTTTAGTACACAACATGACAAACGTACAGTTACAGTGTGATATTAGTCTGTGCCCTTTGGTGTTAAAAAGATGAAAAGTTGATGAGATAAAAAAAAAAAAAAAAAATCATGTCCCTCCACCACCAAAAAAGGAAAAAAAAAAAACCCAAATAAAATAAATGTCTTCATTTTCTTCTAGTTGTTCCAGCTCTTGGATGTGAAAAACATCTTGAGGGGAAAGAGAAGGCTTGCAAGGATGTACTATAACTTCTTCGAATACATTTATTCTAAAAACAGGAGAGAAAAAGTCACAGTCCACTTGAAAGGAAGGGGAAAAATCCTCAATGATGAATCTTCAGTGCGGGTATCTCATGGCAAAAAAAAAAAAATTAGCAGGAAATCCATATTTTTGTAGTTATTTTGTTAAAGTCATTATTTGAGACATTTTGGTAGTGTTGCTTTTTAATGTCTTTAATGAAAAAAAGAAAAAGTGAAAACATGAAATCTTATTTTATTTTAATGTTTTTGCAAATGAGTTTAGCTGGAGATATTCACCTTCTGCGCCACCAAATAAAAAAAAAAAAAAACCCAAAAACAAAAAGAACAACAAAAAAAAGTCCTTTTCACTTTTAACCCAAGGTTGTTTGGAGTTGATCCTTTAAAGTGTTGGGTTTGTCTTAGATTTGTGTCCCCATTTCCAGGACTACATGACTGATAACTTATTATATTAAAGATAATTAACATTTGGTCAAATTATGAAGTTACCATGCATACATGCTGTATACATCTGAAGCAATGTCTGATTTAAAGACCATTTCTCACCAACAAACTCAAAAGAATAAGATATTCCCACAAAAATTACACTGATAAAGAAAGACAAATGCACATTTCATATAGTTTATTCACATTTGTGTAGCATTTATTAACAATGAAAAAAATCAATAGAGAAAAATTAGCAATCTAAACACGCTATTGCACCCTTTATTAGTTAGTAAATACAAAAATGGAAATGAGCTCGACTTTACTGACCACCAAAGTTACGACCACAGGACAGGACTACAGCATCACAGCAAAAATCAGAATGTAGACGAAAAAGCCAACACTGTTACACTGACAGCGGCAGTTACAAGTACATAAAATTTTAGTTGAACTGGTCACATCCTGGAAATCAATCTTTCTCACACCTGCTCATCTCTATCCAATATATTCGCTAATATCACTGATGTATGATTGCCACTAATAGACTAGAAAGCATAATCCGGATTAGTACTGGGCAAAAACAACGATCCAACCCAACACTTGTCAAGTGTAATGTGAAGAGAAACTAGAATAACAGGCTTTGATGAGGTATTGAAGTGTTTTATATTGGGTCTTCAGAGTAAGAAGGAACATTAAAGTGCCTGGGATCATTCATTTTTAAATATTTTGGCCAATATTAAAATATAATTGACTTCACTTATGAAGATCATCATCAGCTATCCATACTCCACTATCATCTTTTTGGCTCTAATAACAGTCTAGAATCTATGGGGACTTCCCCTTGGTGGAATCACTTGCTATATATACACATTTTATATATATATATATATATATATAATATATATTTTATTATAGGAGACCAACATACTGTAGCCACTAGTCTATTAATTTAATCAATTGTTTAAAGATTTCCAGTTCCATTCATGTACAAAGGGCTTTATTAATAATCAGGACTTAAACCAGTCAATCAAACTAAGTCACATATATATATATATATATATATATATATATATATATATATATTTCTTTTTAATCTCAAGTGCCTAAATCCTATGAGAACTATTTGTACAGTCTCCAATAACCTTGCAGAAAAATCTGTTTACACTTCTGTTCTGAGTTATAACTACGCCACTAAAAACTCCAGAGTCTAATATTGTGTACAGTATATTTTTAAATCTTTAAGTCTGATAAAGAATAATTGATATATTTGTTCGTAGGATAAATGAATGTGTGACTTGAATCCAACGTTGTGTTTATTAGAGCCGTAAAGATGATTAGCTGAAGTTATTAGAAAATATAGCCTACCACTATAATACTTTAAAGGCAGACAATCTAATGTGTTTATCCACCATTCTACCTCTAGGGTTTGGGATACAGTAACCATGTACCACAGCATTAATTATTTTTTTATTTATTTATTTATTTCTTTTTTTTTTTTTTACAAATGCGGGCTGTCAAATCTAACTATACTAATCCAAATTCAACGCTAGCCATTAGCTATCGAGTTAGCCAACGTAAACTAGAAGCCAAATTAAACCTAAATAAACGTCTAATATGAAGTTTTTCGACATTATTAAACTTATAGCCAAAAGAGAAAAGGTGAGTGGATAATAATTTTAAAGTTTTAGATGTATAAACTGTTGTTCCCCCTGTTTCAGGCCTCAACTCAACACGCTTTTGCTGACTCGGCACATGTTGTATTCACCGAGGACAATATGGCTGCTACGTGACAAAACAAAAAAAATCTATTTTCATAAAAACCTTGGCAATTTGTGCTTCAATTATAGCGACGATATCCTCGGCGAACTGCAGATTCTCTTCTGCGAGGATGGTCAGCATGTTGATGTGCGGTTTGCTGTTGAAAGTCAAGTCTTCCAAAGACGACTGATACTCTCGACAGGCGTCTTCCCTCGCGGCTTCGGCCGACATCTTCGAGTCGTGTTTCTATGCTAAGTAGTTTCCACTGAATTCCTGGTTATATACAAGTAGAAAATTCGACAAGTTTACATATTCTTCGTTCTGCCCCTTTTGTTCGTCCGACACCGTTTCTTGTTCAGTACCGCCTGCGTTTTCCACTTCAATCTCACCACAGTATCAGACGTTAGAAAATGTCCGCCCTCCTTCAACAGTTGTCTGCGTCATTCGAAATGGTTTACAACGAGCCGCGCGTCCTTGCATTCTGATTGGCCACTTTCGTGGGTCTTACGGCGCGCGTCGACAATTCGCAACCAATGGGCAATAACGCCTCAGAACAAGCTTGCTGACGGCCCCATCTCTATGGGTTACAGTTCGAAATCGCAGCTGAAGTAACGGAACATGTGCCGTCACGTGACCAAACATGGGCCAACCTGGCGGCCATTATTATGCCTGGAAGGAAATGGCGTGCCCTTTGATCAATTTTACGAGTCCTTATTGTCACAGTTCGACAATGAACAATGAATTTCTTAATTCTAATTAGGGTCGCAGGGGAGATTATTCTTCTTTTACATGCCTCTCACCATATGAGAGACATGGCTGGCCTTTGATAACCTAGTTAGCAACACTGGGGAACAGCAGTGACAAACCAGTGACAGTGAGGCTTGAATCCCAACCTTGGAATCAGTAATCCAGCACTCTATCTCCACATATTATTATTATTATTATTATTATTATTATATTATATTATATTACAGTCCTTTATTGCAGATGCAAGGGTGCAGGGGTAATTTTTGAAGTGGCACAGTTTTCAATCACTCATATAAACACCATCACAACACCACTGATCGATCGATCTATTGCTTTAAACTACACAATGTAGGGCAATTAGTAGGTGATGATGTCACAAAGAGGAATGGCATTCCCCCCACAGTGACATCAAATGTGAAGGTCACAATATATATATATATATATATATATATATATATATATATATATATGGCGGCACGGTGGCGTAGTGGTTAGCACGTCCGCCTCACAGCAAGAAGGCCCGGGTTTGATTCCCGGCCTGGGCATTTCTGTGTGGTGTTTGCATGGTCTCCCTGTGCTTGCGTGGGTTTCCTCTGGATACTCCGGTTTCCTCCCACAGTCCAAAAACATGCACAGTAGGTTAACTGGCTGTTCTAAATTGCCCGTAGGTTTGCATTGTGCAGAAGGCAATGGCCAAGCCACTGCACTCTCCTTGCCAAGAAAACCTCCATGAAGATGATAATCAGGGTGTTATCCTTCAGGGCAGGTCGCCAAGAGTTGTCCTAGACCAGACTGTAGTCATGAGGGCACGGAAGAGATTTGTGAAGCGGGGGACCAAGATGTCACTGGAAGGTCTTAGCTATTTTAACTTGACCCATTATGCTTGATGTCAACAACACTGGTTAACCAGTCATTGTTTTGTGTGGTGCCTCTAATCAATCTAATTAATTCTATCACACCTTCTCTGGAAGTGCTTTAAAGTTATCTTTACTAATTCTCTGTAATCTTATAAATGTGAGGAGACACTGATACCTGTTGCTTTATACTAAAGATATATTATAGAAAATAGCAAAGAAAGCAATACACAAAAATCCTGACTTACAAATAGGTAACGGCTGATTAAAATTAAAAAAATGACAATAAGGGCGCAGTGCACCCTTTGTGACATCACCGAGTTTGAAGGGCTACTAGTAGGTGATGATGTCACAAAGGATGGAAGCTCTATAAATAGATCCAGACCATATGTATAAAGCAGACAGAGGACTGGAGCTTGTGCGTGGGCAAAATTAGGAATTTAGTGGAAACGACTCGAAGATGTCTGCTGAAGCCGCAAGGGAAGACGCCTGTCGAGGGTATCAGTCGTCTTTGGAAGACTTGACTTTCAACAGTAAACCGCACATCAACATGCTGACGATCCTCGCCGAAGAGAATCTGCAGTTCACTGAGGATATTGTCGCTAAAATTGAAGCACAAATCTTCAAGGTTTTTATAAAAAAACTTTTTTTGCTAAGTCACACAGCAGCCATATTGTCCTAAGTGAATGCATTATGCACATAATTATGTTGAGTCAACTAAAGC
Organism: Plotosus lineatus; assembly: GCA_024760905.1. Lineage (NCBI taxonomy): Eukaryota > Metazoa > Chordata > Actinopteri > Siluriformes > Plotosidae > Plotosus > Plotosus lineatus. The sequence goes on along the minus strand of CM045735.1, from coordinate 15,851,188 downwards.
ATGTTCAGGCCTTAAAACAAAGCAACAAAATACCAGTACATTTTATATGCATAAAACAAAAAAAAATTGAGTAGATGCATGTTTTGTTTTTTTATGTGTAGTATCCTCATTCAGTTCAGTTTTTGCAACCGCCTAATCAGGGTTGCAGGGAGGCTGGTGCCCATCCCAGCCGACACCAGGTGAGGGCAGAGTACACCCTGGACAGCTCGCCAGGCCATCACAGGTGGAAACACGCTCTGCCGAACTCTGGCCGAAAGTCAGCAATGGTTCTTTTACATGAACCTCACACCACAGACAGGCCTGCCTTTGATAACCCATTTAGCTGCACTGGGGGGACAGTGACAACTTTGTGGCGAGTGAGACTCGAACCCCCAACCTTTGGATCAGCAATCCAGCACCTTTTACCATCAGACCACCACTGCCCTTATCCTCATTCATTCATTTTCTAAACCACTTAATCCTAATTAGGGTCGCAGGGAGGCTGGCACCCATCTCTGGGCGCGGGCAGAGTACACCCTGGACAGCTCGCCAGGCCATCGCTCGGCAAAAACACGCTGACAGCTATGCGGCCTACTCTTGCCGAAAGTCAGCAATGGTTCTTTTACATTCCTCTCAACATATCATGTGAGAAACATGACAGGCTTTGATAACCCAGTTAGCCGCACTGGGATGGGGGGTGGGTGGGGGGGGGTTGACAACTTGTTGAGAGCAGGGCTTGAACCCCCAACCTTAGAATCAGTGATCTTCCCAACAGGCCACCACTGCCCTCATGATTAGTTATGTAATTCAGTATTTAATATTAGGCTATTCTATTTTTATTTACGTTTGCTTCTTGTAGAAGTTAGCGAACTTAATATGTAAAATGATAGTTTTAAATTGGATAAGGTGTATTGTCCGATGTCTTCTTTTCCTTTCGGCTGTTCCCTTCAGGGGTCGCCACAGCAAACCATCCGCCTCCATCTCGCCCGATCCTCTGCATCTTCTCTTACTCCAATGACCTTCATGTCCTCCTTCACCACATCCATAAATCTCTTCTTTGGTCTTCCTCTAGGCCTTCTGCCTGATAGTTCCAACCTCAGCATCCTACTGCCAATATACTCACTATCCCTCCTCTGTACATGTCCAAACCATCTCAATCTAGCCTCTCTGACTTTGTCTCCAAAACATCTTACATGGACTGTCCCTCTGATATACTCATTCCTGATCCTATCCATCCTCGTTACTCCCAGAGAGAACCTCAACATTTTCATCTCTGCTACCTCCAACTCTGCCTCCTGCCTTTTCCTCAGAGCCACTGTTTCTAGGCCATACAACATCGCTGGTCTCACCACCGTCTTGTACACTTTTCCCTTCATTCTTGCTGACACTCTCCTATCGCACATCACATGTAACAAATTAAATTGTACAGAAAAAGAATTGATCATCGGATCAACTCGCAATCAGTCTATATATATATATCCCAGCCAGACCTGTTGAAGAAAATTAATAGGACTGTACATGTGCTGTAGTCACAAGGTCACAGGAGAGATTTGCGAAGTGAGGGATATACAGTATACATATATTGCTTTATATTAATGGTATATTACAGAAAAACAGCAAAGAAACAATGCACAAAAATCCTGATTTACACAAATAGATAACAGCAGATAAAATTTAACAATTCTTGTAATGGTGTAGCGCCGCACCCTTTGCGATCCCAGAATGGAGGTCAATTCGTAGGTGATGTCACAAAGGATGGAGGCTCTATACAAACAGATCCAAAGAGTTTCTATTCAGACCATATATCTAGCACAGAAAGTGTTGCATTTCTATCCTTGTACAAAATCACGCCTGTCAAAAGGGTCAGTTTTCTCTGGAAGACTTGACCTTCAACAGCAAACTGCCCATCAACATCCTGATGATCTTCACTGAAGAGAATCTGCCATTCACTGTAGACATTTTCATTATAATTGAAGCACAGTTTGCCAAGGTTTCTATAATAGATTTTTGATTCGTCACATAGCAGCCATATTTTTCAGAGTGAATGCAACGTTCTGCACATATGCCGAGTCAGAGAACGTGTGTTTTCATTTTGTTCGGTTTGAGAGTCTCACTGCAATAGAAAAAAAAGCCGTGAAAGAAACAGTTCTGTGTCCTGTGGGACAATACTGTCTGCCCGTTTGTGCCTGAAGTTGTAGATGCAGTGTTTGTGTTTAAGAAGGGAGTGAGCCGGATGTAATGTGTGATGATCTGTTCTATTCTTTTGTGACAACGCTGTGTGTAAATTGTGCTCATGGAGGGAAATTCAGTCCCAATAATCCTCTCTGCAGTCTTTATGACTCTTTGCAGAGCCTTCCTCTCTGCCTGTGTGGTGTTGCTGTACCACACAGTGATGCTGGTAGTGAGGATGCTTTCAATCAACCCTTTAACCCTTTGTAGACCTGGGTGAGAGGGCGACAGTGCAGACCAGCTTTCCTGAGCATCCTGATAAAATAAAGTCTCTGCTGGGCTTTTTTCACTATGGCCATAGTGTTCAAAGTCCAGCTCAGATCCGATCTTATTTACAGTCCCAAGAATCTACAGCTGTGAGCCATCTCCACTTCAGTCCCCTTGATGAAGAGTGGTTGCAGGGGAAGGGAGGGGGGATATTTCCTCAGTTCAGTTCATTTTCTGTACCCGCTTCATCCTAATTAGGGTCACGGGGAGGCTGGTGCCCATCCCAGCCAACTCAGGGCGAGGGCAGAGTACACCCTGGACAGCTCGCCAGACCATCGCAGGGAGGAAACACGCTGAAGGCTTTTCAGCCTACTCTCGTCGAAAGTCAGCAATGGTTCTTTTACATGCCTCGCACAATACAGTGAGAAACATGGCCGGCCTTTGATAACCCAGTTAGCTCCACTGGGGGGGACAGTGACAACCTTGTGGAGAGTGGGACTCGAACCCCCCAACCTTTGGATCAGCGATCCGGCGCCTTATACCACTAGACCACCACTTGGGGCAGTGGGATATTTCCTGAAACCCATTATTCTTTTGTCTGATATATGTTTACACTGATGTTATCCTCTCCATAGATAAGAATGTCTGTCATTCACCAAACTCCTGTAGGCCGACTCATCCCCACCCTTAATAAGGCCCAGGATGGTGATGTCATCAGCATACTTCATAATGGTGGTTTTTTCTTGGGTGAAGACATAGTCGTGTGTGTATCAGGTGAAGAGTTTAGGACTGAGGCTGGAGCTCTGTGGTGATCCTGTGCTGACTGAGCTCTGCTGACACCCTCCTTCCCACACACACCACCTGTGATCTATCAGTCATGAAATCCAGAATCCAGTTGCAGAGGGGGGTCAGGACACCGAGGTCTGTCAGCTTCCCCGTCAGCCTGCCAGGAAGGATGGTATTGAAAGCAGAGCTATAATCCAGAAAAAGTGTCCTGACGTTCCTCTGCTGTCCAGATGTTGTAGGATATGATGTAACGCAATGGCAATTGTGTCATCCACCGAGTGGCTGGGCAGTAGGCAAACTGTAGGGGGTCGATCGCATCTGGCATACTGTGTGATTGATATGTTTGAGAACCAGTTTACCAGTTTTTCAAAGCATTTCATGGCAACTGATGTAAGTGCCACTGGCCTGAAGTCATTTAGGATAGATGGGTTCCGCTTCTTTGGAACTGGTACAATGATAGAGGCCTTAAAGACACAGGGAACTATGGCTTGGCGTAGAGACGGATTGAAAATGTCTGCGTACACACCAGTAAGCTGTTCCGCACAGACCTTCAGAACTCTGGGAAGGACACCGTCTGGTCCTCCAGCCTTGTGGGGGTTAACTTGCCTCAGAGCCTTCAGGACCTGGTGCAGGTGCCACCTGAAAGATCATGATGTTAATCATAGTAAGCTAAATTATCAGAACAAACATTTAGCTATCTGATCATAACTATGGATGTGAAGCAGCTCATAAAATGTTTTTTACCCATTAATGGTTGTGGTCTGAATGAAACTGGGTGAGATACATTCCCCCTGTCCACCTCGCCATCTTGCACCCATGTGTTGTCGAAACTTTGGTGGTCAGTAAAATCGAGCTTGTTTGTTTCCATTGTATTTGCGAACAAATAAAGTGTTCAAATGCATGTTTAGATTGTTGAATCATTTTTCTCTACTCTTGACTTTTTATTGTTAAATGCCATACAAATGTGAATAAACTTTATGAAATATGCATTTGACTTCCTTTATCAATGTAATGTTTTTGTGGGAATGTATCCGAATTTAAGAATTCTTTTTGTTTGTAAGACATGGGGTTTCAACCAGACATTGCTTCAGATGTATACAGAAAGTATACAGAAAATATCTTCAGCTAAAATCAGTTGCAAAAATATTCAAATAAAATTACATTTAATGTATGAAGTTTTTCTTTATTGTCATAAATGACACTAAAATGCAACACTAAACAAAACATTTTTCAAATGGTAAAGTCTGGACTTTACACCCGAGCCTAGCGACTCATCAGGCCGGTGCTTATCCCCGGTTTCCGTAGCATGAAGCAACCAGGAGATCAACTCCTAGATGGGATCCTAGTCCATCGTATGTTACCTTCCCAGTATATATATATATATATATTTTTTTTTACTGGTACCCATTTATACTGCTGGGTAAACAGGCACAGTTGCGGTTAAGACCTTGTCCAGGGGTCTTAGCACGGTGGGGGTCTAACTGGGATTTGGACACACAACCTCCCGATCATGAGCCCAGCACCCTAACCACTACACCACCGGTCCCTTTTAAATAATTACTTTTACAAAATAACCAGTAAACTGTGTATCTTCTGAATGTTTTCATTCTGGAATACCTGTACAGTCGTCATTGATGACTTTGATTGATTGATTGAAGAAAGGGATTGGGCACAAGTTATCCAACTTAGTGAAGCCCTCTCCACAGATTATTTAGCCAATTAACCTACTGTGCATGTTTTTGGACTGTGGGAGGAAACCGGAGTACCCAGAGGAAACCCACGCAAGCATGGGAAGAACATGCAAACTCCACACAGAAACACCCAGGCTTGGATTCGAACCCAGGCCTTCTTGCTGTGAGGCGGGCATGCTAACCACTACGCCACTGTGCTGCCATCATTGATGACTTTCCCTCACCTTCATTTCATTAAACATCCTCGTAAATCTTGTTTCCTCTTAAGATTTTCCCAAAATTAAGTGGAATAACTAAAAGTTTAAAATTAGATTTAAAATTAGGGAATTTTTTTGTTTGTTTGTTTGATGGTTTGGGGTGGTGGTGGTGAAGGGATGTGATTATTTTCTGAATCAAATTTCCACCTTTTAAACACCAAAAGGCACAGGCTAATGTACTGTAACTGTAAATTTGTCATGTTGTGTACTAAATCTGAGATTTCTATCGCTGTAGGCGCCTCCTGGTGAAAAACTTCCCATCTTGTACTTAGTGGATTCCATAGTGAAGAATGTTGGCGGGCAATACCTTGAAGTGTTTACTAAAAACCTAATCACTTCATTTATGTGTGTATTTGAGAAGGTACTTACTTTCCACTAATTTCCATTTTTATGTTTCTGCCATTAAAATCTAATGCTTCCAAAAACTGACGTCGGAGGTTTTATTCCTGCTTTAGGTGGATGAAAACACTCGAAAATGTCTCTTCAAATTGCGTTCCACTTGGGATGAGATTTTTCCCTTGAAGAAGCTTTACACTTTGGATGTTCGTGTAAACACAATAGATCCTGCTTGGCCTATTAAACCTTTACCTCCAAAAGTAAACTCCAGCATCCACGTCAACCCTAAATTTTTAAAGCCGGTAAGCATGTAGAATGAGTCGATGGTAATTTGGTGCTAAAATTCTCATTGTAGGTCTGAAACACAGTTAATTGTAATGTCTCTCTTTGTGTAGACTGACCAACTAGAGCCACATCCCATATTAAGTGATAAGAACTTGACAGAGGAACAAGTAATAAGGCAACAGTTGCTTACTAAACAGAAACAGCTGTTAGAACTTCAGCAGAAGATATTCAGTCAGAATATCAAAATCAGTAAAACAAACAGGAAAAGGTCTCGGTCTAGATCTCGTTCTCCATCTCAGCACTCTCTGAAACAAAAAAGGACAATAAAGCGTGTCTCTGAGCAGAGAAGCTTAAAAAGACCACTGGAAGATAGAAATCCTGAACACGTAGAGGTCCAGCCACGGAGAACTTCATCTCTCGAGCATAAAAGTGCAAAAGACACCAAGAGATGGAGGAGTGGATGGGAAGTAAATAAACTGTAAGTAGCTTCTTGCTACAAACATGTATATACACATACATATGCACACACATTATCACACACACTTATATTGGAATAAACAGATTTTAAAGTGCATAATATAACAATTTTGTTCTTATTGGCAGTATTAAACATCCTGACCCAGACCTCTCGCACTGCAAACCTGGGCTGCAGAAGCATAAAGTGTGGAACAGTTATCAGAGACCTCCAACAACACGGAAACTGAAACAACACCGTCTAATTGTAGATGCCAACCTGCAAATTCCAAATGTGCTTAACTCTGCTAGCAAGAGAGATCTTTTACACAAGGTATAACCAAGTTTTTCAAGTGCCCTACAAACAAAGCAGTATTCATTTAATTTCAATTCTTTTTTTCCTTTCGGCTGTTGCCTTCAGGGGTTGCCACAACGAATCATCTGCCTCCATCTCACCCTATTCTCTGCATCTTCTTCTCTTACACCAACTGCCTTCATGTCCTCCTTCACCACTTCCATGAATCATCTCTTTGGTCTTCCTCTAGGCCTTCTGCCTGGTAGTTCCAACCTCAACATCCTACTACCAATATACTCACTATCCCTCCTCTGTACATGTCCAAACCATCTCAATCTAGCCTCTCTGACTTTGTCTCCAAAACATCTTACATGTGCTGTCCCTCTGATGTACTCATTCCTGATCCTATCCATCCTCGTTACTCCCAAAGAGAACCTCAACATTTTCATCTCTGCTACCTCCAGCTCTGCCTCCTGTCTTTTCCTCAGTGCCACTGTTTCTAAACCATACAACATCGCTGGCCTCATCACCGTCTTGTACACTTTTCCTTTCATTCTTGCCGATACCCTCTTATCGCACATCACACCGGACACTTTTCTCCAACCATTCCAACCTGCCTGCACACGCTTCTTCACCTCTTTTCCACACTCTCCATTGCTCTGGATTATTGAGCCCAAGTACTTAAAATCCTCCACCTTCCTTATCTCTTCTCCCTGTAACCTCACCGTTCCTCTTGGGTCCTTGTCGTTCACACACATGTATTCTGTCTTACTGAGGCTAACCTTCATTCCTCTCCTTTCCAGGGCATACCTCCACCTCTCTAGATTTTCCTGCACTTGTTCTCTGCTCTCACTACAGATCACAATGTCATCTGCAGACATCATAGTCCATGGGGAATCTTGTCGAACCTCTCGTCTGTCAGTCTGTCCATCACCATAGCAAACAAGAAGGGGCTCAGAGCTGACCCCTGATGTAGTCCTACCTCCACTTTGAACTCTTCTGTCACACCGACAGCACACCTCACTACTGTCTTCCATCTCTTATACATGTCCTGCACCACTCTAACATACTTCTCTGCCACTCCAGACTTCCTCATGCAATACGACATTTCCTATTCCATGTTATTAACGGAAAAATCTGTTTCCAGCTTTGTTATTGAGTATGTGCATTTTCACCCTTTTATAACAATCATGTGTTTCCTGACCAATTTTAGGAATTTATGAATTTAGGTTAATGAATATAAGGCACAATTTCAGTATTTGTTTTAGTTCCCAATAGTGAATAGTGATGTTTTTTCATGCTGTCTTCTAGGCTAACCAGCGCCCCACTAACGGGGACCTAACTCAGGAAGCCTTCCTTAGTGTGGCCCATCCATTCCAGCAGATATTTCAGTATCAAGAAGAAAAACAGCATTGTAATTCTTGGGAGGGTCGGAATGAGGATGATGCATGCAAAATCAAGAAGGCCCCCGGACACATATCCAGTGCTGAGTTTTCTTACCTTGAGCACAAATCAAAGCTGAGAAGAACACAGTTGCAAATTTTCCATTCTCAGTTTGAAAAACCACATGGTGTCATGAGACAGCCACGACCGGATTCTCATTCTAAGCTTAATCCTCCAGGGAGATACAATGGTCATAATTCACCAAGGCATGAGGGACATGGCCGAGATAATGGTCCTGGTCTGAACAAGTTTGAAAGACCCTTAGTGCTAAAGACACCCGAAAGATCTGAGAACCTGTCAGCCGCACATGGACCAATGTGTCACACGGAACCTCATGGACGGTTCAAAGGTCCAGGATCAGGCCGTTTTGATAACCCTATGCCACCTCAAGGACCTGCGAGATTTGATGGCCGAGAAACCCTGAACAACATTCCAATTCGATCAAATACATTTCATGGCCCTGCAAGGATTGATAACCCCCATATTCCACAAGGCCCTCCTGGAGGATTTGAGGGTCCAGTGAGGTATTCTGGGAAGGTAAATAATGAGGGATCAAGGAGACTTGAAGGGCCAGGCAATCAACCAGGCATGATGCACTTTGACAACCCAGCACATCCAGCACCAATGAGTTTTAAAGGACAACCCCCTGGCATGCCAAGATTTGACTCTGTCCCACAGGGGATTCCACGATACCCAGGCCCTCTAAACATGCAAAACTTCTTCAGACCACAAGAGCAGATGATTATTGATCATCCCCAGAATCAGGGTTCAATTTTAAATCCTAGCATCCCGTCCCACAATTTTAACATAGGATCAGTGCCATTTCATCAGCAACAGAACGTAGCACAGGGGCCCAACCTCATTTTCTCAGAACCAGCACCTTCAGGATTCCAGAATCCATACAGTCCTGTTGCGCAGATTCCTGATGCTGCTCATACAAACCACCCTTTTAATGTGAGTACCAAAATTTATAAGTGGATTGTAACCAGTTTAAAGTGGAATGTGGATGTTCTTTGGTGGAAAGTGATCACTGAGTGTGCTTTCATCTTTTTTTAATCAGATGCTTGTTATGTCTGCTCCGGTTCAAGATTTAGGAACATCAAACCCGGTGCATTTCAACTCACCAGGTAAGATCCTTCGAGTATTCATTAATATCATTTTATTCTTTGTTTTATTGATTTTTTTTGTGGGTTTGTTTTTTTAAGTAAACTTTTTAGAAGAAAGCTGATAAAATGTGTTTTTCCATGTTAGGTTCCCAGATTGTACAACCTGAAAGTCATTCTGGCCAAATGGATGTTAATGATCTAATGGCTAAACTGATAGACTTTGGAATAATTAAACCAGCACAAACTGATTCAAACAGTGGTAAGCACACTTTTTTATTTCTTTTAAAACAATATTTGATTTCAATTCTTACTAATGACATCATCAGATTTTAGTGATTGGTGGTTTATTCATCCCAGAGTGCAGAAGTACTCAGCCTTGCTGGACTCAGGAGCTTAAATTGGCAAAACAGTGCTTGCAAGAATAACAATCAAAAAATGTCACTTTCATGCTTACACCATTATGCATAAGATTAAGAATCATTAAAGCTGTTGAGGGATTACCGGCAGTGTTTTAACATTATAATTATTTGATATTGACCAAGCCATGAAACACACAAAACCTCACAGCCTATAAGAGTATAAAAGACAACATTGCTGATTATCATCCAAAAAAAAATCAGTATTATTACTAGTTTAATAAATATTAAATTAGTACTAAATACTATTTTCTCCCTGTCCATGTTGGTTTTCCTAAGACAATACCTGATGTAAATTGTGCCTGTGTTTATCAGGCAGATGAGGGGTTGGGATATAATTGTTAATTAAAATCACAATAAATGAAATGTGTGTGAATGTGAATTAAAATAATTCTGCTTTTTTTATCATAAGTTTTAAAACACATTTTCATACAGTCTTGTGCTACACTTAAAAGAGCAAAACTGACTTTTAATGATCTGCATATGGCTTGTGAGCAACAGGTTGAGTACCACTGGCATGGTCATTTTATATGGACAGGCAGACAGCTAGCTAGCCAGACAGGCAGACAGACAGACAGACAGACAGACAGACAGATAGACAGATAGATAGATAGATAGATAGATAGATAGATAGATAGATAGATAGATAGATAGATAGATAGATAGATAGGTAGATAGGTATATAGATAGGTAGATAGGTATATAGATAGATAGGAGCAGTAGTGGTAAGGTGCTGGATCACTGATCCCAAGGTTGGGGGTTGAAGCCCCACTCTCAACAGGTTATTGTCCCTTCAGTACAGCTAAGTAGGTTATGAATGGTCCACCATGTCTCTCACTGTCTATGGTGTGAGGTTCATGTAAAAGAACCATTGCTGACTTTCGTCAAAGGATAGGCTGCATAGCTGTCAGCATGTTTCTGCCCTGCAATGGCCTGGCAAGCTGTCCATGGTGCACCCTGCACTCAGCTGCGATGGGTGTCAGCCTCCCCTTGACCCTAATTCGGATTAAATGGTTCCGAAAATGAATGGATATCTATTTTTTTCTTTGTTCTTTTTATTATTGGTATACCCTAACCTTATTATTTTTTTTCAGAATTAAACATATGCCATTTCATTATGGAAATGATTGTCTTGAATTCATTAGAATATATTACAGTATATGAATATGTTTGTATTTGTTTCAGAGTCTGCATCACCTACTCCATCTCTGATTGCACCACAAGAACAGGACTCGGAAGAGGAAAAGAATGATAATGATACTCTTATTCATTTTCCCAACTTTGTTGCAGATGATATGAAACAGTATGTATTTACCGTAGTAATCTTTAGCCTTTAATTTTATGTGTTGTCTAAAAATTTATAAACAGTCTTCGGTTCTGTGTCACTTAATAGGAGACATGAAAGTGTCATCACCAAACTGTACACTGGAATCCAGTGCCACTCCTGTGGGATGCGCTTTAACGAATCAAAGACTGATAATTACGCCGATCATTTGGATTGGCACTACAGACAAAACCGCAAAGCGAAGGACATCACTAGAAAAACAACTCACAGACAGTGGTACTATAGTCTCACCGTAAGTCCCAAGACAATTATATTTTGATTTTCTGTGAAAGCATTGTTATTTTTAGAAAGCTATACAGTGCGATGGCAAAATTGCTGTGAAAATTTGAAACATTATGCTTTTTTTTTTTACACTGTTTTCAGACATGCTAGTAGCACTTTAAAATTATGACAAATAATTGAATGTAACTTGGTCTGTTTTTAGGACTGGATTGAATTTGAAGAATTTACTGATCTCGAGGAAAGGGCAAAGAGCCCATTGTTTGAAAAAGTACATGAAGAGGTTGTCCAGAAAAACCAGGAAACAGCCAAGGAGAGAGAATTTCAGAGCGTGAAGGCTGCTGCAGATGTTGCTCATGAAGTATGCAGATTAAAATCTTTAAAATGCATTGTTGTAAAAGTTACACTCCACTGATCACACCCAGTATGTACAGTTGTGCAAAAAAGTGGATTAAGATTTGAAGAAGCATTTTCTGATGTGCTTTGGAGCTAATGCTAAGCTTAAGTATGAAAAGGAAAAAAAAGCATCATTGATTTGAATTGAATTCTGATTCAGTGATTCAGGCCAATCAGTGTGAACCCGGTGCTCAGTATTAGAATGCCGCGTGCTCTATTACAACAAGAACTTGAATCAAGTTTATAGAGTTTTAGGATGAAAGTAATATCAGGGCACGCTGACAATTGTATGACACAAGATATGCATTGAATGAAACAGTGGACCCCAGTAATTGTCACTATAACTTCAGTAATAATAATAAAAAATCATACTTTTATTTAATGGCTATAGAAGTTGACATAAGGAAAACATAAAAATTGAACACAATATAAACTTTATACAAGTAAAAATTTACAGATGCTTCTAAGTGTGTAACTGTTTAAATTCTAAATATTTTTCTCACTAGGTTGTTTTTCAGCTGGATGAACCCTTTAAAATACTTAAAGTCACCATGCATTTTAATGTTTCCTCTGTTTCTGCTCCCAGTCATGTGAAATATGCCAAGAGCAGTTTGAGGTGTACTGGAAAGAAGACGAAGAAGAATGGCACCTGAAGAACGCCATCAGAGTTGATGAAAAGGTATTAACTTAAAGCCTGTGTTCATTTTACACACACACACACACACACACACACACACACACACACACACACACACACATTTTATATATATATATATATATATATATATATATATATATATATATATATAGGATTTTCTGAGTAGATCCTTCCGTAGGAGAGTGCTCAATACTTTTTGGTAGAGCAAATAAACAAAAGGACAGGACAAAAACTTTCTATTGAAACTCCATTTATCACTACAGATCTGTAGTGATAAATGGAGTTTCAATAGAAAGTCTTTGTCCTGTCCTTTTATATATATATATATATATATATATATATATATATATATATATATATATATATATATATATATATATATATATATATATATATATATATATATATATATATATATATATATATATATATATATATATATATATATATATATATATATATATATATATATATATATATATATATATGGGTTGGTTTAGGAGGGTAGTCTCTAGGAAATACACGTACAGTCGGCCCTCTACTTATGAAAACCTCTGAACACAAAAAATTCAGGTTACGAAAAACATTTTCCTAAATTTTTGTCCTCTGTATACGAAACAACCTCTTCTTACGAAAAGCACCAATCGCGCCATTCAAAAATTCAAACGCGCCATCCAAACATTAAAACGCACCATTCAAACAATGCACGAGTTGCTCTCTCATTGGCTGTCTCCCAACATCCCGCCCCGCTGGCCTCCCATTGGCCAGGAGGGAGCTGAACTGTACCTATTTCTGTACCCATACTTCCTGTTTGTCGCACGCGTGAAGGAGAGTTGAACAGGACTGTTGGGTCATGAGATTTTTTGAGAATGATCAATGCAGCGTTATATTTCGTTATCCATCATGGACCTCAAGAAAGTGATTCCTGGTGACACCGAAAAGAAGAAGCGGGCTCCGTTATAAATTGAAGTGAAGCGGGAGATAATAAAAAGTGAAATGCGGTTGAGCGAAATCGCAAAGGAGTACGGCCGAAATCCCTCTACAATCAGGACGATATTGAAGCAGAAGGAGACCTTAAAAGCGGAGATACATTGACAGAGGCGATTATTTCGGAAAAAGCAACCGCCATATTTAAGGACCTCGTGAAGGAGGGTGGGGGTGAGGGTTCTTCAGACCAGCAACCCCCGGCCTTTAAAGTGTCACATGGGTGGTTCGAGAAATTTAAAAAAAGGTAAATAATTTTCTTTTACTTTTAACACATATTTCATACAAAATTGGTGCACTTTTATAATTTTTAAAGGGTTTATGGGGTAGTCTTGGGAGCCTTGGAACGAATCACGCGTTTTACATGTAAAATGCACCTCTACTTATGAAAACTCCAGGTTATGAAAAAGGCACTGGAACGGATTAATTTTGTAAGTAGAGGGCCGACTGTAAGTCTATGTAGTGTGTGTGTGTGTGTGTGTGTGTGTGTGTGTGTGTGTGTGTGTGTATGTGTATGTGTGTGTGTGTGTTCTGTATGGTGATGGTAATTAATGTAGACTGCATTAATTCCTTCTTTTCCTCTTTTCTTCCAGACATACCATCCCTTATGCTATGAAGACGAAGAAAAAGTAAGTGTTGAATCTCAATGGATATGTAAAAATATTATGACGATAAATGCTCTTATCAGGGCCTGCCTGATACAAACATACTCACCAGTTACTCAGACAGTGCAGATCGCCACCAATGCAGTGCAATCTCTTCTTTATATAGCTTATAGTGGCAAATTATTTAGAATTCTAGTGCCCCCTTTGGTACAATTATTTTTGAGATTGGTAGCTTTTTTCTCTCACCACATTTCGGTGAGAATTCTCCTTGCCATATTGTGCAATTCAAAATAAATCCTTAAGAAAACATCCTGGATCCAGATTACACCCAAAAATGTATCACTTCTTTGTTGACCAAAGACCTATAATTTAAATTTTAAAGAAATCCAGATATTATTTTTTTTGTTTTGGTCTCGCTCTCTCTCTCTCTCTCTCTCTCTCTCTCTCTCACTCACACACAGACCATGCTCATAATCTCTTTTCTTGGTGGCGGTAATGAGGTACGAACTCTGTAAGTTGTGTTCAAACTTTGAATACTGTCAGTGTTATGATTGATTGACAGCAACACATCCTCATAATTAGAAATTAAATTAAATTTATAGTTATATGAAGATTTGAAAATTTGTTAATGAATTTGCAGTAAGGAAAACATTTACTGCAATGTTATTTTATAGTTTCCGGTTATAGAATAATTACTGTGTGAGACTGTAGAAAACAAAAAGGAAATGGGTTTACATCGATACCAGTATCCTTATTTTGTAGCAAATATCATATTATTGTATAGGTGAGTCAGTATATCGGTCGAGCCCTAGTAAGATTGAGGAATCAGGATACTTGTAGAGACAGTGGTACCTCGACTTACGAGTGTCCCTAATAACAAATTTTCCATGATATGAGCTTCAATCCCACCAGAAATCTGTCCCAACCAAAGAGCAAATTTTCTACTTATGAGCTCTGCTGGGGAAATGGCTTTTCCAGGTTTATTAGCCTTGTATTACTTCCACGTGTATTCCTCTGTGCTCTGAGAACGTTTTGTGCAGTGCTTCTAAATTATTTTCTATGATGCACCCTATAGGAAGAAAGAAAAAAAAATTTCTGACACCCCCCACCCCCACCCCAGCGCACCCCGTACGTGACTGTAAATAGTGTTTACTGCACTTATCGTTTGCTCGGTGTTTTTCCCTACACCATAGAAAACAGTGAGAGTGCCACTGCCATCAAGTGTAGAGAATATGCAATCACACTTATAAAACTGGCAGTGGCGCTCTCACTGTTTTCTATGGTGTATTTAAGATAAACATATTATGTCAAGAATACATGTTTGTGTCAGGTTATATGAGTTTGGGGCAGCACGGTGGCGTAGTGGTTAGCACGTCCACCTCACAGCAAGAAGGCCTGGGTTCGGTTCCCGGCCTGGGCGTTTCTGTGTGGAGTTTACATGTTCTCCCCGTGCTTGCGTGGGTTTCCTCAGGGTGCTCCGGTTTCCTCCCACAGTCCGAAGACATGCACAGTAGGTTAATTAACTGTTCTAAATTGCCCGTAGGTTCACATTAGTTAACGACCTGGAGAGGGATAGGTGCCGCCAGGCCAAATCAGCCCAAGTCTCGCCATGAAGGCGCCCCAATGACATCCCCGGATGTTAAGGGATAAGTGAAGTGAAGAAGATATGAGTTTGGGAGGAGGTTGGAATGTATTAATTGGTTTTCTACTGTTTCCTATGGGAATTTTTGTTTCATCTAACGAAAGTTTCCACTCATAAGCTCACCCTCGAAACATTAATTTCATAAGTAGAGGCACCACTGTATTTATATAAAATACAGTTGAAACATTCAGAGGCTATCCCTGTAGTGACTGAATGGAGTGGGACATGTGCATGCAGTAAAATCGAGCTGTAACGTTCACGATGTGCGTGTTCTCAATGGCTCAGTATGCTGCACAACAACACATTGTCAACATCAGGGTTTATGTTACATGCATTTTTTTCTAACAATGTGGAATTTGGTGATGGACATTAAACTCGGGGGAAAATTGCAGCAGAGACCCATAATGAAAGCCTGTGGCACTGATGGTGTTTGGAGTGGCATCCACACTTTAGGAGGAGCAGAACATCACTAGACAGTGATGGGAGAGATTTTTGGGTCTATGCTGCACATTTCCTAAGTTTGAAACAGAATTTCAGGTTTGCTTTCTGTGCCTGAAATTTTAGAACCATTGCAAAATTGCAAACACATATGTCCATGTTGTAACAAAAAATGCAAGTACGTAACTGGTCACGTTGTTCAAAGTATGATGGCAGGCACCATACTGACTCAAGAATGTCATTGCTGGCGCCTGCTACTTCATGACCATACCACTCTGTTTGTTCACAATGGAAACATGTAATCATTCACTCAGGGCAGGTTTGGTGTCTGGTTCATGGTTATAAATATAGCTAATGAGTAAAGGGTCCATAAAGGTAAAGGTATACTGTTACATGAAGTGGATCACAGCAACATTATGGAAGCAGCTATTTTACTTTTCTGAGATTAAACTAGACATAAGTTTTTTTGCTCGTCGTTTGTTTTAAATAATTTACCTCTCTTATTAATTGGTGATCAACTGTATGAAACCATTAATATGGAACTATCATTGAACTCAGACTGAGTCAAAATATTTTTTCTTCAGTAGCATCCTTGTTTGAAGTATTCTTAAGAATATTTGAACAAGAAGTACTGGACTTGTTGACACCACTAGAATTCGGTTCTCCTTTAGAAAAATATTTATTTACCCAGGTTTTAAGGCGATACACTACGAAGAGGAAGTTTATTTATTTATAATTTTTGATTGCACATTTCTAGTTTGTGCTTTCGTTTAGAGATTTAAAGTAAAGTCCGTTGGGCTTTTTACACCTGAGCCACAGTGGCTCATCGGACCGGTGCTTATCCCCAGTTTCCAATAGTGTGAAGCGACTAGGAGGACAACTGGTCCATCGCAGGTTACCTTCCCAGTATATTTTTACTGGTTCCCATTTATACTGCTGGATGAACAGAGGCACACTTGTGGTTAAGACAGTGCTTCTCAAATAGTGGGACATGTGGTATGATGCCGGGTGGAGCGCGTATGATCCTGGGGAACATGCTTTTCTGGAACAGTGGACGAGAATTAAGTGTAATTGCACCTCCACTCCACTAGTTGGCAATGGCGCTCTCATTGTCGTGCTATGGTGTAGTGTTTTTTTGCACAAGCAAACAAGTGCAGTAAAAAACACCTCAGGAACAAAGAGAAAGGTGGAGAGAGATGGAGATATTAAGACATAAAGAAGTTAAATGAGTTTAAATAAGGATGTCTGTCTTCCTTTCGGCTTTTTCCCTTTTACTCGGGAGTCGCCACAGCGAATCATCTGATTCGCACGTTTGATTTGGCAGAGGTTTTTACGTCGGATGCCCTTCCTGTCACAACCCTTTTTAGCAAGGGACAGAAACACGTTGACGGCTTTGCAGCTACTCTTTACGAAAGTCAGCAATGGTTCTTTTACATGCCTCTCACCAAAGACAGTGAGAGACATGTCCCGCCTTTGATAACCCAGTTAGCTGCACTGGGGGCAGTGACAACCTCGTGGAGAGTGGGACTCGAACCCCCAACCTTTGGATCAGCGATCCAGCACCCTATACCACTAGACCACCACTGCCCCACTGAATGAGTTTAAATAAGGATGTACTGTATTTTTTTTAAATTTCAGGCAAACTGGTGCACTTTAAATCTTTTCTGGTACAGATTAACAAAAACAATGTTAATGAAGTTTTTCTTTATTGTAAGTTGAACTACATTTCTTTATTTTTTGTTTTTAATGTTAATAAAGATACAATGTTATGCAGAGGTGTACTAATAACAATTTTATAGACAAATAATACTATTTATAGTCGCTCACGTGGTGGTGGTGGGGGGGGGGGGCGTGAATTTTTTTTTTTCTTTTTCCTGGGGGGCAGAGAAAATAATTGAGACGCACTGGGTTAAGACCTTGCCCAGGGGTCTTAGCACTGTGGGGTCTAACTGGGATTTGAGCACACAACCTCCTGATCATGAGTGCAGCACCCTAACATCGAGGCCACTGGCCCCACTTTTTTTTTTTTTTTTTTTTTTTACAGGTTTGCTTATTGAAAATGTTGTTATGATAGTTTATGACTAATATTATTGATTCTGGAAAAGATGATCCAGGACAGCATTACGCAGGAGCTTCTGTGTAAAACTGAAGAAGTAAATACTGAACACCAGACTTGTGTTGGCGAAGTCATGCTAAATTGTTGTAAATTTGATTTTTGCTGAACCACTCCTTTCATTTCTCGATGTTCAATGTTCTGTTGCAAATAAGTGTCTGTTGAATCAAGCCACTTTAAAACCTTTTTTTCTTGTTTTCTTTTACACTGTAGACATCTTTCCTTGTGGATTCCTCCCCATCCCCCAACAAGCTACTCACAGAAATCCATTTAAATGCTTTCTTAAAACAAGAACGAGAAGCTGAGTGGGTATGCTCTGGTATTAAAGAAGAGGCGGCTGATGGAGACACCGAGACTGTGACGATAAAACAAGAGCATCAGGATAAGTCAAAAGAAGGGATACGATTGATTGCTGCAATATCCATATTAAAACATGCCACTGCTTTAAAACCTCCTTTGCTCATGCTTACTTGAGTTGATTTTCATCAAACCTTTCAGGATCTGTTCATTCAAATTCATTTTTTTGCAGAGATTTACAGGTGTTTCCTTGGCATAATAGATACGTATCATAATCTCAAATAAATTGTGCGTACAAAGTGTTTTTGTGTGATTTTTCAAATGTTTATCTTCAATAAACCATTTTAATAATATGCAACTTGTGTTGTTGTTCTCCTTAACCTTTAAAGTTTAGCACTGTAACCTGTTTGATCAACAATGACAGTGGTCCTGTGGCGGCCTGGTGTTAAAAGTGCTGGATCACTGATCCTAAGGTTTGGGGGTTCAATCCCCGCTCTCAACAGGTTGTCACTGTCTTCCCCAGTGCAGCTAACTGGGTTATCAAAGGCCGGCCATGTCTCCTCTCACTGTCTATGGTGTGAGGTTCATGTAAAAAAAAAACATTGCTGACGTTCGACAAGAGTAGCCGCATAGCCGTCAGCGTGTTTCCGCCCTGCGATGGCCTGGCGAGCTGTCCAGGGTGTACTCTGCCCTTGCACAGAGTCAGCTGGGATGGGCGCCGGTCTCCCTGCCACCCTGCCACCTCAATTAAGATTAAGTGGTAACAGAAAATGAACGATGATGCGATATGATTTCCTTACATTGTAACCAAGGTACACTCCATAAATAAAAATATTTTCTGATTTTTACACTGAGCTCCAACCCTTCATTTTTTCTCAAGCTGTGGCTACAATTATTTAAAGGTGAACTTCATTCATCCTTCGTTTTCTGAACCGCTTAATGCCGATTAAGATTGCAGGGAGGCTGGTGTCCATCTAAAAGGTGAACATGTTAAATTAAAATTTATTTTATATCACGTCCACATTTCAGTACATGCCAATCAATAGTAGATGTAAAATCTTTAGGCTTTCTCACAATACAATATGAATATTCACTTACATGTTCTTAAATGATTAATGAATCTGTTGTAATGTTATTTAGTACCCATTGATTAAAACAAACAACTTCATTTAAAATCTGAGATGATGAGGAGTTAATTCAGGAATAAATACTTCATCCTTTTATTGTAATAATCAGTTTGATTGCTGCTTCAATTCATTTTATGGTAATCATCAGATTTATGCCTCAATCCTGATTGTTCAATTGTTGCTCAATTATCCATTAATCATAGACTAGGGCTTTGATTATATCTTAAAAAATAATATAATTTTTGCTTATTACTCTGTATTTTAGAAAGAGTAAAGGTAAGGAAGGTAAGTCTATGGATCTTTTTACCCCCGAGCCTCCTGACAGAGCCGGCGCTTATCCCCAGTTTCCAGAACCGGAAGCGACTATGAGATCAACTCCTGGATGGGATGCGAGTCCATCATAGGTTAACGTCCCAGTATTTTTCTTTTTTTCTGGTGCCCATTTATGTAACTTGTGTTTAACCTTAACCAGGAATCTTAGCGAACAGAATCTAACAGGGATTCAAACCCTGACCACTTCTCCACCAGCCCCTACAGTTTAGAAAAGGGTTGAAAGATCCAAAAACATCGTCTGTAAAATAAACTTTTCAAGTTTAACAATGAAACGTGCATTTTAAAAATAACATTTAAAAGAATGTCATCTAAAAAGATTGAAATAGAGGTAGAGGTGATGTTTCATTTTAGAGCAGTGAGATTTCGTGGTTATGCAGTGATCCCCAACCTTTTCATCACCGTGGACCGGTCAATGCGTGACAATTGTACCACAGACCGGGGGGGTGGGCGGGGGTATCATAGATTGTTTATATTGCAAATCTAATTAATTTATATAAAATATTATTCTTAGTAGTAGTATTGTTAATAATAATAATTATTATTATAAACACAACATGAATGTTATTTTTCACCAGTTGAAATAAATTTGGTTGGGAAGTAGAGATTAAACTTAAAAAAAAAAAAAAAAACACAGGTGATGATGCACCAGCTGTGAGATTTAAAACTCAGGCTCACCCAAAATCCTCGCTAATGCTTGAAACATGTCAATATAGCCAACACGCCTCTGTTCACACGCTGTCCCTTTGTGGGTTACATTTTAGCGTCCAAATGACCGACATGTAACCGAGAGAATCTGGTCATTTTTCAAAATAAACGATTTTTTCAAAAATAAAGATCGTTCAGACTCAGATAATAAATAAAACAAAAATAATTAATTATTTCTTCTGCGGCCCAGTGCCAGTTGAGCCACGGACCGGTACCGGTGCGCGGCCCGGTGGTTGGGGACCCCTGGGTTATAGGACATAGATATTTAAGGCCAAGCTGAATGTTTTGTGTAACACTGCTCAGTGAGGCTCACGGTACATTATAGAAGAAAATAATAGCGATTGGATGGTTATCCTGTTGAAAAATAAATACATTTTAAAAAGTTATAAGGAACTTTTGATGACAACTTAAAATAAAATAAAAATCTGAAAATAAAGGTAAAAACTGTTTATGATATAAAATACTTTTTTCTTTCACTTCCATGACCGGTAGACACCGAGAGAAATCACCAAACAGGAGAAGATGCACACTGTGGAAAAAATATGCAGATAAATGTTGGTATTTTGGAATTGGTTCAATGGCATGCAAAAATTTAGAAACCCCAGAAAATTTCTAAGCAAGTCAAAGATAATGTGATTTCCAAAATAAACAAACAAACAAACAAAAAAAAATTAATATTGTATATTAATTCAGTGGGGCAGTGATGGCCTGGTGGTAAGGTGCTGGATCATTGATCCCAAGGTTGGGGGTTCAAGCCCCACTCTCAACAGATTGTCACTGTTCTGCCCCATCCCAGTGCAGCTAACTGGTCTATCAAAGGCCGGCCATGTCTCTCACTGTCTGTGGTGTGAGGCTGTAAAAGAACCATTGCTGACTTTCGACAAGAGTAGCTACATAGCTGTCGGGGCGTTTCTGCCCTGCGATGGCCTAGCGAGCTGTCCACGGTGTAATCTGCCCTCACCCAGAGTCGGCTGAGATGGGCGCCAGCCTCCCCACAGCCCCAAATAGGATTAAGTGGTTCAGAAAATGAATGAACGAATGAATGGAATATTAATATAGCAGCACCTCACAAGACGAGTTGAATTTGTCCTGGGACCCAGTCGAGCGACAAGCTCGTATAGTAGGGCAAATTTTCCAGTCGGAAATAATGGAAGGGATTACATCATTAGCATATCGATCATCTCTTTCTTAAACTTAACAGTTATTTTATCTTTGCATTTCTTTTCACTGCTGCCTTTCTTTCCAATATCCATTTTAATAACCATGGTAACAAAGTTTTCGTTGCAGTAATTATCAGGAAGCACAAAGTTAAAAATAAACATGCAGGAGATGCCTTCGCAATGGGAAACCAATTCTATTTGACTCTCCCAGCATTCCACAGCCACGGAGAAATGCTGTATGATCTTGTCTTGCTTACTCGTGTGCAGGGGAATCTTCGTGTTCTGAGAAATTTCTCATCTTTCAGTGCATAAAATGCTGAGAAGCAAGTTTCTCATATCAACGACACTCATCCAGTGAGGTGCCACGGTATTTTACGCAAGAGCACATATTTTAATAGTCGACCATTTCGAAAAATAAATAAATAAAACAAAACCAAACAAAACAAAAAAAATGAAAAACCTAATTACTATATTCACATTTTGTTATTATATAGTAATAACACCTCTTTTGATCCCATAGCTTTCTTTTGAGGGATTTCACTGTGAATCCTAAATTGTATTTAATCCTTTACCTGTTGTAGAAACCGCCCTCTTTCCATCATCTGTTTTTTTTTGACGGTGTGAGCTTTGCTTCCTGAAATTTCTGGAACGTAGGTGGCATGAAAAGTTCATAGGCTGACCATGATGCAGTAAAGTTGACCAAATGTGGTTTATTTTTTTAGTAGTCTCTCCTGTGGTTTACACACTTCTTCAATATGAGTGGCAGTGCATAGCAGCTGTGCCTAGTTTCCTGTGCCACTGACTTCAACACATGTCTGCGCCATGATTGATCCATACCTTTGCTTAACAGCTGGTTTTAAAAAAATTCACAAAGCAAGGCTACACCTTATCATCTATGTGCATTCCTGAAGAGGAGTGGGAAGAAGTCAAACACGAAATGGTCTGTGTTTAAAATACATCAGACTTGATCCTTTGGAAATTTCTGATGCTAAATTTTGTGTTGAAGATGCCAGAAAAGATTTTTCCGAACGATTCTATTATAAAAGTTATAATATACAGGTGTCACAGAACAAACTGTGCACCACCATTCCACTTCTATAACCACTATATTGCCAGTTTTCTATTACCTTCATGAAGGTCTTTTGCAGTCAAATGGAAGTTATTAATTAAGCATATTGCTTTATTTATATGTATATACAGTGATCCATCACTTTCCACGGGTAATGGGGACCGAGACCCGCGCGACCACCAATCTCCGCGAAATAGGATCGACCCCCCCCCCCCCTGTCTGACGTATATGTCCATGTATATGTGTATATAATATCAATAAATACAATATTCAACACTATAAATGTTTATAATAACGACTAAACATTTAAAAATAATGCATAATATGTAAATAAAATATAAATACATACACATATAGATGCGCACCTCATAAAAATGCAAGTACTGGTAGTTTTGTTGGAGGTTTGGGTTGTTTTTTTGTTTTTGTTTATTTGTTTGTTTCTTTTGTTGCATAACTGGCCTTGTTTTGAGGCATTTTTCCTTCGGGTTTTCCCCCATTTTTACGTTAATTTCCCTATTTTTTATTTTTCTATGAATATTTTTGAAAAACCCGCAATGCACTGAAGCCGCAGAAACTGAAGCACGGAGTGGCGAGGGATCTATTGTATTACCCTCTGCTACTTTCTGTGCATGAATTCTTTTAGTTTTCAGTGTTAGGTGGCTTCTTAGAGGAACCCATGACTGTGGACTGTCGGGACAAGGTTTGAGGACTCAGGAGAATTATGACTCGTGATTGAGAACAAGTCATAGCCCAAAGAAGCGAAAGCTTCTAAAAGATCTCCAGTTGCTCAAACTTTTCCATGATGCTACTTTCTTTTTATAAGTGCTGAAATTTTGCCAAATAACAATAGTAATAATAATAATAATAATAATAATACACCAAACCTGCTTAAAATATTGAACAGAAATTTTCAATAACGTTCGAATCAGTTCACCTTATACCTGTGTCAGCATTTATTATAATAACACATGTTGACAGGGGTGCCAAAATTTTTGCATGCCAATGTATAATCATTGATACATTAAACAAAATGGATTTCAAAGTACCTGCGAGATATCGGATTGTCTGTAGCTTCAGTGACTCCAGGAGTGTTTTCAGCGAAGCCACTTCGATGTCTATTTTCTTGATGGTTTCAATTGCACTAGTTTCAATTTCAGCATTCTAAACATTTTAGAGAAAGCAAATTTAATGTCAACATTCCTACTTTTACACAGCTTAACACGAAGCTTCACACCCAACTAAAAATTCGCAACCAACCCTTTTGTGAAACTCAGACTTCACTTCCATCAGTTTTTTCTCTTGCTCTGTAAACTGATACAAGGGGAACTGAGTCAGATTTAGTGTACAAAGATGGCACAAATCACAAATTAGGGTCGGGGGAGACTAGAGGCTATCTCAGCCAACTGTGGATGCAGTCGGGGGACTAGAATGTCTACTTGCCATGTCTGTTACTCGACTTCTCTCAAGATTGATATCCAACACTGTGTCTGCTCTGATTTTTTTACTTTCCTCCTTCATACAAAAGATACAATATTCACAATTAATGGTAATAAATTTAAAATTTATGAAAAACGTCAGACTGAAAAGTATCTACTCACGAGCAGTCTGTTCTTGATCTGTTCAAGTTCAATCTTCATTTTCTAAACAAAAACACATTCCATATAGAGGCAATAACAATAATCAATGTATAATAATTGATACCATTCAGTTTAAGAACCACTTAATTCTAATTAGGGTCGCGGGGAGGCTGGCGCCCATCTCAGCCGACTCTGGGCAAGGGCAGAGTACACCCTGGACAGCTCGCCAGGCCTCATTAGGGCAGAAACACACTGACGGCCATGCGGCTACTCTTGATTAAAGTCAGCAATGGTTCTTTTACATGAACCTCACACCATAGACAGTGAGAGACATGGCCGGCCCAGTTAGCTGCACTAGGGGGACAGCAGTGACAACCGTTGACAGTGGGACTTGAACCCCCAACCTTAGGATCAGTAATCCAGCAACTTATCACTGGGCCACCACTGCCCTCAATAATAATCATAATAATAATAATAATAATAATAATAACAATAATAATAATAATAATAATAATAATAATAATAATAATAATAATAATAATAAATACTTTCTACCATCTCAACCTAATGTACTCCTAAGCCTATGCTTTATCCTAAAATGCATTCAATACCAAGACTATAAACAAAGAAAATAAGCATAACAATAAAACAATTAAATTAATAGACAACACAATCATCCAAGCCTTTCAATGCAGGATACGAAATGGAGCATCAACACTAATAACTGAGGTAAGTATATACTACAAAAAAGCCTAAAACTATACATGCTCTTCTCATACAGGGATCCCTCACTTTCCACGGTTAATTGGGACCGAGATCCCCCCGCGACCAGTGAGTTCCGTGAAGTAGGATCACCCCCCCCAACCGTACATGATGTATACGTACATGTATATGTGGATATAATATCAATACATATTCAATGCTATAAATGCTTATATTACCAATTAAAATAAAAAAATAATGCATAAGATGTAAATAAAATATAAATACACACACATACAGATGGCACGTGCGCACACAGATGCACAACTCACAAAAACGTAACTCGTTTTGATGAGAGGTTTTGGGTTGTTTTTTGTCAGTTTAGGGTCTTTTTTTGTATAATTGGCCTTATTTTTGAGGCATTTTCCTTAACTTTTCCCCTATTCTTGCTTAATTTCATTATTTTTTGAATTCGATGAATATTATTTAAAAAAATAAAACGTGATGTACTGAAGCCGCATGAATTGAAGGGCGAAGTAGTGAGGGATCCCCGTAATTTCATACAAGACATGCCTACTATAATCATTTTGATTATGAAGAACCCTAAAAAAAACATACTGCGTTTTCTGATCTCAGATTGGCAAATTCACTTTTCTCCAGAATAACCATGTCCTTACGAATGGAATCCAAATGGGCCATAATTTGCTGGAGTACAATTTCCTACAACAGAAACACCAGTGAAAAACCGTGGAACTGTATTTAATGTATGTTTACAGCATCTTCCTGTCTCACTTGTTACCTGATGAGCTCCTGTAACCATGTCCCGGTACACAATGTCCATGTTGGCTGTTGTGAGAGTGACCAGCGCATTAACGATCATCTCTGCCTGCTTCTTTTCAAAGCCTACACAAAACAGAGCTCTTTTTAGCAACAGATTCTACAGAACTCTTGATTTCTACACACATTCAAGGTAACACCAAAATAAAAGTCCTGAGCTTAATTTAATTTCAAACAAGAAAATTCACATTGGGAAGATTTGCTCATTCCCACATACACTCATCAAAACAAAATCATTCTACAGGAACACTATAAATTTAAAGGTCACCGCAGACTGTCAGAAACACAGCTGCTTTTAATTTTACAAGAGAATTCAAAATGACTGGAGCCTGTCTTGGCTGACACAGTGCAAAGGCGAGGTACACCCCGAACAGCTCT
Organism: Plotosus lineatus; assembly: GCA_024760905.1. Taxonomy (NCBI): domain Eukaryota; kingdom Metazoa; phylum Chordata; class Actinopteri; order Siluriformes; family Plotosidae; genus Plotosus; species Plotosus lineatus. The sequence goes on along the minus strand of CM045735.1, from coordinate 15,825,120 downwards.
ACATATCTTCTTCACTTATCCCTTAACATCCGAGGATGTCGTTGGGGCACCTTCATGGCGAGACTGGGGCTGATTTGGCCTGGCGGAGCCCATCCCTCTCCAGGTTGTAGAAACACGCTGATGGCTTGGCAGCCTACTCTTTACAAAAGTCAGCAATGGTTCTTTTAGATGCCTCTCACCATAGACAGTGAGAGACATGGCCTACCTTTGATAACCCAGTTAGCCGCACTGGGGGGACAGTGACAACCATGTGGGGACTCGAACCCCCAACCTTAGGATCAGCGATCCTGCGCTCTAACCACTAGACCACCACTGCCCCAGGCTCTACATATAACTCATTTCATTTGCTTAACTAATTTGTTCCATGTAGCGTCACAGGAAGGCTGCAGCTTATCTCAGCCAACACAAAGCAAAGGCAGGGTACACCTTAAACAATTCACCAGACCATTACAGGGCCAATACACACACACACACACACACACACACACACACACACACACACACACACACACGCGCACACGCACACACACCTAGAGGCAAGTTTGAACAGCCAACTACCCTAACATACATGTGTTCAGACTGTGGGAGGAAACCTGAGAACCCTGAGGAAAACCCATGCTGGTACAGGAAGAACATGCAAACTCCACAAGCAAACACCTGAGCCTCAAACCATCTCACTGTGAGGTGGATGTGCTAACCACTATGCCACCTGCAAAAACTTTAAATCCTTAAAATAAATAAATAGGTTTAAATGTAATGGACTGGTGTCTGTGGTATCTTCCCATCTTGCACCTGGTGTTTCTACGACAAGCTCCACATTCACTACTACTCATCAAGTACAACTGCTGCTGAAGATAAAAGACTGAATAATTGTGTTTAAATTAAATAAAATATAATTTATAGGGTTAATATAATTTATAATTTATAGGGTTTCCTCCCACATGTTTTTGATTTAAACATATTGCATTAGGGTTACAGTTTTTTTTTTTTTTAGCATCACAGTACCATTGGCTTCTAGCTCTTTAACAAGGCCATGACTGTCAAAGGTCAGTTTTCTTTGCTCCAGTGGTGTCAGCTCCACTTTCCGGACATCATACGTCTTCTTACGGGGGGTCACGTGGAACCCTGAATAAAAATACAACTCACTTAAGCAAAAAGTCTGGAATATTAGATCAATAATACAGTAATCCGGGCGCCCCCAATGTGCATGCAGCCAACTGCACTGAGTGTGTGTGTGTGCTCACTTTGGATGAGTTAAATGCAGAGGAAATTATTTCTCTTGTCGGATTAATACAGTATAGCAAAATCAAAAAATAAATCATAAACCAAACATTATCATAATAAGAATCAGCTGCCACCTGACAGGTCTTTGGCTCTGCAGCCCCATACACATCAGGCTGCATTGCACGGTGTTATCTGACACTTTTCCCATCATAGTCAGCATTAACACTTTCTGTTCAAGAACATCTCACAGGTGATTACCATGGGGATTTGGGTGGGATGGGGGTGGGGTGTTTAGCCATAACATATAGTCCTTGTCAAGATCACTCAGACACTTATGTTTACTCATCGTCCCTGCTTCCAACACATAAACTCTGAGATCTGACTACTCACCTGTTGCACCTTTTGGCAGGTGGCACTGTAATAAGATAATGCATGGTTCATTTATAATTCAAGCCACTAATTCGTGTTATGGCTGATTGGTGCATTTTATAATTACGACTTGGTGATGGTCTGGTGAACCCATTTATTGTAGACCCATCTCCACCAAGTGTTGACTGTAATAGGCCCCACCCTCCCCATGATCTCCCATGCTTGTGGAATAAGCAATTTGGCAAATGAGTGAAGGGGGATACAAGTCTCATTTCATAATTATACTATAATACCATACTATTTTATAATAATGACAATATTTCTCCAAAGTAATGTTGAATATCATATTTACATGAGATGAAATGATCATTCATTCATTCCTTCATTCACTTTCTGAACCACTTAATCTCAATTAGGGTCACGGGGAGGCTGGTGCCCATCTCAGCCGATTCTGGGCGAGGGCATAATACACCCTGGACAGCTCGATATTATGATGATTTAAGTCATAATTATGAGAAACATGTTCAAGTCTCAGGGCCAGGTGTTTCTGTGTGGAGTTTGCATGTTCTCCCCATACTTGTGTGGGTTTCTTCAGGGTACAATGGTTTCAGTATTTGTTTTATTTATTGTACTTGTTATTCTACATTTGTATAACAAGTTGTTACCAAATTTTTATTTTATATATTATCTATACTTGTTCTTATTTAGTCTTGTTATTTTATTTTTATATACTTTATATTTTATTTTGGTTTTCTATACGTACTTGAATACCTCATTTTATATCAGTAATGCAAATAATTTATCAGTTTACTTTAATTATTAGTAATATATTGGTGTGAGCATTGTACAAATAATTTTTGCTTTTTATGCCATCAAGAAACCCAAAATTATAAACTATTGTATGGTATAAATTATGATTAACTGATATATTGCACTATATGTATGAGTATTATTTGCGAATGTAGAAATCAAATAAAATCAACCAATCAATCAATCAATCCTTCCACGGTAGAAAGACATGCACATCAAGCTAATGGACTGATCCATTTTCACCCTAGGGGGGTGTAACCGATTGCGTGTCTGCGATGGTCTGAGATCCTGAACATAGTAGGATTAAGCAGTACGTGAGCGTTAGTGAGTCAATAATGTTGATACACAAAGATTTTGTGAAGTTTTGAGTTATAAACTGGATTCTATATTATCACCACTTTACCTCTAGTTGACAGACAGGAGGATGTTGGTATGACCCACTGAAGAGATTCAGCATGTTGTCTGATATGAACGGTACAGTATCTCCGTAAAACCGATGTCCAGTACATCATTCACAACTATTAGCCGATATTATATGGTTTAAAATAAACAAATATTATTACACTATATGCCTGTCATCATTATAAAGTTATATCCATGTGGTAGATGTAAATGATCTAACTCAAGGACATTATTACAAACCGAAATGAATTAAAACCTCAACATCTATGTGTCAACCTTATATCTAATAAAACTAATAGCAGCGAACTGTACAACCTTTTATCAAAATGTGTTTCAAACACTCCAGCTAAGTTACAATACCCTGTTCCGGTTTCATTCAAAATGTCAGAATGCTTCATACATAGTAAGAACGATTCGGCTCAACGGTTGATTTGGGAAGAACCGACTCTTCGACTCTTTGCGTGAGGAAATGAAGAGCCGACTCCGAATCTCTCTGAACAAATCACTTACTATCATGTCCTGAATCAACTCTTTTGAGAAATAAACGTATTCCTCTAGGACTGGGGGTTGATAAAAATAAATAAACAAACGAATAAATAATATTAATAATGATCCAACCGTTTTTGTTGTCCTTCGCCACACTTCCGGAAACAAACGTTTCGGTGTGACGTGTGTTTTGTGCTTTATAAATAAAGTGAACTTTATTGTTCTTGGTGCACTGTCATGGCGGCGTCCACAAGTCAGGGTTGGTTTTTCGCCTTGGCTTTCGGAATTTCTTTTCTGAAATGTCTGATGATCAATACGTAGTAAGTGTGAAGTTACAATAAGTTTTCAATAGCCTGAATGATTAGCTGTCTGCCTGTCTACATATGTGTAAAATGTGCGTAAATGTATAAATATATACACACACACATATACTAGTCCTTCTCAAAAAAATTAGCATATTGTGATAAAGTTCATTATTTTCTGTAATGTACTGATAAAAATTAAACTTTCATATATTTTAGATTCATTGCACACCAACTGAAATATTTCAGGTCTTTTGTTTTAATTCTGATGCTTTTGGCATACAGCTCATGAAAACCCAAAATTCCTATCTCAAAAAAAATAGCATATTTCATCCGACCAATAATAAAAAAGTGCTTTTAATACAAAAGTCAACCTTCAAATAATTATGTTCAGTTATGCACTCAATACTTGGTCGGGAATCCTTTTGCAGAAATGACTGCTTCAATGCGGCGTGGCATGGAGGCAATCAGCCTGTGGCACTGCTGAGGTGTTATGGAGGCCCAGGATGCTTCGATAGCCGCCTTAAGCTCATCCACAGTGTTGGGTCTGGTGTCTCTCAACTTTCTCTTCACAATATCCCACAGATTCTCTATGGGCTTCAGGTCAGGAGAGTTGGCAGGCCAATTGAGCCCAGTAATACCATGGTCAGTAAACCATTTAGCAGTGGTTTTGGCACTGTGAGCAGGTGCCAGGTCGTGCTGCTGAAAAATGAAAATCTTCATCTCCATAAAGCTTTTCAGCAGATGGAAGCATGAAGTGCTCCAAAATCTCCTGATAGCTAGCTGCATTGACCCTGCCCTTGATCAAACACAGTGGACCAACACCAGCAGCTGACATGGCACCCCAGACCATCACTGACTGTGGGGACTTGACACTGGACTTCAGGCATTTTGGCATTTCCTTGTCCCCAGTCTTCCTCCAGACTCTGGCACCTTGATTTCCGAATGACATGCAAAACGTGCTTTCATCCGAAAAAAGTACTTTGGTCCACTGAGAAACAGTCCAGTGCTGCTTCTCTGTAGGCGCTTCTGCCGCTGTTTCTGGTTCAAAAGTAGCTTGACCTGGGGAATGTGGCACCTGTAGCCCATTTCCTGCACACGCCTGTGCACGGTGGCTCTGGATCTTTCTACTCCTGACTCAGTCCACTGCCTCCACAGGTCCCCCAAGGTCTGGAATCGGCCCTTCTTTCATTTTTTCCGTCCCACTGAGGTGGCTTGATCCAGCACTCTGGGAACAGCCTATTCGCTCAGAGATTTCTTTCTGTGTCTTACCCTCTTGCTTGAGGGTGTCAATGATGGCCTTCTGGACAGCAGTCAGGTCGGCAGTCTTACCCATGATTGCGGTTTTGAATAATGAACCAGGCTGGGAGTTTTTAAAAGCCTCAGGAATCTTTTGCAGGTGTTTAGAGTTAATTGGTTGATTCAGATGATTAGGTTAATAGCTCGTTTAGACTACCTGAACATGATATGCTAATTTTTTGAAATAGGAATTTTGGGTTTTCATGAGCTGTATGCCAAAATCATCAGTATTAAAACAATAAAAGACCTGAAATATTTCAGTTGGTGTACAATGAATCTAAAATATATGAAAGTTTAATGTTTATCAGTACATTACAGAAAATAATGAACTTTGATCACAATATGCTAATTTTTTGAGAAGGACTAGTGTGTGTGTGTGTGTGTGTGTGTGTGTGTGTGTGTGTGTGTTATATATATATATATATATATATATATATATATATATATATATATATGTGTGTGTGTGTGTGGATGGATGGATGGATAGACAGTGGTGTGAACGTAAAACCATTTTAAATAGAGATTTCTGTTGTTGAAAGACAATTCATGAATTTTTTTTTTATCCCTCATGCAATATTTTAGGTTTCGAAAGCTAGAAATATTTGTAATTTTTCTCATTTTTAAGTCACTCTACAGATTTTGAAGTCCACCGGAATTGGCTTGCTATTACTCACTCTCTGCCTGTATCAAAGTGGTATTATGAGGTATTTACTCACAATGAATAATTACATTATACCCACACAGGTGATGCCACTATATACTCCCATAATATAATAAGAGACAACCCTATATGTCTGCATAATGAAATTGAATGTAGTAAATAATTTTGCCTTAATTTCTTTCAGGCCACATCCAAGTGGACGCTGGATTATCCTCCACTGTTTGCATGGTTTGAGTTTGGCCTGTCACACATTGCCAAATACTTTGATGTGAAGATGCTTGTTGTTGAGAACCTTTATTACGCCAGCCCAGCTACAGTGTTGTTCCAGAGACTTTCTGTCATCACCACTGACATAATCTTCATTTATGCAGTCAGAGAGTATGACTCTGTAAATCCGGGGTCTCCAGTTTTATCCACAAAGGGCCGGCTGGTGCAGGTTTTCACTTCAACCAAATAGTAACCACACCTTCCACCTGTTTCCACCAATCACTGATCAGCAAAAGAAAAAAACCCAAACTAGATTTAGACATTAATGTTTCAATTCGGAAGTGGGGCCATCTTGGTGAGATCTCCTGGCTTTAAGTCTTAAGCAAGGTGATCTCACCAAGATGGCCCCACTTTTGAATTGAAAGAGTAATGTCCAATCTTTTTTTTTTTTTTTTTTTTTTTTTTTTTAATTTATTTTATTTTCTTTTGATCAGCGATTGCTGAAAACAGGTGGAAGGTGTGGCTACTATTTGGTTGAGGTGAAAACGTGCACCCACACCGGCCCTTTGTGGATAAGATTGGAGACCCCTGTTGTAAATTATGCCTTGCGCACACCAGAAATAAAACAATCTTTGGTAGTATTTTAACTTTTATATACTATTCAGTAATTTATATTTGGGATTTTAGGTGTTGTAAATGTTTACGGGAAGACAAAGGAAAGGACCTCCTGTCGAGGCCGTCGTTCATCCTGGCCACGCTGCTGCTGTGGAACTGTGGACTTCTCATTGTTGATCGTATCCTTATTAATAACCGGACCTTTTGCTTTCCTCATGAATATAAACCATAAGGTCTCTCTGCTCACTTCAATGTGTTCAGTCCTTAAATTACTTTATGTAGACATTCATTTCCAGTACAATGGCTTCCTGTTTGGAATTCTCCTGTTGTCAGTCGCACAACATCTTCAGGTATGCGTGATTTCTTTTTTCATTTTTTCGTGTATTTTTCCAGCCATTTTATTAGATTTACACATTCATTGGTACATTTTCAAATGCTTATACTCCAAAAGCAGTGTACAGTTGAGACAGAAAACAAAATAATTTTAAAATGTTTACGCCATCTTTATCTTCTTACATTTGTTCCGGGGTCAGGTCGCAGGGGCAACAACCTAAGCAGTGAGGTCCAAACATCCCTCCCCAACCACTTTCTCAAGCTCTTCTGGGGGTGGGTGGGTGGTGGAGGGATGCATGCCAAGGCAGTTCCAGACCAGCCGATATGCATAGTCCCTCCAATGTGTTCTGGATTGACCCCAGGGTCTCTTCCAAGTTGGACATGCCAGAAACATCATACCAGGGAGGCATTCTAATGAGATGTGTCGGCCACTTCAACCGACGACTTTTCAAATAGGGAATTTTTCCCCATCTGGCAGGCCCAAATAAACACCAGCGGCTCTTAAAATGTTTACAGTCTAGGTAGTTAATTTTGTGGAATATGGGACAAGTTAGCTCTTGTTTTGTCTTTCACTACTGAAACTGCAAACATTCACCTGCCTCACTTTTTCTCTGTTTTGAAATGAAATGGGGGGGGGGTAGGATGCAGTTGGTCATTTGTACAGAGAAAAGAACGTGAAAGCACTGACGGCGAACCTTCATAAATGCTGTATAAACTTCATTTAGTTCTGAGCGTAGGTTCTTGTTCGGATTATTTGATCTCTGTTAAGTTTAAAGTATTTCTAGATCAGATGCAATGCAGTTGGTTAAAGATGGTGATGTGAGGTCCCCATACCTCCTTTTTAAAAAAATATTTTATTTCTAATTTCATATCAAGAGTCAGTCATACTTAAATTTACCTTAATTAATAACTTAATTTTTCCATGAGATAACATGTTGTAATTAATAAATTACCAGGGTGTGCAATATTTTTATTATTATTTCTGTTCTAATGATTTTTGCCTGGGTAAGAGCTCGTGTGATGTAATGAAGTACTGTGCTAATCTATGCTGTTCCTCTGTTTGTGTTCAAGTAGAACAGACACTATAAGGGAGCCCTACTTTTTTCCATCCTCTTAAACCTGAAGCACATATACCTGTACATTGCGCCTGCCTACGGAATCTTCCTGCTCAGATGTTTCTGCTTCACAGAGAATAACACAGGTGCATTTTCCCCTCCCTAAAATACGTTTTACTCTCATGTTGCATTTCTAGCATTGAACTGTGTTGCCGGTGTTGAGAATGTGACTCGTTTTATTTATTTTAATCTAACGTTTAAATTGTTGGTCGAAGTTCGTACTTGAACAGTCTGTGGTTAAGAGTTAACTGAGATAACCCCCCACCCCCCGACCACTGATTTCCACGAAGAAGAATCGACCCCCAACTGACGTATACGTACATGTATATGTGTAGATAATATCATTAAACATTGTATGCGATAAATTCTTATAATAACAATTAAACATTCGAAATAATGTATAAGATGTAAATTAAATGTACATACAGACCTGCGTGCACACACTCGGATGTGCACCTCACATAAACTGTAAGTAGTTTTTTTTTTGTTTGTTTTTTGTTTTTTTTTTGGGGGGGGTGAGTTGTTTTTGTTTTGTTTTGTTTTTTTTTGTTTTTTGCATAATTCCCCTTGTTTTGCAGCATTTTCCTCAACCTTTTCCCTATTTTTCCTTAATTTCCTTATTTTTTTAAATTTTTCGATGAATATTTTTGAAAAACCCACGATGGACTGAAGCCGCAGAAACTGAAGCGCGAAGTAGCGAGGGATCACTGTACTCCAAAACTGATTTGACATTTCCAAAAGAACCAAACAATAAACAGAGACACGCAGTCTTTTCCCAAAGTCACCAAGTTATTAAAAAATATATATATTTTAAGAAACCTGACACTAACCCTAACACAATTGTTCCACTGAGTTCTGATGATCTATTGGAACATTACATGAAGTAGCGAGGGATCACTGTAGTCGGCCCCCTACTTAGGAAAAAGGCACTGGAATGGATTAATTTCATAACGCGGCGGTTTCGTAAGTAGAGGCACATTTTACATGTAAAACGCCTGATTCGTTCCAAGGCTCCCAAGACTACCCCATAAACCCTTTTAAAAATTTTAAAAACTACACCAATTTTGTATGAAATATGTGTTAAAAGTTAAAGAAAATTATTTATTAAACCATTTAAAACATATTAAACCATTTTATTAACATTTTATTAATTAAATTTATATATTTATATAACTTATATATTATATAATTAAATTAATAAATAATTAAACATTTTTATTAATGCACACATACACACAACACTGTCTCTCTCTCCCTCTCCCTCTCTCGGCCTCTCACACACACACACACACACAGAATACACATACAGAATATACACTCCGCCCACAGGATGCTGGAGTAGGCGAATTCAAAGCACATTCCCTGCTTGACAGATCAGAGGTCTAAACTGAACGTTTAACTTGATTCCTTGAGGGATAGGAAATTGTAAGGGTATCTCTCTCTCACTCGCACACATGCACGCGTGCACACACACTGTCTCTCTCGCTCGGTCTGTCTCACTTTCTCTCTCACACACACACACACACACAGACTGTCTCTCTCGCTCTGTCTGTCTCACTTTCTCTCTCTCACACACACACACACCAAACTGTCACTATGGTGTGTTTTACTGAATGCGGGCTCCGCCCACACGCAACACGCAGCTGCCAGAACAATTCTATTTAAATGTTTAAATGGACAGGATGTTGCATTTAAAGCAGAATTACAGTACTTGTTTGAAAGATCAGAGGTCCTGATTTAATATTAACTTGCTTCCTTGTGAGATCAGAGGTCTTATTCCACGGAGCACTAATATCGTGCCGAAATAATCGACTCCGTCACTGTATTTCCGCTTTAAGGTCTCCTGCTTCAATATCATCCTGATTGTAGAGCGGTTTCGGCGATAACGAAATATAACGCCGCAATGATCTCACAACAAGCCAACAGTCCTCTTCAACTCCTCATGCGTGTGGCGGACAAAAGGTATGGGTACGGGTCAGTTCCCTCCTGGCCAATGAGAGGCCAGCAGGGCGGGGTGTTGGGAGACAGCCAATGAGAGAGCAACTCGCACATCGTGTGAAATTTTGATTGCCGTATTTGAATTTTGAATGCCGCTTTTGGCGCTTTTCGTAAGAGGGGGTTGTTTTCGTATACTGAGGACGAAAACTTAGGAAAATGCTTTTTGTAACCCGGAGTTTTCGTATCAAGGGGGTTTCGTAAGTAGGGGGCCGACTGTAGATGAATATATGACTGTATAATAGTATATCACTGACGTGTGGTCAGTGTTTTCATATCAACCAAAAATTTCTAATATTTTCTTTGTAATAAATTCAACTTTTTGATGGTATGCGCATATAAATTAAACAGTAATAAAATGATCTCGTTTTCTCTTTAGATGGTTCAGTGCAATGGAAGAGTTTCAGTCTGTTCCGCTTGGTAGGTCTTGGCTTTATTGTTCTGGCCACTTTTGCTGTGTCATTTGGACCGTTTATTGTTCTGGTATGTAGTGCAGTTCATTTGGTGTGTGTGTGTGTGTGTGTTTTATGTAAAGCAGAATTTTTACTTAATTTTAATGATGTTTTTTCACATCTGTTAAAGGGTCAGATTCCACAAGTCCTTTCCAGACTCTTCCCTTTCAAACGAGGTTTATGCCACGCCTACTGGGCCCCTAATATCTGGGCGCTCTACAACATGGCAGATAAAATAATATCTGTCCTGGGTATGGAAAATAAAATAATTTCTTATATTATTTAATTTTTGGAAATGATACTCTTGGGGGATGTGCTTTTGTCAGAAAATAATCAACAGTGGGCTGAAGTAATGCAGCCCGGTGCAGAGAACCTCAAAGTTGAATATTTTTCTATACCACTACATTTCAAAGTCCTTTATTTATCTCAGCAATTTGTCACTGATTGATTTTTATTTTTATTCTTTTTAAAGAAAAACACTGACTTTTTTTCTGTTGCTCTTTTTTGTTTATTTCTGGATAGTTTAAAATTTTTTGGAATATTTACAAAGCAAGTTAGTTCCTGCACCAGAATCTTGATTACCCATTCATCATATATTGATTTCATATTCCCAGAGCTATCTGAGTGGGAGGTGCATGCTCTCTCTTGTATCAGTCATTTTGACTCACAGTGAATCTGAGCCAGAATTCTCCATGTAGGATTAATACAGTATAAAAAAAATAAATTCCAGCATGAGCAGCAATTCATTTGTCTGTCTTCATTTGCTGTTCAAGAAAATTCAACATTTTTAATTTTGATATATTATCCTTGTAAGGCACAGGTGTCAAATTCCAGGCCCGCGAGCCAAATCCGGCCCACCAACTCATTTTAAGTGGCCCGTATAAGTTTTCAAAAATTATCATATATCATTTGCATTGTAATACGTAACCTCTATTTCACTGGAGCACAGCAGACTTGCGGAAGCAAAAATGCTGTCATTTGCAAACGTTCCGCAATTATTCCCTCATATTCCGTGTGATTCCGTAGTTATTCCTCAAGTCTTCCTCCACTTCCATATGCTTCCGGCAGGCCAAAATATTCCAGAAAGCGAACCCGGGCCACGGTGGTGAGAGCACAGATTCCTAACCACTAGACCACCAGGGTTGATCAGATTTTATAATTTATGCAGGGCTGTGGCACGGTGATCAGTTAGCAGTGATTAGTCGTGAATTCACCAGTTTAGCAGTCATGATTTATGAAAACATCCTAACTACTTTTTACTTATTTTTAGGTGTGAAACTCAAATTGCTTGATCCAAGGAAACTTCCCAAAGCCTCAATGACAGGAGGTTTGGTTCAGGAATTTCAACATGCTGTTCTTCCAGCCGTATCTCCTCTAGTGACACTCATTTTCACTTTACTGTCAATCCTGGTGAGTGTTTAGTCGCACACTTTAATTAAATAATAACACTGGTGGTGCCAAGCTCTTCTTGAAACACAGTAGTGATTGGAGAAATATTTGGCTGGTCTGATAGGCCTTACTGAGCACTTGAACTGTAGGTTTTTAAGGAGCGGGTTGCAAGCCCCCCCCCCAGTAGAACCTGTAGTCCAGGACAAACATCCATTCACACCTAGGGGCAGTTTAGAATAGGCAGTTAGACCTGTGCTTCTCAAATAGTGGGACGTGCCCCGCTTGGGGGGGCATGCTATGATGCCATGGGGGGTGCAGTGTGATGCCGGAGGGGCACGTATGACCCTGGGAAACATGCTTTTCTGGAATAATGTAAGAGAATTAAGTGAAATTGCACCTCCACTCCAGTAGTTGGCAGTGGCCCACTTTGTCGCACTATGGCATAGTGGCTTTTCACACGAGCATACGATATGAAGTGCAGTAAACAACCCATCAATGGAAAAATTTCTAACGGGAATGAACAGAGAGGTGGAGAGAGACAGAGATATTAAGACATAAGTAAGTTGAATGAGTTTAAATAAGGATGTTTTTTTTTTATTTCAGGCACATTGGTGCACTTTAAATCTTTTCTGTTACAGATTTAAAAACAATGTTAATGAAGTTTTTCTTTAGTGTAATTTTTTTTCTTTTTTGTTTTTAATGTTAATAAAGATACAACGTTATGCAGAGGTGTACTAATATCAATTTTATAGATGAATAATACTATTTATAGTCGCTTGCGGGGGTGGTGGGATGTTTTCGTGAAATGTTTTCTTCTTCCTATAGGGGGCGTGATAGAAAATAATTGAGAAACACGGAGTTAGACTAATGTGCACTCTTTAGACTGGGAGGAAACCAGTGTACCCAGCATGCAAACTCTCACCCAAAAATGCCTTTGCTGACCACAGGGCTTGAACCCAGGACACTCTTGAGGCAATCACTATGCCACTGTGCATCCATTATACAAAATAAGAATATCTCAAAGAAAAAGTATGAAATGTAAGATTCTGTACTTTTTGTCCCCTGTAGCCTGTTCTGTTTAGGACATGGCGAAGACCTGTCGGTGCTCAAGGTTTCCTGCGCTGCATGATTATTTGTGCCCTTGGATCTTTCATGTTTGGCTGGCATGTCCATGAGAAGGCCATTTTAATGGCGATACTTCCTCTAAGGTAAT
>CM045735.1:15754748-15807248 GCA_024760905.1 Plotosus lineatus | reverse complement strand
TCCTAATTGGGGTCAAAGGTAGGCTGGCGCTCATCTCCACAGACTCTGGGTGAGGGCAGAATACACCCTGAACAGCTTGCCAGTCCATTGCAGAGCAGAAACGAACTGACTGCGACGCAGCCAACTCTTGTCGAGCGGCAGCAATGGTTGGGATTGATACAGTATATCAAAATCGAAATAATAAAATTATTTGTAGCATCACAGAACATGAACTCAGTAAACGGATAATTAAATTAACCAGACAGGCGATACTTATGAACCCAGATCGCCGTGTAAAAGATTAATAAACCACTAAAAAAAACAACGGAAATTACATTCTTATTCATATGATATTTAGGAAATTAAGCTTGAATGTGTTGCATTTGCAGTCATTTTAATCTTTTGTCTCAAGTCTTTCTGCTTTCCTGCTCTTTTGGCATCAATTTTTTCAAATATAAGTGCCGCAATCTCTGATTTTGTGATATCCTGTATGGCTTGTAATAACTGAAGAATTGAAAAGGAGATGATTAGGCCTGCTGTCATCTTGCTGTGTTAAAATAACAGGTGGAATATTGGACCGTTCACTCTCTTTTCATATGCGGTTTAAACCATGACCTCTTAGTCATGATGGCCTTTAGAACCACATTTAGGTACAGTAGTTTCAAATTGTGAACCCATTGATTGGGATAACGGTAGAAAATACTATATCACCCAGTATTAGCTTGAAGTGCTGTACAGTACTTCTCTTGGTTCTAACATATCATAGATCTTTTCCTTTCGGCTTTTTCCCTTTTTCAGGGGTCGCGACAGCGAATCATCTGATTCGCATGTTAGATTTGGCATAGATTTTATGTCGGATGCCCTTCCTGACACAACCCTTTAGCCAGGGACACAGAAACATGCTCACAGCTACTCTTTATGAAAGTCAGCAATTGTTCTTTTACCTGAGCCACTCACCATGGACAGTGAGAGACATGGCTGCACTGGGAAGGGGGGGGCAGTGACAGCCTTGTGGAGAGTGGGACTCGCACTCCCAACCTTAAGATCAACAATCCAGCACCATTTACCACCAGACCACCTCACTGAACCACACACTGCACCACTCACTGCAAAAATGTTTACTATGTTTACACATATCAGCATATTATGTTTAACAGAGATTCCATGGTAGCACTTTTTGCTTTCAGATACCAAGTAAAATGCCAAGTATCCGTCAGTAGTAATATTTTGTAAATACTAAATATGAAAAGTTTGTTCATTAATTTCGTTTTCTGAATATCTTGATCCTAATTAGGGTCACGGGGAGGCTGGCACCCATTTCAGCCAATCCTGGGTGAGGGCGGGGTAAACCTTGGACAGCTCGCCAAGGCCATCGCAGAGCCAACACTCACACAACCATAATATGGACATTTTGTTATTTTAATTAAAATAATCTAAAATCACGACATTGAAACAATTTGGGCCTTTCTAGTACCCTGTAGGAAAAAGTAAACAGAAATCAATGTAGCTTAGACAAAACTGCAGCTTTTTTATTATTATTATTCACATAAAAAAGATCATAGTGCATAAAAAATGTAAATAAATGTCTGTATTTCGAGTATACTGTTTTTAACCACATGCAACCTTTGGCTACATTAACTATTTCGATAATTCAATGTGGAACTCGGAGGTATATGTTGGGTGACAGAAATAATGTCAGATGTTTAAATACCTACAGACAAATGGATAATAGAGACACATGACAGGCAGAATACATCACATTCAAACCGGTTCAGGATTTGTATTTGTTCAGGTTTAACTACAAGTCACCCATCAGTACTCTGGCTGTTAATCCTTGAGACATGAAAACAACATATCTGCATGTGTCAGTCACCCAGTCATTAAAATAAAGAAAAACAAATTTGTAAATATTGACTATGAAATTAATATATAACTGAGTATCAGGCAACTCATTATAGACTTGTTCGAAACATCAGTGTTTGAGTTTCAATAAAAAGCATGTTCCTGTGAATATTTATCAATTATTGAAACATTAACTTTTATTTAGTGCATTGTATATACAAAATCCGACAAATAATACTGAAACTGAAATTGCAAAATCACACCAAAAAGTAACAAAATGTTTAAAAAAAAAAAAAAAGAAATGTTTTTCCTTCCACTTTGGGATTAATTTGCAGTTAACAAAATAATTTACCAAAAGCTGTAACAGTAAGCTGTTTTGTTGGGAGGTTTAGGGGCCTCATATTAATATAATTGGCCCTCCGATGCACACTTGTGGTTCTCCTATGTAGCTAGGATTTAGTGAAGTGTCCCCTGAGTAGAACTGCTATTAGAGCACTGATATTCCTGTAATATAACAAAGACAGACAACTATTCAGGTCAACATCCACAAATCAAATCATAGATTCTCTATCACAACTACTGTATATACAAAAACCCACCTCTATCATCCTCCTGCTTTTCCATTTCCTGTTCTCTTTTGTCTTCCACTACTATTGGTGGTTCACTCTGTGCCTCCATGGCTGTCTCCTCATCAGGCTCTGGTTTTGTAGACTCGTCTTTACTGCTGTCTGACTCAGATTGCTCAGATGACTTCTCTGCTTCTACCATCTCCTCCTTCTCAACTGACACAGCACACTCGTTGCACTCTTCTTCTTCTCCTGTGGAAGCTAAGTGCTGCTGCTGTTCAGAATCTGTTGATGCTTCATGTTGCTCTTGATCTTGCCGTTGTTCAGAGGGAGCAGAACATGTGTCAGTAGTGTCAGTTTCCTGTTCCTCCACCTTCTGTTCCTCAAACACTTCATTCTCCTTTCCATCTGAAGTCGATGGTCCAGAGACAGGTGAGGTTGTCTTTTCATCTTCAGTTTCACCTTCCTCTGCACTGGATTTCCTGTGTCGGCGAGATGGTGGACGGCGTTTTATAGAATGACGAGCACGGCCCTGTGGGTGAGATCCAGAGCAACACGTGTATTTCAAGCTTCAAAATACATGCATTACCTATAAGGAAAATAATTTTTAATTAAACATTGAGAAGTAGTCATGTGTGTGTGTGTGTGTGTGTGTGCACGTGTGTGTTACCTTGTTGATGCTTAGAAGGACAGTGCTTTCTGCGGGGGCTTCAAAACTGACTGGGCTCTCCGGCTGGCTTTTTTTGGATTCTGTGGTTGGGCTGACTGGGCTACAGGGTGAGTGAGGTGGGAAAAATGGCAGCTGAGGTTTCACAGCTCCTGGACTCAATGGGGAAGGCAGGAGGGCCGTTGGTGAAAGAGATGCCTGTGAGAAACATTATACAATAAACATTTTCAAATTTAATCAAAGATGATCAATCAGAAGACACAAAGGTCAGTGGTGGCTGGTGGTAAAGGTGCTGGATTACCAATCCTAAGGTTGGGGGTTCAAGCCCCACTCTTTACAAGGTTGTCACTGTCCCGCCAGTGCAGCTAACTGGGTTATCAAAGGCCGGCCATGTCTTTCATCGTCTATGGTGTGAGGCATGTAAAAGAACCATTGCTCACCCTGGATCGTATCAGGTTTGTCTTTGAGCTAGCAGATGCCTATTTGGACCCAAACACCATTAATCAGTATCCCAGTACTGTGCCAAGCCACAATCTCAAAGCTATCTGAAGTCTGTGGCCTGGGGCCATACGTATCGAGCCGAAAACTGGTTTGCGTTTCATCAATTGTGATTCTATTACCCAGCATTTTCCACCCATAATATGCTGCCTTGCCATGAAACGCTACCCACCTGACTACCTGCATAAGTTAGCGAACCTACAATAGAAGTCATGAGAAGAAATCCAGAGTAGACCAAAGTGGAAGTTTTGGAAAGAGCAATCTAGTAATCTACAGCCCCATTGTAGCGATGAGGTCAAATCAGTTAGCGCTTAGCATATTTTCTGCAGTGATAGTTAATACATAAATACATTTTTGGACACAAATTACAAGATCTACCATTGAGATAAATGAGCTTTTCACATTGGCAATGCCATATGCACCAATTAGCCTTTTTTGTGGCCATGGGTAATCATCAAGCCAAATTCTTCTGACTTCTAGCCTTGAAGTAGCCCCAAGGAAGTCTTATGATGCTTAGGAAGTAACAGTGGTAATGGGAAAAGCCTTGGCTTGCACCAGCTCACCCAGCTTTCATTCAAAATTGGAATCATAACTATTGAGGCTGAATTCCTGTGATCCCTTTTCTTCTGGAACAGTCTCTCAGAGGAGGACCATAGACACCATCATCTTTGTCAAGAAGCAAGGGGAGGGCTTTAACCTGAAGCTATTGGGAGGATGCCCAACAAATATTTGGTTGACAGTGGCTTTATAGACTGGTAGTTGCATCAACATCTTGACAAGCTAGAAAACAGATGAGTGGTGTTCTCCTGATTGCCGAACATAACAATAACATTTGAAGGAAATGTATGAATGGGTGAATGATTGCTTTATGTACAGGTAGCAATTTTTTAGTAATAATATTTCTTAAAGCAGCAGTGGTGGTCTAGTGGTATAAGGTGCCGGATCTCTGATCCAAAGGTTGGGGGTTCGAGTCCCACTCTCCCCAAGGTTGTCACTGTCCTCCCAGTGCAGCTAACTGGGTTATCAAAGGCCGGCCATGTCTCTCACTGTCTATGGTGTGAGGCATGTAAAAGAACCATTGCTGACTTTCGACAAGAGTAGGCTGCAAAGCCGTCAGCGTGTTTCCGCCCTGCGATGGCCTGGCGAGCTGTCCAGGATGTACTCTGCCCTCGCCCTGAGTTGGCTGGGATGGGCACCAGCCTCCCCGTGACCCTAATTAGGATGAAGCGGTTACAGAAAATGAAATGAACTGATGATGAAATGAATTTCTTAAAGCAGAAAAACAATGACAACAATCTAATGACTGACTCTTTTTGAACGACAGCATTTTTTACATGCCTCTCCACAAACCGAGAGACATGGCTGGCCTTTCATAACCCAGTTAGCTGCACTCTGATCCTAAGGTTGGGGGTTCAAGCCCCACTCTCCATGGGTTATCACTGTCCCCCGAGTACAGCTACAGCATTCCACCATAAGTATTTGGAAAAACAACATGGCGTCAGCAGTGTGAGTATTTTTCCTCACAGACTGTTTATGAAATCCCAGAGAATGCGATTTTCTCACAACAGTCCGAAAAGAAAGTTCTGTCTCTGTTGTTGTTGAAAATGTTGGTTATCTCTGATAATGATTGACGGTAATGCAAGTCGTCTGCTGTCACGAGCCTTGAACAAACGAGGCCTTCCACTTCTTGGCCTGTTTTCCGAATTTTCCCGCTCAGAATATCTATCTAAGAAACTATAAACGGTGCTAGACGGTAATCCGACAATTCTCACGATTTCAGACCGTTTAACTCCACCTTCAAATAGTTTGATGATCCCTTCTTGGTCGCATTGTGATAATTCTTTCGATCTCCGACCCATGTTGTTTACGGTCTAAATTTAGCAGAAGCAGACGACCGATGACGTCACGCATTTCGCCACATGATCGTCATGTGATCAGTTGGACGTTGTCAAATTTTCAAGTCGATCTATCGTGTATCAAATGTACTGCGCACAAAATCATAGCGGTTCGATTGAACTGCATTTTTCCCGTTAAACGGTTTTCCCAAATACTTATAGCGGAATGCTGTAACTGGGTTATCAAAGGCCGGCCATGTCGCTCACTGTCTATGGTATGAGGCTGCAAAAGAACCATCGCTGACTTTTGACAAGAGTAGCTGCACAGCCGTCAGTGTGTGTCTGCCCTGCGATGGCCTGGCAAGCTGTCCAGGGTGTACTCTGCCCTTGCCTGGAGTCAGCTGAAATGGGCAGCAGCCTCACTGTGATTGTAATTAGGATTAGGCGGTTCCAGAAAATCAGTGGCGGGCCGTGCATTTCACACCTAGGCCTTCAGTAGTCCTCCGTCTGAATCAATCCAACCCTCAAAAACTATTTTATGGCTATAAAACTTTTACTGCAGCTACAGCTGCGACACACACACACTTGGTAGACTATGATTGTGTTAAAAATGATTTGGAAAAATTAGATTCATGGTCCAAAGAGTGGTTACTTTGTTTTAATAGCAAAAAATGTAAGGTTATGCACTTTGGGGCGAAAAACCCCTGTTATGATTACAGCATGAATGGAGGAAAAAATGAAACAGTGTTAGAGGAAAAAGACTTGGGCATATTATTTACAAGGGGCCGGTGGTGTAGTGGTTAGGGTGCTGCGCTCATGATCGGGAGAGAGGTTGTGAGTTCGAGTCCCACTGAAACCCTCACTGTGCTAAGACCCCTGGGTAAGGTCTCAACCACAAGTGTGCCTCTGTTCACCCAGCAGTATAAATGGGTACCAGTAAAATATACTGGGAAGGTAACCTGCGATGGACTAGCGTCCCATCCAGGGGGAGTTGAACTCCTGGTCGCTTCACGCCATGGAAACCGGGGATAAGCACCGGCCTGATGAGCTGCTGGGCTCGGGTGTAAAAACCAAACAGACTTAATATTTTTTACAAACAAATTGTCATTTTCAAAGCACATTAGCAATGCAGCTGCTAAAGCTAATAGAGTTTTACGACTCATTAAAAGGTCCTTCAATGATATTACCAAAGAGTCTGTTTTAGTATTGTATTGTATAAAAGCTATGAAGGACCACACTTAGAGTATTGTGTTCAGGTATGGCCCCCGTTCTTGCAGAAGGGACATTTAGGAAAAAGTCCAGAGAAGGGCTACTAAGATGGTCCCTGGGCTTGAGAATTTGGATTATGAAGACAGGTTGATGGAACTTGGACGAACTACTTTAGAGAATAAACGCAATAGAGGAGATCTCATTGAAGTTTTCAAATTTTTGAATGGTTTTGAGAATATTGACAGTCGTGATTTCTTTGACATGAAGGAATATAGTGTCCTTTGGGGCCATTCCCATATGATGCAGGTTAAAAGGTCAAGATTGGATGTTCGAAAATGCTTTTTTAATAACCGTACAGTCACCATGTGGAACAGCTTACCACAATATGTCGTCAGTTCGTCAACAGTAAACGACTTTAAAAATAATTATGATTATTATTATAATGGTTTTTAAGTTGTTATAAGTTTTAAGTTGTTGTTATTAGTCAATGATTTGTGCTTTTATATACAACTTTGTACAAATTTTATTCACATAATAAAAATGTTTTCAAATGTTTTCAATGTTTATCTGATCTAAAATCTTCAAATCTGACAAAAGGCTCCTTGACACCTGTGGTCGTTACATAACGCAGAACCAGCACGAGCTGCGCTGCGTTACTCGCGTCTGTTGTCTCATCCACCATAACAGAGACAAACGGTGCTTTATTAACTTCCCTTCTGATCTCGTCCCCATCAATTCAGCAATAGCAGTGATCAGGTCGTTTTGTATTTTGCTCAACGTCCCACTAAACACTTTATTAGTGGACAGATGGGAATGTAAATCCGTGTTGCTCTGAGCAATGACAGGCAGAAGCTCCACATAGTTTCCTTTGTTTTTGGATCCAGCGCTTTCATCGTGTCCCCGAAATGAAAGTTCCTGCTTGTCTGAAAAGAATTACACACACAGTCTATCAAATAGATTCTTTTCCTGGTTGTGACAGGCTTGCAAGCTTCGGAGTTGCCCGACCTTTCTTAACAATGTCCAGCTTTTCTTGAAAAGTCCGTCTTGAAAATGGCTTTGACAGTAAATCTGCAACCAAATCCATGTCTTCTCCTTCAGCCATTGTGGGACAAAACCGCTATTAAATCAACACAACAATATATTTGCTTGTGCAGCTCGCCACAGATGCAGTTTGCTCGCTCTGGCTAGTACACTCTCTCACTATCCAATCATAGGGTGTGAAAACGCTGACGTTTCCGTACGCCTGCTAGAAGGCCTTGGTGTCGCCAACTCTAAATCTGATTGGTTAAAGCAACAGTTTTCCCGACATTTATTTTTATGCTACAGGGCCCACAGAACTGATTATGAAGGCCTCCAGGTAGATTTCTGACCCTGGCAATAAATAATGGCTGAAATGTGATTGTTTAAATACTTAAATATGAAAACACACATCTGGAAGCAACACAACCAGAGGAAAACCAATGAAAGGAAGCTGACAGACAATTTGGAATTATTTAATAAGTATTCATGGACAAAATATAATTAACATCAGTCTGTGATTCAGATATTTTTTAGGCCAGCAGAAAAGGCCTTGCAGGCCCCGACGGCCCACGACTGCAGAAAATGAATGACTGAATGAATGAATAATGTGAAAGCAACGAACTCGCCCTTTTTTCTGATCAAAGGACAGCTTTGGTGCTATGTGTATATCTTTCCACTAGAGGGTGACACACTGGATGGTGTATGGCTATGATGGGGAGGAACTATGTGGGGGTGTGTTATGAGGCTGATAGACTTGTACGTAAACATGTTAAGATGGCTTATGGTTAAAAAAAAAACAAAAAACCCCACTCACCTGAAGTTTTTCAATGAGCGCAGAGTTTCGATTTTTTCTGGGTGGGTGGGAACCAGCTTCGGCTTTCTGCTGTTTACAAAAGAATTGATGATTAATATTAAGAAACCATATTAATAAGCCCTGAAAATAAAGTATGATTTGATGCAAACTGTAAAGTTACATTGTTATAAGCAGATATGAATAAAAAAAATCTCAAAACAAATTAGACAATTCATGATTTAAAAAAAACAAGCTTCTGACTAGCATGCACAAGTTTTCCTCTTCAAAGTGTTTGAATCCTCAGAATTCTTCTGACTGATCAGGGAATTGAGATTAATTTCCTATAACCGCAGCATAACTTCTAGCTCTCCAGACTACAGAATCCAAGACTTATAAAATGAATGCATGACTTATTAAAACAAACAAACCAAAAAACCTGTTATTTTAATCGCGGCTCTGTGCTTAGCACTACTTGTTGCCTCTCAGTGAGAAGGTTCTGGGTTTGAATAGTAGCCAAGAACTTTTCTGTGTGGAGTTTGCATGCAATCCATACTTGTGTGGGTTTCTTTCAGGTACTCTGATTTCCTCATAAAGTCCAAAGACATGCGCGATCGGGCAGCTGGTACAGCTGGAGCATTGAGGGTGTAGTGATTGCACAGGCTGTTTTCAGTGTGGACTTCGCCTGTGCTTGTGGGTTTGCTCAAGGTCCTCTGGTGTTCTTCTCCCACAGTCCAAAGACATGTACACAGGCCAATTGGTTGTTCTAAATTACCCCTAGCTGTGAGTTTAACTGTGAATGGTTATGTACATGATGAGATGACCAGCTGTTCAGGATGTTCCCTCCCAGGGTAGGTAGGCTGAGATAGGCTCCAGACTTCCAGAGACCCTAGTAGGATTTATCGGCTCAGCAGATGAGTGGCTACACTGTGTTTCCCATAGATGTGAATTTGATGGTGATTTGTTTCTAGTTGTTTATGTCCGTGCTAACCGTGCAGTACACTGGTGATCTGTACAGGGTACATCCTGCTCTTGCTTGCACTCAGCTGGGATTGGCTCTAGCTTTCCCGACAACCCTAATAGATAAGTGGTATAAATAATGGATGGATGGATGAAGCTTTCTGTCATGAAATCTTTAGGAAAGGAGATTCAGGGGCTTTCTGGTCTCTCCCGGCATTATTTTATCTTATTAACTTCAAGACAGCAAGAAAAAAAAAATAAATGTAAATAAAGGCAAGATTGTTCAAACGGTAATAACAGGAATGAACTTGTCTTGGAGACATTCCACAACATGACAACACATCACCATAAGTCAGTGTTTCTCAAATAGTGGGGTGATGCCATTGGGGGGGGGGGGGGGGGGGCGTATGACTCTGGGGAACATGCTTTTCTGGAATAGTGTACGAGAATTAAGTGTAATTGCACCTCCACTCCACTAGTTGGTAGTGGCGCTCTCATTGTCATGCTATGGCATAGCGGTTTTTCGTATAAGCAAATAATATGAAGTGTAGTAAACAACCCCTCAAGATGGAAAAATTTCTAACAGGAACAAAGAGAAAGGTGGAGAGAGACGGCGATATTAAGATGTAAGTTGAATGAGTTTAAATAAGGATGGGTTTTTTTTTCAGGCACATTGGTGCACAACTTTTCTATTAGATTAAAAAACAATGTTAATGAAGTTTTTCTTTATTGTAAGTTGAACTATATTTCATTCTTTTTTGTTTTAATGTTCATAAAGATACTGTACTAATAATTTTATACACGGTGAAAGCTTCCACTACTTTCTTTATGTCCTTACAAAAGGGGAGGAGCTTAGCACAGAAGATTCCGCATTGGAGAGGAGGGTGCGTTCCCACATGGAGAATCCACTCAGTATTGTCACGTTACAGGAAGTTGATTTCATTTATAGTCGCTCACGGGGCGGTGGAGGGGCGTGAAATGTTTTTTTTGTTCCAGGCGGGGGCGCCACAGAAAATACTGTAATTGAGAAACACTGCCATAAGTGAATAAAAAAAAGGTAATGTTGGCGAATCACTGATCCTACAGTTGGGGGTTCAAGCCCCACTCCCAACGGGTTGTCACTGTCCCGCTAGCGCAGCTAACTGGGTCATCAAAGACTGGCCATGTATCTCTCAGTCTATGCTGTGAGATTCGTGTAAAAGAACCATTGCTCACTTTCGACAAGCGTAGGGTGCATAGCCGTCAGCGTGTTTCTGCCCTGCAATGGCCTGGTGAGCTGTCCAGGGTGTACTCTGCCCTCGCCCATATTCGGCTGACATAGGCGCCAGCACCTCTGTGACTCTAATTGGATGAAGCGGTTCAGAAAATGAATGAATGAGCACTTCATTGCTAATTACTTTCCTGCAACGCTTGAATATTTCATTAATTACATGTAGAATCCTTCAGGTGGGGAGTTTTTTACCAGACAATATTCTACATAGATCCTTTATTTTAATTATTATTATTATTATTTTTACAGAAAACAGAAAATCAACCAACAACAGCACCGATCAAACCCCACAGACAAATCCTGGAAAACAGCAAATCCCTCATGCTTCTCATCATCTCACCTCATCCTGCCCCTGACCCCCATCATCTCTGCTAGGAAGTGGCAGTGTGCGTGGCGGTCTCCTCCGTACAGGTTTGTTCTGTAACACAGTACAACAAGTTGCTTTTAAAATGTACTGCACTGTGAGGTCTTTAATAGCCGAGACTGGATCAGACGTGACACATTTGGCAATTAGAGTGTGACAGCAAAATACAATTTGGCAGAACTTTTCCAAAGAATTAATTCATTCTTCATTCTTGACAATCCAGAATACACACAGAATACACACAGAATACACACAGGGATGAAAAAACACAGAAACGAAAACAACGGGATTATTACAGTAATGTACCTGGGACTCAAATCGATGGGAAACAAAGATAAATAGATAGGAAAACAGGGCAGTGAACGGAGGATATAGAGGTGTGTGTGTGTGTGTGTGTGTGTGTGTGTGTGTGTGTGTGTGTGTGTGTGTGTGAATTAAAACCATACATCTAATAAGTTAATAAATAGCATTAAATAACATTATCTAAGTATTTTATTATAATAACTAGATTTAAATTAAAAATTAAAGGTGAGGAATACGTATCATAATTTTTAAATATTAAACTAAAAATATTGGCGTCTCCTTTGCGAACCAGTGACATAACAATAATTTGCCAGTCAGAGACCGTTGAGTTTCCCACCATTTACTGGACTACCACAGTCCTTTTGAGTCCCATGTGGTTAGGATTTGCCTCTCATTTGTATATGTGTATTTATTGTACTATATATAGCTAACCCCACCCACATGTTTGTTTGTTTTTTTCAGTTATGGTGCATTGTAGTTTCTATAGCAACACTTCATTCATACTTTGATGGCAGACATCACATAATCTATTATTAAAAGGTCAAATAAGCAAACAAATTAGTTGTGGCCTAATGGTTAGAAGAGTGGGCTTGGGACCAAAAGATCATGGGTTTGATTCCCAAACCAGCAGGAAAACATGTGTAGTGATGAAGAAAGTGAGCTGCACCTTCCCTTCCTTGACCTTCGTTGCTGAAGCGTCCCCTCTCTGGACGCAGTAGTGTATGTGTCAGCCCACTGCTCTTATTGTGCGCTCACCTGGATAGGCTAAATGTAGAAGCACCGGGGATTTAGCTCAGTTGGTAGAGCGTCTGCTTTATCCTCTGGAAGGTCGGAGTTCGAATCCGGCCACATCATACCATAAGACATTAAAATTTGGGAGTTGTTGCTTCCTGCTTGGTGCTCGGCATCAAAAAGGATAGAACAACGCAATATTCGCATACGCTTGTATGAATAATGCACTATACAAGCATCCATAATAATAACAATAATGCTAAATTTCCCTTGTGGGATTAATGCAGTAGCTCAAAAAATAATAATTTTAAAAATGTTAATTAGAAAAGGATTGTGTCGAATTGTTGATGTTTTTTGGAAAAAAACTCATCTTGCTCTCAAGCCTGAGCTAAATCTTCATTCATTGTTCATTTTCTAATTCAGGTCATGGGGAGGCTGATGCCAATCCCAGCCAACTTTGGGCGAGGACAGAGTACACCCTGGACAGCTCGTCAGGCCATTGCAGGGCGGAAAAACACTGACGGTGAAAGTCAGCGATGGCTCTTTTACATGAACCTCTCACCAGAGACAGTGAGAGACATGGCCGGCCTTTGATAACCCAGTTAGCTGCACTGAGGGGAGACAGTGACAACCTTGTGGAGAGTGGGACTCGAACCCCCAACCTTAGGATCAGTGATCCAGCACCCATTACCACCAGGCCACCACTGCCAGAGATAAATCTATTACTTAAATTGGAATTATTGATCAAATGTTGAGGTATGAGAATAAAACTGCAGAGAATATGCTGTTATTGGAAAAATAATCAACTCTTGGTCGTGCCAGGAAGTGGTGGTTGATTATTTTTTTCTAAAAGCAGATCATTCTTTAGTTATTTGTGTCATCAGAGCTAAATTCTCCCAGAAGCATAAAAATAAAAACAACCAGTTGCACTGTTTTATTAGAGATTAAACTACTCATCATATGAATGAGATTGATTTTCTATTTAAATTTTTGCAAATAAAGATTTAATTCTGCATTTTTGTGTTTGTGTTACTGAGGTTTAGACGCATACACATCAAATTAAATGACTAGGGAATAATAACTCAACTTTAATAATAAAATAAAGCCATGGCCTAGCAAGCTATCCATGGTGTATTCCACCCTCGCCCAGTCGGCTGAGATGGGCGCCAGCCTCCCCGTGACCCGAATTAGGAATACAGTATATCGCTTAGAAAATTAATTCATTCATTCATTTTCTGAACCGTTTAATCCTAATTACAGGTCGCGGGGAGGCTGGCACTCAGCTCAGCCGATTCTGGGCGAGGACAGAGTACACCCTGGACAGCTCACCAGGTCATCACAGGGCATAGAAAAAGAATGAATAAATGATTTAAAAAAATAGTGTAATGGAAGGATAGGTTGAGGGAGGGAAAGTCTGATCAAGTAGAGTGTAGAGTGGAAACGTAAACACATGAGAGACAGTCTGAGTCAGGAAGGATGAAGCAACTGATCATTTTGGGAAGCCTCACCACTTCATCTTCTGTAGAAGCGGGAGTCTGACATGTGAATTTCCCAGCCAGCTCAGCCACAGAGAGTCTCGACCCTTTCTGAAATACATAAGTGTTAGTGGTGTGTGAATCATGCATGCAGGCCACAACAGCTACTGATATCAGGGTGTGTGTGTGTGTGTGTGTGTGTGTGTGTGTGTGTGTGTGTGTGTGTGTGTGTGTGTGTGTGTGTGTTTGGGGGGGGCATTCACTACTGTTAAACATTCATTGCAACACTGTCTCCATCTGCTCCAAACACACTGCTACTCTCTCTCTCTCTCTCTCTCTCTTGAACACACACACACACACACACACACAGACACACACAGACACACGCATGAGCACATGAACAAGCTGTTCTCTTCCCTAAAGGAGCTGTGCTACTCCTGCAGCACCAGAAATGGACACCTGTCTTAGGGGCCTAAATCGATATTGAGAGTTCTTATGATTATGATTTTTAAAAAGTCTCTCAAAACAATGTCAATAATACCAAAATTTTCATAACCAGTGCTTATGCTGTGCGGTCATATTATTTTCTAACCAATACTTATGATGTAATTCAAGTACAGAAGCTCCCCGACTTACGTTTTTAATTGGTTCCGGACGGCCAAACGTAAGTTGAAAGTGAACGTAAGTTGTTACAGTGACGTATGACGTGTGACGTGTGACGTATGACGCTCATACTGTACTAAATGTCATAACTTTACCTCATAAAACACCCCAAAATCAATTATTATAAACATAACATTGTAAAATAATATCAAATATATCAAATAATATCAACATTAATTTCAAATAAATTAAATACAAGCAAGATAATTTCAAATAGATAAATTTTAATCAAATTCACTCATCAAATATCAAATACAGTATCAAATATATCCTTAAACATTCTGTATGATGTGATCTGCTTGTAAATGGTTCCGATGATCGACGGATGGTCACATGACATGAAGCTGAGCTGAATCACTTTACATGAAGCTTAAAACAGCCAATCAACGCTTACAATATGTGAGGCGCTCAATACCAAAAGTAGTGCACTTGCTGAAAGTAGGTTACTTGCTTGAAATAAAGCATGGGTTATACGGCCTTCCAGTCTTTCAAGTGAGCAAGGGCGCCGTTGAACTCGTTTAGTACTCAGCCTGCACTGATGTGAATCACCAGCAGAGCAGAGAGTTCTCTTTCCTGGATTCGAGTTTTCATATTTTACAACTCTCTCTGCTTAACTGAGTATGCATGGTAGATTGTGCCGATCTGAGCAGATCGTTAATTCATCTCTGTGTATGGGACTCACACCCATGCTAGTAGGCTTACGCCTATGACCAACCATATTTGCTTCGGGTTACAAAAGTCCACAAAACAATGTAAACACAAAGATCACAGAGACGGCATCTTAACACAAGAGTAACACACTATATAACTGATATATATATCTTCTTCTTTTCCTTTCGGCTGTTGCCTTCAGGGGTCACCACAGCAAATCATCTGCCTCCATGTCACCCTGTCCTCTGCATCTTCTTCTCATATGCCAACGACCTTCATGTCTTCCTTCACCATACCCATAAATCTCTTCTTTGGTCTTCCTCTAGGCCTTCTGCCTAGTAGTTCCAACCTCAGCATCCTACTACCAATATACTCACTATCCCTCCTCTGTACATGTCCAAACCATCTCAATCTAGCCTCTCTGACTTTGTTTCCAAAACATCTTACATGTGCTGTCCCTCTGATGGACTCATTCCTGATCCTATCCATCCTCGTTACTCCCAGAGAGAAGCTCAACATTTTCATCTCTGCTACCTCCAGCTCTGCCTCCTGTCTTTTCCTCAGCGCCACTGTTTCTAAACCATACAACATCGCTGGCCTCAACACCATCTTGTACGTAATGTGCTTGTGCATGAGATGAAAATAATACAAAGCTTACAAAAAGCTTTGCAAGCACAAGTTGTTCACTTTGAAATGTCAGGCAGAAAAGCAGATACAGTTTTTCCAAAAATTTACAAAGTGCTCAGAGACCGTAATGCTTCTTGCATTGTATCAACTGGCTTGGAAGATTGCACGGGCCAAAACGCCATACAGTGAAGGAGAGTTTGTTCACAAAAATTCCTCAGTAATGTTGTTGAAATCTTGTCTCCTGAAAACGACAAACTAAAATACACGGTATCAGACGTCCAACTATCCCGCCACACTGTTGAACACAGATAATCGGACATTAACACGGCATTTGAATCAGTTACACTCTTACCTTCAAAGATGTGAGAATTTTATGAGAATGTTGGTGTGTGAATTTAAAATAAATCTGGCTGATCAGACGTGTGTGCGTATCAGAGAAAGGGATGGGTGATGGTCATGTGTGCCCACGTGTGTGATGTGGCTCTTTGCGGTAACGCTGTATAAAATGAGGCTCTTGGTCTCATCACTTTATTCCTTTTATGGTTAAAAGCCATGCTCCGTGAAATCATCACTTCTTTGTGACACCTTCTATCTATGACATCACTGAAATCTTCTCATATTCCAACCCCTCTCTGAGACGCCATGTCGTCTTCATTGTCCCTCTTCATCACCATTCATCATCGCCATCGTCGTCGTCTTCTTGTTCTTCTTGTTCTTGTTCTTGTTCTTCTTCTGTCTTCGACCAAGATGTCACACACACCTGCCAAACATCTTGGTCAGTTTTTGCTGATGGCAGGTCCTGCCAAGGTATCCCAGAGTCTCTGGATATTGTTGCGCGGGACCATTGATACTCTTCCTTCATCACCTTCCTCTTCTTGTTAAACAGTCCTCTTCATCATCACTCATCTCCCTCTCTATTGCTCCTCTTAATCATTGTTATTCATTAATCTTTTCATTTGAAGCAGTCAGTAATAAGTAAGTAATCCTGTGTGAAACCTATTTCAGCCATTATTTGGTGAGTGGGTGGGTGGATCAAGGTTACACCTTAAGCAGCTCACCAGTCCATCGCAGATCCAAATCTATTTCTTTATTTTAAGGTGCAGATTTACAAAATGCATTAAATAATAGAAAGAGCATCTATCTCTGAAACTTTAACTATTACGACAATTATTATATTTCTTTCGTAATTCACATGCAGCTCAAGTAAAATGCTATTCATAACAGCAGCAACCTTTACAATACTTAATCTCGCGCATGTGTGAACTTGTTTTCAGCGTGGCTATTTAGCAGCATTATCCATACAATTAAAAATAAACGTCTTATGTAATTATAAGCGGACAGATGGTATTGTGAGAGGTGAAACAAGAAGGTCCTGGATATGAGTCCCAAGCATGGTGAGGGTGTTTGTGTGTGGAGTTTGTATTTGCCCCTACATGCTTGCTTTTCAGCTGGGTACGTGAGTTTCCTCCTACAGTCCAGATGCGCGCCCATTATTGGGTTACTTGGCTGTCCCTCATTGACCCTAGTTGTGGACGAGAGTGTGAATGATTATGTGTACAGGGATTCCTTGCTACTTCACGCTTCAATTCATGCGGCTTCAGTGCATCGCGTTTTTTTTTTTAAATATTCATTGAATTAAAAAATAAGGAAATTAAGGAAGAACAGGGGAAAAAATTAAGGAAAATGTTGCAAACAAGTCAAATTATCCACAAAAACTCCAAACAAACAAAAACAAAAAAACCAACCCAAAACCCCCCAACAAAACTACAGACGCTCCCCAACTTACGAACATTCATCTTACGAACATCCGGAGATACGAACAGCGCTGTCTGAGGTCGAAAGTTGAAAGTGAAATGAAATTGAAGAACAAGTAGAAATAGAAATGGAATAAAATCTATAGAAAGATATATTAGAAATATAAGTATGAAATATGATTAAACATTATCCTGAGGTACACTTAATACTAGGCTCCGGCAGAGGGGCGTGGCTGACACGTGCTTTCCATCATGCGAGGTCGGGAAGAGGAGTAGAACGATGTATTTCTGAACTTGTGCAAAATCTTTCAAAGAAAAAACAAATTGTTTAATTTGTTTAAAAACGGGACAAATTGTTTAAAACCGGGACATAATGATATTGATAATTATGGAGAGAGAGCGAGAGAGCGAGAGAGAGAGATTGTATACAGTACAAACTCGTATAGGTTACTTATACAAGGTTTAAATATACGTTCCCCTCTAAAGAACGCCCTGTAACGACTTACGAACAAATTCATCTAACGAACGGCCATCCGGAACCTAACTCGCTCATAAGCTGGGGAGCGTCTGTACTTACATTTTTATGTGCGGTGCACATCTGAGTGTGTACCCGCACGCCTGCATGTGTGTGTATTTATATTTTATTTACATCTTATGCATTATTTTTGAATGTTTAATTGTTATAATAAGTATTTATAGCGTTGAATATGTACAGTATTTATTGATATTTTCTACATGTACGTATACGTCAGTCAGGGGGGTTGATCCTACTTCACGGAATACGGCGGTCGCAGGGGGATCTCAGTCCCAATTAACTGCGGAAAGTGAGGAATCCCTGTATTGCCCTCTGATGGTCCGGGTGTATGCTGTTCCAGGTGTACCCCACCTTCACACAGGGTGGGTTATGACCAGCGACCTTAGTTGTAGTAATCGGTTCAGCAAATGGATGTTTAAATGGTGAGTCATACAGATGTTCTTTACACAAACTCACCCATTTGCCAAATGCTTAATCCTACTTTTAGGCTCATGGGAAGGCTGGTGCCTCTCTCAGCCAATGCTGGGCCTACAGGTATTGTACATACACCCTGTGCATCCTGCCAGATCATCGCAGGACCAACACATTCACATCGCATCCACATCTATGGTAAAGCGCATGTGTTTGAACTGTAGGAGAAAACTGAAGTACCCGGAGGAAACCCATGCAAGTACAGGAAGAACATGCAAACTCCACACAGAAACAACCGTGCCCGGGATTCAAATTCAGGACCTTCTCGGTGTGATGGGGACATACTAACCACTACACCACTGTACCACACACTCTTTATACTGTATCTAATAGCTTTAAGTGCAGAGAGTCCTAAACAGCGTGGTTGGCTAGCAGAGCAGCAAAAAGCTTTGTGTGTGCCTCTCTTGGGCAGGGTGTGGCCCACGCCCCCTGAGAACAAGAGAATGAGTTTGCAGTGAGTGTATGTAGGTGTTGATTCTGCAGCTTATCCCTGTCTGCACGAACATTTCTCTATTTCAAATGAGTTTGTGGAGCTTGTAGTCAGTCCTTAGCACGCATGTACAGTACACGAGTGTTTTAAAACTTTCAGACACAACTGCACACGTGCCTCTGAAGTCTTCTGCAGAATAAACGAGGAACCAAACAAAACAGGAAGAATTTTCATGACAAACTAATACACCACGTGTGACTCTGATTCTCTTTTATCACACAACAAACTGGCTAATTTGGCATTCATTAATTTTCTGAACCATTTAATCCTAATTAGTGTCATGGGGAGGTTGGTGTCCATCCCAGCTGACTGTGTGTAAGGGCAGGGTACTCTCTGAACAGCTCACCAAGACATCACAGGGTCAACACTCACAATATTCATATTCACACTCACACCTCGGGGTGATTTTGGAACATCCAATTAGCCTACTGTGCATGTTTTCAGATTGTGGGAGGAAACCAGAGTCCTTTTCTTTTCGGCTTTTTCCCGTTCTCGAGAGTCACCACAGCGAATCATCTGATTCGCGCATTTGATTTGGCATGGGTTATTACGTCGGATGCCCTTCCTATCACAACCCTTTTAGCAAGGGACAGAATACCCGGAGGAAATCCACACACGCACTGGAAGATCATACAAACTCCACACAGAAACTGGGATTTGAACCCAGTACCTTCTTGCTGTGAGACAGATGTGCTATTCACTACGCTGCCGTGGCGCAGTGAATTTTCCATTTTTCACTGGCATTTAATAACAGCTTAGTAGCCTAATTGATGCCTGTCTTACTCACCACTAGGTGAAGGCTGGGTACACACCCTCAACAGCTCACCAGACCATCACTGGGAAGCAGACACACAACCATTCACTCTTAAATGCACACGTAAGGTCAATTTGGAACGGCCAATTAATGTAATGTACACCCCACACAAAGTGGGGCCGGTGGCATAGTGGTTAGGGTGCTGCGTTAGGTGCCGAGGTTCACCCAGCAGTATAAATGGGTACCATATACTGGGGAGGTAACCTGCAATGGACTAGCGTCCCATCCAGGGGGAGTTGAACTCCTGGTCGCTTCACGCTACAGAAACCGGGGATAAGTACCGGCCTAATGAACCACGAGGCTAAGCCACTAGGCTTGGGTGTAAAAACCCAACAGACTTACCTTACACCCCACACAAGCACAGGGAGAACATGCAAATGCCACACAAAAATATCTGAGCTCAAAAATCTAGCTCAGGACCTTGTTGCTGTCAGACAGACATGCTAACGGTGCCACCCTGTGTGTGTGTGTGTGTGTGTGTGTGTGTGTGTGTGTGTGTGTGTGTGTGTGTGTGTGTGCATAAGAATATACTAGTTTAAGTTACAGTGTATGTAGTTTTACAAGGTAATGAGCTGATAAGTTTGGGGTGGCCTTGTGAACTCTTCAGGGTGCACCCCACCTTTACCCAGAGACATTTCAAATGACTGCCAGAGGCATTGGCTCCAGGCCTTCCCGTGCCCATTAAAAAAATACATTATCCGACGTGACACAGGGCGCTTAAAAAAATTGGAGTGGGTGGGCGCTTATTAAAATGTTACCAGCAGAGTGAAACGGTAAGTGCTTATTAGCATCTAGGTGGAAAACATGAATAATAACAGAACAATAAAATTGTTTTACTGGTATTTGTGTTATTCATTTTGTGGACTCAACCAAATTACTTACATGAAAGCGGAAAATAAACATAAAACAGATAATTAAAAAAAAAAAGACTCTTTAATTTTCCTTCCCAATGCTGTTCCTTTAAATATGTTCCCCGCGGTGTAAAATCGAGTCAATGAACATGATTGTCAACTTTAGCACATGGCACATTGAACCAATCAACACAAAAAAGCACATGACCAGGAACATCTTTAAATGTATGAAGTCAGTGAGCAGGA
The DNA here is from genome assembly GCA_024760905.1 of Plotosus lineatus. NCBI lineage: Eukaryota > Metazoa > Chordata > Actinopteri > Siluriformes > Plotosidae > Plotosus > Plotosus lineatus. Next base: position 15,786,636 of record CM045735.1, on the reverse strand, counting down.
GAATCGGATGAAAAATACTCATCATCACTTTCTGATAGGTCCATATCTGGCTCATCGCTCTATTCATTCAGAGCATCCCATAGTTTTGCTGTAGCAGTTTATAATGGTTCATCAGTTGTTGGACATTTACCAAGAGAACACTGCAAAATATTTTCCTGTTTTTTAAAGCAAGGTGGAACAATCAAATGTGTTTTTACTGATGAACATTATAGACATTCCCCAGTTGGCAGGGGGTCTTGAAATACCGTAAACTCACTTTTACAAGCAGTGAATGCTTCATTTTACCGTGACTGACCAAATAAAATTGGTAAGTTTGATCTACGATTTTTCTCCCAGTACACATGGGCGGTTATTAGATGTAAGATAAAACACTGGGTGGTGGTGGGGGTTCTTATTAGAGCTGGGTGCTTATTACATCGAATGCAGCCATGAGGTGGGGGGGCACTAACCAGTGTCTCTCCCCCTCATGCCGGTCCCAAGCCCGGAGAAATGCAGAGGGTTGTGTCAGGAAGGGCATCCGACGTAAAACCAATGCCAATTACTTAAAATGCAAATCAAAAGTATTACCTCCATACCGGATCGGTCGAGGCCCGGGTTAACAACGACCGCCATCAGTGCTGTCAATCAACAGGGTGCTGATGAAATTGACTACTGTTGGTCGAAGACGCCGAAGAAGGAGAGGTGGGAGGCGGTCCGTAGGGCAGAGAGAGAAGAGGAAAGGCATGAGTCTAGGACTGAGAGTGGGGACTTTGAATGTTGGAACTATGCACAGAAAAGGTAGAGAGCTGGTTGACATGATGCAGAGGAGGAAGGTGGACATACTGTGTGTTCAGGAGACCAGGTGGAAAGGTAGCAAAGCTAAAAGCTTAGGAGCAGGGTTTAAGCTATTTTATCATGGTGTGGATGGGAAGAGAAATGGAGTAGGAGTCATCTTGAAGGAGGAGTTTGTCAGAATGTTCTAAAAGTGAAAAGAGTGTCAGACAGAGTGATGAATCTCAAGTTAGTACTTGAAGGTGTAATGCTCAATGTTGTTAGTGCTTATGCCCCACAGGCAGGATGTGAGCTAGAAGAGAAGGAGAGATTCTGGAGTGACTTAGATGAAGTGATGCAGAGTCCCCCGAGAGGTGAAAGAGTGGTCATAGGTGCAGACTTCAATGGACATGTTGGGGCAGGCAACAGAGGGGACGAGGAAGTGATGGGCAGGTTTGGTATCCAGGACAGGAACGCAGAAGGACAGATGTTGATAGATTTTGCAAAAGGATGGAAATGGCTGTGGTGAATACTTTCTTTGAGAAGAAACAGGAGCATAGGGTGACTTATGAAAGCGGAGGTAGGCGCACACAGGTAGACTACATCTTGTGTAGGCGATGTAATTTGAAGGAAGTCAGTGACTGCAAAGTCATCGTGGGTGAGAGCGCTACAAACAGCATAGGATGGTGGTGTGCAGGATGACTCTGATGGTGAGAAAGGTGAAAAGGCAAAGGCAGAGCAGAAGACAAAGTGGTGGAAGCTGAAAAGGAAGAGTGTCGTGGTTGTCTTCAAGGAGGAGTTGAAACAGGCTTTGGGTGGCCAGGAAGTGCTTCCAAATGACTGGACAACCACAGCAATGTGATCAGGGACACAGGTAGAGAGTACTTGGTGTGTCCTCTGGAAGGAAAGTAGATAAGGAGACTTGGTGGTGGAATGAGGAAGTGCAGGAGTGTGTACAAAGGAAGAGGTTAGCCAAGAAGAAGTGGGACATTGAGAGGACCTCAAGAGAGTAAACAGAGTACAGGGAGACACAGCGTAGGGGCGAAGTAGCAGTGGCTAAGGCCAAACAGAGGGCATATGAGGACTTGTATGATAGGTTGATAGTAAAGAGGGAGAAAATGATCTATACAGGTTGGCACAGCAGAGAAATAGAGATGGAAAGGACGTGCAGCAAGTTAGATTGATAAAGGACAGAGAGGGAACTCTATTGACTGGATGACAGAAGTGTGCTGGGAAGATGGAAAGAGTACTTTGAAGAGCTGATGAATGAGGAAAATGAGAGAGAAAAAGAGTAGAAGAGGTAACCATTGAGGGGCAGGATGTAGCAAAGATCAGTAAGGGTGAAGTGAGAAGGGCATTGAAGAGGATGAAGAATGGAAAGGCAGTTGGTCCTGATGATATACCTGTGGAGGTATGGAAGTGTCTCGGAGAGGTAGCAGTAGATTTTCTGACAAGAACATTCAACACGGTACTAGAGAGTGAGCAGATGCCGGAGGAGTGGAGGAGAAGTGTGCTGGTGCCCATTTTTAAGAACAAGGGAGACGTGCAGAGTTGCAGCAACTACAGAGGGATAAAGTTGATGAGCCATACGATGAAGTTATGGGAAAGAATAGTGAAGCTAGACTAAGGGCAGAGGTCAGCATTTGTGAACAACAGTTTGGTTTCATGCCAAGAGAAAGAGCACCACAGATGCAATGTTTGCCTTGAGGATGTTAATAGAGAAGTACAGAGAAGGTCAGAGGGAGCTACATTGTGCCTTTGTGGATCTGGAAAGCATATGACAGGGTGCCAAGAGAAGAACTGTGGTATTGCATGAGGAAGTCTGGAGTGGCAGAGAAGTATGTTAGAGTGGTGCAGGACATGTATGAGAGATGTAAGACAGTGGTGAGGTGTGCTGTCGGTGTGACCGACTTAATTCAAGGTGGAGGTGGGACTGCATCAAGGGTCAGCTCTGAGCCCCTTCTTGTTTGCTATGGTGATGGACAGGCTGACAGACGAGGTGAGACAAGAATCTCCATGGACTATGATGTTTGCAGATGACTTCGTGTTCTGTTGTGAGAACAGAGAACAAGTGCAGCAAAATCTCGAGAGCTGGAGGTATCCCCTCGAAACGAGAGGTATGAAGGTTAGCCTCAGAAAATCAGAATACATGTGTGTGAATGAGAAGGACCCAGGAGGAACGGTGATGTTACAGGAGCAGAGATAACGAAGGTGGAGGATTTTAAGTACTTAGGCTCAACAATCCAGAGCAATGGAGAGTGTGGAAAAGAGGTGAAGAAGCGTGTGCAGGCAGGCTGGAATGGTTGGAGAAAAGTATCCGTGTGATGTGCGATAGGAGAGTGTCAGCAAGAATGAAGGGAAAAGTGGTACAAGATGGTGGGTGAGGCCAGCTATGTTGTATGGCTTAGAAACAGTGGCGCGCTGAGGAAAAGGCAGGAGGCAGAGCTGGAGGTAGCGCAGATGAAAATGTTGAGGTTCTCCCTGGGAGTAACGAGGATGGATAGGATCAGAAATGAGTATATCAGAGGGACAGCCCATGTAAGATGCTTTGGAGACAAAGTCAGAGAGGCTAGATTGAGATGGTTTGGACATGTACAGAGGAGGGATAGTGAGTATATTGGCAGTAGGATGCTGAGGTTGGAACTACCAGGCAGAAGGCCTCGAGGAAGACCGAAGAAGAGATTTATGGATGTGGTGAAGGAAGACATGAAGGTTGTTGGAGTCAGAAAAGAAGATGCGGAGGACAGGGTGAGGTGGAGGCGGATGATTTGCTGTGGCGACCCCTGAAGGGAGCAGCCGAAAGTAAAAGAAGAAGAAGAAGAAGAAGGTGCTTATTACATCGAATACGGTAAATGGTTTAGCAAATGAATGAATGGAAAAAAGAAAGAAAGAAAGCTTTATGGTAACAGTATCCATAAATGCTGTCAGCTTATCTGGGCCGTAACAAAGGAAATTATTTTTAAAAAATTTAAAAATCGGTGTTACATTATTTTGGAAGAATCGTAATCCTTGTACTTTAAAACAAAGACAAGAAACCCACACAGTTACCAGCAACCATTCTAAAATGTCAGTCATGGCACAGGGTTTGTGTCTGTGTTCTGGTAAAGGTAATTTTGCACATGCATATGTCAACAAGACAAAACAAAAGCACATTCTGCATGCACTATAAAAGTGTGGCTGTTGAAGAAGATGGTGGTGGGGTTGGGCTGACCTGTCTGCAGGCATGACATTTTGTGATATTTGGCTGACGCTCTTATCCAGAGGAACTTACAGTAATCGTTTTTGTACAATTGATGGTTAAGGGCCTTTTTTAAGGGCCCAACATTGGTGGTACTTGGGCTTAAACCACCAACGTTCATATCAATAACCCTTTGCTTTAACCACAGAGCCAGTCCTAACCTGTCCCCAGCATAGCACAGGCAGCAAATGTGAAAGGAAAAATTGAAATAATGATGACCTGTACACACCTTAATACCCGTCTGCAAGAACAAAGAAACAAAACGACAGTATAAACATTACATCACTTAGTATCTTTAGTCCCTAAATATGCAATAAGTGTAAGGAATAGCAACCTGACAAAATGAAGCATACTTCACTAAACTGGTCAAAAAACTCTGGATAAGTGTGTCTGCCAAATGCTTTAATTGGGAGGTATGTAATACACGGGTAAAGAAACTCTTGGAATAAAATGTAATCACTTGGCCAAACAGGGGAACAGAATTACAGCTTTTTTCCAAATGTTTGTGGTAATTAATGGTGACCGGTTGGGATATGTGGAGAAAGTGTGTTTATATTGTCTGTAAAACTGCTTCCTGGATTCCATTTATGTTTCCTTTCTCCCGTTTGAGAGCCGACGCTCTTCTGCAGTGAAAATAGCCAAATTTACACAAGATTAAGTTCATGAACCAGCCACTGCAATTAACCAACGGACCTCAGAACTATGAGGTAATGTGCCTTGAATAAGTATTTGCCCCTTTGACATGTTTGACATTCTGTCGTGTTTTAATCTGGATTTGAAATGGATGCATCATCAGTGTAGACACAAATAATCCACAACATTGAATTGGGTGAAACATCTGCAAAATTATTTATAAAATTTAAAATGGTTAGAACGTCCACCTCACAACAAAATGTCTTGGGTTCAAGCCCAGTAGCTAGAAGGGCATTCTCTGTTGTTTTCATGTGTAATGAATTTGTCCTATACAGTAGGCCCTTGACATTCGCTGGGGTTCAGTTCCGAGCCCTCCCGCGAATCGAGATAATCCGCGAGTCCTGTACGCGGAAGTAAAACCCCATGTATCACGTCACATGCGCGAATGAACAGCAGGAAGTAAAATACTATGTATCTACTACATGCGTTAAAATATGCTTTCTAAACACATTCTATAGATAGTCTGTCTGTCTTCCTTTTGGCTTTTTCCCTTTTACTCAGGAGTCGCCACAGCGAATCATCTGATTCGCACGTTTGATTTGGCAGAGGTTTTTACGTCGGATGCCCTTCCTGTCACAACCCGTTTTAGCAAGGGACAGAAACACACTGACGGCTTTGCAGCTACTCTTTACGAAAGTCAGCAATGGTTCTTTTACATGCCTCTCACCATAGACAGTGAGAGACATGGCCCGCCTTTGATAACCCAGTTAGCTGCACTGGGGGAGACAGTGACAACCTTGTGGAGAGTGGGACTCGAACCCCCAACCTTTGGATCAGCGATACAGCGCCGTATACCACTAGACCACCACTGCCCCTCACATTCTATAGACAGTCTTACTCATTAATACAGTATTAATTTAGGAAAATATAGTAGGGGGCAGTGGTCGTCTAAAAAGTTTCCTCTCACAGTACAAAGACACACATATTCAGCTAATTGGATATTCTTGATTCGTCGACGTGCGAATGTGAATGAATTGATTTGTGTATACAGTATGTGTGTTTTGGCAATGTGATTCTCTGCCAAACTTTTCAGGGTGTCCCCCACCTTTTGCCACGATTTGACTGGGATGGGTTCCTTCCTCCCAAAGAGCCTAACAAGGGTTACACCAGTTTGGAAAATGAACTAAAATTAAAATGTCAAAGTTGTCCCTTAATTATTCACCGCATTGTTGTGCAGATCATCTGTAAACCCCAAAGAGATCACATTATTCACGATTTTTACTTAAAGGCACAGTGATATCTCTGCTCACGAACATAATTGGTTCCCAGAAAGTGTGTGTGAGGCGAAAAGTTCGTCTTCCGAACATTTATTTCCCATAAGAAACCATTAAAATGAGAATAATCCGTTCCCAGGTCCCCATAAAACATAATTTTCTACTAAATAAGCCTTAAAACTACACAAATATATACCTTATTTTATGTATAATAAATGTGCTATTGTATTGTAATTAAAGAAATAAACTGTACTGTATAATAAAGTGGTTTTATTTACCTTTGTGATGGTAGTTGATGGCTTGATGGAATGGAGTGGGAGGAGGAAGGAGGGAGGGACTTACTGTTTGGAAGGAGAGTTTGGAAACGCCTACTGTTTGGAAACACCCTTAGCCACACACGCACCCTTAATAGCTTCTTTGTTCTTAAGGATGGGAGCAATGGTAGACTTAGCGTACTGGTACTGGGACGCTGAGTCACACAAACGCACACCTCGTTCGTGTTTTTCAATGATCTCCGCCTGTGGTGGGGTCTTTTTCAGTCCCATAATAGCAAAATTACACTCAATATGGTCCAAAATGTCTATCAAACACAAACCACTTCCGCACTCAAAGAAAGGGGTGATTTAACTGTGACGCCGTGGCGTCGTCAGCTTCTCGTGGCCGCCACCGTGGCGCTGTTCGACCGCGTGGTTTGGTTCGTCCGCTGAAAACTAGTTCGTCAGCAGAGACTATATGCTCGCAAATTTAATGTTCTTGAGGCGAAAAGTTCGTGAGCTTAAGCGTTCGTCAGCGGAGGTTTTACTGTATTTCAATACCAGCAATGTGCACATGGAAGTCTGATTATTTTGCTTTAAGTTCCTGCACTGCACTGCCTACCTATGAGCTTACTGTTCGAACCTCCGCTCAGATTCTTTTTCTAGGTGTGATCTCATGCTTTGGCCGAGGTTGTTATAGGTGGCTACTGGATAAGACTTTCCCAAAAGTATGTAATGTGAGTCAGTACATACTGTATTTCACCTTGTGTGCACTGTCAGGCCATTACCCGGAGTCTATAGATACGGCAATAATGCAGTATTACCAATCTCAGCACTAATTTAAGATATCTGATCATTAATAAAAAATGCAGTAGAGCTTTGAAGAAAAAATTTAAATGTGGAGGGGTGTGATTGCAAATTTCCTATTTTTGAATAATAACTTTCTCAGCTTTTTTAAAAAAAAAATAAAAATACAATAAGCTGCATTTTTTGTAAGCAATTTAAAAAAGGCCAGAGAACAACTGAGTATTGATATAGTTGTTCTAATGGCATGTTTTATGGATTTTCCACAACATTAAATGTAAATTTAAATTGATAAATTTGTGATATAATTGATAAAATGATCACTGTACTGTTTTTTTTTTTATTATTTTTTTTACATACCTGGCAACCCAAGTGTACACAACAGTGAAATAACTGACAGACTATGCATCATCAACATACAATAGTTATTTTACAATCATTGTGCAACTTCCTAATGCACTGATGTTGCTCAATTTGAAGCAACAACGCAAAAGGGCTGAGTCGGTGTGTGCAATCTGTCCGTTATATTCACACTAACGTCCAATTTGCAAGGTTTAAAAAAAAGCTTTCTATGAATACACTCAAACTAGAATGCTAACGCAATTAATGAGAAAAAATGCCACTCATACATGCAGTACACACAGATTACTGGTATTATATAGATATCTACAGGCAGTGGTGGTCTAGTGGTATAGGGCGCTGGATCGTTAATCCAAAGGTTGGGGTTTCGAGTCCCACTCTCCACAAGGTTGTCACTTGTCCCCCCCCCAGTGCAGCTAACTGGGTTATCAAAGGCCGGCTATGTCTCTCACTGTCTATGGTGTGAGGCGTGTAAAAGAACCATTGCTGACTTTCGACAAGAGTAGGCTGCAAAGCCGTCGGCGTGTTTCCAGGGTGTACTCTGCCCTCGCCCGGAGTTGGCTGGCTGGGATGGGCACCAGCCTCCCAGTGACCCTAATTAGGATGAAGCGGTTACAGAAAATGAACTGAATGCTATCGATTTCTATTCTTTCCTAGTAGAGGAAAACACAGTCTATCTAATCTGATTTCAAATACAACAACAGTTTGAACACAATGTTCATGGAAATCTCACCAGAGACAGAAATTTCAAAAAGGGGATCTAGATGCAGCTGAAACACAATGTGGGGCATTTTCAGGAACAGAAATTAAGGTAAAAGAAAATTCCTAACAACTGTTAGAATACTGTTACTATTTGAACAAACTGATGTTCCACCAGAACTCGTATATAATGAATAGGGTCATGTGAACGTTCTGTTTCTGGGGTAAATTTGTTGCAACTGCTACTGAAAACACTTCTCTGTTATAGAGAGCAAGTACTCAGTCATGATCATGTCTCTTCCTGTCCGTATCACCCCCCCCCCCCCCCTTCCCCAGTGTGTGTGTGTGTGTGTGTGTGTGTGTCTATATGTGTGCACACTGGGGACAGCTGCTGAGGTGGGACTGACGGTAACTTGGCCCCGCCAAAGTTTTCACATAACTGGCATTCAGAATGTAATGAACTCAAATAGCCTGAGTGACACACACACACACACACACACACACACACACACACACTACATAAACGTACATGTATTTCCTAGTGACTTACCTAAACCAACCTATAACCACTAGTTGCCTCATTATAACCTTCACCTGATCATAATCGAAATATTTTCACTTTAAAATGTAATGATTTACATAAAGTGGCTTTGCTTATTTCCCATAAGGGAGCCAAGTCTCCAGAATGGGACTATGTAAATAGATTTAGGTCCCCACACCACACTAAATACCTAGACCCCCAACACCATCCCCTCCGCCCCTGCACACGCTACCCTCTTGCCTGGACCCAGCCCTTTAACATCATAGGAAAACATTGTCAGTTCAGAGTTCAATTCATGCGAGGAATAGTTTTAGCATCACATAGTAATCTGTTCACTGCAGGATTTACTCATCATTTTCTAAGCCATTTAATCCTAATTAGGGTCATGGAGAGGCTAGGGCCGTGGTGGCCTAGTGGTAAAAGGTACTGGATTGCTGATTCTAAGGTTGGGGGTTTGAGTCCCACTCTCCACAAGGTTGTCACTGTTCCACCAGTGCAGCTAACTGGGTTATCAAAGGCCAGCCATGTCTCTCAGTGTCCATAATGAGAGGTTCATGTAAAAGAACCATCGCTGACTTTTGTAAAGAGAAGCTGCAAAGTAAGTCGTCAGTGTGTTTCTGTCCCTTGATAAAAAGGGTTGTGTCAGGAAGGGCATCCGACGTAAAAACCTCTGCCAAATCAAATATGCCAATCAGGTGACTCACTGTGGCGACCCCTGGAAAAGGGAAAAAAGCTGAAAGGAAACGAAGAAGAAGGGTCATGGAGAGGCTGGCGCCCATGTCAGCCAACTCTGGGCGAGAGAGGGGTAGACCCTGGACAGCTCACCACGCCATCGTGCTGCCAACACTCATAACTCAGAGGTGTGATTTGAAGCAGTCAGTTAGACTACTTTGCATGGTTTTCAAGTGTGGGAGGAAACTGGAGTACCCCTGAGGAAACCCATACAAGTACTGGGAGAACACGCAAACTTCTCACAGAAACACCTGAGCTGGGTTTTGAACCACGGATCTACTTTCTGTGAGGAGGACACACTAACCACGACGCCGCTATGCCTCCTTTGGGTTTAATAAGGTTTACTACACTGATGTTGATCGTTTTCCGATGACAGCACAGCCTGCTGTGATTTATTCGTCTTAACCACCCCAAACTGCAGGGTGAGAGAACTGATAGTCTTGTAGCACTTTTAAACCGTTTATAAATAAATGGACACGGCAAATGCTACGCACAAGTAAATCCTAAACAAGCAAAACATATTTTGTATATTTTAATATCTCACCTCCAGTCAAATCACACCAAGCCATTAATTAACCTCAAACAGCTTCAGTCATGTGGTTAGTAACACTGTATGACACTTTTTCAAATTCCCTTTCTCTGTTTAGCATCTAGCTTAATGTCACTTCATACTAACACCAAATGTAAGAAGAAGTTATGAATGAAGGGGACATCTAGACCTTATTTCTTAAGCTTCTGCCCTACAACCCAACCTCGGACCCCGTCACTCATAAATAGCACATGTTTAAGTCTGAAGCACTTACGCACTTTTCCGAAATTTAATGAGGGTCGGGTACACCCTGAACACCCCCCCCCCCCAAACCATCGCAGGACCACACAGTCACATGACCACTCCCACTCCCACCTCGTGTCAATTGAGAACAGCTAATTAGCCTAATGTGCATACAGTCTTTGGACTGTAGGAGGTAGCAGAGATGAAAATGTTGAGGTTCTCTTTGGGAGTAACGAGGATGGATAGGATCAGAAATGAGTACATCAGAGGGACAGCACATGTTAGATGTTTTGGAGACAAAGTCAGAGAGGCTAGATTGAGATGGTTTGGACATGTACAGAGGAGGGATAGTGAGTATATTGGTAGTAGGATGCTGAGGTTGGAACTACCAGGCAGAAGGCCCAGAGGAAGACCAAAGAGAAGATTTATGGATGTGGTGAAGGCGGACATGAAGGTCGTTGGAGTAAGAGTAGAAGATGCAGAGGATAGGGAGAGATGGAGGCAGATCATTTGCTGTGGCGACCCCTGAAGGGAACAGCCGAAAGGAAAAGAAGAGGACTGTAGGAGCCCAGAGTACCCGAAGGAGACCCATGTGAGCACAGGGAGAAAACTCCACATCAGTCCCACGACAGGAAAATAGTAGGAAAAACTACAAGGGAACAAAACTGTTACACTTGAATGGAAAAAGATGTGATATATGTGAAGAAAGGATTTGCTTTCGGTAGCAGTTCATTTTGCAGCCAGATCCTGTAATTTTGGTGCTTTCCCTTCACTAAACCGTCACATTTTCTTTCCGCAGATCCAGTATGAGTCTAGTTGTTCTTGACAGGACATTTAATAAACACAGAAATTACAGTACTGTGTTTATGGTAAACTATCTGTGTGGGAGTCATGTTATTCCTTAGGGTAAAGCATGTGATGAGTTGCACCTGCTGTTTGCATGACGCTAAAATGGTACTTACTGTAAAAACGTCCCGAGCTTGTTAGCAACATTCAAGCGTAAAACCAAAGAAGCAGAATATACAACAGTAAAAACAAAAACAGAAGACTTGCTGCTTATATATATATATATATATATATATATATATATATATATATATATATATATATATATATATACAGTGATACCTCTGCTCACGAACATAATTGGTTCCCAGAAAGTGTGTGTAAGGCGAAAAGTTCGTCTTCCGAACATTTATTTCCCATAAGAAACCATTAAAATGAGAATAATCCGTTCCCAGGTCCCCATAAAACATAATTTTCTACTAAATAAGCCTTAAAACTACACAAAAATATACCTTATTTTATGTATAATAAATGTGCTATTCTATTGTAATTAAAGAAATAAACTGTACTGTATAATAAAGTCGTTTTATTTACCTTTGTGATGGTAGTTGACGGCTTGATGGAATGGAGTGGGAGGAGGAGGGAGGGAGGGACTTACTGTTTGGAAGGAGAGTTTGGAAACGCCTACTGTTTGGAAACACCCTTAGCCACACACGCACCCTTAATAGCTTCCTTGTTCTTAAGGACGGGAGCAATGGTAGACTTAGCGTACTGGTACTGGGACGCTGAGTCACACAAACGCACACCTCGTTCGTGTTTTTCAATGATCTCCGCCTGTGGTGGGGTCTTTTTCGGTCCCATAATAGCAAAAGTACACTCAATATGGTCCAAAATGTCTATCAAACACAAGCCACGTCCGCACTCAAAGAAAGGGGGTGACGAACTCTGACGCCATGAGCGTGTGTCAGGTTCTCGTGGCCGCCACCGTGGCGCTGTTCGACCGCGTGGTTTGATTCGTCCGCCGAAAACTAGTTCGTCAGCAGAGACTATATGCTCGCAAATTTAATGTTCTTGAGGCGAAAAGTTCGTGAGCTTAAGCGTTCGTCAGCGGAGGTTTTACTGTATTTATATGTCTGTCTTCCTTTCGGCTTTTTTCCCTTTTACTCGGGAGTCGCCACAGCGAATCATCTGATTCGCACGTTTGATTTGGCAGAGGTTTTTACGTCAGATGCCCTTCCTGTCAACCCTTTTTAGCAAGGGACAGAAACACGCTGACAACTTTGTAGCTACTCTTTATGAAAGTCAGCAATGGTTCTTTTACATGCCTCTCACCATAGACAGTGAGAGACATGGCCGGCCTTTGATAACCCAGTTAGCTGCACTGGGGAGGACAGTGACAACCTTGTGGAGAGTGGGACTCGAACCCCCAACCTTCGGATCAGCGATCCAGCACCCTATGTGTGTGTGTGTGTGTTTATATCTGGTTTATAAACCAGATTCCAAAAAGTTGAGACACCATACAAATCTTGAATAAAAACAGAATGCAATGATGTGGACGTGCCAAATGTCAATATGTTATTCCGAATAGATCATAGATGACAGGGTCAAAAGTTTAAACTGAGAAAATGTATCATTTTAAGGGGAAAAATGGTGTCAACAAATCTAAAAAAAAGTTGGACAGGTACCAATAAGAGGCTGGAAAAGTCAATTGCTCTTATAACGAACAGCTGGAAGACCAATTACCACTAATGAGGTCCAGTGGCAACAGGACTGAGTATATAAAAAGAGCTTCTCAGGGTGGCAGTGTCTCTCAGAAGTGAAGATTGGTAGAGGATCAACAATTCCAACACCAATGTTGTACAGAACGATAGTGGAGCAATGTCAGAAAGGTGTTTCCCAGCGACAATTTGCAAAGAGTTTGAAGTTATCATCATCTACAGTGCATAACATCATCCAAAGATTCAGAGAGTCTGGAAGAATTTCTCTGTGTGAGGGTCAAGGCCGAAAAACCATACTGGATGCCCGTGATATGCGGGCCCTTAAACGACACTGCACCACCAAACAGGAATGCTACTGTAAGGGACATCACATCAAGGGATATATATATATATATATATATACACTACAAAAAAAAAGTTCAGGATATTTGGAAATTTTCTAGATTTTTTTTCGGTTTTGTGAATTGGCCTTAATTTCAGTTTTTAATTTTTAACCAATACATTTGATTTACTTGAAAATCTCAAAAATTGCAGAATTTAAAGGCCCAAGTAGCATTACATTATTGCTAAGGAAACTACATTGCTCTGAACTGACCAAAACTTCTTGACTATTTGTGTATAACCGCAGCTCAGATGGTATCAACAACAGTAAACGCTTGCATAACAGGAACTTGTGTGGTAGACACTTCATGCAAGCAGATTTGAGTATCAGCAGTGATAAAGATATAATTTGCATAACTTTCAGTTTCCACCCTGTGTAGAGGATGGAAACCTTTTACGCTTTCTTAGTAATGAAAATAAAACAAATTAGGCAGGTGAGAAAATTTCTTAATGCTGTTCAAGTGAAAACATTAACAGGAATTATCCTGTTTTGTGACGGTTTCAAAACTATAAAAATAAAAAAAAGTAATTCTTTACTATATAAAAACAATTCACTTAATGTAATTCCTTACTTCTTATTTGTTGTGGTCAAGTAATCATTTATTATTGTGAAAAAAAATTGTCAAAACAGTACCACATAAAATTCATTCATTTATTCATTCATTGCTGCGCTCATGATCGGGAGGTTGTGAGTTCGAATCCCACTGAGACCCTCACTGTGCTAAGACCCCTGGGCAAGGTCTCAACCACAAGTGTGCCTCTGTTCACCCAGCAGTATAAATGGGTACCAGTAAAAATATACTGGGAAGGTAACCTGCGATGGACTAGCGTCCCATCCAGGGGGGAGTTGAACTCCTGGTCGCTTCACGCTACGGAAACCGGGGATAAGCACCGGCCTGATGAGCCACGAGGCTCGGGTGTAAAAACCCAACAGACTTAACCTACCAGCCGCCACTACTCATATTAGTGTTGTGGAAATATCATCAAAGGAGAGGTCCACCATGAACAGCTCACTAACCCATTACAGGCCCAAAACACATATACAATTACCACACAAACACACATTTGCCGTAGGGGTCAATTTGGAAAAACCCAATTAACCTAATGCGGATGTATTTGCACTGCGGGAGGAAACTCCACACTGAAACGTATTTGCTGAGCTTGCACCATCAACCCAGAACCTTCTTGCAGTGAGGATGTGATAACCACTATGCCACTGTGACACCCATTACAGTAACTGAATACTGTAATCAAAGCTGAAGGTAACTTGACAGAAAATTATAGTGTGCAACTTTTTTGTGGCCAGGCAGTGCACTGTATTAGGAGTATTTCTTCAGAAAAAAGAAATAAATGTTGACCACATACATACACACACACACACACACACACACACACACACACACACACATATATATATATATATACACACACACACACACACACACACACACACACACACACACACACACACACACACACACAAGGATCCCTCGCTACTTCATGCTTCAATTCATGTGGCTTCAGTGCATCGTGGATTTAAAAAAAAATATTCATTGAATTAAAAAAAGAGGAAATTAAGTAAGAATAGGGGGGAAGTTAAGGAAAATGCCACAAAAACAAGGCCAATTATGCAAAAAACCTCATAAACCAACATAAAACCAAAAACAACCCAAAACCTCCCATCAAAACTACTTACATTGCTGTGAGGTGCACATCTGAGTTCGTGCACGCCCAGCTGCATGCATCTGTATGTGTGGGTATTTATATTTTATTTACCGCTTATGCATTATTTTTTAATGTTTAATTGTTATAAGCATTTATAGTATTTAATATGTATTTATTGATATTATATACACATATACATGTACATATACATCAGTCGGGGGGGGGGGGGGGGGGATGTGATCCTACTTCGCGGATTTCGATGATCACATGGGGATCTCAGTCCCAATTAACTGCGGAAAGTGAGGCATCCCTGTATGTGTGTGTGTGTATATATATATATATATATATATATATATATATATATATATATACACACACATATACACACACATATACACACACACACACACATGCACACACACAATTGCTTTGGATTAGCCAAAGTGTTTACCAGTGATATATCTGCCAGCACAAACCTCAAAATAGTCACAGGTTATATAACATGGCTTCAATTTCCTTTTCATGACTGGTAAACTTTACCAGCCTTGCAAATGCTGCAGGAATTATTATTATTATTATTAATATCCCATCCCTGCTTTTTCCTGTTCTCAGACACACACATTTACATCAGAATGTCAAAAACCCGCCATTTTGATTTGTTGTGCGGATGAGGGTAGACCACTTCCTGTGTCAGTTAGCTCACTGCAATACCAAACATGCTTTTATTTTACTGAACAGACAAATGATGTTGGTCTCCCAGTACAACATGCAAATTTAGGAAAATGGCAAATCATCACTTATATCAGTATACGTAGACTTGAGTAAAATATAAAACTACAGCTTATTCAAAACTTGATTAAAAATTTTGAAAAATAATTTAAAAAAATGCAATTAAAACAATTTTACTCCCTCCTGTCTACTTTTCACTTGAAACGTACTAATATTGCCATGATTTCTTTTTCCTGACTGAGATCTACTTACAAAAACCTCAGTTCATCTGAAAACATATGGCAATGTACCATTGTCATAATCTATTATAATATTTATGCATAGTATTTTAATGTGTTTTTAAACTTTATTCTGTTTTAATATTTCATAGCATTTAACACAGCAATCAATTACACACTGTCATAACAATATAGTAAGATGGTTATGACACTGTTATAATACTATGCAATGCTTGCACTTAAAAAATGGATATACGTACATTGTTCACGTAGTAGTTGACAATACAGATCTTTTTATTTTTTCTCGGAATTGTGCCATTTCCTGTTCTGCATTAATCTTGTCATTTTTAATTGACTTTTCGGTTTCCATTTCCTCATCATTTATGACTTTATTAAAAACCACCTCAAACAGTTTGTCAGTCAGCTCATATCCCATGAATCCCTGCAAATGATTGGAGGATTACACCAGTCGGTTTAATTACCAGAGCCGTGATAAAACTATGCATCTCATGCTTACCGCCATGTTTCCCCTCCTGTGCCTGGAGAGCTCCCCTCAACGCTCTTGCTGCTCTTTAGTTTGTCAACTAGCTGAAGTTGAAGCTGAAGCTCTTCTCCCAACCTCCACCCAAGGTCAGGGTTGCCAGATTGACTCTGAGCTTCTCAGCTGACACCTCTTGTAAAAACCACTCCTGTCAACTCTCTCAAAACTACCATGATTCTCCTTTTTTTTTCTTTCTGTCTTTCTCAAATCTTCAACAAGGACATGTGTCTCAATCTCATTGAAAAATAGTAAAAAAGGTACTGTAGAAGTCACAAATCTGGCAACCTGATATGACAGCTCTCTTATATTTAGCTATGCCTCTCATAGCAGGACTCAGAGAGCCGACTGGTCACAAAGAAGAGGAAAGATAACACGCTGATAATATGAATATAATATGAATAATATAAATAGAACTCTAACAACAATCATAACATTGACGTTATATAATAATAATTACATACTGTACTGTATATGTAAATTTTATTGCTAGTGATAATAAATAGATTTAACGTTACACACAAACATTAAAAACCTTTGGACAGGATAAAAAACTTTCACTATGCATGCCAAAAAAGTGTCTGATTATATATACTGTATTTATGATATATAACTGTAATATATTAAAAAATTGCAGGCGTCAATGGGATGCAGGGTGGGATGCTGTAATAATGAGCATGCACATAGATGAAGGGATCATTTTACTGCTGCCATCCCAGGGGAGGGATCAGAGTCTTCGAGTGCAGCTTGAGGTTTCTGTGATGCATCAACAACACGACCATTTATGGAGGAAATGAAAGAGGAAGCTGCATTTTGACAGACACCAAGTAAAAAAAGGAAGGGGAAGCCATTTGTTCTTGAACAAGTGCGTTCTCTTTCTTCAGGTGTCATCCATATCCACATCATATTAAATCATCAGCACTGTTGGACATCACTCCATAAACTTGTATTGTTCTGCTGATCTCAAAAGGGAACAGTGTAGATGTTCGGAGGACTCTTCAGTCACATTTGTGTTGCATTGGAAGAAAACCCGTCATATCTAGAATTTCTGACGTTTTTAATGTATATAGTTCTGAAAGCTTTCCTCATCTGAAATATGTTTCTAATGCACATCCATTACTGCGTATCCTGTTTTATCTCTTGGTATCTCTTTCCAGTCTTTCCTCACAAGGCACATTTACAAAATTATGTGAACAGGAAAAGGCAGGAGGCAGAGCTGGAGGTCGTGGAGACGAAAATGTTGAGGTTCTCTCTGGGAGTAACGAGGATGGATAGGATCAGAAATGAGTACATCAGAGGGACAGCACATGTTAGATGTTTTAGAGACAAAGTCAGAGAGGCTAGATTGAGATGGTTTGGACATGTACAGAGGAGAGATAGTGAGTATATTGGCAGTAGGATGCTGAGGTTGGAACTACCAGGCAGAAGGCCTAGAGGAAGACCAAAGAAGAGATTTATGGATGTGGTGAAGGAAGACGTGAAGGTCGTTGGAGTCAAAAAAGAAGATGCAGAGGACAGGGTGAGATGGAGGCGGATGATTTGCTGTGGCGACCCCTGAAGGGAGCTTCAAGGAGGAGTTGAAACAGGCTTTAGGTGGTCAGGAAGTGCTTCCAGATGACTGGACGACTACAGATAATGTGATCTTGGAGACAGGTAGGAGAATACTTGGTGTGTTCTAGTTTGCATGTTCTTCCAAGTCTATATGAGTTTCCTCCTACATTCCAAAGACATGCAGCTTCAGTCAAGATCTGTGGTGGTGGCAAGTTCAGGGTTGTACCTCGTCTTTCACCTGAAGTCAGATGGGATTTGTTCGCGCGTAGCCAGTGATTCTGATGGATGATGTCAGTCATGTTCATTACTCTTACCTCTTACCATTATTGGCTATCCTTTGTAAGATCTCATCATATGGAGAAGCTGTGTGGAAGGCTTTGGACAGTGGTGCAGAACATCTGGGTTGGACCAAAACAAAGTATTTAAAAACGTGTTCACTTATTTAGTGAACTATTCACATAGTGTGTGTGAATCTGGTATAAAAGGAACACAGAAGAAGAGCATCAGTGGAAAAATTAGAGGTTGCACTGTGCAGAGAAAACGGTTTTAAATGAATTAGTTTAATGAATAGTGTGATGTTGGACAGCAGGGTGGCAGAGTTGTAAGCACTCACTGGTCTCTGGGAAGAAAGATTCTGTATGGAGTTTGCATACGGCGTTTCCTCCCTCATGAATATTATACGAAATGACTGCTTCAATTTGTCTGCAGATGTTTGTGCATCTTACAGCAAAAAGGTTCTGAGTTTAAGTCCTGGGCTTGAACACTGCTATGTGGACTTTGCATGTTCCTGCTGTACATGCGGGCGTTTCCGCTTACTGTCTCTAAACACACACACACACACATGAGGCTAACCGGATAATTCGGATTGCTTCTAGGTTGTGTTAATGCTTGTGTGTGTGTGTGTGTGTTGGGCCAACAATAGTTTGGCGAGCTGTTCAGGGTACACCCTGCCTTTGTCCAGTGTTGGCTGAGATAGGTTCCAGCCTCCCTATGAGCCTAGTAGTATTAAGCAGTTTGTTCTCGTTTCCTCACACATGCATGTAAGGCTAATTGATGACATCATTTGCACAAGAATTCAACATGCTGGTTCTAGGAGGGTTCAGGAAAGACCTGGACAAAAAAAAAAAAAAAAAAAAACTTTTCGGTACAGGAGTCATCAAGAGTTGAATTTGGCCAAAGGGACAGTGAATGAAGGAACGAAGTATTGTCCAGAGTTTGCTAGTCAGCGTGGTTGTTACTGCGCAGCACTAGATGTGACGACAAATGTATTATTATTGTGGATGCTTATAAAGCGCAATTTCATACACACGTATGCTCAACGCGCACGAGACCCCAGCGCTCCCTGCACTCATCGCCACTGTACGGCACCAGTTGTTGCCTTGTTCTGTCCTTTTGATGCTGAGCACCATGTGAGTGCAACAACTCCCAAATTTTAATGTCTCATGATATGACGCGGCCAGATTCGAACTCCGACCTTCCGGAGGACTCAAACCCCCAACCTTTGGATCAGCTATCCAGTGCTCTTTTACCACCAGGCCACCACTGCCCTGTTCAGTTTCACATCATTTAGGATTTGAACAGTAATTACTTCTATTAATTCACCAGAATCTGACTGTGTGAGGAAAGCACACTTGGCTCGCATGACATCGTTATGCAGGCTCTTTCTACTGCCACACCTCTCTCAAAGAAAGTAAACACCCTTACATATGCAACTTCAATCGGCATATTTTACGAGCAAGTTTGTGAATAAAAGTTCACCAACTTCAAATAACAGACTGCATTTATAACATTTTCAGATTTAGTACAAGTAGAGGTGGATTTAGTTACTTTGGCACACAAAGAATACCCTTATTCGAAATTAAATCACCGTAATACAGAAATTATTGCATGTATTCCAGAATAGATGGCACGGTGGTGTCGTGGTCAGCACGTCCGCCTCACAGCAAGAAGGCCTGGGTTTGATTCCTGGCATGGGCGTTTCTGTGTGGAGTTTGCATGTTCTCCCCTTGCTTGCGTGGGTTTCCTCCGGGTGCTCCGGTTTCCTCCCACAATCCAAAGACATGCACAGTAGGATAATTGGCCGTTCTAAATTGCCCGTAGGTTCACATAGTGCAGAAGGCAATGGCAAACCACTGCACTAATCCTGCCAAGAAAACCTCCATGAAGATGATAACCAGGGTGTTATCCTTCATGGTGGGTCGCCAATGGTCGTCCTACGACTCAGGCACTCGATAGATAGATTGCAGAATATATTATAGATATATAAAATGGAACATGAGGGCAGTTGAGGCCTGGTGGTAAGATTCTGGATTACCCATCCTAAGGTGAGAGGTTTAAGCCCCACTGTCAATGGTTGTTACTGCTGTCCCTCAATGCAGCTAACTGGGTTATCAAAGGCCAACCATGTCTCTCTCACTGTCTATGGCGCAAGGCATGTAAAAGAACCATTTCTGACTTTCGTCAAGAGCAGGCTGCATAGCCGTCAGCTTGTTCTTGCCCTGCGATAGCTTGGTGAGCTGTCCAAGGTGTACTCTGCAGTTGCCCACAGTCACCAGCTACCCACTACCATAATTAGGATTAAGCTGTTCATAAAATGAATGAATCAATAATGAAATACAGGTATAACTTGTTAATTGGTTCTAGGAGAGACGACTTATGTCGAAAAACAACTTAAATAGAATTAGCTCGTCTCTAAGGCTAGCCTAGGCTATGCTACGCCAAATTTACTTGTCATTTATATTCATCTTAAATCATATTTATATATATTCATCTTAATCATAATTCAATTAAAGTCATTTATATTAATCTCCGTGGCAACTACCTGGACATGGAGCGGCAACTGCACTGTTGACAAGCCCCTGCCTGAGGCACGTTGTTCAATCACCCATGTGTGAACTCATTCCTCGAGCTGTGGCTATCTAGCTTTTAGCCTGTGATTAACGTTTTTTGTTTTCTTCTTTTCAGTAATAATAATCTCCGCTTTTCTCCAGTCCCTCACAAGTCTTTCATTCACTCCAAACTTTCTTTCTGCTGCTCGATTACCATTTTCTGCTGCTTTTTTCACTACTTGCTGCTTGTAATCTGCAGAATAGGACTTTCTTTTTGGGGACATTTCATCAGTGGTATAGGATGAGCAGGTACTGGTACCCAAGCTTAGAGTGCCCTCTTGCAGTTATGAGTGTAAAAATAAGAGAACATGTGAAATTATGTTTATTCTTATGCCAAACGGAATTATATGTGAAATTACAGTAATCCCCCATATTTCGCGGTTAATGGGGACCAGACCACCCCCCCGGCGAAATGCAAAAAACCATGAAATGACTTCTGCCACTTCTTAAGGACACCCACCCACCTATATATTATATAAAATTTATATAGAAGTTAATTTTAAAGTGTTCTATGCATGTTAATGTCATACAGGCAACCTGTATTAATATATAAATAAATTATACACCTTATAATGACAATAAATATATATACTGTATAACAAACCTCATAAATAACAAATCCACGGCCATGTCGAGAAGTAGAATCACTGGCAGCACTGGTACTTGGTTGGAGTTCGTCAGCACCTCCAAAGCATTTGCTTTAGTACATGTCATGTTAGTGTCCAAACTCACAGGTCTTTAACTCTCTCTCTCTCTCTCTCTCTCTCTCTCTCTTCATACACTGTAGTGCTGGTGAGGGCCATGGCTGTTACCCACAGGCGAAATCCAGAGAGCGCATCTGAATTCACTCAGCCATCAGCTAGAGTGGTCCGTGCTTGACCAGTTTCAGTGTTAATACTCTCCCAGTGATTTTGGTTTTTGTTTTTCCCTCACCACTATGGTGAACACAATTTTTCCCGCACCCCAGTGCTTCCCCTGAGCTCAATAAAAGTCATTGTTTCATGAGGGAGGAAAGGTGTGTTGGATGCTGGGAAATATAATCTCGACCAATCAGCTTGCTGGATTCACAGCCAATCAGAGAACACTCAGGTCAAGCAGGAGAACAGAGCATGTTGGGGAGCATATGTATATGTTTAATGTACATGTAGTGCTCATGAGTGCTCATGGGGCAGTGGGCAGATGCTTCGCATCTGCACGGGAAAATGAACAACCCCGCCCTCCATGAGTTTCCTGCTGCCTTGCAGGTCGGCCTTGGCTGGTCAAAGGCTATGGGAGTAAACCCAGATAGAAAATCCGGTAAGGAGGCCCGAAGGCAGTTGGCCGAGCTCTGTGACGCCCTCTGACACCTCCTGCAGCCGCGCTGGCACCGGCTGTACTGGCTTGCCTTTCCGCCGGACCCTGACACCTACGCCGAGAGGGGGATCCTGGCACTGGGCACTCCAGGATCTCCATACCACTTGCCCAGGCCTGCACCTGGAGAGGTCACTCCAGCTTCGCTGTCTCAGCATAGACATCAACACGGGAGCAGCAGACACCAGTGATAAGCCCAGGCTCGTTTGGTGTAGAGCCGGGCGCTAGGGGTTGCTCGGCGGTGGGAGGAGTCCTCTGACTCCATTGGGAAGTTACCGCCCGCCTCAACCCGGGCAGCCCCGGGCAATAAGGTACTACCCGCCACAACTTGCTTGCTTCATCGGGTGTGTGAAGCTTAGATCAAAATCGACAGGCTTGTTGTAAAATTGAGCACCAGGCAAACACAGAAAGAAAAAGACAAAGCAACCGCCAGCCCTGCGGCTGGCAACCTGGAAACGTCAGAACGATGTGTCCCGGCCTCACTGGCGACCTCCAGCAAGTCGGCGACACAAGGAAAACCGCCATCATTAGCCGTGAGCTGGCCAAGCGGAACATCGACATCGCCGCCCTACAGGAGACACGCCTTGCTTCAAGTGGCAGTCTCAAGGAGAAGGACTACACGTTCTTCTGGCAAGGTCTGGAGGCAGACGAGCGGCGACTCTATGGGGTTGGTTTCGCAGTTCGCAACTCCCTGCTGTCGTCAATTGAAGCTGCTTCTCAGGGAACCGAGCGCATCGTCTCACTCCGACTCACCACCTCCTCGGGACTTACACACATTTTCTGCGCCCTCGCCCCAACACTCGGCTCCACAACTGAGGCAAAAGATGCATTCTACGAGGAGCTTGAGGCAAGGATCAGAGAGATACCAGTGAAGGAAAACCTGTTCCTGCTCGGAGACTTCAATGCCGGGTGGGAGCAGACTGCACCGCCTGGCCACGCTGCATTGGACACTTTGGCATTGGCAAGCTCAACGAGAATGGACAACGGCTACTTGAGCTCTGCTCCTTCCATGACCTCGCCATTACCAACACCTTCTATGCCACCAAGCCCCACCACAGAGTTTCATGGAGACATCCCAGGTCGAGGCACTGGCACCAGCTGGACTTCGTCATCACCAGGAGACCCATGCTGAACCACGTGCTCTGCACACGTAGTTACCATAGTGCAGACTGCGACACTGACCATTCCTGGTCGGAAGCATGGTGCGTCTACGACCCAAACAGATCCACCGCTCCAAACATAAGGGCCAGCCCGCGCATCGACACTGCCAGAACTTCAAAGCCCGAGCTGCGCAAATGCTTTGCTGAGGCCATCGACAACGCCCTGGGAGACTGCCCCACAGACAACGCCACAGCACGCTGGGACTTCAGCCGCGATGCCGTATACCAGGCCGCCTCAGACACCTTCGGGAAGAGAGTCGGGAAAGCGCAGGACTGGTTCGAGGCTGGGATTGAAGATATGGAGCCTGCCATAGCCGCCAAGGGTGTTGCGCTCCTTGAGTACAAGAGGAAGCCATGCGAGAAATCACTGGCCACCTACAGAGAAGCCCGCAACAATGCCAAGAGGGTCGCCCGCAGGTGCGCCAACGACTACTGGCTGAAGCTTTGCAGCGATATTCAGACCTCTGCGGACTGTGGAAACACCCGTGCCATGTATGAGGGGATGAAAAAAGCTTTCGGACCAAGTGCCACCAAGATCGCACCCTCAAATCCACCTCCGGCGACATCATCAAGGACCGTGGGGAGCAGATGGAGAGATGGGCCGAGCACTATTCAGAGCTATACTCCAGAGAGAATGTTGTCACTGACACAGCCATGGAGAACACCATCCCACTGCCCACCATGGAAGAACTCGACTCGCCACCTACCATCGAAGAGCTCAGCAAGGCCATTAACTCGCTGTCTAGCGGGAAGGCACCAGGCAGCGACGGAATCCCTCCAGAGGTGATGAAGGCTGCAAAAGAGAGCTCCCTCCTTGGGCATCTCCATGAGCTTTTGCTTCAGTGCTGGGAAGAAGGAACGATACCCCAAGATATGCGAGATGCGAAGATCATCACGCTCTACAAGAACAAGGGCGACCGCAGCGATTGCAACAACTATCGTGGGATCTCTCTTCTCAGCATTGTAGGGAAAGCCTTTGCAAGGGTAGTCCTCAACCGCCTGCAAGTACTTGCAGACCGTGTGTATCCCGAGTCGCAGTGCGGGTTCCGATCAACCATTGACATGGTGTTCTCCCTTCGGCAGCTGCAGAAACAGTGCCGTGAGCCGCGCCCTCCTTTGTCCCTCGCCTTCATCGATCTGACCAAGGCATTCGACTTGGTCAGTCGGTCTGGCCTCTTCACCCTCCTCCAGAAGATTGGATGTCCCACCAAGCTCCTGAAGATAGTCGAGTCATTCCACGACAACACGTCTGGCACAGTTCAGTATAACGGAACATCATCAGACCCCTTTCCAATCAAGAGCGGCGTGAAACAAGGGTGTGTCCTGGCCCCGACACTTTTCGGCATATTTTTCTCTTTGCTCCTGCGCTTACGCATTCAGCGAGTCCGAAGATGGCATCTTCCTCCACACACGGAGTGATGGGAACCTCTTTAATCTCGCCCGCCTCAGGGCAAAGACCAAGGTGCGCAAGGTCCTCATCCGGGATATGCTCTTTGCTGACGACGCTGCCCTCACTGCTCACTCTGAAGCCGCCCTTCAGCGACTCATCAATCACTTCAGCGGAGGCATGCACAGAGTTTGGACTCACTATCAGCCTCAAGAAAACCAATATCATGGGTCAGGATGTCAGCACAACTCCCACAATCAACATCGGCGATTACACCCTGGAAGTGGTGGACAAGTTCACCTACCTTGGCTCCACCATCTCCAGCAACCTATCCCTGGATGCTGAGCTAAACGGAAGGATAGGCATATCAGCAACATCCATGGCCCGCCTAGCGGCGTGTGTGGAACAACCCCACGTTCACCCTAAACACGAAGATCAACGTGTACCAAGCATGCGTGTTGAACATCCTTCTATACGCCAGTGAGGCCTGGACCCTATACATCCACCACGAGCGAAGACTAAACCCCTTTCACCTCCCCAACCTCAGGCGACTCCTCGGCATTACCTGGCAGGATCGTGTCTCCAACTCGCGGCGTCTTGGCCCAGGCAGGCATGTCAAGCATGTTCGCCATCCTCTCCCAGAAGCGCCTGCGCTGGCTCGGACACATCTGCAGGATGGATGAATTCCGCATTCCAAAGGACATCCTCTATGGCGAGCTCGCCTCAGGAACACGACCAACAGGACGACCCGCCCTGCGCTACAAGGATGTCTGCAAGAGGGACCTGAAGTCATGCAGCATCAACCCAGTAGATCTCGAGGCAGCGAGCTCCGACCGCTCTAGCTGGCGTGGAAAGGTAAAATCCGGTGTGCAGCAGGCCGAGGAGGCGAGAGAGATCCAGCATGAGGAGAAGAAGAACCGCAAACAGCAGAGAATTCTGTCTGCCACAGCCTGCCCCACGATCCCTACTGCAGAATACACTTGCAGCAAGTGTGGTAGGAGCTGCATCTCCCGCATTGGCTTATTCAGCCACAGCCGGCGCTGCAACCTCTCAGCTAATTGATAGACCTGCCTAGGTGCAGACTCCATTGTCTCTAGAGACAGACGGATGCCAAGAGAAGAGAAGTGCTCATGAATTTTGAATAATCTTTAATTTTTTAATTTCCTGATGGGAAACCCCATGATATTGTGGAGATGCGAAGTAGAAAACGCATAGTGGCAGGAGATTACTGTATTACATATAAGTCACTCTGGAGTATGAGTCGTACCTTCAGCTAAAGTATGACAAAAAGTGCGACTTGTAGTCTGGAAAATACGATAATATATAATATGATTATAATGACAAACTTTATTTAAATTTTTTTCTTTATTTTTTCATATAGTTTTTAAAAAACGATGTATAATCGAGAATGACATTTTGGCAATTTGGAACAGCCAATCAGCTTAATTTGCTGTTAGCTTAACTTTCTGAGATCCAAAAAATGTATGTTGTGTGTCTTATTACTTCACACTGCTTCTGTTCCTTACCGTCCAATAACTGTTGAACTTGATCAAAGTCTTCAAAAAGAAGTTTGGCAAAAGACCCAATGGCTCTCATGAGTATCTGACAAAATATTGTTGGGAAAAAAATATGATGCCCTTATATAAGGACAGTGGGGTCACAAGAAGTTAATATCTTTAAACTGTGGGGAGGAAGCCAGAGAAGTCAGTGGAAACCAATGTTCCCTGTAATTTTTCCTCTGTCTGGGCATACAGACAACCTCCCTGAGCACACTGAGACCCACTGTGAGCAACATCACAAGTGTTCGCTGTGGCCACACCCCAGTATCACACCTGGGATCATTGAAAGTTTCATGGCTTATTAAACACAGTTTTATAGATGACATCATTTTCCTCCCTGAATTTGAAATATATGACGAGCATTTTGTGTCCTGTCATGTCTGGCTCTCATCTACTATCAGGGTGTGCCAGGGTGCATTTTTAACCTCACACATAGTCTCATTCTACACTCTCTCATTGATTCACAAATTGAAAGGTATAGTTTTTGCTTCGCCAGCTTTCTGCTGTACTCACAGACTTTGCGCAGTTCTTTTTTTACTTTGGTTTGGGGAGTCGACGGATCATATTCCCTGGCCGCTCGTTTCGTCATGATAACGGGGTTAGCATTAGCATCACTTCACTCAGCAGCACTGTTATTATTGTTATGGAGCGTGTATGAGCGCAGCACGTGACGGTGCCGTGATTGGCTGCATAGCGTGATTGCATCGCATCGTGTGATTGGCTAGACACCTGTCACTCACTAAAAGTTCTATACCGTGTATGTAATTAATCTTCAGCGCGTTCACTGCGCCGGATCGGTTTTCTTGTGCGCTGAGAGTGTTCGAGCGGTGCGCCATTGCGCAGTTGCGCAGCTTAGAGGGAACGTTGGTGGAAACCCACACAAGCACAGGGAGAACATGAAAGCTCTATACACTCTTGCTGAGCCCAAGAATCAAACCCAGCACTTTCTTGCTGAAAGGTAGACACACTAAAGTCTATGCTATCATAAAGCCTCAGCTTGTAATTCATGAAATGGAAATAAACAAACTAAGAGAGGCTTAGCAATTATACCAGTGACGTGCATTCAGGGGAGGCAGGAGAGGCAGAGACTCGCCTGTCAATCCTGAAAAGAAAAAAAAGTTAGTCATAAAATATAATGTTGACATATGTATGTATTACAAACCCTTTTACCGTTCAAATCTAATATGAAAGTAATTTTTTTTTTCAATAAATAATAGCAGAATTTCCATATACTCCATTTAAATAGAGGGCATAGGAGTGCGGTGAGGCAGCGCTTTGCGGCACTGCTCTGTGGATCGTGGAATTCCTCACAAAGTGCACTGGTATGCGAGTAGTGTGTCGCTGTCCCTCTATATATTGCAGAGGAAATGCTTTCAAACACTGATTATATTCTCTGCCTTTTCATAATCTGGATAATGTACATTCTGTGACATGTTCAGGTTGCGGATGAATCATAAAACCGAGTAAAAAAAAAAATTACTCGGTGAGGCAAACAGTACCCCGGACTCATGGCAGAGGGCACTTGTGAACTCACAGATTCTTGCATGACCTAAATCTTTAGTTGGTTTCATAAATTACATTATCAGTTTTGGTTGAACATACAGAAATGTGCCAGCCAATTCTTCTAGTTAAAAATAAAAAAATAACTTGCAAGCGGTGCAGACTTTACTGTAGGAGTAAGAGATTCATGGACATGCATTTTCTTGGAAACAAAATTGCGAAGCTGAACAAGAGTCTTATTTAACTTGCCAGGCAGGATTGTGTGGTTTGTATGAAAAATGCATTTAAGTATATATTTGAAATGCAAAATCAAATTTTACAATTTGCTTCAATGAAAATGGATGCATATTTTGCATCAAAAAAACCCACCACTGTTTTTTATTTATTTCTGTAATTTAAAAATGCTGTAAAATATTTACTGAGAGATGTATAATTACACACAACCCTGCAAAAATGCAGTCTGAAAGGTATGAGTAAGTAATTTGCCCAGACTTGTTGAGGTATGAATGTGAAAACGAATTCAGCACAAGGTGGTAGATGTATAGGTTCTTTGTTTTTCATTGATCCTGAGCATTGCAAGAATTACTAACACTTCCTGTGAGTTTACTGTCCCTTTGAGCAGCTCAGGTTAGCCCTTCAAGAAAAAAATCCAGCTTGATTGGACCAGCTGATAGCTTAGCTTTTTGGGCAGCTGGTAGCTGGTCTAACAAATTGGATTTTTTTTTTAGCAGTGAAATTTTTTTAGTGTATTCTAGAATGTTCTTGTTAATTTTACATGAAAAGTTTTATTGTTTCTGTACACAAACAATAAAAAGTGTATTAAAGCTTTTGTACAACGTTACCATACTTGTCAAACCTGTAACTTGTTAAATGCACACATTTTGTTTTTGAATACAACACTGGGCTGTAACCTCATTAGTATTATGTTTCTGGTTACTTTTATGATTAAATCATATTGATAATTTACTTATTGTTGACTCAAGTGCATGTTCTCAACTTCCACATAAGTCTACAAGGGTTATTTATGATATATCTGAGTAATAAATTATTGTACCTGAAATGAACTAGCTGTATAGTAGGCGGATATGTTTGCATATCAGTTCATGAATGATGTCAGGCTTTATTTTGTAATGTCAAAAAAGCCCTCATAACCCTGCCGAATTCTGATCTGTTTCCACAACATGCTCAAAATGTAATTACTCCTTTATCAACCTGAGACCCACACGGTAGAAAATTTGTGAAAATCTGTCCATTAGTCTCCTAGTTGTCATGTTCACAGATACACACAACCAATCTTATTGCTTTTTTTACTCAAACCTCCCCTCTTTGTGCACGTGAATAAATAAACAAATTACAAAATTGAAAAACAATAATAAATATGAAACTAATGAAGTAATTGCACAAACACACACAAATATATAAACATATATACATAAATATATATTCATATATACATACATATATACATATATATATATATATATATATACACACACACATACATATATACACACATACATATATACATACATACATATATATATATATATATATATATATATATATATATATATATATATATATATATATATATATATATAAAAATATATAGGATGTAGGATGTTGAGGTTGGCACTACCAGGCAGAAGGCCTAGAGGAAGACAAAAAAAGAGATTTATGGATGTGGTGAAGGAGGACACGAAGGTCGTTGACAGAAGAGAAGATGATGCAGAGGACAGGGTGAGATGGAGGCAGATGATTTGCTGTTGCGACCCCTGAAGGAGTACATACATACAGTATAAACCTGAAGGATGTGGAAGCAAGCAAAAAGCTACCATTCAAATGGATTGAAGAAGTGCCCTAAATGGCAAGGACTCTGCCAAGAATCGGTCTCCGGAAGATCAAAGAAGGTCTAAAGTTACCTGTGAGTTCTTTACAATCAAAAGACGTCGATTTAAAGCCAAAGTATCAGAAAGAAACCCCCGCAGATTTCCACTGTTGACAAAAAGACATGTGCTGAAGATGTTACAATGTGCCAAAGAACACATCGACTGGCCTACAGAGAAATGATGCAACATTTTGTGGACTGATGAGAGATTGTTCTCTTTGGGTCTAGTGGCCTCCTAGAACAGGGGTCCCCAACCACCCGTCTGCGGCTCAGCTGGTACCGATCCGCAGAGGAAATTAATTATTTCCGGTTTATTTATTATCTGAGTCTGAACGATCTTGATTTTTGAAAAATATTTTATTTTGAAAAATGACCGGATTCTCTCGGTTACATGTCCATGTCGGTCATTTTAAAATATAACCCACAAGGGGACAGCACATGAACAGAGGCGAGTTGGATATGTTTCAAACAATAGCGGTGATTTTGGGTGAGACTGAGCCTGAGCCTTCTTTCTCCCAGCTAGTGCACCATCACCTGTGTTGTTTTTTTTGTTTAGTTTCTTTTTAAGAAAAATTCAAGCCCTACTTCCCATCCAACTTTATTTCAGCTGTTGAAAAATAACATTCATGGAGTGCTTATTATTACTATGATTGTTAACAATAATAATAATAATTTATATAAATGAATTATATTTACACTATAAACAATCTATGACACCCCCCGGTCCGCAGTAAAATTGTCGAGCGTTGACCGTTCCGCACTGATAAAAAGGTTGGGGACCCCTGTCCTAGAAGACCTCCAAACACTGAATTCTAGCCATAGTACACCGTGAAGACAGTGAAACATGGTGGTTTCAGCATGATGATATGGGGCTGTTTCTCATACTGCAGTGTTGGGCCCATTTATCACATACCAAGAATCATGGATTACGCTGAATGCAGAATACTGGAAAAGGTCAGGCTTCCGTTTGCTGAAGAGGAAATGCCTTTGAAATGGGTGTTCCAACAAGACAATGACCCCAAACACACCAATAAATGGGTAACATCTTGGTTCCAGACCAACAAGATTGTTATGAAGTGGCAGCCCATCCCCAGACCTTAATCCAATAGGAAACTTGTTGGGTGACATCAAAAATACAGTTTCTGAGGCAAAACCAAGAAATACAGAAGAATTGTTAAATGTAGTCCAATCATCCTGGGCTGGAAAACCTGTTCACACGTGAGAGAAGTTGGTTGACTCCATACAACACAGATGGACAACAGTTCTCAGAAACAGTTTGTAAAGAATAAAGCAGAGACTGCTGTTTTTTTTTTTTAAGTCTAATATTCACTTTTCTTCAATTTCTTTCACAGGGAATAACACATTTGATATACAGTATTTTTCTTTGGAATAAAATGTGTCATGTTCCCATTGCATATGTGTGTGTATGGAAATAAAAGCTATTATAAAAGATTTTGAGCTTTATTCAGTTTTTTAAAAACATTGCTATTATTTTAAACACAACTATATATGCAGCACAGTATCGCAGTACTTGGCATCCCATTTCACAGCTAGAAAGCCTGGGTTTGATTCCTGGGCTCAAGAGTTTGCATGTTGTCTCTATACTTGTGTGGGTTTCCTCCCACAGTCCAAAAACATCCACAGTTGGCTAATTGGTGGTTCAAATTTACCCCAAGTGTGAGTTTGAACAATTGTATGTCTCTTGGCCCTACAATGTTCTGGTGAGCTGTTCAGGGTCAGCTGAGATGGGCACCAGCCTCTCTGTGTAAATGAATATACACACAGACACACACACACACACACACACACACACACACACACACACACACACACATACACACACACACACACACAGTGGTACCTCTACTTACGAAATTAATCCGTTCCGAGGGCAAGCTCACGAGTGGAAATGCTCATGAGATGAAACAAAAATTCCCATAGGACACAATACAAAACCAATTAATCCGTTCCAACCCCCTTCCAAACTCATACACAAAACTCAAACAAAAAAATACACAAAATGTATTTTTGACATAATATATTTAAGATAAACATGTAACAATAAACATTATCACAATAATAACACATGTACAGTAACATTAATAATACTGTAATTAACAGTAAATAATAATAAAACAAGAATAAACAATGTCAATAAACTGGTGGACCAGCTTTATAAGTGTGATTGCGCATCCTATACACAAGATTGGCAATGGCGCTCTCACTGCCATCGAGTGTAGAGGATAGCAGTGAGAGTACCACTGCCATCTAGTGTAGTGGATGCACAATCACATTTATAAAGCTGGCAGTGGCATGTTTGCTGGAGGGGAAAAGCACCGAGCAAACAATATGAAGTGCAGTAAACACTATTTACAGTCGCGCGCAGGGCGCTGGAGTCGGAAAGTGTTGGGGTTTTTTTTTCCTATAGGGGCATTACAGAAAATAATTGAGAAGCACTGGACAAGACGTTCTTGGAGCGCGGAGGAATACACGTAGAAGAATACAAGACTAAT
>CM045735.1:15684748-15752248 GCA_024760905.1 Plotosus lineatus | reverse complement strand
GAATTCTTCGCTTTGCTGGGATTCACATCAGTGCAGACTGTGTTCTTAACAAGTTCAACGGCACCCTTGGTCACTTGAAAGACCGGAAGTCTGTATAACCCACAGCAAGTACACTACATTCGGTATTGAGCGCCTCACATATTGTAAGTGTTGATTGGCTGTTTTAAGCTTCATGTAAGTGACTCAGTATAAATAAGTGACTTATTTGAAATTAATGTTGATATTATATGATATATTTGATATTATTTTACAATGTTATGTTTATAATAATTGATTTAGGGATATTTTATGAGATACGGTAATGGTATTTATGGATGTATAGTACAGTATGAGTGTCATACGTCACTGTAATAACTTGCGTTCACTTTTAACTTACGTTCGGCCATCCGGAACCAATTAAAAACGTAAGTCGAGGAGCGTCTATAGTCAAGATTTTTGACCTTTGGATCAGTACCAATGCTTGCCTGGGCTTCTTTCCACAGTCCAAAGATATGCACATTAGGTTAATTGGCCCCACTATAGACCAGTGTGCTATTTAGGGTGTAATCCACACTTTTCCAGAGATGGCAGAGATGCACTCCAGCCTTTCTGCATTATGATGAATCTGGTCAGAAAAAAATAATAAATAACCAGTCAAACATCATTTAGACATATCCGCAGGTTCATATTTGGCTTTTCTCTTACCTTGTACTTGAGAAGCTCTCATCCATCATTGATTGAATATGGCTGTCCTCTTCACAGGTAATATTCTACAGCATGGCGCCCCATGGCTCCCTGTTCATGCCTTATCCCAGCGAGATCTTTTCTAAGCATTTCATCCAAGTCACTCTCTGCTCTCCACTGGCCCATGCCAGAGAGCACAAGCTTCCCCATGTACCAAAAAGTCATGCTTTCAACTTGCCCACTGGGAGCAGCCAAAATTTTTGAAATTCTGTATAATTACTTGTCACACTGTATAAATAAACCCAAAGTTATTGACCTATATCAAATCAGCATTATCCAGCATGGCTAGCAAATGGGTTGCATAAACAAACATTCTTCACGGCGAGTTATACATCAAAAAATCCGCCGCCCCCCCCCAGCAGTCAATGAGCATGTTTTACTTTGTGTATAATCAGTGCCACCTTATAAAGCAGCTGTCGTGTATATTTAGCAATCCCATGAATTTCATGTAATCCTATGGCATTCGCCTCTTGCTGGCGTTCAGATGTCACAACGCAGCCCATCCTGGTATTTTAATCAAAAGAATTTCTCACACTTTTCACTTTGTCAGCTGTTGTTGGTCACAGTGGCAGCACTTGAGCAACTGTAACGTACATCACATTTTACATTCAAGACTGGCAATTTTGATTTGTGTTAAAATGATGCTAAAAACAATATACAGTAGTATAAATTTGTGAGATTCTTTGCATGACAGGACCTTCAAATGTTTAGTTTTTTGTGTCGTAAAGCATTGCATGATGAGACCAGTCTGATGGACACTAATTGACATTACCTACACAAGATGGCCCTCAAAAATCTCCAGTCATGCTAAAAATCGAGTCGTTGCCGAATGCAGAGTTTTTAAAAAACATGGCCTGACAAGCATTTATTTACTGAAGTCAGAGGTAGAGTCATGTGTTTAGTTTACGGAGAGCAGATTACCATTTTGAAGGACTACAATTTGAATCGACATTACAAGACGAGGCGCGCAGAAAAATACAAAAAAACTTGACTGATGCTGAATGGGCAGGACATCAGAAGCTTTGCTCGCTAAACTACAGAGGCAATAAGGCTTTTTTTTTTTTTTTTTTTTTTTTAAACCAAACTTCACACATCCAATGAGGCAGCAACCAAGACTAGCTTTGTAATATCCCACAAAGTTGCTAAAAACAGCAAGTCATTTTTGGAAGGGGAGTTCGTGGACTCTGCGACACTGCTATGCCCCGAGAAAAAAGAAGCATTTGAGCAAGTCCCGCTGTCCAGGTGAGGTAGGTAGGTAAAGTCCTTTAGGCTTTTTACACCCGAGCCTCGTGGCTCATCGGGCCAGTGCTTATCCCCAGGTTCCATAGCGTGAAGCAACTAGGAGTTCAACTCCTCCTGGATGTGACGCTAGTCCATCGCAGGTTACCTTCCCAGTATATTTTTACTGGTAACCATTTATACTGCTGGGTGAACAGAGGCACACTTGTGGTTGAGACCTTGCCCAGGGGTCTAAGCACAGTGGGGGTCTAACTGGGATTTGAACTCACGACCTCCATCATGAGCACAGCATCCTAACCACTACACCACCGGCCCCACGCTGTCCAGGTGACCCGTGACGAAAAGGATTGAGGACATGATGGTGAACCTGGAGCTTCAGCTGAAGAGTGAGGTAGCAAATTTTGACCATTTCTCCTTAGCTTTAGACGAGAGCTGTGATGTCCGTGACACAGCCCAGTTACTTGTATTTTTCCGTGGGATAATGAAGGATTTCAAGATTATGGCGCTGGCAGCAGTGTGGTCAATGAAAAAGATGACGACAGGGAGGAGAGCTGTTTACAGAGGTAAATGCACAGATGGATGAGCTGGGACTGAGATGGAACAGACTGGTAGATTTCACAACCGATGGTTGTCCAAATCTAACAGGGAAAAATGTTGGTCTTTTGAAACGAATGCAAGATAAAGTAACTAAAATCGACCAAGAGTATAAATTGTGTGTTTATAGACGCTCCCGACGTAATCAGAAAAAGAGGCAAGCCATCGTGTTAGAAACGAAGATGGCCATTATCAAGAAAATTGATGCAGGTGAAAAAGATGTGAATGTTGCACGTTTCTTCCAAATGGCTCCGTTGACCAATGCATCGGAACCATTTACAAGCAGAACGATCGCATCACAGAGAATGTTAATGGTTATATTTGATATTTGATGAGTGAATTTGATTAAAATGTATCTATTTGAAATTATTTTGCTTGAATTTAATTTATTTGAAGTTAATTAATTTGAAGTTATGTTTATAATAATTGATTTAGGGGTATTTTATGAGATACGGTAATGGTATTTATGGATGTATAGTGCAGTATGAAAGTCATACGTCACTGGAACATACAGTAACAACTTACGATTTTTTTTTTTTTCACCTTGCGTTTGGCCGTCTGGAACCGAACTAAAACGTAAGTCAGCGAGTTTCTGTACATTGCATTGTACATCAGAACGTGATATGCAAGTCAGTGATAAAAGCACGAGCACTGAATCACAGACAGTTCGTTGTGCTTTTGGAGGAGTACGAGACTGAACATTGTGACATTGGTTACCTAACAGCTCTCAGATGGCTCAGCCTGGGCCTAAAGTGCTGAAAAGAGTGTGGGGCCTGAAAGCAGCGATTCGGGAGTTTTGTGAGAAGAAAGGCAAAGACATCTCAGAGCTCTCAGATGGGGACTGGATGGCAGATTTTGCATTTATTGTTGATGCGACTGTACTGATGAATGAACTGAACACCAAACTGCAAGGCCTCTTTGTTCATGAAATGCACAGCATGGTGAAGGCTTTTGTGAGAAAGCTGCAGTTTCTTTCAAGCCACCTAGTGACGTTCAGCTGGAGCTCATTGACCTGCAGTCTGATGTGGTACTGGCTCTTTAAGTCAGAACCACTGCTGGAGTTTTACTCCAAAAACATGCACTTTAAGCCATTTGGCTGTTCCAAAAATCATCTCTAGGTGTGAGTGTAAATGGTTGTGTGTATTTCCGTGCAATGATATTATGAACTGTTCATTGTATACACCACCTAGACCCAGTGCTGGCTGAGATAGGCCCTTGTAGGTTAAAGTGGTTCAAACAAGTAAGCGAGTGTAATAAACACTTGTTGCTGATAATTGTTTGTGGGTAAGTACTGGTATCAATATTTAATAAGATACGTTACACCAATTTTTGTTGACGTTATTTTTTTTATTTCAATTTTCTTTTTTCTTATGGGGTAAAAAAAAAAAATCCAGGTTTACATTATGAACATTTTTTTGATTCTTCCAGATATGTTTGGTATACAGTGGTACTTCACCTTACGAAATTAATCCGTTCCAGAGCTTTTTTCGTAACCTGCATTTTTCATAAGTTGAACAGCATTTTACTGGTTTGGCCATATTCCTTTGTGATATCACTTGAGCCCGTTTCTTCTTCTCGTGTGCGTGCGTGTGTGTGCTCACCATATCTTCTTAGCAGAGTTATAATCTTCCAAATGTTTATGGAAGGTTAAAAGCCTGAGTCAAGAAATAAAGCATAAACAACAGTAACTCTGTCTGTTACACGAAAAGCATCATGGTGGATTCAGCTCTATAATAGGCAATGGGAGGTAGATGCATCATTCCTCCTAGGCAATGGGATCGCTGTCCAAGATGGCGCTTGAGTGAAGGCGACATAAACGACAGCTCAGTTGTTAGCCAATGGGAGGCCAGTGGGGCGGGATGTTTGAACATCATTGATTGGAGTGTAGCTCGTGCATTTGTTTGAATGGCGAGTTTGAATTTTTAAGATGCCGCTTTCATAACGTGAACTTGTTTCGTATCCTGAGACAAAAATTTTGGAAAATCCTTTTCATAACCTGCATTTTTCATTTGGTGAGCCTTTCGTAAGGTGAGGTAGCACTGTATTTGCAACTTTTCATGTTTATATGGTTATACTACGCTTGTACACACTACGCCTTTTAAAACATTGTTCAGATATCAGTCGACATATTTAAAAAAATTCTTTGGGTTGAGAAAAGATGAAGGGGGGCTTCAGACCCCCCAGCTCCACAGCACCTGACATACACATTGGACTGACTGTTTTTTCCCAGACTGACCTTAGGTGTGAGTGTGAATAATTGTTTGTATGTCGGTACAGCAAAGGTCTCGCAAACTGTTCAGGGTGTACCCTGCTTTCACCCATTGTGGCCTGAGATACGCACCAGCCTTCCTGCAACCCTAGTAGGAT
This sequence comes from Plotosus lineatus, assembly GCA_024760905.1. Classification (NCBI taxonomy): domain Eukaryota; kingdom Metazoa; phylum Chordata; class Actinopteri; order Siluriformes; family Plotosidae; genus Plotosus; species Plotosus lineatus. The sequence continues at coordinate 15,747,325 of CM045735.1, read as the reverse complement.
TAAGTGGTTCAGCAAATGAGATGAGAGCATAAAATATTATGTAACAAGTGTTAGGTCACATCAGTGCAGAAACATTGAAAATCACAACCTATTATTTTTACAGTTTATTTAATATAGGAGATAATGTGTGGATAATGTAACACAAACCTATCTTTTCGAGTTGTATGATCACTTACCATACACAATGATTACACTCTTGTAAACTTCCATAAAAATAAACACAGACATTAAAAATAAATTTGACAGAAAAAAAAAAAAAAAGACAAAAAGGCATCTCTGTCCTCTCCCCCAGTACAAAGAATGAGTCCGTTGTACTTGTCTCATTTCCCCAGGATCTGCAACTCTGCCTCCTGATGGCTTCTTTTTCTGTTGTCCGTCGCTCGTGTCTTCCGTCCTCTGTTGTTCTTTCTCTTTATCATTTCGTCAAAAAACGTTCTGAAATTTTCACCAACAAAAAAGAACAGGATGGGGTCCAGGCAGCTGTGGGCTACGCACAAGCAAAGTGTCACTACTGCAGTTTTACGCATGAGCCAGATAGGTTCACAAGAGCTATGGTTACTATTACTTTCCGCCAATTCTGCGTACAAGAAGAGTGTCCGCATGACATGATACGGCAAAAAGCAGATGATGAAAAAGCTAAGGCTGATGATGACCAAAGCAAAGGCTTTCTTCCTCGAGACGTGGACTTTGTGGTGGGATGGGCCAGGTTTCCACAGTCTGTAGGCTACAAACACCGAGCACCACAAGATGAGCATCAAAGGCACCACAAATCCTACAGCCAAAGTTGTGTTGTTGATAAAGATAAACATTTGGATGGTTTGGTTGTGGTTTTGTAGCTCCATACATTGGCCAGCATCATTGCCTTTAGCATTGGAACCCAAAATCAGCAAAGGACTGGAGGTCAGTGCCACAAACAACCAAATTAAAACACAAGTCAGTTGTCCATTACACCATTTTTGCATGCGTTTGTAGCTGTATGGCTGCATTAGTGCTAAATATCGCATGATGTTCAGGGAAACCAAGAAGTAGATGGATGTGTACATGTTCAGGTAGAAGATGTAGAATATCAGTTTGCAGGCCACGCTGCCAAACAGCCATTTGGAGCCCAATAGGTAGTAAGAAGCTCTGAAGGGCAGTGAGCACACCAGCATAAGGTCAGACAACAGCAGATTAACCATGAACAGGTTGACTGTAGTCAAACTCTTCTTTTTCTTCCACACTCTGAAGAAGATGTACATGGAGAACAAGTGGCCTACAACACCCAAAATAAAGACAACCAGGTAGGCGATGGGAAACACGGACTCCTTGAAAGGCTTAATGCTGCAATTATATGAATCCATGTCACCTCTTGAGACCAGGATTTGAGAAAAAGATCCAATGTTGAGGAAAAACACAGAAAGAAAATGATCAATAAACAAAATTATTTAGGGGTGAGCACGAGAGAGGAGTGATAGAAAACTGATGCAAATAGAAATTCATGGCTGTCACTTTTTTATTCTCAAATATGTCTCATGACATTTGTAATACAGGGATGCCTCACTTTCCGCGGTTAATTGGAACCGAGATCCCGACCGACCACCAAAATCCGCCAAGTAAGATCAACATCCCCCCCCCCCCGACTGACGTATACGTACGTGTATATGTGTATATAATACAGTAGGCCCTTGACTATTCGCGGTTTTGCACTTACGGTTTGAGTATTCGCGGACTGCCGAGCAGCTTTCACGTGATTCAAACTCAGCCAATGGCTGTCCTCCTTCCTGCTGATTGGTTGAGATGATTTAACGCCCCTTTTTCCTCTTTCGCGCACAAGTTGTCACTGAGCCTTTATTTAGTGTGTTTTAATTACCAGTTAAGTTCGATGATGACACTCCTGCTAAGCACCAGAAAATGGTAATGATGTTGGATGTCTCTTCTGAAGAAATAAGACTTTCTCCGGAAGAAACAACAGTTTCCTCTGAAGTGCCTGAAGAGACATAATCGTCGGAATTGTTGTAAAACACTCCACTATTAAAGTCTTTTTAAATTATTATTCCACTACATGCCCTAAGGTAATGTTTAAAATGCCTGTGTGTTATATTTTATTTACTGTGGTGTAGCATGTTTCTCATTTTGTTTTGTTTATCCAATTTATTACATTTCTTGTTCTTTTATGTCCTTTTTGTTATGGTCTGTGTTTTGGGGGACTTTAATTTTGGCGCTGTGCCTCTAACTATTTACTCTCCTCTTCGGCTGAGGGGCATGGCTGAGCTGCTCAGTTGCACACACCTGAATTTACTATTCTCATTGACTCCCAATAAACAACGGTGATGAGGCCAGCAATGTTGTATAGTTTAGAGACAGTGGCCCTGGGGAAAAGACAGGAGTCAGAGTTGGAGGTAGCAGAGATGAAAATGTTGAGGTTCTCTTTGGGAGTAACGAGGATGGATAGGATCAGAAATGAGTACATCAGAGGGACAGCACATGTTAGATGTTTTGGAGACAAAGTCAGAGAGGCTAGATTGAGATGGTTTGGACATGTACAGAGGAGGGATAGTGAGTATATTGGTAGTAGGATGCTGAGGTTGGAACTACCAGGCAAAAGGCCCAGAGGAAGACCAAAGAGAAGATTTATGGATGCGGTGAAGGCGGACATGAAGGTCGTTGGAGTAAGAGTAGAAGATGCAGAGGATAGGGAGAGATGGAGGCAGATCATTTGCTGTGGCGACCCCTGAAGGGAACAGCCGAAAGGAAAAGAAGAAGAAGAAGAAAGAAGAATTGACTCCCAATAAACAAAAGCATGCTCACCTCTGCGCCAGAGGATTAACTCACATCACGTCACCCTTTGGTTTGTAATACCTCTAACTTTCTCACTCTAAAACTCTGTTTGAACTCGCTCTGGCTGAGGGGCGTGGCTAAGCTGCTCGGACTTAATGCAGTTAATACCTGAATTCAGTCATCTCCTGCCTAATGCAATACAGTACATTCCTCTACTGGGTATATGTTTTTCAGCGAATGCATGTAAAGGTGTTTTTATATGTATGCTGTATAATGTTTATTTTATTATCAATCAATATCACAGTAAAAAATAATTAAGTTTTTCTTAATGATTACTACATTTTACTACATTAAGACTGAATTAATGAGTAAGACTGTCTATAGAATGTGTTTAAGAAGCATATTTTAGTGCATGTAATAGATACATAGTATTTTACTTCCGGCTGCTCATTCACGCATGTGACGTGATACATGGGGGTTTACTTCTGGGGACATACGGATTATCTCGATTTGCGGGAGGGCTCGGAACCGAACCCCCGCGAATGTCGAGGGCCTACTGTATCAATAAATACATATTTCAATGCTATAAATGCTTATAATAACAATTAAACATTAAAAAATAATGCATAAGATGTAAATAAAATATAAATAGACACACATACAGACGCGCGCATGCACGCAGATGCACACCTCAACAATGTAAGTAGTTTTGATGGGAAATTTTAGGTTGTTTTTTTGTTGGTTTCGGGTTTGTTTTTTTTGCGTAATTGGCCTTGTTTTGTGGCATTTTCATTAACTTTTCCCCTGTTCTTCCTTAAGTTCCTTATTTTTTAATTCGATGAATACCTAAAAAAAAAACGCGATGCACTGAAGCCGCATGAATTGAAGCGCAAAGTAGCGAGGGATCCCTGTATTGCCTCTTGGTTGATTAGCTCATCGCAAAAAAAATTCATACACCTAAAATTTCTCTAAATGTTGCAAACCGAGGCTCTGATGTGGCGTAATTTCAAACTCTTCTCAAACAATCCGCACATCATGTCATGAGAAGGTCAAAAAGTTGTCGATTTGCTCTCAAATTATTTGTTTTCCGTTCGCAAGGAAAACAGGCAAGTTAGCGACTTCCATGTGGAAAGTTGGGGACTTGTTGGCATCCGCCATATTCAGTATATTAATAGAACATGCAGATAAAAGGTAAGTGCTTTATGAACAAAATGTGTACAAAAAGGATCCGATTTACAACAGGATAGTCACTTTTCCCCCCAACGGTAACAATTCAATCAAAAAATTACTTGCAAAACTGTTGAGTGATTTTCATATAATACGTACATCTACTTGCATCAGACATTTTCTATTGCACCTCTTGTGTGATCACAACCTTAAACACATTTAAAGGAATGCACCTGCTGTTTTTTATTTTCCCAATGAGTGTTGTACCACAAGTAACCAGAACACTAGACCTCTTCAAATTTAACTTTTTTCATCAAACATATGCAAACTGATATTTTCCCCATTCTCCAAGGTCTAAATTAACTAAATATACCAGTTACTTTGATCTTGGACCTTGGCTGTGCCTGCCCCAAGAGCCATGTAGTTTTATTGTTGATGTTTTTCAAAAATACTGAAAAATTGGGGATATTATGTCTTTGTTTTCATTGTAGCTTCCCAGCGGTTGATGCTATAGCATTAAAAGTGGTACCAAATGAAAGCCAATAGAATTTCCTTGCATATGACAGTAAACACATGAACACCTGTGTAAATTTTAACTAACAAATACCTATTTTTTGTGCTTCATAAGGATGACATACAATACATAACTTTGTCTTAAAAATGTTACTCTTAATGCAGGTATATCACAATCACATATCACTAATTATGTTTTTTCTCTTCATTTTAGATTGTCAGTTAAGATTGATTTGTTAAGATTTGTGAACTGCTGACATCATGGTATCTAGAAAACAAGTACGTAGTGGTAAACTAGTCAAGAAATTTTTATTTTAGTTGTGTGTATTGGCCCTGGTCTTGCAAACTGTTCAGAGAGTACCCTGCTTTCGATCGAAGTCATGCCTGTGATGCTATCTGCTGATAAAGCAGTTTGGAAAATGAAATTAATTATAGAAATACTCCAGGATGGAATGGCAGTCTATTTTAAAGTACCATTCACACAACACACCTAATATTAGCAAGTCCACAAACTGAACTGCGCATCACTGCTCACGATCTATAGGTTTTTTATTATTACTTTTTTCTACACTGTTATAATCCTGCAAGGGGGAAAAAGGCTGTGTATTTAACCCATCCAAAGTGAACACACACACACACACACACACACACACACACACACACACACACACACACACACACACACACACACACACACAAACAGTGAGTGCACACATTTAGAGCAGTGGGCCACCACAGACATTGGGGGCACCTGGAGAGCAGTTCGGAGTACCTTGCTCAAGGACACTTTATAAATTAATATAAAGGGCATGGAAGGTGCAGCTCACTACCCCATCACCACACATTTTTCCTGCTGGTTTGGGAATCAAACCAGCGACCTTAGTCCTAAAGCCACTTCTCTAACCATTAGGCTACGTCTGCCCTGCAATCAATAAACTGCTGCATTTTTTTTTTTTTTTTTTTTTAGATGTGCATTAATTGAAATTCCCCCAGTGCAGCTAACTGGGTTATCAAAGGCGGGCCATGTCTCTCACTGCCTATAGTGTGAGGCATGTAAAAGAACCATTGCTGACTTTCGTAAAGAGTAGGGTGCACAGTCGTCAGCGTGTTTCTGTCCCTTGCTAAAAAAGGGTTGTGACAGGAAGGGCATCTGACGTAAAAACCTATGCCAACTCAAACGTGTGAATGAGATGATTCGCTGTGGCGACTCCCGAGTAAAACGGAAAAAGCCAAAAGGAAGACAGACATGTGCATTGATTGAAATTCTGAAAAAAAATTGTAAAGATTTTCCGTACATATCAGGTTTGAGGAAAGGAACTTTCTGTTCTTTTTTTTTTTTTTTTTATTCACATTGGGAAAAATCTCCACTCATCAATCTCACATATACAGGGTATACTGCATGGAGATTACGTTACAAATAAAAGTATCATCCTTTAAAGTGCTGTTACAGCATTACAATTCAGGAAATGTTCAAGTTATTCTGGTACTGGATGATGAAAAAACAAATTTATATACAGACTTTTACCAGTTTTACAGTCTCTTACCTATGCACAAATCTTTAGGGTTTTAAATGTGCATGAGAATCCCTGTTCAGTCAATTCACATCTCATTAAAACTACAGGAATCTGAATTTGTGAAATGTGTAAAACTAAGTTCTAAGGCGTTGAACAAACGGAAACCATTTTAGTTAGTCAGACAGTATCAGATTAAAAATGCACCACAACAGAGGACTGTTTTTTTAAACAGTGACCTAAAAAGCATTTAACAGTAGGACTTGAGTTTACATTCACAGTACAGTAAATTTTTCAGGAACTCGGTGTTTAATTGTACTATGATTTACAGGTGAAAATATAAAAATGATTTAGTACACAATTCAGTCATTTCTTAGAGCGCACCATATAATTTATCAAAATAAATTAGTTACCTTTTTAGCTTGAACTCAAAACTGCTGACTTGCCAGTGAGAGGGAAACGCAGACGACTCAAGCTGCATCTCAAAAAAAAGACAAGACCTCCACAAAGTATGTGAGATTGAGAATTGAAGGCGGGCTTTAAAAATGTTTTTGTTGGGACATGTGAGCCTAAGTAATCATCCCTCTTTCTCTAGAAGTGCAAAGTGCAATAAAGTTGTGTTGGGGGAGTTGGGGTTGGATCCAGGAAATAAAACAAGTTCTCATAAAAAGTAAACAAAAAATATAAATGCAGTGCAGTGAAAATCCCTGAACATTCAGTGTGTGCGTGTGTGAACAGGTGAAAGTTCCTCATTCCATAATAATTCCTGTTTCTCAGCATGCATTACATTAAAAACAATCAAACGGATGAGATTTGCCAGCAGCCTTTTGCTTACAATGGTGCTTGAAAGTTTGTGAAACCGTCAAAATTTTGTACATTTAAACATAAAAAGAACATAAAACAATCAATCACAGATTTTCACTGAGGTTTTAAAATCATTAAAAAAATGACTGGACCTCCTGGACTATTATGTACCTTTGCTCTTGGACGCTCTGTTGGTCAGCCATTCATCGAGAGAGCAATTATCATTTCGAATTTTCTCCCATCTGCCTGCCAGTGGCTAGGTGGGATCTTAAGGTGTGCCAGACCTTCTTTCTATGTGTAATGACATACAGTAGATACTTCCACAAAAGGTGTCATGAAGTTGAGACTTTTACCAACCCCTTATCTTCAAAGAGATTGCTCACTTACAGCTGATCATATCAACTATCTGATAACTTTATGTTGGTACAAGTTCACATACTTGGGCACCAGTGATATTCATAATTCATTCATTTTCTAAACCACTTAATCCTAATTAGGGTCGCGGGGAGCCTGGCACCCGTCTCAGCTGACCCTGGGCGAGAGCAGAGTACACCCTGGATATCTTGTTAGGCCATAACAGGGAAGAAACACGCTGACAGCTATGCAGCCTAGTCTTGACGAAAGTGAGCAATGGTTCTTTTACAGGAACCTCTCACCACCGACAGTGAGAAACATGGCCGGCCTATAATGACCCAGTCAAAGTGCACGGGTGGGGGGGGGGGGGGGGGGGGGGGGGTGATGGACACAGTGTCCACTCATCGAGAGTGAGGCTTGAGCCCCTAATCTTGGGATCACTGATCCAGCACCTTACCCCCCAGGCCAGCACTGCCCGGGCACCAGTGATATGTAGTTTTAATTGATTTTCACCAGTAAATACAGTGGTACCTCACTTTACGAAAGTCTCACCAAACGAAAAATTCAGGTTATGAAACGCATTTTCCTAAAATTTTTGTCTCTGGATACGAAACAAGTTCACGTTACGAAAGCGCCATCTTAAAAATTCAAACGCGCCATTCAAACAATGCACGAGCTGCTCTCCCATCAATAACGTTCTAACATCCCGCCCCGCTGGCCTCCCAATTGGCTAGGAGGGATGACGCAGCTCCCTCCCATTGACTATTATGGAGCTGCATCTACCATAATACTTTTTGTGTAAAGGTCAGAGTTACTGTTGTTTCATGCTTTATTTCTTGACTCAGGCTTTTAACCTTCCATAAACATTTGTAAGATTATAACTCTGCCAAGAAGACATGGTCAACGCGTGCATGCGTGCGCGCGTGCGTGCGTGTGTGTGTGTGTGTGATTTCCGGTGCGATCGAGAAGAAGAAACGGGCTCGAGTGATATCGCAAAGGAATATGGCCAAACCCGTCTACTATCAGTACAATATTGAAGCAGAAGGAGATCTTAAAAGGTATGCTTTTATCATTTTTAAAGGGTTTAGGGGTAGTATTGGGGACCTTGGAACGAATCACACGTTTTACACGTAAAATGCTGTTCAATTTATGAAAAATCCAGGTTAAGAAAAAGGCTCTGGAATGGATTCATTTCATAAGGTGAGGTACCACTGTACATGATTATTTTTGTTTTGTTTATTTTTTTTTAACTATTCAGTTCAAAAAAGGTCACAAACTCATATTTTCTCAGTGTGTAATACCCAGACCATGGGTTCAACAAACTTAAGCAACGTAATATTTTGTTATGTCCAAAGTTGGGTTAGTTTCTTACCAACATTTTGAATTGATGAGGAAGAAACTTTAAACCATTCCATAAAGTCTTAAGGTTAAGGACAAGACTCTGGGGTGCCAAGACATACACAAAAAATGATTACTCATGTTCCCTGAACAACTCTTTTACGAATTTGAGTGCTCATTTTATATTTGTGCCATCAACTGACTTAATTTGATTGCCACATGCTGAGCCTTGACCGAATCAATTAAAGCAACAATGCCATGGAGATCATGAGCTGAGATCCAGGCTAAAAAAATAGAATGTGTGACCTTTTTTTTTGGGGGGGGGTGTAAAGCAGTGTATAAAAGATACACAAACACGTACATCACCTTCCGACCACAGCTCTAAACTGCCGCCTCAATAATGGGGGCACAAAACATGGCCCTTTCGGATTTCATGTCACCCACCTCTTTCAGGATGTGGTTGTAGCGCTGTCAGAGGTGGAAGTACAAGGCCCCTCTGACTGGAGACTCCACCAAACGTTTCCTGGAGAACCTAACTACACACTTGAGCCTGCCAGGTCTGGAGGAATGGCCTCTAACCGCCATCAAAGCTAGCTCACCACCAGATATTGATCAGTTGACACCTCAAGTCCTTTCACCCGAGTGGCCAGAACATGCAAGTCATGTGACATGACAACAAGTCGATCATTGAATCGTAGCCTATCTATCTATCTATCTATCTATCTATCTATCTATCTATATATATATATATATATATATATATATATATATATATATATATATATATATCTCTCTATATATATCTATATCTATATATCTCTATATCTATATATATATATATATATACACACACATATACATACACACACATACCTACATATAGTATATATACACACACACACACACACTCTCCGACTTACGCTCATTTCTTTTACGTTTAAAAAAAAGTCAAATTTTGAGTTTAGCATGCTCTCTGTTACAGAAGACATACCTACGTAGTAGGCTGACGTAGTGACGCAATGACGTAATAATGCTGTGTGCATTGTTTACAAACGACAGACTGAACGTGCTTGTGTTAAGACGTCGTCTCTGTGATATTTGTGTTTACACTGTTTTGCAGACTTTTGTAACCCGAAGCAAATATGGTTGGTCAGAAGCATAAGTCTACGAGCATGGGTGCAAGTTTTCTGGCATATGCCGCAAGTTTTCCCAAGACTGAATTAACTATCAGCGCAATCTACCATGCAGACCCAGTTAACCAGAGAGTTGTAAAATGAATGAAAACCTGAATCCAGAAAAGAAAGAGAACTCTCCGTTCTGCTGGTGATTCACATCAGTGCAGGCTGAGTACCAAACAAGTATTCAACGGTGCCCTTGCTCACTTGAAAGACCGGAAGTCCGGATAACCTGCACTTTGTCGCAAGCACAAGCAAGTGAACTACTTTCGATGGAGCGCCTCAGATATTGTAAGCGTTGATTGGCTGTTTTATGCTTAATGTAAAGTGACTCGGCTCAATGCAAATTTGCAGTGTGTTGTGTTTAAAATTATGCAAACTTTAATGAAAGAAGAAGAATCCCGCGTGTCAGAAATAGATAAGGATGTTAAGAATAAGTTTAAGTGGGAATGGCTAGAAAAGATTGTGAAATTTGAGGTGTGAATCGGCAAACAGACTCAGAACGTATCAGAACCTTTGGCGAGTTTCATAAAGAAAATCTGACAACGCCGGCAAGGTCTCCCATGTACGAGTGATAATCAGAAAAAGCAGCAAGCCATCTTGTTAGAAATGAAGATGGCTATTATCAAAAAAACTGATGCTGGTGAAAAACGTGAATCTATATATGTGAACATATATACATACACACACACACACACACACACACACACACACACATACATATATATGTGTGTGTGTGTGTGTGTGTGTGTGTATACAGGGATCCCTTGCTACTTCGCGCTTCAATTTATGTGACTTCAGTGCATCGTGGTTTTTTAAAAAAATAAAAAAGATGCAGGATATTCCTTAGAGAAGCACAATCAAAATTTCAGTAAGACAACTCAAGTCAGTATGTAACATGGACAGAATGAATGGCCTTCTATTCACGCATAAGAGCTTCTGCTAATAATTGTGTAATTAGTTACACAATGTCAATTGATGGTGATTGACATGTTCAACTTTTCTTTATTACCTAAAGTCAAAAAAATGCCAATACATCAGTGATCGTTGGGTGCATAAGATACACTAGGTACCACAAGCTGTTACCGATTTACCTATTTTGCTATGCACATGTAAATTCCGTGGTTCAAGCTGCGTGCACCTGGGCTGCGTTTCATGTGGTTATTGGACCTGTGGAGACCTTATCAGAAACTCAGCAGGATGTGAAAATAATGAGGCCTTTCTCTTGTCACAAAATTGAGTGTGAACAAGGAATTATTTGAATTATTTCAAAAACTGTGTTCACCACATGTGCCTATTTTGATATATCCCAGGCATGCACTAAAGATTCTGATGCATTAATTCACAAAAACTTTATTTATTCAAGTTTGAAGTTGGGTAGTTGGAGAATGTGCCAATTTTACACACACTCACAGATATACAGATGTAATATGGACAATATACAGATGTGCTTTGTGTAAAAATACATGTATATACAGGTATTCGGCTGCATAGTGAACAGATATACAGTGCAGATGTGTATGTGTATACACACACACACACACACACACACACACACACACACACACACACACACAAAAGTAGATTCAAGTCTTAAGAGTTATGTATTTTTTTTATAATTTTAGTTTTATATTGGAACTGATCTTCAAAACTACCCAAATATTCAGTTGAAAACTGTTTTTGCTAATTGTAATTGAGTAAAGTTACTGATAATACATACACAAATTGGCAAAGCTTCCATGTCCCAAAACCTATTGTTGATCAGAAGTAGGTAAAGTAGAGTGGTACCTCACTTTATGAAAGTCTCACCAAACGGAAAATTCAGGTTACGAAACACATTTTCCCAAAGTTTATGTCTCTGGATACGAAACAAGTTCACATTATGAAAGCACCATCTCAAAAATTCAAACGTGCCATTCAAACATTCAAACAATGCGCGAGTTGCTTTCCCATTGGTTGTCTCCCAACACCCCACCCCGCCCCGCCGGTTTCCCATTGGCTAGGAGGGAGCCGAATCGCCATAATACAGTACTGAACCCATAATTCTTTTCGTGTGCCTTCGATCCATTGTTCGATACACACGTGAAGGTGATTTGTACTGTTGGTTCGTGAGTTTCTTTGAGTGTGCTTATTGCAGCGTTATTTTTCGTTATTAATTATGAGCCCCAAGAAAGTGATTCCTGGTGAGACTGAGAAGAAGAAGCGGGCGCCGTTATCAATAAAAGCAAAACAAGAGATGATAAAAAAAAAATATGAAAGTGGAATTCGGTTAAGTGAAATCGCAAAAGGAGTATGGCCGAAACCCTTCTACAATCGGGACGATATTGAAGCAGAAGGAGGCCTTAAAAGCGGAGATACAATGACGGAGGCGATCATTTCAGAAAACGCAACCGCAATATATAAGGACCTCATCAATGACGGTGGTGGTGTGGGGGGTTCTTCAGACCAGCAACCCCCGGACTTTAAAGCATCGCATGGGTGGATCGAAAGATTCAAAAAAGTATATAATTTTCTTTTACTTTTAACACATATTTCATACAAAATTGATGTACTTTTATAATTTTTAAAGGGTTTATGGGGTAGTATTGGGAGCCTTGGAACAAATCATGCGCTTTACATGAAAAATGCAGGTTATGAAAAAGGCACTGGAATGGATTAATTTCGTAAAGTGAGGTACCACTGTACTAAATTATCCCTTCATTCTTTCCAAGGTAGCACACAAGGGATTTCAGCATGTCACTCAACATAAATGAATGATCCAAATTAATTAGCCAATTAACTTGGCACATACTTCTCAAGTGTTAAGTCATTCCATAAGTTATGGAGCTTGTTTAGTGAGATCAAATGTAGTGAGCCATTAATGACAATTTTCCTCAGAGGTTTTGAAATGGAAAAATGGCACCCTGTTCCCTTAAATCAATAAAATCATAATCGGCCATCAAAGAGGAAGCGTTCATTTACAAATATGAGAGTTATTGCTAACATTACTTAAAACAACACACTTATTGTCCAAAAACTTCTGCTTCCCCATTTTGCCCAGATTCCTGTTTTGGAGCGCTGGTATGCACTCAAATCTACACAGCATGACTCAACAAAACAGATCCCATAAAACCCAGGGCTGTCCTTTTGACATTTTATTATTTTTTTTTAAAGACAATTGTCTAAGACAGTCACACATATTAATAAAACACACTCAGGTCAGTTATTCACAAATCTTTAGATAAAAGAACTTAATACAAAAAAAAAACAAAAAACAAAAAACCCTTAATTCTAACAGCCAATTAGCTTTGTTCAAGAAGCAAACTGAAATGTAATATATTAAAAAGAGAAAAACAAATATGCAAATGCACACACACCTCTCACAAACAACATTTTGGGGAAAATATCCTTAAAAAAATTATTTATTTGTGCCATGAAGGCACCGTAGAAAGTGAAACGTTTGTTTTATTCATCGGCTCTTTATAGGAAGTTGCATTCTAATGACAGGACTGACCTTCCACGACCTCAAACAATTTTTTGCAACAGAACAAAAGGGCAATTTAAAAACGGTGCAGCCTTAATGTCTGTTTTGATGCATCGCTACTTGAAAGAATAGAACACTTATAGTTTACCACACACTAGAGGAAGGATCACTTCCAGCTTCCCAAAGCAAAAAGAGCTGATACTTCCAATTTATTTTAATCTCTTAAACAACCGAAAAACAACACGTTTCGTGCTACCTACAAAGCTGCCATGCATTTTGCTTTTGGCCGGTCGTTTTGGTCCAGGAGAGAGACGGAGAGTAACTCAAAAGAATGATATACAGTACCAAGCAGTGAAATGAGGCAATTTTTTTAGTATTATTATGATTAAAACTGAGGAAAGTGGGCCACTGAACCATAAGTAAATGTAACTTTTGGGTTTTGTAAGCCTTTGAGATTATTGGATTTTCCAGTGACTTTTAAGTTTCCATTTCAAATTGCCCTGAGCTTCTGACACAATTCAGTAGAGTGTGGAATAATGGAACATGCGCCCTCTTGAGTGCACTGATCAAGTGGTGTGTTGTTTAGGACCTGAATTTGCATTGCTGTGCTTAATAAATGCAATGCGTTACTAGACTTCTAATCCATGTATATCGGCTCAGACACAAAATTGTTTATAGTAACATGTAAAGCACACTCTGTTTGCAGGATAGCTCCGAGAGAGCGAGAGCGAGAGAGAGAGAAAGAGAGAGAGAGAGAGACCTGGTGTCTTGCTTGTTGACAAAACTTCAAATAAAATTAACACAGAACTGAGATATTGTCCTGGTCTCTGCCGGCAGTAAGATAGAACTATCAATAGTTTATGAAGCTCTGATGTGGAAAGGGCACAAAGCGCTTGATGCACACAGTGGATCAGCATATCCAGTAAATGGTCAGCCAGATCAATGTCACAGCCAGACCCACCTAGTGTTTCATCCAATTAATTGACTGGCAGGGCAGTGGTGGCCTAGTAGTATAGGATGCTGGATCGCTGATCGAAAGTTTGGGGGGTCGAGTCCCACTCTCTACAAGCTTGTCAATGTCCCCCCCCAGTGCAGCTAACTGGGTTATCAAAGGCCAGCCATGTCTCTCACTGTCTATGGTGTGAGGTTCATGTAAAAGAACCATTGCTGACTTTCGTAAAGAGCAGGCTGCATAGCAGTCAGCATGTTTCTGCCCTGCGATGACCTGGCGAGCTGTCCAAGGTGTACTCTGCCCTCACCTGGAGTCTGCTGGGATGTGCGCCAGCCTCCCCGCGACCCTAATTAGAATTAAGCGGTTACAGAAAATGAACTGAACTGAACTAATTGACTAGCTGAAAAATACATGCTTCTTTTTTTTTTTTTTTTTTGCATTGGGAAACATGAACCATGATCTTTCATCTAAGTGCACTAAAACAAATCTTTCCTTTTCAGGTGAGTGTAAAGATGTAGTGTTTTCTACCTTGCTTGTTCATTTCAGAATGATTTGCACTCACTGGGTACATGACTGCAATTATTATTATAATGCGTGCATCATGTTGTAATTAATATACATGTTACACAAATGGAATTATGCAGCTGAGATTTACCACTCACTCATAGTATCAAAGTATTATTTATTTCCTGGATAAAGTTGAACCAAGTGCAGTCAAAGACATGAAGGTAAAAACAAGCAAGTTACCAAAAAAAAAAATTTTTTTTTTTTTTTAAAAACAGTGCCAAATATTATTACAAGTCTCACAAATAGTCATAAGAATTTTAAATTCTATGATATTTGTTTTCATTTGTCAGATTTTTAAATGTTGTCATGTCATACTGACCAGACTGAAAAATGCTTTATGAACAGAGAAATACAAAAAAAAGAAAGAAAGAAAGAAAAAAGAAGAAGAACCCCCCTCCCCCCAAACAGTACTCCAGGCACAGTACTCCAGGCTCATTAATTTAAAAATAATTGTTTCGGCAATTCAACAAGAATTTCATTCTGGTATGCAACTACTCCAATACTATGCCTTTACATCACTGTTCTGATCTGCCTTCTCTCTGTACTTGCTGAAACATATATTTAGACACTTTAAATATTTAAAAAATAGTAAAACTGGAAACAAACATAATACACAAGTGCACACCAATGATGACTTTATCATTCTGATGATAAAAAGGTTGTTGACGATGCTGGTTCATTTCAGGGCTCTGGGTCTTCCTTCTCGGCCTCCTCCTTCAGTTTTTGCTCCTGCATGCGATTACGAACTGAACCTATGGTTCAAAGTATTCGAAGTGAGTACGGCTCAGGATTTGTACAAACAGTGATGACACACAGACTTCATGGGAAAAGGTGGAAATTCAGTATCCAGATGTTTTTTACACAGCTGTCTGGTGACCAAAAAGGCTGGCTGGCTGTTTCTTTTCTACTTCAATAATAATTTTTGCATTTTAAACGCTCAAGTAACTGTTCTAACGTATGCTGAGTATGTGAGGAGGGGTGCCTGAGATAAACCAATTTTTTTTTTTTTTTTTTTTTTTTTTTTTAACCGTGTCTTCAGAATTCACTTTGGACAAGCAGATCACAAGTCTAAATGACTTTTGAAACACATTTCACTCAAACCATGTACAGACGTGATACAGGATGCATTTGACTACATCTCTGTAGTAGAATACTTTCAAATGTGACTCTTACAGGGATGCAAAAGGCAAAAACATACTCAGTGCAGAATGTAGTGGCTCTTTTAGATTTCTTTTGTCTTGCGCTCTTTCATCCCAAATGACTATCCGGTCATTATCAACATAGAGTGGAGCCTTGGAATCCGAACGCTCTAAAGTCCGAACAAATCGGACTCCAAACAAAAAATCCGTTCGTTCTTCCATCCGGGAAACCAAACAAAAACCGGAAGTCGATCTCGAGAAACACGCCAGAAAAAACGAGACCGAGAGGGAGGAAAAGTGCTCGACTTCCGGAAGTTGTCGATACTATGTATGTTCTGGGGAAGTCCAGAAGTTGATACTATAGTATGGTCTGTTTGAGCTTTTACACCCAAGCCTAGTGGCTCATCAGGCCGGTGCTTTATGTATCACCCGAATAAAGCTGCCCTGGGGAAATCCGGAAGTTGTTGATACTATGCATCACCCTAAAAGCTGTCCTTGGAAAGTCCAGTTGTTGTTGATACAGTACTAAAACTATCTAATCACTAACGCCATATACTAGGGGTGTCATTGAAAACCTATTATTGGTATCGATATATTGATACATTACAATATTGCTGTACTGTTCCATAAATGCATTAAATAGAACAGACTAAGATATACTAGTCCTTCTAAAAAAATTAGCATATTGTGATAAAGTTCATCCCCAGTGCAGCTAACTGGGTTATCAAAGGCCGGCCATGTCTCTCACTGTCTATGGTGTCCATTGCTGACTTTCGACAAGAGTAGGCTGCAAAGCCATCGGCGTGTTTCCGCCCTGCGATGGCCTGGCGAGCTGTCCAGGGTGTACTCTGCCCTCGCCCGAAATTGGCTGGGATGGGTGCCAGCCTCCCCGCGACCCTAATTAGGATTAAGCGGTTACAGAAAATGAACAGGTCTTTTATTGTTTTAATACTGACGATTTTGGCAATCAGCTCATGAAACCCAAAATTCCTATCTCAAAATATTAGCATATCATGAAAAGGTACTCTAAGCGAGCTATTAACCTCATCATCTGAATCAACCAATTAACTCGAAACACCTGCAAAAGATTCCTGAGGCTTTTAAAAACTCCCAGCCTTGTTCATTACTCAAAACCGCAGTCATGGGTAAGACTGCTGACCTGACTGCTGTCCAGAAGGTCATCATTGACATCCTCAAGCAAGAGGGTAAGACACAGAAAGAAATCTGAGTGAATAGGCTGTTCCCAGAGTGCTGTATCAAGGCACCTCAGTGGGACGTCTGTGGGAAGGAAAAAGTGTGTCAGGAAACGCTGCACAACCCGAAAAGGTGACCAGACCCTGAGGAAGATTGTGGAGAAGGGCCGATTCCAAAACTTGGGGGACCTGTGGAAGCAGTAAACTGGGCTACAGGTGCCGCATTCCCCAAGTCAAGCCACTTTTGAACCAGAAACAGCGGCAGAAGCGCCTGACCTGGGCTACAGAGAAGCAGCACTGGACTGTGGCTCAGTGATCCAAAGTACTTTTTTCGGATGAAAGCAAATTTTGCATGTCATTCGGAAATCAAGGTGCCAGAGTCTGGAGGAAGACTGGGGAGAAGGAAATGCCAAAATGCCTGAAGTCCAGTGTCAAGTACCCACAGTCAGTGATGGTCTGGGTTGCCATGTCAGCTGCTGGTGTTGGTCCACTGTGTTTTATCAAGGGCAGGATCAATGCAGCTCGCTATCAGGAGATTTTGGAGCACTTCATGCTTTCATCTGCTGAAAAGCTTTATGGAGATGAAGATTTTCATTTTTCAGCACGACCTGGCACCTGCTCACAGTCCCAAAACCACTGCTCAATGGTTTACTGACCATGGTATTACTGTGCTCAATTGGCCTGCGAACTCTCCTGACCTGAACCTCATAGAGAATCTGTGGGATATTGTGAAGAGAAAGTTGAGAGACACCAGACCCAACACTGTGGATGAGCTTAAGGCCACTATCGAAGCATCCTGGGCCTCCATAACACCTCAGCAGTGCCACAGGCTGATTGCCTCCATGTCCCGCCGCACTGAAGCAGTCATTTCTGCAAAAGGATTCCCGACCAAGTGTTGAGTGCATAACTGAACATAATTATTTGAAGGTTGACTTTTTTTGTATTAAAAACACTTTTTTTATTGGTCAGATGAAATATGCTAATTTTTTGAGACAGAGATTTTTGGTTTTTCTTTACTTTTTTGCCAAAATTATCAATATTAAAACAATAAAAGGCTTGAACTACTTCAGTTGTGTGTAATGAATCTAAAATATATGAAAGTCTAATGTTTATCAGTACATAACAGAAAATAATGAACTTTATCACAATATGCTAATGTTTTGAGAAGGACTAGTATATTACAGTAATTTGTATAATGCATTGAATGCTTCCTTTCGGCTTTTCCCCTTTTCTCAGGAGTCGCCACAGCGAATCACCTGATTCACACATTTGATTTGGCAGAGGTTTTTACGTCGGATGCCCTTCCTGTCACAACCCTTTTAGCAAGGGACAGAAACATGCTGACGGCTTTGCAGCCTACTTGAATATTTTATAATAAAGTGACCAATTACTAAAGCCAAATCTGAAATAAAAGGCAGGAAATAGTTCTCCCACCGACAAGATTTTAATTAACACCTTTTTGTATTTAACAAATCTATAAACACTTGTTTACTCGTTAATTCCAAGCAAGTTGTTTCTATTCTACAAACACTTGTCAATTGAAAGGTTTAAGAGATATGCATTTTTACAATTCATAATTATGATGCAAGAAGATGCACATATCTGCATTATCCGATGATAAATGTGTCTTCTTGTTCAAAATGTACCCTGCTGTTGAGAACACACACTCTGATGGCACACTAGAAGCAGGGACATACCATTTACCATATAGAGAGGCGGGACGTACCATTTACTAGGGGTGTCATTGAAAATCGCATTTACTACAGACGCTGTCATGAACACAGGAGACTTGGACTAACACTCGGCATTTCGCTAAACTGGTTTTCGACTGAAACTATATAACATGTTTTTGTACATTATTTTATTTATTAAAAGATACCGCTTGCTCTAGTGTTATTTAAATTAAATGAGCTTTGTATAAAATTTAATATAAGATGAATTTTATATGGTGTTAGAAGTATCGATATCCCTTTTATAGGTATCGATTGGCATAATTATATTGGCGATTAATACGACAACAAACACGATTTAGAGTACTGAACAAAAAACCCACAGATCGGCTTATAGACATAACCGCCTGAACAAAGCTGAAGAGGATGTATGTATGTAAGCTCAGCTAAAGCGCTAAAGCTGAGCTAAAGCGTGAGCAGCGTTGTGAACACCTTTAACTATGAGGTCATGAGCCACTTCTGTAAGGTTTTGAAAAGAAGGCAGAAACAAGCCACATTAGAAATGTTCTTCAAGAAAAAAAGGAACATTTTGAAGAGTCATCCATGCAAAGCGGTAGCAAGTGAAAAAAAAAAAAAAACACCTTTGGCTGATTTACCTGAAGCTGTTATGGGAGGGAATCCACTTCTCTCTTCCTCTCCACCATTTACGGATGCCAATTGCTCACCACCACAAAGGTTAAAAGTCTTCTTTATTGTTCTTATGCCTTAACTTTTCTGTGGTTTTAATTTTAGTATTTAATTTTAGTCTCTCTCTCTCAAAAGAGTTGTGCGTTGAAATGAGCGTTGGAGAGTGGCGTGGCTCTCACACGCCAGTGGAGTGCTAAAAACACACACCTAATTCCATTTAATTACGGGCTATAAAGACTAGCAGCGCCATTCCCGATGCTAGAAGACTGTCCCTTTCTGGCCCTCAGCTCTGTGCTACACCAGTTCCCACTTTAGTTTGTTTTCCGTGTTTCTAGTGCTCAAGTGTCCATGCTCTAGTGCGTCCCTGTGAACAATAAAGCGCAACCGGTTTCATAGATGAAACGGGGAAATCGTAGTCACTGTAATAGAGATGTGGAGAAATATGGAAATCAAACTAAAACGGGAACTGGTGGAGCACAGAGATTCTTCAAGGAAAATCTTCTAGCACCGGGAATGGCGCTGCTAGTCTTTATACCCCGTGATTAAATGGAGTTAGGTGTGTATGTTTAGCACTCCACCAGCTTGTGAGAGCCATGCCCCTCTCCAACGCGCATTTCAACACACAACTCTTTTGAGAGAGAGACCATAACACACCAAAAAAAAAACCCACAGAAAAGTTAAAGAGGCTCTCACAACACAGATCATAACATAGTGTACTGTATTCAAGGATTTTTTCACTTAATTTGAAGACCTATGGTATGAGTTATGGTACCGTTAACTTCTGTTCAAAAGACGACAGAAGGGATTAAGACCATTAACATTATTTGTAATGGGAAAAGCGGATTGGGAATCCGAACAAATCAGAAGCCGAGCAGCCATCTGGAACGGATTAAGTTCGAGTACCAAGGCCCCACTGTAATTGGGATAATCTATATATTTACGTATTTCATCCTCTGGAAATTTGTGGCTTCTTATCTACCTACATGCAAAATCAGGTGTGGACAGGTGACAGAGACTACTGTACTACCTGTGCACAGGACCCTTTGACCCTCTGACAGTAATGATGTAGGTGCAAACTAAATGTAAAACAAAGTGGTAAGATGGACATTTCTGAAAGCATGATGGACACAAGTGTATACAAACCTTACGCGCCTACTTGTGGTCTTATTACTGATCAACATTACTGATGCTGAAACTATAGCACTTGCAGAAATCTAAATCCCACCTGCTTCCACCAGCAAGCATAAGGTGCAGATTACAAGTGTATAGTATACAGCCATCTTATAGCTAACCCTGCTGAAACACTAGCCAGTTCAATTTGAGCAATAGGACAAGAAAACATATGGATTAAACATGTTGCTTTACCATCACTTTCACAGAATAAGTAAAGACAATATGGCTAATGCTGTTCCTTCCACTTGCATGTGTCTCTAATAATGCACTTGCCTGGGCAGCTCACCATATTTTTTTGTACATTACACGAGTGACCAACTTTAGCTTAATTTATGAGGAAGTGAGAGGGGCACTGTCTTGAAAAAAGATTTATAATTTCACTCATGAGACTTACGCATCTCTGCCAGCTTCTTGTCCAGTGTAGACTCGCCACTTGATTTGCTGAAAATGAAAACATACACATAGATTAGACAATAAAAAGAGTCTAACATATGATTATTGCATGTAAAAAGTCATTGCACTAATTACAATAAACAAACAAGTGTTCCAAATATTTAAAGATCGCACCTCCCATCAGCTTCATCCTGTCCATCCACATCGAAACGTAACCGCTTCAAGGGTTTAAGATTGGAGTCTCCATCTAAAGTCCTTTTTAGAGGCCGATCTGTACTACTAACCATCTGATTGATTTTCTGGAACTTGTCTGAAGTCTGTTTCAAAAAAAAAAAAAAAAAAAAAATGGGGGGGGGTGTGTGTTACAAATGACTCATTTCATTACTGACTGAGTATATTAAGAGTGAACAACCCATCTAAACAAAATGCTTACTTACAAAATCTCAGGTCATAGCAATGCTCTGGTACCAACACTAGACATCCCATAATACTATATAGCTTGATCCCAGTGTACCTTTCTGATCCAATAACAGAATAACCTACACATGCCTGTGATTGATAAAGTTAATTTAACTTGCTAATGCTAAAGATCAACAATAATCGTACAGCATGAATAAACAAATGTGAGCTTTACATGTCCACAACAAAGAAGGAGGAAACCCAAACAGGGCCAAATAACACCCTATAACAACAATGGTATTAATGAGGTTTAAAAAAATGCACTAATCCACACACATTATTTATGGCGGGTTGTGTGGGGATGATTAACCACCACTAAAGGGAAGCACAAAAACATTCAGCAGGTAAATATAGTTATGTACGTTAAAGGGTGGTTTTTATAGCATTGTTATTAATCACCCAGAGCAAGTAGTGCTGAAAGGAATTGTGGCAATAGGAATATTAATATCCGTGGGGGAATTTGCTGTCATGGATAAATGAAAGCTGAAAACAATACAAAAGAGGAAGTTGACTGATTATTTTAAAAAAAAGTAAAGAGTGCTCAGTATCTGCACCATTCCTTCCTCAAGAAGTACAACAGTTGAACGTGGACATGATGCAGACTAATGTACTCAGGACATGGAGAAAAGCAGACACTCCTGTTATACTAGTGAGAAATGTAAATTTTAAACAGGGACCAATAACTCAAATTAAAACTCAATATACTCGAAAGATGCAAAAGTAAAGTAGTAGTGATGCAAGCCTCGTGCCTGTCATTATATGGATGGATACACATGAATGTATGCATGTTTTATATATATATATATATATATATATATATATATATATATATATATATATATATATAAAATAATACAGCTGTGAGGATGGGCACAAACAAGTGTCCATCCTCACGCAGGTCCCAAGCCCGGATAAATGCAGAGGGTTGTGACAGGAACGGCATCCGGCATAAAACTTTTGCCAAAATACACTATGCGAACCATCAATACTCATTTCATACCGGATCGGTCGAGGCCCAGGTTAACAACGACCGCCATTTGTGCTGTCAACCAACAGGGTGCTGGTGGAAATTGGACTACTGCTGGTTGAAGAAGGAGAGGTCGAAGAAGGAGAGGTGGGAGGCATGTCCGTAGGTAGAGAGAGAAGAGGACAGGCATAAGTCTAGGACTGAGAGAAGGGACTTTGAATGTTGGAACTATGACAGGAAAAGGTAGAGAGTTGGCTGACATGATGCAGAGGAGGAAGGTGGACATACTCCGTGTTCAGGAGACCAGGTGGAAAGGTAGCCACTCTAGAAGCTTAGGAGCAGGGTTGAAGCTGTTTTATCATGGTGTGGATGGGAAGAGAAATGGAGTAGGAGTCATCTTGAAGGAAGGGTTGGTCAGGAATGTTCTAGAAGTGAAAAGAGTGTCAGACAGAGTGACGAGTCTCAAGTTAGAAATTGCAGGTGTGATGTTCAATGTTGTTAGTGCCTATGCCCCATAGGCAGGATGTGAGCTAGAAGAGAAGGACAGGAACGCAGAAGGACAGATGTTGATAGATTTTGCAAAAAGGATGGAAATGGCTGTGGTGAATACTTTCTTCCAGAAGAGACAGGAGCATAAGGTGACTTATAAAAGCAGAGGTAGCAGCACAAAGGTAGACTACATCTTGTGCAGGCGATGTAATTCGAAGGAAGTCAGTGACTGCAAAGTAGTAGTGGGTGAGAGTGTTGCCAAAAAGCATAGGATGGTGGTGTGCAGAATGATGCTGATGGTGAGAAAGGTGAAGAAGGCAAAGACAGAGCAGAAGACAAAGTGGTGGAAGCTGAAAAAGGAAGAGTGTCGTGTTGTCTTCAAGGAAGAGTTGAAACAGGCTTTGGGTGGTCAGGAAGTGCTTCCAGATGACTGGACAACTACAGCTAATGTGATCAGGGAGACAGGTAGGAGAGTTCTTGGTGTGTCCTCTGGAAGGACAGTAGATAAGGAGACCTGGTGGTGGAATGCGGAACTGCAGGAGTGTGTAAAAAGGAAGAGGTTACCTAAAAAGAAGTGGGACATAGAGAGGACCGAAGAGAGTAAACAGGAGTACAGGGAGACACAGCGTAAGGCAAAGGTAGCGGTGTCAAAGGCCAAACAGAGGGTGTGTGATGACTTGTATGCTAGGCTGGACAGTAAGGAGGGAGAAAATGATTTATACAGGTGAGCACAGCAAAGAAATAGAGATGGGAAGGAGTGCAGCAAGTTAGAGTGATTAAGGACAGAGTGGGAAACGTATTGACTGATGACAGAAGTGTGCTGGGAAGATGGAAAGAGTACTTTGAAGAGCAGATGAATGAGGAAAATGAGAGAGAAAAAAAGAATAGAAGAGGTGACCATTGAGGACCAGGAAGTAGCAAAGATTAGTAAGGGTGAAGTGAGGAGGGCATTGAAGAGGATGAAGAATGGAAAGGCAGTTGGTCCTGATGACATGCCGGTGGAGGTATGGAAGTGTCTAGGAGGGGTAGCAGTAGATTTTCTGACAAGAATATTCAACAAGGTCTAAGAGAGTGAGCAGATGCCGGAGGAATGGGGGAGAAGTTTGCTAGTGACCGTTTTGAAGAACAAGGGAGACATGCAGAGTTGTGGCAACTACAGAGGGATAAAGTTGATGAGCCATACGATGAAGATATAGGAAAGAATAGTGGAAACTCGACTAAGGGCAGAGGTCAGCATTTGTGAACAACAGTTTGGTTTCATGCCAAGAAAGAGCACCACAGATGCAGTGTTTGCCTTGAGGATGTTAATAGAGAAGTACAGAGAAGGCCAGAGGGAGCTTCATTGTGCCTTTGTGCATCTGGAGAAAGCATATAACAGGGTGCTGAGAGAGGAACTGTGGTATTGCATGAGGAAGTCTGGAGTGGCAGAGAAGTATGTTAGAGTGGTGCTGGACATGCATGAGAGATGTAAGACAGTGGTGAGGTGTGCTGTCAGTGTGACAGAAGAGTTCAAGGTGGAGGTGGGACTGCATCAAGAGTCAGCTCTGAGCCCCTTCTTGTTTGCTATGGTGATGGATAGGCTGACAGACGAGGTTAGACAAGATTCCCCATGGACTATGATGTTTGCAGATGACATGGTGATCTGTGGTGAAAACAGAGAACAATGTAATGGTTCAAGTTATTGAAATGTAAAAATGCATGATACCATTTATGTTAATTTTGAGAAGGGGGATGTAATGGTTTCTTCCAGTTAACACCCATCCCAGGGACTATATTGTGTCTAGTGTAATTACATCCAGAAAAGCACTTGAAGAAGGAGTTCGGAGGCACGTGAATGTATCACGATAGTTACAAGAGAAAATGTTGTTGAAACTGTACGCCTTCGTCATGAACTCATTATATGGTGGCAGCGGTACCGTGAGTGTCATCTGTGACCTGTGAAATGATAAAACCAGTGCGAAAGGAACAATTAACCCGTATACCAGTGACCAGCTTGGAGCAGGAAGAAACACGGGGAAGCCAACATCAACATCGACTAATGACACGGTATCAAAGATAAAAATCGTAAACGAACTTTTATCAGTCTGAGTGTAGCAACAAGGCTACGTAGAACATTTTATCATCACTTTGTGACAATCACCAGCTATTTTAACGAGATTTTCACCATATCAACGTATTCACAATGGCTGATTCATTACCGTCCATGGACTGGGGCGCCAATGATTTAATAGAGCAATTCAAATTGTTTCAACAAAACGTTGAACTATATTTCATCATTAAGAATGTGAAAGAGAAACAGATGCCATATATACTTCGTGCAGTAGGAGATGAAGGACTTAAAAGGTTTAATTCATGGACATTGACAGAAGACCAACAAAGGTCTTCATCAAGAGGAATCATTGGATGATTTTGTGACAAGATGCAGGAGACAGGCTAACAAATGTGGATTCAAAACAGATGAATTCAATGAACGAATTACAGAACAGATTATAGTTTCTACCAGCATACCAGAGTACCAGAAAGCATTGTTAGAAAAAGCACCAGGTTTCCAGCTTGAGGACGCACTCCGCCTTGGACGAACATTCGAAGCTATTCAGCAAAGTATACAAGAGCTCAAATCAATGGGAGCGAATGCTACACCAGTTAACACAGTATCTGTCTATGCTATACACACAAAACGTCATCAGTCTCATTGCCTGCAATGTGAACGTGGTCATCCACGTCAACCACCAGAGATGTGCCCAGCTCACAATTCCATCTGTGATGCTTGTGGCAAACAAGGACACTGGAAAAAGTGGTGCCTGACTACAAAATACTCAAGACGAGGAGGAGATAGAAGAGGAAATGGCCACGGAAATGACAACTCAAACAGAAGAAGCCCTTCACATAGATGCCAAATCCATTCATCAGGGAGCAGAAAAGGAGAAATTCACAGTATGAACGAGTGGTTTGAGACAATTACTTTCGAGTCATTACAAATATCTTCAGTCAACAAGTGCAGCAACCACGACAAACCACCTGATCAAGTATTTGTTATAGTCAAATTAGACATTAACAGGGACAAAAACTACAATCTGAAACTGAAAGTGGATACAGGAGCACAAGGGAATGCCCTTCCATTACGAACGTTCCGACAAGTGTTTCTACAGAAACTAGATGGGCAGGGGCTACCTACACAGATCGACCAGCCCCAGGGAATCACACGTACAATGGAACCACCATACCATGCTTTGGATCAATAAACATTCCTTGTAGCTTCAAAGAGACCCAGCAAAATACCAAATTCTATATTGTTGACATCGCAGGCCCACCGGTTATGGGACTACCATCATGTACGGCCCTTGGAATTGTGACTCTACATTGCGCAATCAACGAGAAAGGAAAAGAAACTGTAGGGAAAATAAACACAAAAGAAGACCTTAAGTGTGCCTACCCAGAACAGTTCGACAGAATGGGGAAATTCTCAGGCCCAGCAAAACTCCATCTACGGGAGGATGCAGAACCATACACGGATGCACCAAGGAAATGGCCTATTCTACTAAAGGAGAAGATAAAAGCAGAACTGGACAAAATGGAAGAACAAGGAGTTATCAGAAAAGTGGAAGAACACACTGACTGGTGTTCCAGTCTAGCTTTTTCAACAAAGTCTTCAGGTGCAATACGCATATGTTTAGACCCAGCCAAACTCAACAAAGCACTACGACGATGCCCCCACAAAATACCTACACTAGAAGAACTCAACCACAAATTCAGTGGAGCCACATATTTCTTTAAACTTGATGCAAAGAGTGGTTATTGAAGCATACTCCTTGATGACAGCAGTCAACTTCTGACAACATTTAGAACTCCATTTGGAAGATACTGCTTCCAGAGACTTCCTTTCGGCTTATCAGTATCACAAGACATATTTCAACAGCGTATGGATATCATTCTTGAACAAACATGAGGTGCAGTCGGAACTGCAGATGATGTAGCCGTCTATGGATCTACAGAAGAACAACACGACAAGAACCTCATTAATTAAGTGGCAAAGAAAAATGGTCTCGTTTTCAACAGCGACAAATGCAACATTAAACAGACAGAAATCTCATTCTTCGGCATGATATACAGTTCAAATGGAATCAGACCTGACCCAAAGAATGTCAACGACATAAAGAAAATGTCAACTCCAACCCCCAAGAAAGAATTGCAGGAATTCCTCGGACTGATACAATACCTATCCCCATTTATCTCCAACCTGTCAAACAAAGCAACCTCACTCCATCAACTATTAAAGAACGATGCACCTTCATCTGGGATGACGTCCACCAACAGCACTTAGATCATCTCAAATCAATGGTGACCGAAGATGGAACCTTACAGTATTACGACGTTAAAGCCCTGGCAATACTTCAAGTACACGCTAGCCAAAGAGGACTAGGAGCGGCACTTCTACAGCCTGATTGAAACGGCAAGGAAAGACCCATTGCGTATGCATCCAAATCATTAACAGATGTCGAGACCAGGTATGCCAACATCAAAAGAGAACTGTTAGCTGTATGCTTTGGCGTGGAGAGATTTAAGACCTACCTCTATGGAAGAAGATTCACAGTCATAACAGATCACAAACCACTTATCATGATACTACAGAAAAACCTTGTGGCAGCCCACCTAGACTCCAGCGTATGATATTATGCCTACAAGGATATGATTTTACAATCGAATACCGACCTGGCAAAGAAATGTCCCTACCAGACTCACTCAGCAGACTACCTAACCCAGAAAACCAGGACCCAGTCGACCTTGACATCAGAGTTGACCGTCTCCATTTCACCAGGAATAAACTCTCAGAAACCCAAACAGAAATGATCCAGAATTATCAGAACTCATGGAAATAATCACCATCGGATGGCCAGAGACAGAGAAAGAAGTTCCAACAAGTCTTCGACAATACTGGAGCTATAGAGACCAACTAGCTATAGAAGATGGAATAATCCTCAATGGAGAAAGAGTCCTTATGCCAGAATCACTTCGGCAGGACATCCTAAGAAAACTACACACATGACACCTTGGAATTGAAAAAACAAAGCTCAGAGCAAAGAACTTAATATTTTGGCCTCGAAGCAACTTTGAAATTGAACAGCTTTGCAGGTCATGCACCATATGTCAGAAGTACCAATAATCACAACAACATGAAACGCTACAGCAACACGAGATTCCTACCGGCCCTTGGGAGACGCTAGGCACAGATCTGTTCGAGCTCAACCAAAAACACTACCTTATTATTGCAGATTACTACAGCAAGTTCCCTTTCATCATCTACTGGATAGATGCCCTAGCTCTACCATTGTCAACCTCACCAAAGAAATACTGGCCGAACAAGGCACACCAAAGAAGATCATATCTGACAACGGACCACATTTCAACAGCCAAGCATATCGAGAATTTGCAAGTAATTGGAACATCGAGCATATCACCAGTTCCCAGAGATTCCCTAGCTCAAATGGCTTCATTGAACGCCAGATAAAGACCGTCAAAAACATTCTCAAAAACTCTGAAGAGGGGAAGGAAGACACACAGTCAGCTCTACTTGCACTACGATCAACACCGATTGACCACAAACTACCGAGCCCAGGTGAGATCCTATTTTAGCGCAAGCTTCGAACCAACATACCTATGTCAGAGCACAACAACAACAAAATGAGAGAGAGACTACACGAAAGGCAGGAAGACCAGAAACGATATCATGATAAGAATGTAAAAGACTTACCCCAACTGTATTGTGGACAACGAGTACAAAACCAGGTCACCAAACACAGGAATCCATCAACTGTTACACAGAAATGTAACGAACCTAGGTCATACATTCTACAAACCCCTGAAGGTGGCACCCTTTCGAAGAAACCGGCATCAACTGAGAGAAATCAGTGAGAAGAAAGTGACATTCAACGAACACCAACCAAAACGCTGTGACCAGTCCAAGATACAACATGACCAGACCAACAACCAGAAGGCAGAGAGCGCTGACGGATATCGAACCAGATCAGGCCGTCTGATCAAGTATCCATCAAGGTTCAGTGACTAAGAAAAACTTTGACATTTGTAACCAGTATCAATCATAGTGCCAAAGTTGAAAGACTTTTAACGTGCTAGCTTGTTTCTCATCTAGTCAGTTTTATAGTTACCATTTAAACCTTTTGCAAGTTTTACAGTTGCTGTTGTGGAGCACCAGACCAAAGTTGTGTAGTTACCAGTTTTAACATATGTTGTCATTGAATTCAAATTAGTGGTCGTTCAAGTTATTGAAACGTAAAAATACATGATACCATTTATGTTAATTTTGAGAAGGGGGATGTAATGGTTTCTTCCAGTTAACACCCATCCCAGGGACTATATTGTGTCTAGTGTAATTACATCTGGAAAAGCACCGGAAGAAGCAGTTCGTCCCAACATGGCAACCACAAGCAAGCATGTGAATGTATCACGATAGTTACAAGAGAAATAATTGTTGTTGAAACTGTACGTCTTCGTCATGAACTCATTACAAACAAGTGCAGGAAAATCTAGAGAGGTGGAGGTATGCCCTGGAAAGGAGGGGAATGAAGGTTAGCCGCAGTAAAACAGAATACATGTGTGTGAATGACAAGGACCCAAGAGGAACTGTGAGGTTACAGGGGGCAGAGATAAAGAAGGTGGAGGATTTTAAGTACTTGGGCTCAACAATCCAGAGCAATGGAGAGTGTGGAAAAGAGGTGAAGAAGCGTGTGCAGGCAGGTTGGAATGGTTGGAGAAAAGTGTCCGGTGTGATGTACGATAGGAGAGTATCAGCAAGAATGAAAGGAAAAGTGTACAACACGGTGTTGAGGCCAGCAACGTTGTATCATTTAGAAACAGTGGCAATGGGGAAAAGACAGGAGGCAGAGCTGGAGGTAGCAGAGATGAAAATGCTGAGGTTCTCTTTGAGAGTAACGAGGATGGATGGGATCAGGAATGAGTACATCAGGGGGACAGCAAAAACAAGAGCTTTTAGAGACAAAGTCAGAGAGGCTAGATTGAGATGGTTTGGACATGTACAGAGGAGGGATAGTGAGTATATTGGTAGTAGGATGCTGAGGTTGGAACTACCAGGCAGAAGGCTGAGAGGAAGACCAAAGAGAAGATTTATGGATGTGGTGAAGGAGAACATGAAGGTAGTTGGAGTAAGCGTAGAAGATGCAGAGGATAGGGTGAGATTGAGGCAGATGATTCGCTCTGGCAACCCCTGAAGGGAAAAGCCAAAAGATAAAAGATATATAAGAAGCTCGTATCATGAAAAATTCCTTATAAGGGACACTCGTAAGTCAAGGTACCACTGTATATCTTTATTTAAAAAAAAAAAAAAAGTGGCCTAAGCATTAGGCGGTTTTGGTGATCAAAAGGTTGCAGATTATATTACAGAACCAGCAGGAAAGATGTGTGGTTGTGGGGGAGTGATGAGCACCCTCCCTTCTTCCTTTCCTCCACATAAATGGCTGAAATGACCTTGAGCAGTTTCAGTGCATCGCATTTTTTTTTCAATATTCATTGAATTAAAAAATAAGGAAATGAAGGAATAGGGGAAAAAGTTAATGAAAATGATGCAAAAACAAGGCCAATTATGCAAAAAACAAAAATAAAAATAAACTAGACACAAAACAAAAAACAACCAAAAACCTCCCATCAAAACGAGTTACATTGTTGTGAGGTGCGCATCAGAGTGTGTGCGAGCGCATGCGTCTGTATGTGTGTGTATTTATATTTTATTTACATCTTATTCGTTAAGATTTAATTGTTATTATTAACATTTATACGGGGATGACAATTTTCTGCGGATCTGCGGAATTCTGCGGGTTTTTATCTCAAATTGGTCATTTCTCTGAATCGTCGAAATCCGGGGAGAAATTTTTTTTTTTTGGGGGGGGGGGGGGTATAGGGCTATATCGAAAGCAGGCACGGAAGTGACGTATGGTGTTTATGAGACAAAGCGTGGTTTATTCGGACTTCCGATCTTTCAAGTGAGCAAGTGAAGGCTGAGTACTAAACAAGTATTCAACAGCGCACTTGCTCACTTGACAGATCAGAAGTTCGGATAAGCCGCGCATTGTCTCAAGCACAAGCAACTCAACTTGCTTCAAGCGCCTACTTTCGGTGGAGCGCCTCACATATTGTCAACTGCTCGTTTATTGGCTGTTTTAAACTACAATGTAAAGTGACTCGGCTCAATGCAAATGGCAGTGTGTTGTGTTTTTACGAAGAGAATATCTGGTTAGAAAATCCCAAAAATGGTGTGAACTTTAACGAAAAGAGAAGAATCCTGCGTGTCAGAAATAGATAAGGATGTCAAGAATAAGTTTAAGTGGGAATAGCTAGAAAAGACTGAAATTTGAGGTGAAAATTGGCAAACAGATTCAGAACGTATCGGAACTTTGGGCGAGTTTCAGAAAGAAATCGGACATTGCCGGCAAGGCCTTGAGTGTTTATTGCAACAACCTGATCAATTATGGATATAGCTAATGTATTGCACTTATGGCCGACAGACAAGCGCACTCAGAGGTAATTACTAAATATTTATTTCGTTTAGATTACGTGAAATCCCATTGAAATGTAACTTCATAAACGTAATCTGTATTGGTAAAAATACATTGGTAAAAATATTGTGTGATAAACTTACTCACATTGTTGATAATAACAATTTAATATGTATGGGAATTTTATTTTCATTTAATTCATTGTTTGTTTGTTTTTTTGCAGCCAAACGTAAGTAATTCATATTCAATTTGAAAATACTCAATACATTGGTGATGATAAGATAATACTTTATTATTCCGGGGGAAATTTTAGTTATGTCGTATTATTATGACGTGCGTCGCTGACGAGCAGCGCCACCAAGGTTGTTCAAGGAGTCAAGTTACAAACAGAAAAGAAGGCTCAAATCAACAACACACAAACTGTAATAAAATAAATACATAAAAATTATATATTTAAAAGGACCTTACACAGACCCAGTGAACAATATAATAATAATAATAATAATAGTAATAATAGTAATAATAATAATAGAAATAAAAATAAAAACGATACTAATAATTTTTCTCTTTCTTTCGGCTTTTTCCCTTTTCTCGGGAGTCGCCACAGCCTAATAATAATAATACAATAAGTAAATCAGTAGATAACTGCAATAAATGAAAGTGCACTAAATTATATGTTACATTATAATTATAGTTATATTTATATTGCACTATGCCCATTGTTTTGTTGGAAAAAATAAACAGTTCTCTGGGTAAACAAAATGGCCACAACTTCCTACTTCGCGGAATTCGGTGGTCACATAGAATCTCAGTCCCAAATAACCATGGAAAGTGAGGGATCCCTGTATATCAAGACAAACAAACAAAAAACCCAACCCAAATTATATATGCCTGCCGATGTATTTTTACTATAGATGTATTAATTTAAGTTTGTGGGGTTTTTATAGAATAAGTGTATGCTTTTCACTGCAATGCTGCTGGAAATGGCCAATTTCTCTCTGCAATTTGTAAAGTGCTTCTGTCTATACATCCATATCATTGATATGATGAGCAGTTTTAGCACTCAATCTAATCAACTTCAAATTTATTAATTTAAAAAAACACCAGGAGATACAGTGATGAATAAAAACACAAAATACTGAGTAACAGAGGATGTCTTCAGCCTTACTATGCAGTAAAAAAAATGAATACAAAAATGACTCACCCCAAACGATTCTCCAATAGATACAAGAATCCTGTAAAAATACAAAATTGTTTTGCTACTTATTACATTATTTGTACTCAGCAGGTAATGATGTACTCCGAACTCCCTAATTCTACTATCTAAAATTTCAAGTAGAGTCTAGGGTCTGTCTCTGTACACCCTAAACAGCTTGTCAGCCCATTGCAGGGCAACACACACAAAAAATCTGAAGTGGAAAAGATCAATCATCTCATAAGAAAATCCTGTCATCAGGCAGCCAAAAGATAAACAAAAAAAGGAGAATGGATATATGGACTTATATTTAAGTCTAAACCAGTCTGCTGAAATGTTTATAAATAGTTATTAAAACAAGGTCAACCCTAATTTAATTTTTATTTAAAAAGTAATAGTTCATAGAAATAGACTACCATATTTTTATGCCACATGTAATAAATGTTTGTCTATGAAGAAAATAAAGCCAAAGTGTCTTATATCACAAAATATACTGGATGTTTAAATTCATTCATTCATTTTCTGAACCGCTTAATCCTAATTAGGGGATTGGGATCAGGTTTCAATTATTCCCAATCATCGAAACCTGAACCCAACATTATGAATTGCTGATTCTCTCATTCAAGGTCATTATAATCAAGACGACAACATGACAAGGTGTTAAAACTTGGCCCAAAATGAAGCACCAAAATGGTTACCACACCTAAGCTAATTGTTTTTAAAGAGCTGCTGTTCAATTGAGAACTGACCTGGACCGGGGCGTCATGGGTGCTGATGTCAAACGATTGCTCTTTAAAGGGGAGATGTAGACATTTCCACCAGGCACTCTGAGAGGGGAACTGGGATACATGTATGGGCTCCGAGAAATATGTGGAATAGGAGATAAGGGAGGGGGCTTGAACAAGAGAGAGACATAACCATCAATACAGGAAATTACATTTCACTACATGGTGTTATATTTAACTCTGTCCAACAGAGGACATCAGAGTACTTGATGAGACATTAAAACCACATCACCCTTGCAGACGCATACTGCAGAATGTTCGTCTTCAACTTCTGCATGAACACCAGATTGTAGAAAACAATGATAGAATCATACTGGCCGTCTCTGATAAGCACACGCTTAAAAGTCTAGATGATGGAGAACATATAAAATGATGGCCAAAGTAGTAAATAATTTTATTTTTTCTATAATTAAAAAAAATTAAGGTTATTCATACCTCCTGGTTTGTATTGGGAAGCTCTTTGTATGCAGTAACAATCGTCTTGAAGCGCAAATCTACATTTTTCACCTTGCATATGGCATACATGGCAGACATCATCAGCTGAAGCAAGAATCAGGGATCCCAGTGACAGTTAAAAAAAAAAAATAGAGGAAACAGGTTTAGAAATAGAGGAAACGAAATATTTCAGCTGGGGGTCAAGGGGGCCACAGGGCCCTTTGCGGGATACAGGGGCAGAACATGTCATGTAAAAAATCATGCAAACAAGTTAATCATTGTTTTGTAACATGCATAAACACTAAAGAAAACAGCTTAAATAATGTAAAAAAATACAAAAAAATTATTTTAGTGTAGATAAACACAAATAATAGACACAATTCGCCTCTCGGCTTGCGCACGGCATCATGGGATCTCGACTACCAAACGTGGCGGAAGTAAACCTTGATGTGGATGAGAACTGCACTATTGATGCGTTTAATCTATGGAAAGTTCCCAACCTTCGGGCGTACTGTATACGTAGGGATCTTCCCGGTTGTTCCCGCAAGCGTAAAGATGAACTTGTTGCGCTTGCATTTGCGGCGACGTTACAAAAACTGCCAATAGTTTTGTCAAAGGCTGAGGAATCTAAACAAGTCCAACGTGGCTATGCCAGCTTGTTGACATTTGAAGTGGATGAGGAAATCGTGACAATTTCCGACCCCTTGGGACTTGAAGACAGCTGGGAGACAGAAAATGACGCCTTATCAAAGTGGCTGCCGTGTATGTGCGCTGACATAGCGGATTTTTTGATAATGAAGGACCAGGCACCCCTACTAGCGTGACTTCGTAATGACTACAAAGAAGGTAAATACAAGTTTTACAGCTGTCACCGAGTGATCTGACAGCACTTGTTAGTCTATTTTACACATTAACATAACAGTAATTTTCAAGATCTAAGTCTATGATCTGTAATGATAATTTGCATGTATAATTTGGCATTGTCGATTTTTATGGTAAATTAACAGGTAAATGAAAGGTGATACACGTATCGTAGTCTATAGGGTCGATGAATTCGAATAAAGAACGCTTTAATTGTAAATTTATTGCTTTGATCCAACATTTTCTTCCGTCCGGATCCTTCCGCTCGGTGGGGAAGGTAAATAGCATGAACAGCAGCAGACATGTACACGTGTTAGTCCAAAATTTTTAGGCGTATATACTGCAAACTATCTTTTTCCAACGCTCGAGATGATACCTGCCGTTCCCACAGTTCACTACGGCACAATGCGCACCTGGCATGTCGATAATTTAAGGCTTAAGGCAGACTTTAAGTGGCAGTTGTTCGGATGGGTTTCCATACAACAGCAAGTGGCTGCAGTAAAGTTTGGTAGCAGTGACCCTTGTATCAGCTGTTGGGTCACGTTTTCCGCACATGCGCAGTCGTAATGCGAATTGTGTCTATTCAAGTAGCATAGCCCTATGGCTCGTCATTCATGTGTAACATAATTATGAACTCATTTGTAGAATGATCACACAACACATGACATATATTATCCCAACAAACATTTGTGTTCAACTAGTGAACATATCTGCTACAGATTAGTATGTTAATAGTACAACACTATAATTCAAAACGCCATAACATTTACTCTGCATTAGTAAATACTCTTAGACTGTACTTATTGCATAAATTTATAAAAATAGCGGAATTCCGCTAAATAGCGGAGATCTGGGATCCCTGAAGAATATGGTAAAAATACATCCAATTACTCTCTACACTTTTACAATAAGGCATAGTGTGCTTTTTTGTGGTTATATCCAGCAGTATTCAGTAAATTGATCTCAGTTAAATTAAAAAAGAATTCAGGCAAAACATAAATGGCAATTCCATGGCAAATCAGATTTTCAGAAAACTTCACACCACCTAGCCTCTGATTTTCCTCAACCACACACGCACAGTTTTTGGTGTAGCCAATGCAGAAAATTTGGCAAAAATATTTACAAAAACATTCATTGTTAATTTTTTAACAGGTATATTCAACAGGAATGAGAGTGGGTTGTGATGAAAAAGTCAGAAAAATTAGCCTGGGGTCTGGGGGCTTTTGTGATAAATTTTGCATATACATTCCAGGTAAGTACCAAAATGATACTTCAAATGCGCTGCTCTAAATCCAAACTAAGGCAACACATTCCCTGCTATATTAAATAAAGGTTTATCACTAATATTTATCGAAAATGTGCAAATTTGATCGCTGTAGATTATTATCTATACAGTAGGCCCTTGACTATTCGCGGATTTGCACTCACGGTTTGAGTATTCACGGACTGCCAAACTACTCGCACGTGATTCAAATTCAGCCGATGGCTGTCCTCCTTCGTGCTGATTGGTTGAGATGATGTAACGCCCCTTTTTCCTCATTCACAAGTTGTCAATGAGCCTTTTTTAGTGAGTTTTAATTACCAGTTAAGTTCTATGATGTCACTCAAATGCCTGCTAAGCACCAGAGAAAGGTAATGACAGATTTCTTTTCTGAAGAAATAATAAAAAAAAAACTTTCTCCTGAAGAAACAACAGTTTCTCATTTTGTTTTGTTTATCCAATTTATTATATTTCTTGTTTTTTTATGTCCTTTTTGTTATGGTTTGTGTTTTGGGGGTCTTTGATTTTAGCCCTGTGCCTCTGACTAACTATTTACTCTCCTCTTTGGCTGAGGGGCGTGGCTGAGCTGCTCCATAGCACACACCTGAATTCACTATTCTCAATTACTCCCAATAAACAAAAGCACCTCTGTGCCAGAGGATTAACTCACATCACATCACTGCTTCTTAGGTTTGTAACGCTCTCTAGCTCTCTCACTCTAAAACTGTTTCGTACTCACTCTGGCTGAGGGGCGTGGCTGAGCTGCTCGGACTTAATGCAGTTAATACCCAAATTCAGTCATCTCATGCCTAATGCAATACGTTCCTCTAGTGGGAATTTTTGAAAACTACAGTGCTGTCTGTTTTTCAAATAGAATGCATTTAAAGGTGTTTTTAAATGTATGCTGTATAATGTTTATATTTTATTATCAATAAATATCACAGTAAAAAAAATTAAGTTTTTCTTAATCATTACTACATTTTACTACATTAATACGGAATTAATGAGTAAGACTGTCTATAGAATGTGTTTAAGAAGCATATTTTAGTGCATGTAATAGATACATAGTAATAGATATATCTTGGCTGCTCATTCACACATGTGACGTGATACATGGGGTTTTACTTCCGGCTACAGAACTCGCGGATTATCTCGATTCGCGGGAGGGCCTGGAACCAAACCCCTGCGAATGTCGAGGGTCTACTGTACCTGTACAAGTCCCAAAGAGACTTGCCAGTGACATCAAGCTTTTTCACGAAATCAGACACAAGTACAGATAATGGTTCCTGCTTACTGCTTCCCACTGGTGACACCATCACCTTTCTATCCAACCAGTCCCATCGAAACTTGTTTTCCAGATCTGTATCTATCTCAAGCACTTTAGCTTTGTCATGAGTCTCGAGAACATTCAGCATTTTGATTGATACAAAACTACATACACAAGTATTGCTGCAGTAACTTTTCTCTCTATATATATTTCCACACGTACAAAGAACAAAACATGTAACATGGGACGGTGGTTTAAGAAGGTGAATATGGATTGGGTGTCATTCAGTAAATGTCGATATAGGGGCCAATTACAACACACGAGACACTGGTTATTCACCAAATACAAATTAATAGCAAACTAACGTCTTACGAGAAAGAATATCTTACGATATTCAAAATGGATACCTACAAATCTGTGAATTATAAACATTACGCGAGTCCTGAGTCAGCTGGCGGCGAGTCAGTCCAGCCACCCAGAAATAATATCAGACCCTACCCTCCACCCCGAAAATTTTCTCAACGGATTTGCAATGATATAAAAAAAAAGGTTAGAATGGATGGAGAAAAGTGTCCGGTGTGATGTGTGATAGGCGGGTATCGGCAAGAATGAAGGGAAAAGTGTACAAGACGGTGATGAGGCCAGCGATGTTGTATAGTTTAGAGACAGTGGCCCTGGGGAAAAGACAGGAGTCAGAGTTGGAGGTAGCAGAGATGAAAATGTTGAGGTTCTCTTTGGGAGTAACGAGGATGGATAGGATCAGGAATGAGTACATCAGAGGGACAGCACATGTTAGATGTTTTGGAGACAAAGTCAGAGAGGCTAGATTGAGATGGTTTAGACATGTACAGAGGAGGGATAGTGAGTATATTGGTAGTAGGCTGCTGAGGTTGGAACTACCAGGCAGAAGGCCCAGAGGAAGACCAAAGAGAAGATTTATGGATGTGGTGAATGCGGACATGAAGGTCATTGGAGTAAGAGTAGAAGATGCAGAGGATAGGGTGAGATGGAGGCAGACCATTTGCTGTGGCGACCCCTGAGGGGAACAACCGAAAGGAAAAGAAGAAAAAGATTTTGACTGAAAAAAAATGTGTAAAACTCTCATTCCTGGTTAAGCATTCATGAAATAAATTGTTTTTTTTTTGGAAATAAAAGGGCATGAGAGGGACATTGAGAGGGACCGCATTGAGAGGGGACCAGTTGCGGTGGCTCGGGCATTTAGTCAGAATGCCTCCCGGATGTGGTGTTTCGGGTGTGTCCAACCGGAAAGAGACCCCGGGGTCGACCTAGAACACGCTGGAGGGACTATGTCTCTCGGCTTGTCTGGGACCGCCTCGGTGTACCTCCAGAAGACCTGGAGGAAGTGGCTGGGGAGAGGGACGTCTGTATCTCTTTGCTCAGGTTGCTGCCCCCACAGCCCGACCCTCGACTTAGCGGAAGATGATGAGTGAGATGAAAAGAGCATGGACATAAATGTCTTCCTCAATTTACTGGCTTAATGTCAATGACCTATGCAACAAATAAAATAATCTGAAGAGTGTAAACATATGATATATTTTATCTTATGGTGACAGCACTGAGCTAGCAATACGACTGCCTACAAACAACATGGACACAGAACGACGTGAACAACGCAAAATCATTACGGTTTGTCCACTAAAACATTTGTTGCATGTAATTTGACTGACAAAGCAATAATAAACAAACAAACAAAATCATGAAACCAAAATGTATCAATGTCACGCAGCCTTGTTTCACATCTTGTTTTGGTTCTTTCTGTTTGCCAATACAATCTATGTACAGAAACAAGTAAATAAGAAAAAACTATGCCTGTGAGCCAGGGTAGTTTCACAGAGAAGCTTGTATTCAGTCAAAATGAACTGATAAAGGGAATTAAAACTCAAACTGGCTTAAGAATGGCTGCCTTAAACAGAAAATCAATGCATTTAAAATGGCCTAAATTAGGCTCACGATCATCTCAGCTGACTCTAGGCAGAGGCAATGTGCACCCTGAACAGCTTGCCAGTACACTGTGGGGCAAATACACACAACCAATGACACTCACCCTTGTTCAAGTAGTAGAACTGTACTGTGACGGGTGGTTGTTACAATTAAAAGTTATTACTGTACAATGTTCATCATAAATAGATTAAATTTGTTAACTTCTAAATAATATTACATTTGCTTCCATTACGTGTACTCGGCAGCACAGTTCTGATTTAATCTCTGCTCGGCTTCAATCTCGTCCAAATGATGGCAGGAAATTATGTTTGATGGGTTCTTATCTCGACCGATTACATAAACCATGGTTGCTGTTACTGTAAACCAGAACTTGACGACCAAATTATTGCATGATGTTCATGGGACCAGTCGCAAAAAGTAATTTCAAAGTAAAACTATAGTCGAAACTGGGTGTAATGTTCAAAGTGAAAGGAAATGCTGTTTAATACCTGATCTAGATGTCGGTCCTTCATTAGCTCATACTCATACTGGAGTGTATGTTGCAGAAGGGTCCATATGATGGCCTCCAGCTCGAGGTGAGTTTTCAGAAGGTGAGAGAAAAGTTTTTGCAGGCGCATGTAGGCCATTCTATATACTACACAAAAAAGAGCAGAACTAACAATCAAAGAAAGCTCGAAATGGTGTGGAAGAACCACTTGTAAATACTGCAACCTCCTAACATTTCATAACTATGTCAACAATAAAGGTCAATTTTATTTGCGGCTTGAAATCGCTCTCATGAATCTAGCCATGCTGATTTCATTTGAGTGGAAAATTATAATTAAGTAAGTGAGATCTATAGATGAAAATAAGCACATGCATGCAGCAATTCAAGCAATTTGTGTCTATCAATGATTATTTTTCAATCAGCTGAAGTATGAAAGACAAGAGATGATGTACATTTCTTGTAGAAGTGGCTGAGGGAGTTGGAGCAGTGCTGTTTAGTGCCTGGGGCAGGGGGCTGTGACTGGGGCACAGCTGGAACATCCGCCTCTGCTGCTGCAGTGACCTGACGAGTTGGACGTGGAGGAGACAGATATCTGATTGAGGCAAAACAGAGAATGAGAACATACACAGAGAAAAATTGGCATTAATTTTTTTCGACCAAGTAAATTTCCTGAGGAAATTTTAAGGAGTCACATTTGATAGAAATTATATACTTTGTTTTATTATGACCCTGCGCTCACTGAGCACAACTGCCACCTTCCCAGAAGAAACAATAAATCCTACATGCACAGCAATGGTAATACACAAATTGCTGTGTTTTAGCATGGAATCCACAGTGATCAACGAAACACTGCGCAAACATTGATATATATTTTAATTTACTGTCATGACACATCACCTACTGATGAATGCGATTTACTGGTGTAAGACCTGCACATACAGTTGTGATTAGTCTTGTTAAACTGTGGGGAGAGTGAGGGCCTTAAATTAAAAGCTATGTTTGTGCGTTCCATCACCTGTGAGCTCGGAAAACGTGTATTCCATATCCCTCATATTTTCCTTTTCTTTTTTAAAGAGTCAGTCCATCTTTGCACCATTTGGTCAGACCAAATTTGACCCACTTCCTCAAAACTAATTTTAGTAACTTATAAATATGCTGTAGTTTTGAGGCAATGTTCTCATACTGGATATGGACTGGTCACGAAACTGTTAACTTCTTTTTCTTTAGATAGAATAAAACTGTATGTCCTCTCCCTACGGATTTTTCACAGTACTGTAATTGTGTATGTCGAGTTACATGTTATTTATTGATTTGCTTTCCAGATTGCCAGGTTTCTTGAGCAACATGGCAAGCTTTTGCTGCCATGAGTCCAAGAACATACTAAATATGTGAGCCACTCCACCGAAAGTAGGCTCTTGTATCCAAAAATGAAAAATGAGCTTTTTACAGTCAGATAGAGGAGGCCCAAAGCTGCAAATTGCAGCAAAAAGTTTGTCAATAGTACCTTGAAAACTGACTGAGCTATTCCATTTCTTGTGTCAGCATTCAACTAAATTTCAAAAGACGTTTTAGAGAAAAATGAGCACAAATATTGCTCTTCTTCCAAGATCATTAGTCCTTAGCAACCAAACATTTTTATGCGCCTCAGCCATGTAAACTTATAAAACATTTCTAGTAAAAGTTTTAGGAAGAGATGATAGGAGAAATCCTCATTTTAATCTGACACACTCTTTTTAAACCCATCAGTCACCGTGGTAACTCTAAAAAAATAAATAAATAAATAAATAAATAAATAAATAAAAAATGAACAAAAAAAGTTTGTTTTTTTTAAAATTCTGTTTATTCCAATAAGATCAGTATGTATCTTTTCCACCATTATATAAAGGTTTAAATGCCTTCAAATGATACCGATTGACAAAAAAAAAAAAAACACTGTCAGGTTCAAACAATCACACTGAAATAAAGAAAACTATATCTGAGAAAATTATACAACAAAACTCTCTGATCTCTTTATACAAGTAAGCTTCATCAACTCTGCCCTCATTATTATCTTCATCTATATCCTGCTCAGTAGAAAGGATCACATTATTTTCACAAGCACCACTCATGCACACTTATTAACAGATGCCTCTTCTTCATCAACATTAATATCAAAATCTTCATCAACATAGCTGGCATCATCATCCTCAGTTTGTTCATCTGTAAAAGGAATGAAACATTTAAGTATTTTATCAGGTTTTGACCAATTTTCGTACAAAACTAAACAACCCACGATCCAGCATGTCCAGTCCAGACAAGATTACACACAAATCAAATAATCAAAAAAATTCCAGAATCAAATATTGTATGCAGAGAAAAATACTCACCGGCATAATCATTTTCAAGAACGCTAAGCATTCCCGCATCTTCAAAGCCCAATTCTCGTGTCGAATTTAACATCTATACGAATTCTGCTAGACATCACAGATGACATTTCACTCTCCTTTTCAAGAAATTATGTGTGTTCACAATCTTATAAATAAACTTAATGACTGTTATTGAAGAGAAAGTCAGAGATAAATTGGGCATGCGGTAAACCAGAAGCAGGAAGTAAACCGGAAGTTAACGTGTGACGGGCACTGCGCATGTGCAAGCCCGAGCTGATCAATCAGTGTGCTCATTTCAGATCTTCCTTAACAACTAGCCTGCATTGTTTATGAGCATATCGTCTTCATAACCTTCATTTTATTCACTGAAACGGCATTCTAATATCAAAACAGTATCCAAAATGCAGAGACTACTTCACAGCCGTTCTTCTCGTGTATGGATTATAGTGTGTCTTGTACCGAACTCGGTGAATAATTGCAAAAAAAAAAAAAAAAAAAAAAAAAAAAACCCAGTAAGTTTGCTACTGTTTTTATCCAGTTTTATGAGGGTACTCGACAGAAAAATGGAAATAAAGGACATTTTAATGAGTTTTAGTCAGTTTCACGTGAGCAAGTGATAGTCAAATACTTGTTTTAATATTTTATTCAAAAATACGAATTTCGATAAAAATTTTTACTTTTTTTTTTTAACCATTTTTACTTTTCTGGCCTTTATCTCAAAAGTGGTCTGTGCGACAAGCGCCTACTTTTGATGGAGCGCCTCACATATATGCTTGGTTGATGGTGCCTTCGTAATGTAGGAAAGGGGAAAATACCCATAAATGCCTCCATGAAAGGACTTCTGAGCATGTGAAATTTATAAGCTGCTCCTCTAACCACACTTTTACACTTACAGATCTGAGTGTCTTCTGGTACTCCTCTATATTTATGCAATATTTTGAGATGAAACAAATTAAAAACAAAGAGGATTGGAGCATTCCTTAATCCAGAATTTGATGTAGATAATTTCCAAATCAGATTCTAAACAGATTCATCCTCGTCTCAAGCCCCATCTCGAGCAAAAATTACATGAAAACCTACACATAACATTTTATGTAATACTGCAAGCCAAAAATACACAAACCAAGGATGAAGCATAACTGTCGTGGTAGAAGTAAAACAGCATCCGCAGTAAACTGATCAGGTTGCTAATCTTCTCAAAACAATAATCAGCATCGCTGATGTTATTCGATGTAAACAAGTGCCATGTATGCAAATGAACTGATCTAAGGTCAGTATTCTTGGGTCAATTTGGGCTAACTCAACCAGGGGTTCCAGCTGACCATCTCAAATTTTGATCAAAACTTTCTAAATGTAACCTTAGGTGAGTAACAAATTCAAACAGTATTGCCCCCATTTCGCTGGAGCATGAAATGATTGTGGCGGAAAGGTGCGGAACGCTTTCTACAGAAGAGCTTCCGCATTTTTACATGGAAAAGGGGTCAAAATCCTGTGGAAAATTGTACATTCAGAACACTTTC
Source organism: Plotosus lineatus (assembly GCA_024760905.1). Lineage (NCBI taxonomy): Eukaryota > Metazoa > Chordata > Actinopteri > Siluriformes > Plotosidae > Plotosus > Plotosus lineatus. The sequence continues at coordinate 15,703,890 of CM045735.1, read as the reverse complement.
GGAAGGTTCATGGCATGTGCGGAACAGACACGGAAAGACCGCGGTACAATGTAGAAATACATGCGTAAAAGTGCACGGATTCACTTCAGAACCAGTGTGAATAGCCACGGATTGCAAAGGAAGACTTTTGGATAAGTCACGAAACGTTCACAGAAAGCACGGAACACTCGAGGAATGACTAAAGGAAGACCTTCAGAATGATTGCGGAAATACGCGGAATGAAAGCGGAATATTCACATTCAAAACGGAATGACTGAGGAATACCCAGCGTAACCACGTGTCAACAAGGAAAAATCAGCAAATATCAAAGGATTTGCTCCTGATGCCACCTATAAATTCGCAGATTCAACCAGGGAAGCTCATGCAGCAGCAATCTTTGCCTTCAGAGAGACCACGTTCCTCCGCTGTACCATGACAATGTGTGGACATAGGAAGCTAAAGCTGTCGTATATCCACTGCTCCCTCTGAGACATGTTCAGGTCAGCCTTGCCCGACTTTGGCGTTGGAGACCATGGCCTCTTGGTGGATGTCTTCCTCTTGGCTTTCGGCATCGTGGTGTCTCTTGAAAGGAATGGCTCTTTCTCTTGCCCGCCTGTATTTACAGTCAAAGTGAGTTCCGTGAGTGTTCCGTAAGTGTTCCGTGCTATCCACAACCATTCCGCAAACGTTCCATATGTATTCCATGATCGTTCCTCTTTGTTCCGTGTAATGTCTACGGAAGTTCTGCAGTGTTTCTCTATTGTTTCGTACGTATTCCATGCTTTCTGTAAGTATTCCATGGGGATCCGTAGATGAACGCAATTGTTCTGTGGCCGCTTTTGACCATACGGAAGGGGGGGGGGGGGGGGGGGGGGACTTGCGGAACAGTCAGGGAACACTTGTAGTATAAAAGGAAAGATCACAGACTGACTGCGGAAATGATGGAAGGGCTGCAGAACCAAAGGGAACACTCTCAGAAAATTTTTCTGTGAATGTGTTTTCTGTTTTTCACGTTCACAGAAGATTTTGCTCTTCCAGAAGTGGAGGAACACATTCAGAATCATACAGAAGCACACTAAAGATGAGGGAATAACTGAGGAGTGTTCGAGGATGACAACATTTTTGCTTCCGCAGGTCTGCTACGCTCCAGTGAAATGGGGATATATCATTGAAAACTTCTCATGCAGTCCAAAGATGTGGCCCTTTGAAATTGGGTGCCATACCCCTTTATCAAACTTGTGAAATGTCCATAGTTTGTAGGGGGTTTTGAGAGGCCATATCATATGTTCAGTCATAAGAAAGCCAGAATGGAGACAACTGCTATCCAGTCAAGAGCTTATTTGGAAGAATCTTAAATCTGCTTGTTGTATCTTTCACAAATAATAAAACAGGAGAAAAGGGTGGTGTACTCATAATCCAACAGCTGGGGGTCAATGTCTGAAAAAAGGGTCAGCTGCCTAGCCAAAATCTGATTGTTCCAAGCGCATAACTTGTAAATGCTTCATCATAGTGCCAGATTCTGAAAGAATGGTAAAACGTAAACCAGGGAAACCATTTTCAGCTTTCTTAGAAATGAAGATATGGCCTCTAAAAACCTTTAAAATCTATTCTGATGCGTCACAGGTGTGAAAAAGGGGCGTGGTATTCACATTTTAAAAGGCCATAACTTTCAGATGCATGGGAAGTTTTCAACTAAACTTCAGATATTTTAATTACTCCCCATATGTTTTCTGATTGCAAGTTTATCAAAATCTCTGATAGTCAGCTGGAAATTTTTTTTAAAGATTGGTTGATCTGCCATGGAATCACCCTGTTATAAATTAATGTAAAAGCAGAGAAGATGCACTTTACACTGCTAGCAGTGTGTGTGACCATGTTGACCTGGCATAACTTCAAGAATGATGAAAGAACTTGTGGTTCCTGGTTGTTGGTCCTGGGAAATTAAAAAAAATACATTGTATTGCATGTTACAGAGGGCAAAAATTACATTTTATTAGATGTTCGAACTGCAGCATGTTTGAGAATTAATATCCAGTGCCTGGGATAACAATAAACCATCCCTTCTTCTGGACATCCTCAAAAGAGTGCTGGCTAGAAGGAAGCACATTCTGAAGATAAATGAATGAACTCAAAGCTGTGTGTGTGAAAAAAGAGACAGTCTTGTAGTTTCAACCCTGAGTATAAGCCTTTGGGAAATTTGGAGGAATAAAGGACACTGCTGTACTATAACTTAAGCTTAACAAAAAGCAAATCTAGCTGTTATAAAACTATTTTGGTTGTGCACTGCTGAGCCATTTCCTTTCAAGCCAAACACGTTGTTGACTTACAGATCAGCAGCTGTGTGGTTGTGCTGGAGAGGCTGGTTCAGTGTTGCAGGAGGTTCCGCTTGCTCTCCGAGACCATCCTCACGAGACTGCCTCAGGAGATCAAACAGGAGAGAATCCTAAAAGAAAACATGAAGTATTCATAATATTTAAAAACAGTATACAAAAAAAAAAAAATAATATATGGGCATGTGAATCTGTGTATAAGTGCTGAATAATGAAACAAGGCTAGACATCACTACAGATCATCTTGCACAAATTCAGATAATCTGGTTTCTATTCCTCAAAATACTCCCAGACCATCACAGGAATTAAAAAAAAAAAAAGTTATTGGGGTCATGATTTCATAGCAAATTCAGAAACTTGCTACTCTGGTATCCTAAAATATTGTGTATTCATACTTCAGTTTTACCATATTTGGTTAATGATTCTTTTCCCTCACAATATATGGTCGAGCATTCAGTTTTCATAAGCATCATTCTAACGCAGCAATATAAGCATATCTTACTGATGCAAAGGTCCCCCAAACATAATAAACATTAGTAATTATTCATCAGTAATTTCCACAGTACATGAAAGAACAGTACAAAGTCCAATTCTCACTGTACAAGGATTTTCCCTCTCTCTCACACACGATATATATATATATATATATATATATATATATACACACACACACACACATATATATCACACACACATCTATATATATACACATATATGTGTGTGTGTATGTGTATATATATATATATATATATATATATATATATATATACATACGCATCACACACATATATACATACACACACACATACATAAACACACATACATATATATATATATATATATATATATATATATATATATATATATATACATACACACACACACACACACATATATACATATATATATATACACACACACACACACGATACTGTTTTCAAATGTATTTTCAAAAAATGTAATGTCTCTCTTTGTGTGGGTTCTCTGGAAAACTGATAATTACTTGAACTTTGGACAAGTTCTCATTTCTTGCTTTTTCACCACCACAGAAACAAATACTGTATACAGGGATCTCAAACAAGGTACAATACAGGAAGTTCATCTGTATGCAAAATAGTGCTGAGATGATGAAGAGACAGTCGGATGACAGATCTAAGCAATGTAGAGAAGCTCCTCCCTTCCGTTGACTGTTTATCAGATAAGCTCACCACTTTAGTCACGTCACGAACAGCCGCAACATGCCTGACCCAAAAAAAACCCCATGAGATTTCAAGAATAAAAAGATGTTTGAGTCGTAATTTGGATTTCACATTATAAAGAAGAGGAAGCTAAGACGACAAGGACTTCTTATGAAGAATCTGCAAATGGGGAAAGCAGAAGAATGATAACGGTAAAAGTTGAGTGAAAAATAATGGTGTTATTTTCTGTTGAAGGGACCACACGCGCGCACACAGAGAGAGAGAGAGAGAGAGAGAGAGAGAGAGAGAGAGAGAGAGAGAGAGAGAGAGAGAGCGAGAGAAACACAACTGAGTTGGAATGTATGGGGAGCTGTACGAACATGTGGTTGTGCATGCTGGCAAGATCTGAGGAACGCTTAACACCTCATCAAAAACTGCCGTAAGAACTCCATTCTTTTTAAATTAAACCTGCTGAACAATGCTACATCTCTGACTGTCTACTGGTTGTAACTTTGGATACACGGTCACAAAGGTAGCCTCTTTGGACATTTCTGAAATTGAACTCTTTGAACTGGCAATGACAAACACTAGTAACTCAAGCTGTACTGAACTGGGTACTTTTAAATACCCCCTATACAGCTCAGTGTTCAGCGTCGTCTTCGTGATGGGACTGGTCTTCAACACTGTAGCATTGTACATTTTCACTTGTACACTGAAACAAAGGACTGAAACTACCACCTACATGCTGAATCTGGCTGTATCGGACATGCTTTTTGTTCTTAGTCTACCATTTAGGATTTATTACTTTATTAACAATGGACAGTGGCCTTTTGGGACGACGCTCTGCCAAATCTCAGTGTCGCTGTTCTATATGAACATGTACAGCAGCATCTTTTTCCTGACGTGCATCAGTACAGATCGCTTTCTGGCAATCGTTTACCCATTTGCCTCCAGGTCACTGAGGACTGTTAAAAAAGCAAAAATCATCTGCTGTTCAGTTTGGCTGCTCGTGCTGTCAGTCAGCTTTGCTGCAGGGTTTCAGATGGAAACATCAGAACAGGTTGAGAACACCACCTACTGCTTTGAGAACTACAGCAGTAGTCAGTGGAAAGCCAAGCTATTTAATGTGGTGTTGGTCATGGAGACGCTGGGCTTCCTGGTCCCACTGCTCATCAACTTTGTCTGCTCCATGCTGATCTTGAGGACACTGAGAAACTTGGACAGTACTACAAGCAAAGGGCAGTTAAAAAAGCCCAAGATCTTGCGCATGATTGTTGTGCACTTGCTTGTCTTCTGCTTTTGCTTCATCCCGTTTAATGTCAATCTAGTTTTATATGCCCTGGTGCGCAGTAAAGCCATTAACAACTGCCCTGTGGAATCTGTCGTCAAGGCAATCTACCCCATTGCATTATGCATTGCAGTGACAAACTGCTGCTTCGATCCGGTTATTTATTACTTCACCTCAGAAACTATTCAAAAGTGCATTAGAAGCAAGTCTTATGGTGGGCAAAACACCAGTAAACACAGTACCAGAACAGACAAGCCCACTGTGGGCAGGGCAGAGTTTATGATATCCAGGTTATTTAGCGAGTCTACAGTGTGAGGCTTGAATTATTGAAACAAAGATGAGAACATCCCATTCCAATGTAAAATAAAAAGTACAGTTATTTGTCTATATAGTACATTTATTATATGTAGTGTAAGTTTGGTATTCCCTATGATGTCACTGACAGCTTTTAAAAAGAGCGTACACCATTCCATTTATTTATTTCTTTATTTTCAATTGTGAATGTATATCACAGATAAAGTAAAATTTAAGTTGTTTTATGTTCAAGTACAGAACCTCATGTTTTGCTTTGAATTTGACTTCAGGAAATTGTGTAATTAAGCTGATTATACAAGCAGAATCAAATTTACAAGACTGGACACATTATTGCTCACATTTACATTTACATGTAGTATTATTTTGTTTTCAGGAATAGATTTTATTTTATGAGCTAAACATATTTCCCTTAACTTTGTGTTTTTTAAGTATTTTAAACTGTAAACCAAAGCAAGCTCAAAGCAATTGCAAACTAAAAACAAATTTAAACTGACTACTTAAACGTAAAAAGCTCATTATTGAAATACATACAACACGTTTTTTTTTTTTTATTCTTGAACTTTTTCCGAAAGAGTACTTTTGCTCAAAGCCAATATTATTTATAGGATAACTTGTCCCCATTCTTCACAAGGTTGTCACTGTCCCTGCTAGTGTAGCTAACTGGGTTATCAAAAGTGGGCCATGTCTTTCACTGTCTATGGTGAGAGGCATGTAAAAGAACCACTGCTGACTTTTGTAAAAAGAGTAGCTGCAAAGTCAATGAGGTTTCGGTTATTGAGGTTGGAATCAAATGTTTGCAACTCGGCTAATAACTATGAGACTACACAAAAGTCAGACACCACTTTGCAGACATATCGAGATCACTTTGAGAACATGAAAAAATATTAGGTGGAAAATCATCAATAAATAAATTTTAAATTTACAAAATATTGCTTAATTCTTAATACTTATTTATTAATGCTTCTCTTTCATCACCTGCTGCTTACATGTACCATAAATTTTAAATCTTAATTTGTCAAAACCATGCCAGTGGGTGGACTGGTTACTGCTAAATGTGAATTAATGTGTGAGTGATGCACTTTGATTGTCTTGGCACCACTCTCATGGCGCGTCTCTGCCACCAACTCCAAATACATCAGAATCCTGACTAGGACACAACAGTTAGCAAAGATCAATGAATTACCTCTAACTAACTGGCTGCATATTTAGCTTCAATTTGGGACATAAATAAGTATTTAATTTTACTTCAAGAAATTCATGTTTACCCTCAAATCTGAACTCTTTCTACAAATTCCTCATGCTATTGTCAGCTCTCAATTTTGAAAGGAATACCTCTCATTTTATTTAAACAAAAGGTTTACATTGTGTGATTTTTACTTTAGTGCTGATTTTATTTACAATAATTTCTTAGTCATAAAATAAATTAATTAAAATCAGTGATATGTTGGAAAATAATGACATATTCAGTCTTAAAACCCTGTTGCAGAAAATGAATGAAAGAATTCGGCAAATATCCCAAGATGAACCTTCACCATAAATAACAAGTCTTTCGAGGAGAAAGACGCTGAAAAACACTAAGTGGTTCCGCAATCCACAAAAAAATTATTCAACTCGGTATGAAAAGAGATGGCACAGTGGAGGAGTGGTTAGCATGTCAACGCCAAAGCAAGAATGCCTGGGTTCCATTTCCTGGCTCAGGCGTTTGTGTGGACTTGAAAAAATTTCATTCATTCGTTTTCAAAGATATATAGTTCATATTTTAATTTTACTGCTTTATCTTCTTTTCCTTTCAGCTTTTCTCTTCAGGAGTCGCCACAGCCAGCCATCCGCCTCCATCTCACCCTATCCTCTGCATCTTCTAGTCTTACTCCAACTACCTTCATTTCCTCCTTCACCACAACCATAAATCTTCTCTTTGGTCTTCCTCTAGGCCTTCTGCCTGGTAGTTCCAACCTCAGCATCCTACTACCACTATACTCACTATCCCTCCTCTGTACATGTCCAAACCATCTCAATCTAGCCTCTCTGACTTTGTCTCCAAAACTTCTTACATGTGCTGTCCTTCTGATGGACTCATTCCGGATCCTATCCATCCTCATTACTCCCAAAGAGAACCTCAACATTTTCATCTCTGCTACCTCCAGCTCTGCGTCCTGTCTTTTCCTCAGTGCCACTGTTTCTAAACCATACAACATCGCTGGCCTCAACACCATCTTGTACACTTTTCCTTTCATTCTTAAAATAATATGTCTTATTCTTGCTGAAAACACACGGCCCTTTCTCAAAAAATGTTTCTCTCTGGAAATAAATGCTGTCAAATTTGATCCTTTTTCTGGTTTTAAATATGGTAACATATACTTTGATTAAAATCGAACATCAATTTAGACAAAATGAAGACCTCCGTGTGGGCTTTAAGCATAATATGCAAGCTGCGCAAATTTATTACTAATAAGGCTGAATAATGTTTTGAATTATTTCTGAATTATTGTCCAAGTGAGCAAACATAGAAAATATTTAAAAAGGCAGATATTCGCCAACAGGCATCATACCTTTTAATGTATCTACTTCAGAAAATAAAACAGTCAAGTAGCATCACCGTTCAATCATAAAAAAAAAACCCAGAGGTTATTTTGCCCAGCCTTATTAAAATTATTTTATTCTTTTATTTTATTTTAAAATTATTTTACTGTACAACATGTTGAATTGGTGTCAAGTCGCAGAGCAGAGACAATATTTTTTTGACAAAAAAAAAAAAAAGGACAGAAGAAAGAATTCATAATGGATTTGAAAATTTTACATTTTAAAGCATTATTCAGTTAATTTCAACTTTATATTTCTGTAAATGCTATATTTTTCTTCAGACTAAATTTCTTATACTTTATCATTCTGTGAAAGTCTTGAACCCATGTTCTTTATTTATTCATATACAGTCAGCCCCCAACTTACGAAATTAATCCGTTCCAGAGCCCTTTTTGTATTGCGGGAATTTCGTAAGTAGGGGTCGCATCTTACATGTTAAATGCCTAATTAGTTCCAAGGCTCCAGTCTTTGGACTGGATAAACCCCATAAATCCTTTAAAAATGCTAAAAGTACACCAATTTTGTATGAAATATGTGTTAAAAGTAAAAGAAAAATATTTATTAAACCATTTAAACATTTTATTAACATATGAAACCATTTTATTAACATATTTATTAATTAAACCATTATTAAACATTTTTTATTAACAAACACACACACGCCTCTCTTGCTCTCTCTCTCTTTTTCTCTCTCTCTCTCTCGCGCACGTGCTGCGGGCCACACCCACAAGACGTGAATTCAAAGCGCATTCCTGCTTGACAACCTCAACTTTAATTTGATTCCTTGAGGGATCGGGATTCCAGATGAGCTCAAATGCGCCCACATTTATTAAACATTTACTGAATTAAACAACTTAAAAAAACTAAAAACTAAAGTGTTATTCCTTCTCTCTCTCTCTCTCTCTCTCTCTCTCTCTCTCGCGTGCGTGCGCGCGCTGCAGGCCACGCGCACAAGACATGAATTCAAAGCGCATTCCCTGCTTGACCATTTACTGAATTAAAACAACTTAAAAAACTAAACTAAAAACTAAAGCGTTATTCCTTCTCTCTCTCTCTCTGGGCCACGCCTACAAGACGTAAATTCAAAGCGCATTCCCTGCTTGACGATTTACTGAATTAAAACAACTTAAACTAAACTAAAAACTAAATTATTCCTTCTCTCTCGTGCGCGCGTGTGCTGCAGGCCACGCCCACAAGACGTGAATTCAAAGCGCATTCCCTGCTTGACAAACTGAACTTTAATTCGATTCCTTGAGGGATCGGAATTCCAGATGAGCTCAAATGCCCCCATAGTGTGCTGCATCCAGTGCCAACCGCTGCCTCAACCCATCACTGTTCCAGCAGCCTGGTGCACAAAGATGCTGCCATTGGTCAGAGCAATTATGAAGAAGTTTTTTTTTATTATTAGTTTCAAAAAGAAACAATTTGTAGAAAGAATTTCAACATTACTGCTTCAGCTATAAAGAACAGATTCCCTCCAAAATCACTGTTTAATGCATATCAGGAACAACACAAATGCCTACCAGCAAGCAGCCTGTCTAAATGTGGTCAGTGGTGGCTTAGTGGATAATGCCATGGGTTACTGACGGAGAGGTCATTGGCTCAATCCCTACTGTCACCACTGTTGGGCCCTTGAGCAAGGCCCTTAACCCTCAATTGCTTTATATTTAAAAAAAAAAAAAAAAAAAAAAAAAAAAAGATAATTTTAAGTTGCTCTGAATAAGACCGTCTGCCAAATGCTGTAAATGTAAACCTTGCCTCTGGTCTGCTTTATGATTGTGAGAACAAACACACCATATATGTTATACAGACTTCTGGTTTCGGAAATACTGCTTTTTACATGGAATACACATTTATAACTCTCACACACGCGCACACATACGCACACACATTTCCTTTCTTCACCTCAAGACAAAGTAAGATGCCGAAACGAGCATAATATTTAATACTGCTAAACAAATTAAGATAGCTAAAAACAACATTATATTTGCATAAATATAACCAGTTTCCTGCTAATATAATAAGCAGAACAAAAATGAAATACATAGACTGTGAATGCTCCTCAATGTACTCACTTCTGCTTCTCTTTCCCTGTAATAATCTGCAAGACCAAACAGCCAATCAGAGAGCTCACTTCCACGGTCCTCTGACATGACTTCATTGTGTGAAAACTGACTAAACTCATGCTGCTAACACCAGCCTGTGTACTTTTAACAGCAGGGCAAAGAATTAAGATTACAGTCTAATTCATGCTAGTGTGCTTATGCTGAAGAACATTTTATGTCTGTCAGTTTTACTCTAAATGATTATTACCAACCCACTCATCTATATTCTGACGTCAACTTCCACATTTGTGCTACTTTTAAGCACGTAAGTCACGTCAGAATGCAAGATACACTAGTTAACAGGAAAACTTACTGATTTCCATGCGATGCTCTCCATGATCTGATGCTCACAGCGACCCAAGTGTTCGATCATGTCGTGCTTCAGAGTGGGCTCCGCCTTGATGAAACTTTCGATCACTTTATAGAAGTCAAAAGCATGAAGCTGAAATACATCCAAAATCCAGGGGAAGCAGAGGTTCGTTTCAGGAGATTCACTGCTGCCGTTCTTCAGTGAATATCCTGAAGCAAAACGGTCTCCAGTTAAAACTCCATTGTATTCAGTTCTTAAGGAAAACACTTCAATTTTTGGATTTATCAAAATACAATGTAACAGCACCATTTATGACGCACAAGAAAAAAATAAAATTCAAACAAAGAAATACATTGTTAAAGGGAATGTGCCATATACTTTGCAATAAGTGTATATTATTCCCTGAGATACTTTGGGAAAGGAAAGCCTTTAAAGCCTTGTTCCCTCCATGCTGGCACAAAGTGGATAAAAATGAACCATTGTTTACAAGAGACATGTTAAATTTTTTTATTACCGTCACTAATGAAACCAAGGAAGAATAACATCAGTTGATCAAAGCCAGATTGCTTTCACTCAGCTTACCAACATAAGTTGCCAGGACAACTTCCAGTGCACAGGCCAGGAGTGAGTTGTGGAAGGCAGCGTTGTTCAGGAGTTTACTGGTTAAAAAAAAACAAAAGCAGCAGCATCCGTGCTGTTTTCTTAACAGCCTGTCTTCATACTGATTACCATTTGGACAGTTATTCAAGAGATCAAGAATGATACCTGAAATTTTGCACCGAGAGTCTCTTCTCTTCCTAAAAAGTAAGATTAAAGAAACCGTCAGAAAATCAACAGGAAATGACACTTCAGCCTCCAAAAAAAAAATCCAATAATACTCACCAGCTTAAGCATAGACTCCATTACTTTGTAGTAAAGCTGGACACCGAGAGTAAATCTCTGCAAAACAGGAGAGAAAAAAATAAAGTCAGTCAGTCTCGCAGATGTATGTCAAAAAATAAGCAGCCTGAGGTCTTGCTTTGTTACCTTTTTCCCCAATCCCTCACAGCGCTGACCCACTGCTTGAGCAAACTTCTGGCTGAAGATATGTCCGAGCTGGTCAACTCGCTTTGTGATGTCTTCTGAAGGGTCCACAGTACAATTCTTTAATAAATAAACAATAAAAGCACATTCTTTTATAAATCTATAGGGCCCAAGCCCTATGACTTTCAAAGAGTGAAATACAATAATTTTAGTATACTGTAAATTAATATATGTAAGATTACAAACATTCTTAAAATGTCAACTACTACATTGTCAATGTAAGAACCAAATAAAGATAATTTAAATCATTTTGCTGGAAAAATATGCAATAATTTTAATAAACTGTAAAAATACCACATACTTTCTAAAATGTATATATAAATATATATGTAAACACTTTCTTCACCTTTGGCTTCAGGTCAACACCTGTACTGCTTGCGGAGCCACTAGGCATAGTCATGGTAACGCGAAGTTTTGTGGCAGTTTCTCCGACTGCATTTCCTTTGAAATAGTCTGTTATCAGAGTTCCCTCATGTTCCTTGGTTCTTAGAAGTCTTTGCATGTATTTTGAGTGGGTGACATTTGATTGCATGTATGACTTTAATGTTCCTCCCCAGAGCACCAACTACAATGTTTGGTTTTTTTTTCCCCCCACATGCCTTGCAAAACGCATGATGCCAGCTTTTGCCAATATCTATCCAATCACTGTAGTCTTTGTTCTCCTGCTATTCTGCTTTAAATATAAACTGACCACCTTGCATTGTGGCTGTTGGTACAATACAGTCCTCTTTAGTTTTTTTTTTTGTTTTAATAAATATTTATTCACTCGTGACAAGCGCAAAGGTTGCTTGTGATGCCATTGCTGAACTGCCAAAAATGGGATCTGTATGTTGTAAAACAGTACTAGAAGCTTGTATAATTTTGTATCGTAAATTATATCATTCATGTACTAAATTTTAATATGTTGTAATATTAATGTTTGACACCATGTGTGAGTTTTAAAATAAAAATACTTGTAATGAATACCCTCTGTCATAAAATTAACTACCATATACTTGTACACATTGTCAACATAGAAGGGATAGGTTTTTTAAACATCGATCCATGATGCTATACTACTCAAAGCTTGATTAGCGTCTTTATAATCTGCAGCTTGTGGTTGTTGTAGTTTCTTTGTGCCTAGTCTGCATCATCAGCAGGTATCTCAGGGTATTTAGCGTTTCGCCCCGAAACCTGTACGCTTCACCTGAGTGGGGCAGCAAAGACAAAAGACTGTCTTCACCTGCAGGCTGGCTTCTGGTTGAATGTTGAGGTCTTCTAACGTGCATCTACACACTACTCTCCTGGCTTGTAATTGACTGTGGTCCAACTCTCTCTTCTCTTGATCCACAGCCACCTTGAGCATGTCTCTGCTGAAGCAGCTATGGTCTTTATCGCCTTCTTTGTGGTGGTAGGGGTAAGACCCATCTTGTGCAGGAAGTTTCTTGTAGATGTTGCAACAAAACACCTGCATCCAACCTCTATTGGCATGAGGCTTGCTTTCCACCCTTTAATACAAGCTTCATCTACCAAGTCCTGGTATTTTGCCGCTTTCAGCTCGTGTAAGTGTCGAGTCTATCCTCCCAGGGAACTGTAAGCTCTATTATGTGGATGGCTTTTGTTTCTCGGGATAGTAGCAGCATATTTGGGCGCATCTGAGTGACTGCTATATCTTCTGGAAATTTCAACTTCCTCTGCACATCCACAAGAAGCTGCCAGTCGGAAGCTGAAGACAGGACTGAGCCTCTAGTAGCAGGCTTGATTTTCATCTTTCCTTCTTTCAGGAACTGGATGGGTTTTCCTGTATCCTGGATACTTTGATGGTTGACTTCCACTCTGCACTGGTCCCACCACTATGACAATCTCTCTTAAGACAGTGTCATGCCTCCATCGGTACCTCCCCTCTCCCAGAGCCTTAGGACATGCTGAGAGGATGTGATTTAGGGAGCAGTTGTTTCCTTTACACAGAGAGCATGAGGCGTCCTCCTCTTTTCCCCAAATCCGCAAGTTAGAAGGCATAGGAAGCAGGTCTGACACAGCACGTAGTAGGAAGCTGAGCTGTCCTTGATCAGTATTCCACAGTTCCTTCCATGTGAATGGGCGCTGGATGGCTGATTCCCATTTGGTCCAGCTGCCTTGGCTTCCTAACCCCACTGCTCTGACAAACCTGGTGTATTCCGCTTCTTTTCTAGTGTGTTGCACAATCATATGTCTTCTTATTCGGTCATCTGCTGTGCTCCATCGATTACCCTCGTAGTTGGTCCAAGGCCTAATCTTCCTTTGCAAACTGTTCCCACCAGCTCTTGATGATGCAGGTGCTCCTCTGCCACTTGGACTGCTTTTCGAGGATTCCATTTTCTACCAGTCTTCACAGTTTCCCCTGCTTGCTGCACTACTGTGTCCTTGGACAAACGTAGGGTAGAAATGGCCCTAACTTTTGCAGTCCGGAATTCTTCAATCACAGATGACAGAGGCAAACTTAGCTTAGCTGACCTCCTGTAAAGATTTACAGTACTGTCGCTTGGTGGAACCCCTAGCCACTTACGCAGAAATCTGCTGCACAGTCGTTCCATTGACTCTACTGTAGACAAGGCCATGTCATAAAGCAGGAATGACCACTGCAGTCTAGGGATAATGCCGTACTGGAAGCACCATGGTTTGAAGCGGCTTTGGAGATAACTTCTATCTATTGTTTAAAGCCACTTCTTGAGCGCTTTTTGGACGTCTCTGCTGTTTTCTATGTCTCCCAATGAAATTTGCCCAGGCATTTAATGCTCTCATCCTGGATTGTGGGAATCTCATCTTGGATAATGAAAACATGTGATCCAAGCTGGCCTTTGGTAATAGTGAGGCTCCTTGACTTGGGTGGCTTGATTTTCATTCTAGCCCAGTTCACCATCTTTTCAAGGGCTGAGAGAATCCAACGGGTTCCTGCTGGTGACTCTGTCATGACAGTGACGTTGTCCATAAAGGCTCTGCAAGATGGGTGCCTGGTGCCATCGTCAGCCTTGGGACCTCTGCACTGGCTGATTCCTGCCTTGAGGAGCAAGTTCATGGCTGCCACGAATAGTGTTACTGAAACAGTACACCCTGCCATGATTCCCTTCTCGAGTCTCTGCCAGCCTGTTGTGAAGTTGTTCAATGTGAATCGCATCTTGATGTTGGTAAGATGATTCATGACCAACTGCACGACCTCTGTTGAAACATGGTACTGCTGCAGTGCTTTCTCGATTAGTAGATGGGGTATGCTAGGGTAGGCCTTGGCAATGTCCAGCCACACTACTGATAAGTCACTCTTGTTTTTCTTGGCCTCCTTGATCAGCTGGCTTATCGCTGCTGTGTGCTCTAGACATCCTGAGTGGCCTGCGATGCCTCCCTTCTGCACACTGGTGTCAATGTAATGATTAATCAGAAGAAAGGTGGCTACTACAGACCAAAATATCTTTCCTTCTACGTCCAAAAGAGAGATTTCCCTGAACTGGTCCAGCCCTCTTGAATCTAGCTCCTTTGGTACAAAACAACCTTCTGCCTGGGTCCATGCTGATGGTAGCTGTTTCTTTATCCAGATTGTACGGAGAAGCTTGCAGAGACGATTGAGAAGCTTGGGGCAATTCTTGTAAATCTTGTATGTAATTCCAGAGGGACCTGGAGCAGAGTTTGATCTTGCAGCTTTGGCAACCTTTTTTATATCTTTAAAGCACAGGTCTGAGAGATCAAAGGGGGTTTCAGGATCTGGCTCCTCTTTTGGATACGGAGGTTCTGCTAATGGTGTAGTTCTGTCAGGGTCGCTATGTGCTTGTTTTACACTCTTTTCAACCTCTACTTGAGAACATTGGAGTCTGCCACTCTTGGGTTTTCCCAGTAGGTCTGAGGTGAACTGGAAAGGGTTGCTGAAGAACGCCTTTCTTTGTTTCTTCTTCTCATTTTGCCTCTTGCGGAGTCTCTCAGCTGACCGGAATTGAAGCAGCCTCTTATGCAGAGTGTGGTGCAGCTCTTGCAGACCTTCCTTCTCGGGCTCTGGAGCTTTCTTCCATGATTTCTTGACACTACGGAGGTTTTGACGCAGCTTAGCTATCTGTTTTTGTCTTCTACTTGCTCCTCCTCGGGTTGGTCTTGACTTTACAGTTTGAGCTCCAAACAAACTCTTGCATTTATCATAAACGATCTTGCTCAAGAGCTGGATCTTTTTACAAGCTTCTCCTTTCAGGCAGTTTTCAAGAATGCTGTCCAGGTTGTTGTCCAGAACTTGCCACCTCTTGTCTGTCTTGTCTTGATAAACAATAACAGCAGCAACAGCAGCGGAACTTCCAGGAAGATGTTAGCAGACGACGCTTGACAAGAATCAATTTTCTGTGACTTTATTGTAGAAAAGATAGAAAAATCAGAGGTTTTTAATAAAATGTTATACATTTATCATGCAGCTAGAGCAAAAGCTAAAAATCAAGTACTATTCAAGGACAGAGTAAGAAAACCATTGGTTTACAAGGGGTGGACTGGAAATTCCAGGGTCCTTGAAAAGATTTTATTTTTCAAGTACTTTTCAAGGCACTCAAGCACCCATACAAACCACGTAAAACAGCCTTCTACAAGACAAAGTTAGACACTATGGCACAAGACCCACGCAACTTTTATGTGGTCTTTATCATTACTCAATCCATCTGCTCCACCTGCCTCTTCCTCCCTGACCGCGAAACACTTCGCTGACTTCCTTGATAGGAAGATTAAGACATTTCTGAGACATTTGGTCCCACTCCAACTCTTACACTACACAACGTAGATTCCACTTTCGCTTCCCTTTCACTGTTTCCCAATCTCACAAATGAAGACATCCAGCAGGTCATTTCATCATGCAATCCTACCACCTGCTTACTGGATGCAATTCCTTCCACAATACTCCAGGACTGTCTTAAGACCTTGCTCTATTTACATCTACTATCATCAATAACTCCCTTTCATCTGGTCAGATACCAACAGCTTTCAAAAGGGCCAGGGTTTTATCCATCTTAAAGAAAACCTCTCTGGATCCATCAGACATGAGCAACTACAGACCGATATCACTTCTTCCAAAACATTCTGTTTATAACCAAATGTCTTTCTATCTTTTGCAGAATAACCTCCTTGACCCTAATAAATCTGGTTTCAAAGCAGCACATTCCACAGAGACTGCACTCTTCTGTTCTCCCTTTACACCAAGTCCCTTGGTGATATCATATCCTCACATGTGCCCTCATACCATGGCTGTGCAGATGAAATTCAACTTCTCTATTTGCCTCCCCTCATTTACAGATGCTTCTTCCCGGATCTCTGTATGTCTGGCAAGTGTCTCCTCATGGATAGCAGCTCATCAGCTGAAGCTTAATCCCAGCAAAACTGAATTGCCGTTCATCCCAGCTGACTCATTCCCACATCAAGATCTTGCACTCTCCTTGGACAAATCTGAACTCTCCTTCAGGCACTGCACAAAGCCTCGGACTAACCATGGATAAGTGCTTGTCCATCGCTTCTCACATCACTAATCTTTCTTGATCATGTCGACTTCGCTTTAATATCTGAAGGATTTGTCCATTTCTTTCCAGAAAGGTCATTCGGATACTTGTTCACTCCCTTGTCATCCTCAAGAGTAGATTACTGCAACTAAGTCCTGGCAGGTTGACCTTTGAGCACTATTCGACCTCTGCAAATGATCCGGAATGCAGCTGCATGGCTTGTTTTCAACCTTTCCAATTTTTCCCACACCACTGCTACAATCTCGCAATTGGTTTCCTGTAGCCGTTTGCATTCGATTTAAAACACTAAAGCTTACCTACAAAACAAAAAATAGAGCTGCACCCTCCGACCTCAAAGTGTTTATCACACCTAGCACTGCACTCTTCTCTGTTTTGGCTCCAAGGTGGTGGAATCTTTCTCTGGACATCCGGACAGTCAAGTCACTGGGTATCTTCAAACGACGGCTGAAAACCTACCTTTTTCAGCAGTACTTAGATTAGCACTATGCTGTTTACAAACACAGACGCACAAAAAGGGAAAAGCTACACAACACCTACCACCTGAGTTTTACTGATGTTATACTTACTCTGTATTCTAATAAGCGAGTAGAATATATTCACTGATAGATAAAGTCACTCTGGATAATGCTGTAAATGTAAATATTTGATAGCTTTTTCAAATGAGAAAAAGCACTCAAAGCACAAATTTCTACCAAGACATGCAACCCTCATATGAACTAAAATACCAAATTTTTCCTATTACAATGTTAAAGGATCCTTTTGAATATTCCTGGATCAAGATATTGCAGGAAAAAACAAACAAACAAAAATAAAACTTAACAGATTTAATTATCTTAAACCACACCTTTTTAAAAAAATGAAACAAATAAATAAAAACCCACCACACCCAAGTTTTGCATAATCCTGTTAAACAACCACACGAACCTCATCAAGTTGATAGAGGTAATAAATTAAAGCATGTGCTTGTCTTGATCACTTGTAATATTAAAAAACAGTGCAATACATAACAGGGTGGAGAAACAAATACATTGCTTGTGCTAAACGTACAAATGGAAGGTAGATCGGTTAAGCTGAAGCTATCAACTACTGTCGGCCCTCTACTTACAAAACCCTCTGGGTACGAAAACTCCAGGTTACAAAAAACATTTTTTAAGTTTTCGTCTTCTGTATACGAAACAGTCCTCCTTTTATAAAAAGTGTCAAACGCACCATTCAAAAATTCAAACGCGCCAATCAAAATTTCACATGATGCATGAGTTGTTCTCTCATTGGCTGTCTCCCAACATCCCACCCTGCTGGTCTCCCATTGGCCAGGAGGGAGCTGACCTATACCCATACTTCCTGTACCCATACTTCCTGTTTGTCACACATGGAAAGTTGAACAGGACTCTCGGCTTGTTTTGAGATCATTGCAGCGTTAGATTTCGTTATCACCGAAACCCCTCTACAATCGGGACAATAATGAAGTAAAAGGAGACCTTAAAGTGGAAATACAATGACGGAGGCAATTATTTCGGAACGATATTGAAGCAGATGGAGGCATGACAGTGCTCCGTGGGACAAGACCTCCGATCTCACAAGGAAGCAAGTTAATATTGAATCAGGACCTCTGATCTTTCAAACATGTACTGTGATTCCGCTTTAAATACAACATCCTGTCTATTTAAACATTTAAATAGAATTGGTCCGTCTGCTGCGCGTTGCGTGTGGGCGGTGCCCGCATTCAGCAAAACACACCAGAGAGACAGAGTTTTGCGTGTGTGTGTGAGAATGAGAGAGACAGATAAGAGAGAGTCAGTGTGTGTGTGTGTGTGTGTGTGTGTGTGTGTGTGCCAGCGAATGTGTGTTCGTGCGCGTGAGTGAGTGAGAGAGAGAGACTGTGTACAGACTCAGTCAGAAATGAAAGGAAGCGTTCTTTACTCTCTTTCGAGAGAGCACATTGCAGCTTATTTTTTGTTTAAGTTGTTTAATTCAGTAAATGTTTAATAAATGTGGCGCGCGCCATCGAATGTGAGCAAAACGCGGCTCATCCGCCCCTCCGATCTGTCAAGCAGGGAGTGCGCTTTAAATTCCCCATCTTAAAATGCTCCGGCATCCTGCGTATGGGCGGAGCTCACATTCAGCGGAGGACGCCGTGTGTGTGTGTGTGAGAGAGAGAGAGAGAGAGAGAGAGAGAGAGAGAGAGAGAGAGAGAGAGACACAGAATGAGAGAGATAAAGAGAGACAGTGTTGTGTGTGTGTGTGTGTGTGTGTGTGTGTGTGTGTGTATTAATAAAAAATTGTTTAATAAAGGTTTAATTAATAAATATATTAATAAAATGTTTAAATAGTTTAATAAATAATTTTCTTTTACTTTTAACACATATTTCATACAAAATTGGTGTACTTTTCTAATTTTTAAAGGGTTTATGGGGTAGTCTTGGGAGCCTTGGAACGAATCACGCGTTTTACATGTAAAATGCACCTCTACTTATGAAAACTCGAGGCT
>CM045735.1:15347248-15679748 GCA_024760905.1 Plotosus lineatus | reverse complement strand
AAATGTTCGATCACAACTAATGTGGGACATTAATTTATGTATTATTATTTGGGGCAATTATCCTAAAATTTGCCTTTGTATATGTGTAATTTAGTCTGAAATTTCAGAATTATTTTTGGAAAGGCATTAATTTATATATCTGTTCTGTATGATCCTTACCTGATTGGGGTCTGAGGTGGAATGGACCCATTCTCCTCTCCAGATGGATTTTTTCTAGGAGTTATTTCTACTTTCATACTTCAAGAAAGAAAAAAGTGGCGTGTAGTGTTAACTACAAACAAAGAAGTGAAGAGAATGGAGACTATATTTCAAACTCGCTCCAAAAGCGGTATGCACAGTACATACACTTCTGTCTTGACTTGAATGAGGGTTTCGTCATCCACTAAGAATAGTCGTGCGTCAAAGTCCTTGCTTTTATGGTAGAGCTCTTCATAACTTTTGGATAGCGTTTCCACCTATACAAAGGAGAACTAACTTTTAAACACTAAACAATGTGCAAATATACTAGAAAGCAAAAGAAGACTTGAATTTAATTAGATTGTGTTAAACCAGCAACAATGTTCCCAGTTCTCATAAAAGTACAGAGGCTATAAAATTATGCGATGTAATCAGTTGATTGAAAGTTCAGAGTTATTTACTTTCATAAGATTTCAATCAGGTGTAACCGTTCAGAAGCGAGGCTCAAAGCTAATATTTACTTCATGTTCACTGCACGTCATGGGCCTTTGAGTCATTGTCTAGGAGGTTTAAAAACGAAGCATCACTCATGTGTGCTTGTTCTATAAAAAGCAAGAGGAAAATTAAACCTTTTGCATCTGTTGGACTTTATTAGCTGTTGCTTTAACATAGGCGTAAATATAAATATAACTACAGAGAAAAACATAACTATCTACAGTGATGTCATCTTTACTGGAAATTCATGACATGACAGACTGAAAAATTGGCAGAAAGTCAGAAAGCACTTCAAATTAATTGTTTATCTGGGTAGCAGAATAGTAACTCATCAATCTGAAAAGCAGACAAACCCTCTCTATTTAAGATATCAAATATTGTTCAAAATAAGATGAAACATACAGCTGGAAGCTCCTGTGTCCCTGATAAGCCCATGGACTCCAAGAAGGCACGGAAACTGCTCTGATAGACATTTTTCACCTGTAATTGCAAGAAGCACAGCAAGGAAATGCTTTTGAAAGGCACCAATAATATTTCAATTCACCACATGTGAAAAAAAAAAATGAAACTTTATCATTTCGTACTGACAACAACAACAAACAAAAATTAGTGTGACTAATTATGGTGACAGGCAATTTGTCTTTAGTCACTGGCTGGCTCAAGTCAAGGCTACAGTTTAAAAAAAAAAAAAAAAAAAAAAAAAAAAAAAAAAAAAAACTATATATATATATATATATATATATATATATATATATATATATATATATATATATATATATATATATATAAAAAACATGGTGGCTGCAGTTTAGATGATATTTTAGAGAATTTGTAAAAGTTTCCAAAGTCTGAATGCAACAAAGGTACGTTAGTACTTCCAATTCTATTAAATTACAAGCTTCGATTGACTTACCACTGCGGCACCAGAACCAAGCATAAGCACCCGAAGAGGAAACATATTAGGTGCTACTCTGATAAGATACCACCATAAGCATCCTGCTTATTTATGTTAACAAATTTACAGAGCATTTTAATCTGTCCTTGTAGCTGCTAAATAGTTATTACTAGACATTGAAAGTCAGCTGCTGGCTTCTCTCTTGAAAAAGTGTTTGAGAAAACCTTTACGCTTTTTGGTTTGTTTTAAACTGGTTGATGCTTCCTTTGTATTCGGGTGCATTGAGCTTAATGGGACATTTATTTACTCCATGAAATTATTTAGCATTATTTCCAGCACATTTCTTTTAATGGGTCATGCCATAAATTCTTTATGTATGATAAATATATTATACCTTTAATATACCACCTTTTTTCTATTTACTTCAGTAAGGTGTTTACTAGTCTGTCTTCCTTTCGGCTTTTTTCCCTTTTTACTCAGGAGTCGCCACAGCAAATCATCTGATTCGCACGTTTGATTTGGCAGAGGTTTTTTTTTTTTTTACGTCGGATGCCCTTCCTGTCACAACCCTTTTAGCAAGGGACAGAAACACGCTGACGACTTTGCAGCTACTCTTTACGAAAGTCAGCAATGGTTCTTTTACATGCCTCTCACCATAGACAGTGAGAGACATGGCCCGCCTTTGATAACCCAGTTAGCCGCACTGGGGGGGGACAGTGACAACCTTGTGCAGAATGGGACTCGAACCCCCAACCTTTGGATCAGCGATCCAGCGCCCTATACCACTAGACCACCACTGCCCCAGTAAGGTGTTTACTAGGAACTTGTGAATTTCTTCAAGTTGCATTACTGACTTAAGTCTAGTTTTGTTGTCATCTACATTTCTGCACATTAAAAGGTAAACCTCTGTTTACATTTGTTCTATATCACATTATACAGTGACCAGAATGGAGGTGAAATTAAATGGGCTATTACATCTTGAAGGAATATTAATCATTTAGATTTTTCAACTAACTAGTAATAGTTGATTCCGCATTTTCCAGGCCATAGGGCGCACTGGATTATAAGGCGCAATATCAATGAAGGATGGTTGAACGATCTCTGGCCATACATAAGGCGGACCGGATTATAAGGTGCATTAAGTGAAACAAAAGTCAGATAAATAAAACTTGATTCAATAACTCTCAACATTGTTCAGTTGTAACAATATAAAACAATAAACTCAATTTTTCAGTTCATTCCTCTTCCACAAATCCATCAAATTCTTCATTTTCAGTGTCTGAGTTTCACAATTGTGCGAGTTGGACATAAAGCCCGGATCCCACTATTATTTTTTCCAATTATAATATTTTATTATCTATTATTCCCTTGCACGCATGGAGTCGCAGCTCACAAGAGACGGCGATTAGGTGGAAAAAGTCTTCCGAGGGTTGTGATGTAAACTTCTCTCAGCCACGCCCCCTTAAAGTGTCACAGTAACAAACATGGCAGCGCTCATTCACAGCGTGAGTAGTTTGTTCATTACAGAACGAAGGTCATTATTCTTAAAGAGCTGTATCGTGTAACAGTAAATTCAAGAAGGTTAATCCAAGGTCTCAGAAGGAGACCTGTCGCAGTGTTTTATTCCGGGTATGAAAGTGAGATTCTCATTAAGCCAGCTGAGTGTCCTGAGACACAGAAGCATCCTTGTAAGACAGATGGTTGGTACTGATGGATATTAGGTGGAAAAAGTCTTCCGGTTCGTGACGTAATCTCTCAGTCACTCACGTATTCCTCAGCGAGTCACCTGACTAGCATAGCCGTAATGCGGTATTTGGACATAAAACCCAGATCCCTCTACTTTATGGCCTGTTGACACCAACATCTAGCGGTTGCAGTTCTTTAGTTAATCCACTCAGAATGATGGTAAGCTCTGAATTAGTTTGCTTCACTTGGGTTTTGACGGTATCAGTGAGATGGAGTTGCGTGGCTTCATCAACACATAAGGCGCATGGTAAATTTTTTTTGAAGATTATAGGTTTTAAGTGCGCCGTATGGTCCGAAAAATACGGTAGTTTATTCAACAGAAAAATTATTTATCTAGTTAAAGTTTACTATGTGTTATTTTGTTCAAGGATGCACTTATCCATTTTCTGTAGTAAACACTTATGATTTTTTTTTTTATTGCTGATTATCTTGAATGTTGCCTCTTCTTGTCACAAACAGGAAACAGAATGAACGTTTCTTGCTTTTCACACCAAACTGTGTGTGATATCCTGAAGAAACTAAGACCCCTCCTATCAGCCCACATTCAAAGATTATACCATGTTTAAGTGACTTGAATGCATGCATATTGTCTAACCTCATCTATGCTGCAGTCGCTCTCCTTACACAATGTTTCCAGCAACTGCATGTCCATTTCAGTAGGGCGGGGTTTGGCTTTGCTCCTCCTCGAGGTCCGAGTTGATGGGCTCTGTGTCGTTTCACTGACTGCCGACTCTGATTAAAAAATAAAGCGGATGTGACTCGTGTTTATAGAGCTGAACTACAGACTACTTGTAACACTGAAATCCTTTTTCTGTAATGGAGGATCAAGTATAACTCGCTTACTGTAGAGTGGCTGGAGGAGGGAAGATGGACAGCGCTTGATGTAGAACTCCAGGACACACAAAAGTAGCTGGAAGGCTATCACCAGATCATCCTCCATCTGCAGAACACTCCCTGTTCAACAACAAATGCAAAGATATATACTGTAAGACTGCTGTTTGGCCTCAAAAAGCAATAATTTAGTGAAACATTAAAAGAATGAAATGCTGGGCTCCTGAGTGGCACATCAACCAGGTGTGTGACTATTAACCCGGAGACTGCAAGATTGAATCCGGGTTAATGCCAGAACCCTCAGTAATCGGGAGTTAACTGGCCGAGCTCTCACATGAAGGATGGATGGCATAAACTCCCTTCCCTGTCACTCACAACAATCCCCAACCCCCATTGGCGTCTGTGGATTCATTCATAAGAGGGGGCGGATAGCAGTTTCCCCTCCAAGTGTGTTCGGCCGTCCCCAAAAATATACATGCAATGCACGGAGGTCTGAAAAAAAGGAGGGTTGCTAGCGTTGCATGGCACTCCCCTGAGTGACTTAGCCCCCTAGCATGTTCATGCTTTCACCCTTCCCAGGTTGGTGGTGTTCATGTGTTAGGAAAGGCAATAGCGGGAATTGGATACGAATAAATTAGGGACAGTGGTGGCCTAGTGGTAAAGAACGTTCGATCGCTGATCCTAAGGTTGGGGGTTCGAGTCCCACTCTCCACAAGGTTGTCACTGTTCTCCCCAGTGCAGCTATCTGGGTTATCAAAAGCTGGCCATGTCTCTCACTGTTTGTGGTGTGAGGTTCAGGTAAAAGAACCATTGCTGACTTTCGACAAGAGTAGCTGCATAACCGTCAGCATGTTTCTGCCCCTTACTAAAGGGTTGTGTGAGGAAGGGTACCAAGGTAAAAACCTATGCCAAATCAAACATGCAAATCAGATAATTTGCTGTGGCGACCCCTGAAAAAAAGGGGAAAAGCCGAAAGGAAAAAAAGGATACAACTAAATTAGGCAGAAAATTGGAGGGAGGTTATCTATATAAAACAATGAAAACTTTCCTAAAGATTAGTTGCATTGCCGTCAGCATGTTTCTGCCCTGCAATAGCCTGACGAGCTGTCCAAGGTGTACTTTGCCCTCGCCCAGGGTCTGCCAAGATGGGCATCAGCCTCCCCGCGACCCTAATTAGGATTAAGTGGTTCAGAAAATGAATGAATAAAAGAATTAAATGCTGAAAATATAGAGATGAAGTTCGCCTCCATTTTCTTGCCACCACACTTTATGTATGCCCTGAGATGTTAATACGGGTCGAAAGTTTCATCCCACCTTTAGCCAACAGGAATAATATCCAGCTACAATGCAAAAACTCTTGTCTCCTGTGTGAAGAAAGAAAACATTAATAACAAACGTTTAGACCATGTACAACTGCAAAATAAAGGAATGTGGACTTACTTCACTTCATCAGGAACAGTATAAATTTTTGCAAACGTTCTAAAAAAGAAAAAAAAAAAAAGTAAAGATGGTTCGATGATAACTTCAAACACCTCCCCAACAAATGGTGATTTAGAAACATCAAACGTCAAAATTTTTTTTTTAAAACTTTAGGTACTCTGATTGGATAACGACAATTCATGTATGATGTAGAGTTCAGAGATTTGTGATTGGTTACTGATAAATGAAATCTCAAAAATGTACATAATTATACTCGCAATAACATCAAAGGCTGTAGCACTTGTCATTTCATCCAGCGTTGTCCTGCACCGTGGGCTGTGCGTTGATGTAATGGTGGTGCTGATGTTGTACACTTAAGTCGATATTAGGATTAATGTTACAAGTCACACTTACTTCACAAATCGCTGATACAGTGCAAGGGACACTTCATATTTCTTCTCAAGCCTCGTCACAGCAGAGT
Organism: Plotosus lineatus; assembly: GCA_024760905.1. Classification (NCBI taxonomy): domain Eukaryota; kingdom Metazoa; phylum Chordata; class Actinopteri; order Siluriformes; family Plotosidae; genus Plotosus; species Plotosus lineatus. Next base: position 15,673,704 of record CM045735.1, on the reverse strand, counting down.
TCACTGTTGGGCTAATTGTGTCAAAGTTTTCATCCAGCTTTCGCACCAGGGTGAGGAACTGCTTTACACTGCAAAGGAACAGAAAAGCACGAATAGTGTTTCTCAGACTGAAGAAAGCAATCCAAGCCTGAAACTTTACTCAAATGAGAACAGAGCTTGTTTACAAAATACCAGAAAAATTATGAACGTTCTCTGAAGTGTATTTTTATCCAGAGGCCTTAACGGTGGGTATGAGACAGTCAGAAAAAGCATTTTAGGCAAGAGGCAATTCAGTAAAGTTACACTTCCATGCAAATATGTCCCACGGCTGCAATAATGTCAGAAACAAGAGGAACCAGTGTCATGGAGATTCTTATAGTTGACATTTTAAGAAAAAAATACGATTCAACATTTGCTGAAAATTATCAACACATTTCTTTGAGGATCCTTTCTCCCAACTAATAAATTCTGGAGATCTCCTCTGATTGGCCAGTGAAAAAGTAATGTCATTCAACTATTAATAAAAACACATTCTTCTTCCATTGACCATTTTCTTTGACTGATGGATGGTTGTCAGTATTTAGGTACAATCCTGCCACCATCTGGCAGTACTAACCCATTACAGTACTTGCTACCTGGTGTTGCCTGAAAAGAAAAATAATATAAAATGACTCCAGTGCAGATAACTGGGTTAACAAAGGTTGGCCAGGTCTTTTACTGTCTATGGTGAGAGGGGTAAAAGAACCATTGCTGACTTTCGTCAAGAGTAGGCCGCATAGCCCTCAGCATGTTTCAGCCATGCAATGCCCTGGCGACGTGCCCAGGGTGTACTTTGCCCTTGCCCAGAGTAAGCTGAGATGGGCGCCAGCCTTCCCACTACCCTAATTATGATTAGAAGGTTCATAAAATGAACCATGAGCAATATAAAACGTGTCCTTCTCCAGCTTAATATCCATAAAGAACTCTCAATCCATGCTAAAATGCTTGTTTATGAAAGAGTTCCACATCCAGTTTGTTGTAAAACAATGGAAAAAAGCCACTTTGCTGATTTTCAATCCACTTGGATGATTGCTCAGGATAAATTCCTATTATCCATATTCAGTACCAAGATACTGTACCTACTTACATTCCCTGAATCTTATAATGGTGAACCAATAAAATGCATCAAAACAGACATGACTCGGTGTAAATAGAACTCACCTGTTGCCAGGAAGCCGTTAAGAAGATTGCGCTGGTTGGCTGAGAGTCGGATTTATTTAGTGTATGGAATTTCAAGTGTATGGCGTTTCAAATGCAAACGTTCAAGAAAATGCCTCTGTAACTGTCATTACTATTCTCAAAAGTTTCCCAATTTGGCAACATAAAAAGTGATGTAACTCAGTCCATGTTCAATTCCCTTTCTTGTTCTTTTCCTTTCGGCTTTTCCCCGTTTCAGGGGTCGCCACAGCGAATCATCTGATTCGCACATTTGATTTGGCATAGGTTTTTACGTCGGATGCCCTTCCTGACACAGCCCTTTTTAGCAAGGGACAGAAACACGCTGATGGCTATGCAGCTACTCTTTATAAAAGTCAGTAATGGTTCTTTTACATGAACCTCTCATCATAGACAGTGACAAATATGGCCAGCTTTTGATAACCAAGTTTGCTGCACTGGAGAGAGGGGGGGGGGGGGGGGCGCAATCTTGTGGAGAGTGGGACTCGAACCCCCAACTTTAGGATTAGCGATCCAGCGCCCTATACCACTAGGCCACCACTGCCTTTGTTCAATTCCCTTTCTGAATATATGAATATCCAGGTATGTCAAATTTCTGACTTAACCTGTATTATACTGGTGTAGGTCGCATATATTAAGACAAGACATTAACCGCATAAACTCACCTAACCCACATAACTGAACTGCTGAATCCTACTATTAGGGTCAGAGGCACGCTGGAGCCTATCTCGGTGGAAAACTGGAAAAGCCAATTAACCTGTTGTGCCTGTCTTTGGACTATAGGAGGAAAAGAAAAAACTGGACTACCCAGAGGAAACCAACAAAACCACAAGAAGCACATGCAAGCTTCACGCAAAAACAACTAAGTCCAGGGTTAAGCCCAGGGCCAAGACCTTCATTTTTTGGAATCTACTATTTATTCAATACAAGCACTACAGACTTTCTTTCCTTTAATGTATGCAATGTCAGTCATCAACTCCTTCCCCTTTTGTAGGTTCATGTCAGTAAATACAACACTGGTACTGGTTGTGGAGTAAACATGACATAACTTGCCAAATTCTCTTCGACAAACAGTTTATCAATACATCATATTAAGTGCAACAGTCAAACTTGACTGATCCAGATCAAAACCTTATACACCTCTACACCTGTGGTGTTAGACATTCTAAAGCATATGTTCCATATTCCTGCACCCACCTCAGACCTACAGCTTTCTGAAATTCTGTGAAGGTGAATCTGACATCATCACAGTCCATGGCTGAAATGTACACACAGGCCCCCCACAGCTGCTTGTTCGATTCCTGTGGTATAAAAATAGTGATATTTCACAAAGTACAGAGACTGTGTGTGAATAAATTCCACAATTACACAGACACGCTGTGCAGATTCAACAACATGATGAAAGGATGAACACATACATTGACTTTCTCTGCCGTCTTGGCCATTGTCTCCCACAGCGTCCATGCTTCAGTACACACAGTGTCAGAAACAGAAAGGTCAGTACAAAGGGCTACAAACTCTTGATCCTTCTCTTTGTGTCTGAGAGAGAGAGAGAGAGAGAGAGAGAGAGCAATACTAAAAGATATATATATATATGCTCACTGTGTACTTTCTTAGGAAGATCTGTACAACAATGCATTCATGTGATTCTCAAATCGGTTATGTGGCAAAGGTGCCATGCACAAAGTTGTGCAGGTGCAGACTGTAAACACTGGGTACAGTTCAGAAATCATTAGAAAGGGTTGGAGGTGTATGATCGTTCATTTTCTGTAACCACTTAATCCTAATCAGGGTCGTGGGGAGGCTGGCACCCATCTCAGCCAACTCCGGGCGAGGGCAGAGTACACAATGGACAGCTCGCCAGGCCATCGCAGGACAGAAACACACTGATGGCTAGTTGCTCCTCTTGTCAAAAATCAGCAATGGTTCTTTTACAATGGACCTCACACCATAGACAGTGAGAGACATGGCCGGCCTTTGATAACCCAGTGAGCTGCACTGAGGGGGGGACGACAAAGTGAAAACAAAGCCAGTGAGTGAGGAGTCAATAAACAGAATGGCTTTGCTACTGAAAGAGCAACAATGACTGGCAACATGGATGAATCTGGATTCTGTTGAGGTTCACAGAGGGTGTGAAGTACACAGAGGTGTATCTGTGCCTTGTGTCAACAGTCAGGAGTTGTGGAATGTTGAGGAGAATGCTTTCTTGGCACACTGTAAATACAAATCAATACTTGAATTTCACAACTTATTTCTGTACTGTTGCAGACCACATGTCCATTCATGGGTACTATTTCCTCATCTAACAACAACTTTCAAGAGAGAGTCAGTGTTCTTCAATGGTTCTCGCAGATACTAGATCCGAATGCAGTAGAACACCTTTGGGATGTTTCTGAAGATTCACAGCATGAAAAATATGAAAAAATTGCATGAAGCAAGTGTGTTCTGAACATCAAGTAATGCAGATATGAAGCTGTTTAAGACAAAAGTGCAACTGTAGCCAGTATTACTGGACTCTCCAAATGAAAAAGCATCATGCCTGGAAGGGCAAGGGCCACACACCAGCTGTATTCTGAGCTGAAACCAGGAAGAAGGACGATATATAACCTGAACTCTCCTCTTTTCCTTTCTCACTCACTTTCTCATACTTGCTGAGCTGTTTACTCCTATTTGGTTCGCAGGGAGGCTAAAGCCTTCTTCTTCTTCTCTTCCCTTCGGCTGTTCCCTTCAGGGGTCGCCACAGCAAACCAGTTGTCTCCATCTCACCCTATCCTCTGTATCTTCTACTCTTACTCCAACGACCTTCATGTCCTCCTTCACCACATCCATAAATCTTCTCTTTGGTCTTCCTCTGGGCCTTCTGCCTGGTAGTTCAAACCTCAGCATCCTACTACCAATATACTCACTATCCCTCCTCTGTACATGTCCAAACCATCTCAATCTAGCCTCTCTGACTTTGTCTCCAAAACCTCTTCTACGTGCTGTCCCTCTGATGGACTCATTCCTGATCCTATCCATCCTCAAGAACCTCAACATTTTCATCTCTGCTACCTCCAGCTCTGCCTCCTGTCTTTTCCCCAGGGCCACTGTTTCTAAACCATACAACATCGCTGTCCTCATCACCATCTTGTACACTTTTCTTTTCATTCTTGCTGATACTCTCCTATCACACATCACACCGGACACTTTTCTCCAATGATTCCAACCTGCCTGCACGCGCTTCTTCACCTCTTTTCCACACGCTCCATTGCTCTGGATTGTTGACCCTAAGTACTTAAAATCCTCCACCTTCTTTATCTCTGCTCAGAAGGAGGCTGAAGCCTATCTCAGCCAATACTGAGTGAAGTATTGCTCCGATCATATCACAAACACACCCAACCATTTGCGAGTCCCAGGACCGTATGGCTGTGTGGCAGATGTGCTGACCACGACGAGACCACACTGATCTCTTCTACCACTTTATTTATAATCTGTGATCGGATGTGGGATGATGTGGAAAGTCACCGTATACTGTTTAATAGTCTGTTTTAATCTCGATATAATACCTTATTACTGTCAGAAACGTGAGACAAATTGTTTAAAACGTCACTCAAACTAACTGGTCACAACCTGCATCACGTGATCCATTGCTTTGATGATGTTGCTTGAACAGCAAAGATTTAATTTAATTTAATAACTGACAGAACAGCAACTCAACAACAACAGGAGCCATTCGAATATTTCAAAGAATAAAGTATAGCGATAAATAGAAATTACAGTTTACAGAATATGTGCAGTGTGAGTGACGAGCTCGTGTTTTCATTCGGAGTCAGGAGTCGTTGTTGTCATCTGACGTGTTAAAGCTAAACAATAGCATCACACTGACACAGCTAGCATGCTAGCTAACTACGGACACTGTCGTTTAATAAACAAACTAACTACGCGGTTATTACCAAGACAGTTGACAACCAACGACCTCACAGACGGACTCGTGTATTATTTTAACCTGACAAAGCCCGAGCAAAGGGCAGCCAGGAGCAGATTAAAGCTCGGCTCTTACTTTTCCGGAGAGAGAACCAAGTCCTCCTTCTTGTTGCTCGACTTTGGCTCTTTGGTCGGAGGAGTCCCGCTACTTCGCTTTTTGGGAGGCATCCTAAGAAACACCTGGTGTTTGTAAGAACTGGAGTATAAACTACAGGAGAAAAATGTTCTGGATAAAAAAAATGTCACTGCTACCGATGAGCGAGCAGTTAAATTTAAAAACACTTCAAGAACCTGGGTCCGCCCAGTCTGTAACCTCCCCTCTGACCACTCACAGTGCACCGTTTCCTCAGTTCCCTCAAAGCGCGGGAAAACTGTGTTGCGTCACTTCCGGTAAAACGTCATTTCCGTCAGGAAACATACATTGGCTCGTGTGTAAAAGAAACCTGATTTCCTGGGGCCCTGAATACTGTAAACAAAATGTAATTTAATTTTAGCCGTAGCAACAAGATTCTTCGAGGGACACTGTCGAAAGCCTTCTCCAAATCCACAAAACATATGTGGACAGATTGGGCAAACTCCCATGCCCCTTCCAAAATCCTGTGGAGTGTGCAGTATAGAGTTGGTCAAGCGTGCTCTGGCCAGGACCAAAACCACATTGTTCCTCCTGAATCCAAGGTTCAAACATCCTCCTCTCCAGTACACCTGCCTATCCTTTCCCAGGTAGGCTGAGGGGTGTGGTTTTTCTAAAAAATCTGGACCACCACCCCAGTTTGCCAATCCAGAGGTACAGCCACGCTGTTGCAGAGACGTGTCAACCAAGACAACATCCAGAGCCCTGAGATATTCTGGACAGATCTCGTCCAACCCCGGAGCTCAACCACCGAGGAGCTTTTTGACAACATCAGCGACTTCCACTCCAGTGGTGGGATTGAGGAGGTCCTCAAAGTACTCCCTCCACCTCTCGACGACATCCTCAGTCGAGGTAAGCGGCTCCCCACCGCCACTGTAAACAGTGTTTGTGGAGAACTGTTTCCCCCTCCTGAGGCGTCGGATGGTGGTCCAGGTCCTTTTTGAAGCCAACCGATAATCACTTTCCAGGCCCTCACCGAACTTCTCCCACACCCGAGATTTTGCATCTGCGACAGCCTCGGCTGCAGCACGTTTGGCCTTGTGGTACCTGTCCGCTGCCTCGGGAGTCCCACAGGCTAATAAAGCCTCCTTCTTCAGCTGGGTTCGGGGGTTACCGCCACGACAAGCACCGACGACCTTCCAGCCACACAGCTATGGGCTGCCGCCTCAGCAATGGAGGCACAAAACATGGCCCATTCGGCTTCCATGTCACCCACCTCCTCCGGGACGTGGTTGTAGCTCTGCTGGAGGTGGGAGTTAAAGGCTTCTCGGACAGGGGACTCCACCAAACATTCCCAGCAGACCCTGATTACACGCTTGGGCCTGCCATGTCTGGAAGGCAGCCTACCCCACCACCGAAGCCAACTCACCACCAGGTGGTGATCGGTAGACAGCTCAGCTCCTCTCTTCACCCGAGTGCCAGAACATACGGCCGCAAGTCCGATGACACGACTACAAAGTCAATCATCGAACTGTGACCTAGGGTGTCCTGGTGCCAAGTGCACTTATGGGCATACTTATGTCCATACATGGTGTTTGTGATAGACAAACTGTGAGGAGCACAGAAGTCCAACAACGAAACACCAGACTGGAGATCACACCCTTCCAGGTCACCCTATCGTTGCTCACATGGGCGTTGACGTCTCCCAAGACAACGAGTGAGGCTCCCGAGGGAGCGTTCTCTAACACACCCCCTAAAGATGCCAAGAAGGGTGGGTACTCCGAACAGTCATTTGGTGCATAACCACCAATAACAGTCAGGACCCCCCAACCCGAAGACGGAGGGAAGCTACCCTTTCGTCAACTGGGGAGAACCCCAACATTTGGGCTCCGAGACAGTAGGCAACAAGAATGCCCACACCGGCTCGCCGCCTCTCCCCATGAGCAACTCCAAAATGGAATAAGGTCCAGCCTCTCTCGAGATGGGTGGTTCCAGAGCCCAAGCTCTGCGTTGAGGTGAGCCCGACTATATCTAGTCGGTATCTCTCCACCTCACACACTAGATCAGGCTCCTTCCCCACCAGAAAGTGACATTCCATGTCCCGAGGGTCAGTCAGTAGCCGAGGATCGGCCCGACAGAACCCATGCCTTTGGCTGCCACCCAACTCACATTGCACCCGACCCCTAAAACTCCTCCCACGGGTGGTGGGTCCATGGGAGGGTTGACCCATGGGCAGAAGCCCGACCACCAGACACTCGTCTTCGAGCCCGTCCCCCGGTGACCCGCGTTCGAGCAAGGGAGACTACATCCTTGTCTGTCGCTCAGTCATAAGGGTCTTCTGAATCCCACTTCGTCTGGACCTTCGCCCAGGACCGGTTTGTCTTGGGTGACCCTACCAGAGGCATTATGCCCCCAACAACATGGATCATTAGGTCACGCAAACCCTTCCACCATGATAAGGTGTTTGCAAGCCACCATAACCCTCAAGAGAAGCAGCATAGAGAGCGCCCTGAAGAAAACTAGCAATACAAGGATATGACCACTCAATCTCAACTCACCTAGCACATGATGCTTAAATTATGTAAAAATGAAACATAGAAAATCAAATAAAATTAGATTTGCTTCCATGTAGTATATACAGTGATCCCTCACTTTCCACGGTTAATTGGGACCGAGATCCCCATGACCATCAAATTTCGCGAAGTAGGATCACCACCCCACCCCCCACCCCAACTGACATACATGTATACTGTATGTGTAATATCAAATTCATATTCAATGATAAATGCTTATAACAACAATTAGACATTTAAAATAATGCACAGGATGTAAATAAAATAAACACACACACACACACATACAGATGCGCGTGCATGCACTGAAGATGCGCACCTCACAAAAATGTAAGTAATTTTGATAGGAGGTTTTGGGTTGTTTTTTGTATAAATGGCCTTGTTTTGTGGCATTTTCAGTAACTTTTCCCCCTATTATTTTTTTTCCTATGACCATTTAAAAAAAACACGATGCACGAAAGCTGCATGAATTGAAGTGCAAAGTAGCGAGGGATCCCTGCATTAGAACAGTTTTAAACTACACCATGACACACTATCACATACCATTACTCAGGCAGCACATGTTGCTCATGGTGAATTTTAAAAATAAACCACAAAAGTCTAATTTTAATTGTTTGGATTTTTTTTTGCTGACGTCCCCTTGTAGGAAAGAGTAAAGCAATGAACTGCCTCAGGCCTGGTGGAGGTGAGTGACTTGAACAGTCTGCCCAACTTTCAGCAATATCCGCTGTTTAGTGTATTCCTAATTTTATTTTTTTAAGTGTTTCAAATAAGGAACATTACAATTTCCAGCTTGAAACACATTCGAAAATTGGTTGCTCAAAACGTTTAAGGGTTTTGATTATCCAAGTCATTTCTGTTTAAAAAAATGTTAATTAGATAAAGTTCTGATTTGCATTTATCATGGTCTTATTTCACACAAGAGATACTGACAAGACCAGAATCTTTACACTTTGAACCCATCCCTGGGGGGGGGGGGGCAGACCCCAACACACAGTTGAGATATACCCTGAACTGCTCTTCAGACCACTGCAGGGCCAACATGCACACAGTTAATTTGTAACCGCTAGTTTGTCAACCACACGTTTTGGGACTGTGGAAGGAAACCGGAGCAGCCAGAACCCCCACGTAAGTGCACGCACACACACATCACAAAAATGCAGTCGCCACTGAACTGGTGTCTTCTCTTAAAAATAACGTGAAATTAAATTAAGATAATTTCAATAACTTTATTATTCATCATGTACATGGTAGTTCACTTTCCTTTTACATCATATTACAACTCACTTTATTTAATTACACACTTGTTGACTGTATCCAGCACACCTTCATGGCTAGAATAATAAAAAAAAAAATTCGGAGTGTATGATGAAGCCATAAACAAATAGTAAAGATCAAGGTTTCTGTTCGGTTATTGGATCTGTATGTTTATTTATGATCATTCTCCCAATTCTGGGTATTTGTGCGTTATCAATACAGAAACGTCAAGTTATTGCCACATCAACCAAAAACAAAAAGCCCAACATTTGACAGTAATGACAGAAGGCACCCATGTGCTTTGTTTGGGAGTAATAGTTCCGTAATAAATAAAGGCTCCCAGCATTTCATTGTCAAAAGCTCCAATGGGTCACCATAGACGAAACCATAGTTTGTAACTGAGAAGGTGGAGACAACCTTAAAAAACATTCAGATTCAGAGAGTTGTACAGAGATCAGGGGGGGGAGAGATTCATACAGCATTAGAACCTGCTTATAAAAAGGTCATTTGGCACAAAAAAAAAAAAAAAGGGACCATTTCATCGCTCAAAGAGAGACTGATGGCTTCTATACAGTATCAGAACTCCCTCCAGTTTACAACCTCTTAAGTTCTGAGACCATGGCGGTATAAAACACACTGGACTTCAGTGGGAACCCTTGAACTCGTGATATTTGCAGATTTCTCATCAGTCCTTCCTGAAACAAAGCAGATCTAAAAATAGTGCACTATTCTGGGTGAGCGCTTACTCCAGGCCCTAAAACATGTTAAAGCTGCTTTTATATGCATTTCCTTAAGAACAGTACTCGTTGGGTGTATGAGAAATAGGGCAATGCAATAAGTAAAAAAAAAAAAAAAAAACAAACAAACAAACAAAAAAAAAAAACCAGGGGAGGGGGGGGGTGTTTACACTCCAGAGTAAGTAACATCTGAGAAAGACCTCCTTTGATCGGTGAGTCCTGCGTTTTAGGCTGCCAGAACCTCAAAGCAGCATAGTGATGGGTTTCTCCAAGAACTTGCGGAACTCAGCCAGCCACTGTGCCCCGACCGCACCGTCCACCACCCGGTGATCACAGCTAAGAGTCACAGACATCATGCTGGCTACGTCAAACCTACAAAACAGTGTTCAATAAATATTTCACTGCAGTATTCATAAAGCATAATTATTTATAAAAACATACTGGCTGAACAACAGTTTTTTGTTTTTCCAAATTTACAAAAGGAGACATGACGGATAGAAACAGTTCCGATCAAGTCACACTTTAGTGCTATTTTATTTTTATTTATTTTTTGCAAGAAGCTACACCCACTCTCTCAAAAGGGGAGCCATAAAAATACCAAGAGCTTTATTTCACCATGTCTCTTGCCATGTTAACCATTATCTTATGCCAGGGAAATTGAATGAAAGCTTTGAGCTCCACCCGATTTTCTAACACCAATTTACACACAATCAATAATGACCGAGGGAAAATTAAAGTGTGTATACTGTACACACACACACACACACACACACACACACACACACACACACACCAAGATGTGCTGTCTGTCCGCTACAGATTTGATGGTGTCAGCATGTACGTATAGAAACACTTCCACCATTTTGCCGTTTCACGTCAGGATGATAATAGTCGACATTTTCTGCTACAGACTATGACGTGTGTGCATAAACTGTACATTTCCGATGTATATCGCCTATCAGCCAACACTTACAGAATAACAATACAGAAGTCCTGTAAATCAAGCGGCAGAAGGTGAAATTGTGTGGCCTCTCTGACATCACGCACAACAGATTTATTTTTACTTTTTTTGCCAAGCGGGTCCTGCTACGAATATTTAATCATAGGTTATTTAAAAGCTGAGCACAGTCCACTTAAAATGTCTTAAAAAGACATCCACAGGACCCACTACTCGAGGCTGCTCTAAAGGGTTCAATGATGCGTGTTTAAATGGATTGCTTTCAGCTTTCCAATGGCTCATTCTCTCCCTCCCTTTTTTTTTTTAAACCCAGCAGAGTAGGCATTGCTACTAGTTCATTTATATTGCATTTAAACAAACATTCAAATCCTTCCTTCTTCTACTTTGATGAAGCACCTTTGGTATTATTTGCCACGCCAAGCTTTCCCGTGGTATGACTCTACAAGCTTTGCACACCTGGATTCGGGCAGATTCTCCAGTCTTATTCAGATTGGACGGGAAGCATCATTGACTTGAAATCTTCAGGTCTTTCCACAGATGGGGTCCAAATTTGGACTTTTGTTGGGGCACGCAACAACATCCAGAGATTTGTTTAGTACCCACTCTTATTTTCCATACAAGTAAAATGCGCCCTCAATAGGATGCTGCCAACCCCAGGCTTCACTGTATTAGCCAATTCACAAGCAGTATTTTTTTTTTTTTTTTTAATCAGATAGAACATGGAGCTCACTCCATTAACAACAAAATAAATAAAAATTGAGTCTTACTCACAGCTCAAGTGCGTGTATCAAACTCTGATCTCTCTCCAAGTGGACATATCACAGATCTCTAGATCGATTTTAAACATTTTTACACATAACTTTAAATCAAATTGAACTTTTATAAAATAGAAGTCTCTCACAACTGGATGAGAAGCAGCAATTAAGTTATTCAGTAATACATCTAACATGCATTTTAGTCATTTTGGCCCCTCCTAACCACATTTACATACAACATTATTTCCCTCCATTATTTTCTCAGATGCCGCCCCAAATTTTGACATTATTCTCCCTGGTGTGATTTTTCTTTAATCAAATTCCCATAATTTTTAATTCAATGTGTAAGGTTTTAATAACAAGTGACTTCCTTGACTTCATTTGGTAATCACTCGGATTTATACACACACTGTGCACCCTTCAACTCTTTTTTTTGATAAAATATTTAATCTCTTAACCCCCTAAAGTGAGCCTTAGAGTCCGTTAGTAATCGTGTTCTAAATGAATAACTATCACTGTTTATCATGTTCTTCTGTTATCAGTGTAGTAATGCTTATTCACATGGTCTCTTGGTGCATATCCTGTCCTTCAGTGACCAGAATGTGTTCTGCAGCATTAATCCGGACTATCAGCTGACAGCTCTGGCTATGGAACTTGGTGGTTCATTGCTCAGCTGACACATTTGTTGGAGTATTCAGATTTCACACACTATATTGCAAGTGATATCAAGTAATCCGAGACCCATGATCAGTCCACTCAGACCCACTTTAGGCATTGCACTCACTGTCCTGCACACCCTTCCACTCTCACCATTCAGCAGATCTGGACATCCCAGATAATGTTGGGTTAAGGTGGTCCAGCTAAGTCTTCCCGTCATCTTGCCTATTTACTAATTTCTCCTTACTGGGCTCCTTCAGCCAATTATCCAGTGCGTTTTGCTGTACAGTACTGGTACAACATCTCGTGTGAGAGTACATGTATTAATTAGGTCCATTAATTTTAAGCTTGACATAAAAGATTTCCAACACGAGGTCATAGGTGGTCTCTCTCTCAAAAGTGATGACCCTCGAGCCACGCCAGAATAAATAACTGATTAAGGGAATTCCCCCGCCCAAGATGAAACCTTCCAATAGGTTCTCCAATCTCTGAAGGACTGTTATATTGGCTACTAGGTTCTTGGCCACCCATCCTGATTAAAACCCTTTTAGATGGCCAGATGCAGGTCACAGGAGAATCAGAGTGCTTTCTTTGTTCACAATGCAGGTGCCCACTGTGCTTCTGGAGACATTCAATGGTTTAAAATGCATTTTGACATCCTATACATCAGTGTTTCCTAACCTTTTTGGGCCAAGGCACAACTTTTACATTAGAAAAAAATCACGAGACACACCACGGAACAAAAATGATACTGCCCTCTAGCAGAACAGCACTGTTACTACATTCTTCTTCTTTTACTTTCGACTGCTCCCTTCAGGGGTCGCCACAGCAAATCATCCGCCTCCACCTCACCCTGTCCTCCGCATCTTCTTTTCTGACTCCAACGACCTTCATGTCTTCCTTCACCACGTCCATAAATCTCTTCTTCGGTCTTCCTCGAGGCCTTCTGCCTGGTAGTTCCAACCTCAGCATCCTACTGCCAATATACTCACTATCCCTCCTCTGTACATGTCCAAACCATCTCAATCTAGCCTCTCTGACTTTCTCTCCAAAACATCTTACGTGGGCTGTCCCTCTGATATACTCATTTCTGATCCTATCCATCCTCGTTACTCCCAGAGAGAACCTCAACATTTTCATCTCCACTACCTCCAGCTCTGCCTCCTGCCTTTTCCTCAGCGCCACTGTTTCTAAGCCATACAACATCGCTGGCCTCACCACCATCTTGTACACTTTTCCCTTCATTCTTGCTGACACTCTCCTATCGGACATCACACTGGACACTTTTCTCCAACCATTCCAGCCTGCCTGCACACGCTTCTTCACCGCTTTTCCACACTCTCCATTGCTCTGGACTGTTGAGCCTAAGTACTTAAGCACTGTTACTACATGCTAAGTGAAATTGGTTAATCTTCCGCGGCACATCTGATGATTTCTAACAGCACACTAATGTGCCGCAGAACAGGGGTTGGGAAACACTGCTATACATCATATGTTGGTCATGAAAATTTGACCACAAAGGCTTATGGAGAGAGTTATTTGGGTGTCACACACACACACACACACACACACACACACACACACACACACACACACACACACACGTCTGTCTGAATCATGTCCTGTCTAAACTTACCACAAGCAGAATCTCCAGTTGACTTTAAGAGACAGCTCAAGATAACTGGCTAAGATTTTGCAGCTTTCAATTTATTTTTTTAAAGAAATTGGCATAAAAATCCGAAAACCATGTTTTTACTTTGTCATTATACAGTATTATGTGGAGATTATCACCAAAAAGGACCATCAAACTCGGACTTCCGCTTGGTCCGGGATCAGGTCAGGAGCAGCACCCCAAACAGTGAGTTCCTGAGTTCCCTCTCCACAGTCACTACCTTCAGCTCCTCCGGAAAACACCGAGGCATTTCCAGACATGTTGAGACATTGTCCCTCCAGCATGTTCTGGGTTGACCCCAGGGTGTCTTACAGTAGTACCATTAAAAACGGAGTTGACACTATAAAGACTATCTTACCCTTTCTCATTGTCTGCAGGCAGGAGCCTCTTTTCTGAGCCTCCAACTGCCAGGATACAGGCCTGAGGAGGATTAATGATGGCAGAGAAGTTCTTGATTCCATACATGCCCAGATTGGAGACTGTGAAAGTGCCACCCTAAGGAAGGGGGGGAAAAAAAAAAAAAAAAAAAAAAAAAGGTAGTTCAGCTTTAACACTCCACACTTGTAGTTTTGAGCTTCGCACATTCAATCAAGTGAAAAAACAGGTCAGTCAGAACTGATTCCTTTTTGAAAATATGACAATGACTTCATCCAAACTGTGACATGATAGACATGTCAGGTGTGAATGCTCCCCTCTCAGTTCTGCATGCTGTATAGTGATCGACTTATAAAATTATAAAATTTCAGTTCTTTGAAAGTCTGCATTATTTTTTTAATAAGAGTACACAATGTGTGTACTTGCACTGAAAGGGTCACTTCTTGTGCCAGAGCACCTCGATGTTGTGATGGTATTCTCAAGTATAAGCCCCTCCTCCCCTAAACAAGCCCAGAACTGATTGTGGGTGCAGATTCAAATATTTGAATCAAAGGTGACCTTAAAATTATATTTTCAAATATTTGTCGACTGCTCAGATGCATGTGGATGGCGTAAAATAAAAAGTCTGAAGTGTAACAGTTTGTTATACTCACTTGGAATTCATGTGGCTTCAGCTTTCCCTCACGTGCTTTAGCAGCCAGTGCACTTACGTCTTTACAGATGGATGCCAAGCCTTTAATATGGGCATTGAATACTATAGGAGTGATCAAACCATTGGGTGTGCTGACTGCAACACTAACATCCACAACGTGATTCCTGTAAGTGAACAAAGTGCATGTATAACTATCAATTTAATATTGAAAAATGACTAAACTAAAATCTGCCCTCCTGTGGTAAGAAGCTGAACTGCACCAACAGATCTTAAATTGTCGAACCAGAGATTTATCCATCAGCATAATACAAACACAATAACACCACCGCATGGCATTATATACCTTATTCTTTTGAATTATAGTTCCATGCACGTGTTAAATTTGCCTAGTTTTACTGGGTGTCAATTGGCAGAATTTAGCCCCAGTGACATCATGGTTTCCCCAGCATATCAAGATAGAGATCCAAGAAGAGACAGATTATAAGTAGTAAATATGAACACATGAGCAAGACTCACTTCACCAGACACCTGCATCCAGATACAAACTTAACATACGTGATGGTCATTCAGCATGCCTGGTCTTGCATTATAATTTAAATATGTTAATTCTAAGGAAGAGTATTTAATGCTTTGTACGGAATCTGGTTTCATTCCCATGTCCAAAAACCACTTTGTAATGTGGGCTTGAGGGAAGTCACTTGAATGTCGTGATGGAGTGATGAGGTCACTCACTGTCGGATAACGGTGTCCATCCAGGAGGAGTTGGCCTCTGGAACCTTTAAACATGCCAATGCTGATGCCTTAATGATGAAGTCATTCACTGACAGTTTAACGTTGTCTGCTACCAGCTCCTGAATATGGGACAGGGAAAAGGGGAGCAAAAACCAATTTGAAGCAAGCAGCATTGAAATTACATTCCTGCAAAGTGCCACATACAATTTAAAACAAAAACAACCATACAAAGAAGCCATGCAGCAACTCACTGCGTTGAGCTCTTTCCTGAGGTCTAGAACTTGGTCCATGTTGATATCCACAGACAAATAATAATGAGGAATAGTCTGTTTTGATTGCATCAACCTCTGAGCAATCACCTGAAAAACAAAAACGAAAGGGTGATTTAAAAAAAAAAAAAAAAAAAGTGTTGGTGTAATATATAAATAAAAATCAGATATGTCTAGTTTGCAATGCTTTAAAAGGGCAGTACAGTGTCATAGCAGTTAGCATGTCCACCTCACAGCAAGAAAGTCATGGGTTCGAGTCTTGGGATTTTCTATGTGGAGTTATATTTTTTTTCATTAAAAAAATAAAAAATTAATTAAAAAATTATGCTTGTTTGTTTCTTCCCAAAAGACATGCACTTGAACACATGCTAATAGGCTATTCCAAACTGACCCCGGATGTGTGCATTATGAATGGTTATGTGTGTGTGTTGCCCTGTGATGGTCTGGTAAGCTGTTCAGGGTGTACCCCAGCTTCACCAAATGTCAGCCAAAGGCACCAGTTTCCCCACAACCCAAGTAAGTGAATTAATGCAAAGGATTAAGAAAGTTAATGAATGAAAAGGAAGGCACTGTCGGAGACAAAGATGAAAGTGAAATCTCCATCTCTCCCACTCCACGGTGTTTACAATTTTGAAGGACAAGGACCATATTAAAGAAGCAGTGAAAGCAGCCGCCCCAATTAAGTCAACCATCACCAAAAAAAAAAACCCCAGAGTGAAGGACCAATTGCAGAGATGTAAAAGGCTATACACGTGGTTGGAAGATAATAGGCAAAGAAATGCGTAAGTGATGTTGCGAGCACTGCAAAGTAAGGCTACACGTTTATTTCGCATGTTGAAAGAATGTGCAGGTGAAGAATACGCTTCACATGAATTCATAGCGAGTGCTGGGTGGTTTCGGTTTCGTTGTGTTAAATATCCGACTTAGAATTAGTTGGTCGGAACCGATCTGGGTCAGAACTCAGTGATTGTAGTTTATTCTTCGAATTGGAATTCAGATTGTGCCAATCCTGTGACACACACCAAGCCTGGGATAAAGCTTAAATAAATAATCTTAATAATAAAAAAAAAAAGCCGAAAACATTCCTTTGCTTTATTAAACTCAGACCTGGCCCAGATCATGGAATTGTCCCTGAAGTAGAACATCAATTTTGCTTTTGGGAAATAATTGTGTATCCTGATACACACACACACACACACACCACGCTTCAATTCATGTGGCTTCAATGCATCACGGATTGTTTTTTTTAATATTCATAGAATTCAAAAATAAGAAAATTAAGGAATAGGGGAAAAAGGTGAAGGAAAATGCTGCAAAACAAGGCCAAATCATGCAAACCCCCCCCCCATAAAACTACTTGCATTTTTATGTGAGGTGCACATCTGTGTGTGCATTTATATTTTATTTACATCTTAGGAATTATTTTCGAATGTTTAATTGTTATAAGCATTTATAGTGTTGAATATGCATTTGTTGAGATTATATACACATACTAGTCCTTCCCAAAAAATTAGCATATTGTGATAAAGTTGATTATTTTCTGTAATGTACTGATAAAAATTAAACTTTCATATATTTTAGATTCATTGCACACCAACTGAAATATTTCAGGTCTTTTATTGTTTTAATGCTGATGATTTTGGCATACAGCTCATGAAAACCCAAAATTCCTATCTCAAAAAATTAGCATATCATGTTCAGGTAGTCTAAACGAGCTATTAACCTAATCATCTCAATCAACCAATTAACTCTAAACACCTGCAAAAGATTCCTGAGGCTTTTAAAAACTCCCAGCCTGGTTCATTACTCAAAACCACAATCATGGGTAAGACTGCCGACCTGACTGCTGTCCAGAAGGCCATCATTGACACCCTCAAGCAAGAGGGTAAGACAGAAAGAAATCTCTGAGCGAATAGGCTGTTCCCAGAGTGCTGTATCAAGCCACCTCGGTGGGACGTCTGTGGGAAGGAAAACGTGTGGCAGAAAACGCTACACAACCAAAAGAAGTGACCGAACCCTGAGGAAGATTGTGGAGAAGGGCCGATTCCAGACCTTGGGGGACCTGTGGAAGCAGTGGACTGGGCTACAGGTGCCGCATTCCCCAGGTCAAGCCACTTTTGAACCAGAAACAGCGGCAGAAGCGCCTGACCTGGGCTACAGAGAAGCAGCACTGGACTGTTGCTCAGTGGTCCAAAGTACTTTTTTCGGATGAAAGCAAATTTTGTATGTCATTCGGAAATCAAGGTGCCAGAGTCTTGAGGAAGACTGGGGAGAAGGAAATGCCAAAATGCCTGAAGTCCAGTGTCAAGTAGCCACAGTCAGTGATGGTCTGGGGTGCCATGTCAGCTGCTGGTGTTGGTCCACTGTGTTTTATCAAGGGCGGGGTCAATGCAGCGAGCTATCAGGAGATTTTAGAGCACTTCATGCTTCCATCTGCTGAAAAGCTTTATGGAGATGAAGATTTCATTTTTCAGCAGCACGACCTGGCACCTGCTCACAGAGCCAAAACCACTGCTAAATGGTTTACTGACCATGGTATTACTGTGCTCAATTGGCCTGCCAACTCTCCTGACCTGAACCCCATAGAGAATCTGTGGGATATTGTGAAGAGAAAGTTGAGAGACACACCAGACCCAACACTGTGGATGAGCTTAAGGCCACTATCGAAGCATCCTGGGCCTCCATAACACCTCAGCAGTGCCACAGGCTGATCGCCTCCATGCCACGCCGCATTGAAGCAGTCATTTCTGCAAAAGGATTCCCGACCAAGTATCGAGTGCAGAACTGAACATAATTATTTGAAGGTTGACTTTTTTGTATTAAAAACACTTTTTTATTGGTCGGCTGAAATATGATAATTTTTTGAGATAGGAATTTTTGGTTTTTCGTTACTTTTTTGCCAAAATTATCAATATTAAAACAATAAAAGGCTTAAACTACTTCCGTTGTGTATAATGAATCTAAAATATATGAAAGTCTAATGTTTATCAGTACATTACAGAAAATAATGAACTTTATCACAATATGCTAATTTTTTTTAGAAGGACTAGTATATATATGGCAGTCGGGGGTGTGCGTGTGTGTATGGATCCTACTTCGCGGAATTCGGCGATTATAGGGAGATCCCAATTAACCGCGGAAAGTGAGGGATCCCTGTGTGTGTTGTTAGTTAACAAATAAAATTATACAAGGCATGGCAATTCAGATTATGAGACTAGGCTTAGATCAACTGTTCAGTCCAAAAACTTCTTGATGAAATTGTAAGGAACACTGCTCAACCCTCTTCAAATACTAACAGGTGTGAATAAGTGCGACAAAAGATTTTGTGAAAGTTAGAACGATCATCATAGATGCCCATACATGACCAGAACCGAAATCTGCAAACTGTCTGAAATAATTTACCACTGTATCTATGAAGGCCATTTCTGATGCTCAGAGATTGGCAAATCTTTGCATAAAATTAGAACACAGTATACGTGTGTGAACGACAAGGATCCAAGAGGATACTTGTTTAGTACTCAACCTTCACTTGCTCACTTGAAAGATCAGAGGTCCGGATAAGCCGCGCTTTGTCTCACAAGCACCATACATCACTTGCGACAAGCGCCTACATTCGGTGGAGCGCCTCACATATCATCAAGCAGAAAGACATTAAAAAAAAAATAAAAATACATTTTCATTAACAGCCTCATTATTTAATATCCACACTTCGTCCGCAGCTTCAGGAGGACGTTTGCTATGTATGTCAAGACTGTTTCTGGTATACCACATGCAAGAACATCCTGAAAGACTCCTGGACATAAACTTGTGCCTCGAGTTAAAGTTCCTTAACATCAAGATGCTGACAGAAGAGATTTAAGGGAATGTTTTCATTTCACCATTAACTGTTCCGCTGCGGGGGGCCGCTGTACCGGCTCATGACGTTATACTTGAGAAATGCAGCGAGCTGTTATCGTGTCTTTCCATCCATAGCATAAACAGCGGTAGATTTGTTAGAATCGACCTCGTCTTATAAATATTTCCAATGCATGTAGCATAGTACAGCAAAACACAGCACCATAACAGCTAATATAATAAAAATATACCATTTCCTTACGAGTTCTTTTATTTATATATAAAACTTTTCATTAATGCATTTGAGCAAGTAGCACTTCCATATTTATTAACATAAATGCTTTGAGCACGAGCAGCACTGAGGCCTGTACTGTAGTGGATGAGACTCACTCGGCGGATGTTGCTGAGAGGGATGTCAGTGAAGGTGCCTGTGGGTACAGCGGCCACTGCTGGAGCTCCTGGTGCACTAATGGGTGTTGCTGGAGCTGCTGCAGGCTGGTCACGTAAGAAATAGAAAAAGAGAAACAACGCCATTTTGCATGCCACGATTTCAACAAAGTTAAGCAACATAACATTTATTTCCATCCAGTGTTGGATTCATTTTCCACCGACAGCTTGAATTAATGAGGGGGAAAAACTGAACCACTCCATAAAGCCTTCTTCAGCTCATTCCAGAACTGTGAATAGGGTTAAGGTCAGGACTCTGAGGTGCCAGTACATGCGTGAAAATTTCTTATCTTATGGATATCTTGTATCCATGGAAGAAAAAAAATAAATAAATAAAATAAAAAAGAGCCCTCCTCATTCAAAGTCCCCCATAAAAGAGAAAAAAACAGCCCAATCCACAGGTAGAGCCTTGATGGAACTAAATTGTTGATTTCTTCATTACTTGCTAGTGTGGAGGTATTACCAGCATTATTCCCAGTGCTGGAGAGAAAAATACAGTGATACACCTTACGAAACATCCAGGTTACGAAAAAGGCTCTGGAACGGATTAATTTCGTAAGTAGAACCGTATTTCACATGTAAAATGCGTGATTTGTTTCAAGGCCCCCAATACTACCCTTTAAAAATTATAAAAGCATACCTTTAAAGGTACTTACTTCATGTTGACCATGTCTTTGCAGAGTTATAATCTTACAAAATGCTTATGCAAGGTTAAAAGCCTGAGCCGAAAAATAAAAATCACAATGAGCACTCTCGAAAAACTCATTAACAAGCTGCTGCTCAAGGGAGCTGTGTCATCCCTTCTAGCCAATGGGAGGCCAGCGGGGCGGGATGTAGGGAGATGGCCAATGGGAGAGCAGTTCGTGCATGTTTGAATGGCACGTTTCGTAATGAGAACTTGTTTCGTATACACAGACAAAAAAAATTTTTTGGAAAATGTTTTTCGTAACCTGCATTTTTCATTTGCTGGGACTATCGTAAGGTGCGGTATTACTGTTCAATTAACAACCAAACCCATATGACTCACAGGAGCAGCCTTGGTTGGGACAAAGCTTTCAATATCTTTCTTGGTTACTCTGCCGTCTGGTCCAGAGCCTGTACGCAATAGAGACAGTTTGGGAAATTGGTTGGCGATTGGGTCAGAAAACTTATTGTGAATCCCCACCCCAACAAACAAGTGAACGTGTACACCCACCAGTGACCTGTACGAGGTCAATCCCTTTCTCAGCAGCTAACTTCTTTGCCAAAGGGCTGGCGAACACTCTGCCCTTCCTAGCAGCAGCAGCTGGAGCCGGGGCTGCCACAGGGGCTGCTGGGGCAGGTGGAGCAGGAGGAACGGCCACCTTAAGAAAATGTTCAAAGTTAGACATGCACCCTCTTGATAAAAAGCACAAATGCTGGCACAGTATACACAACTCTGATTCATTATTCATTTCTGTATTGACTTGTTACTTTGAGACAAACTAAAAGGTGTGTTTTTCCCCCGCCTTTAATATTTGGAAGTAATCCAGTACAACATTCCGCCTTAATGCAAGTCCTCAAGTCGGACCTCATTTAACCTCAATCAAACGCACATCAATTTATTTATAACCTTGAGATCATGTGCTTTTTCTGGATTTTTATTACCAGAGCTCCTCATAGCGCTGCATAAGCGGCACACCACACAAGAGCAATTAGTATAGCATCAATCTGGTTTTATTTTGTGTGCATGCCTGTTCATACACGCACACACGGGAAATCCTGTGGTGATTAGTTTACACGCTGGTATATAGCAGTCATAATGTGAAAGAATATCTGAGTGATGGTTACTTCTGCAGTCAAATGGCAAAATAAACTATAGGGATCCCTCGTTACTTCGATTCATGCTTCAGTGCATCGCGTTTTTCTTCTTTTCCCCCCCCAAATATTCACCGAATTAAAAAAAAAAAAAAAAAAAAAAAAAAAGAAATTAAGGAAAAATAGGGGAGAAGTTAAGGAAAATGCCACAAAACTAGGCCAATTATGCAACACCCCACCACCCATCAAAATTACTTACATTTTTATCTGAGGTGCATATCCGAGTGTGTGCACATGCACACATAAAAAGTGTGTACTTATATTTAATTTACATCTTATGCTTTATTTTTTTAAATGTATGTTATAAGCATTTATAGCGTTGAATATATATTTATTGATGTATACACATACGTCAGTCAGAGGGGTCAATCCAACTTCGTGGAATTCGACGGTTGTGTGCGTGTGGTGTCTATCGGTCCCAATTAACCATGGAAAGTAAGGGATCCCTGTATTACTGTCATGTAATGCATGAACCATTTGAATAGAAAGACTTTTACCCAATCACTTTGAGGAGATGCAGGACATTTCTAGTGTGTATACATATAGAACATGTTGAATGTGACAGAAGTGAACTTATCCAGTGCAAAATGGTGTCTCACAACCCGCTGGTGATATTGGATTTCCATTAAAGAAATCCTCAATAGCATGACATGCTCAGACGGTATCAAAACTTTGGGAGGGGGGGTGTGTGTGGTGGTCATAACATGACTGTTACATGGACATTACATTGTTGATGTGTAGTCCAAAAATCATCCACATTGCTGCAAGTGCCTAATGTAACCCCCCACACCCCCACACAAAGTGTACAGCCTTGAAAGTGGCAAGAAAAGCATTTTGAGATGCTTTAATCCGTTTTTTTTTTTTATTATTCACATCATTGGTATAGGGCGCTGGATCGCTGATCCAAAGGTTGGGGGTTCGAGTCCCACTCTCCACAAGGTTGTCACTGTCCCCCCCAGTGCAGCTAACTGGGTTATCAAAGGTGGGCCATGTCTCTCACTGTCTATGGTGAGAGGCATGTAAAAGAACCATTGCTGACTTTCGTAAAGAGTAGCTGCAAAGTCGTCAGCGTGTTTCTGTCCCTTGCTAAAAAGGGTTGTGACAGGAAGGGCATCCGACGTAAAAACCTCTGCCAAAATCAAACGTGCGAATCAGATGATTCGCTGTGGCGACTCCCGAGTAAAAGGGAAAAAGCCGAAAGGAAGACAGACAGACATTAACCTGAGAATTCACACACTCCTCCCAACATCGACCATGTTTATGTTAGTCACTCGGTACAAGGACAAAAGGAAGCAGCACTTTAATTTGATTGCATTTGTCCATTATTGTATGATAAAGATCCCTGTGGCGTAGTCGTTAGCACATCCGCCACACAGCAAGCAAGTTCTGGGTTCATGACTCCGGGCGATTCTGTGTGGTGTACGCGTTTCTCCCTGAGCATGTGTGGGCTTCCACCAGGTACTCTGGTTTCTTCCCACAGTCCAAAAGACATGCACATTACGCTAACTGGCTGTTCCAAATTGCCCATAGATATTAATGTGAATGCATGTTGCCCTATGATGGTCTGGCAAGCCGTTTAGGGTGAATACCACCTTTGCCTAGTGTTGGCTGAGATAGGGTGGGAGGGAACCGGAGTGTAATAGGAGGATTTACTGGTTCAATAAACTAGTGACAGTCAGTATATGCATTTCATTACAGTCGGCCCCCCGTTATTTGCGGGGGTTTGGTTCTGGCCCCTCCCACAAATGAAGATAATCCGCGAATTCTGTGCCCGGAAGCAAAACCCTATGCATCTATTATATGCCCTAAAATATGCTTCTTAAATGCATTCGATAGACAGGGTTACTCATTACAGTATTAATATAGTAAAATGAGGTAATGATTAAGAAAAACTTAATTTTTACTGTTATACTTATAAAATATAAACATATAGCGTGCATTATATAAAATATATATGAAAGACATTAAGTGTAATGAAACTAGTTTGATAAAGACTGTAGTACAGTGCTGTAGTTTTCAAAAAATGCCCACTAGAGGGAGGCATTGCATTATATTTACTTTATATTGCATTATATTTACATGAAGTGGATTGGGCGCAGGATCGCTGATCCTAAGATTGGGGGTTCAAGTCCCAACAAGGTTGTCGCTGTCTCCCCAGTGCAGCTAACTGGGTTATCAAAGGCGGGCCATGTCTCTCACTGTCTATTGTGAGAGGCATGTAAAAGAACCATTGCTGACTTTCGTAAAGAGTCGGAGCGTCTGTAATACTTTACAGTACTATACAACGAGAAGTATCCGGAATACTAAGGCAGATTCCATTCTGATTACCTTGTTTTGAGCAACATTAACCTTCTTAGCATTTCCACAAAAACTCGATGCTACACTAGCTCTGACTGCCTTCTCATTTTTCTTTATGTAGCGAACTGTACTTTCATTCATTTTATAATGGCTCCCTACTTAAGCATAACTTTTTCCTTCCTGAATATCAAGCAATTCTACTTTTTTTCATGCAGCGTCGTCAGCTCTTACTGGCTCTTCGATGCCTTACCAGAAGTCTGAGAAGGTGCGCAGCGTTTGGGTAGCATGACGGACCTCACCTGTAATTAAAAAAAAACAAAACAAAAAAAAAAAAAAAACCAGCATGCACAAAGTGTGCGCGAATACATCATCTCAACCAATCAGGAGGAGGCAGACCAGCCATTGGCTGAATTTGAATCACGTGACCGTTACTTGGCAAATCCGGGAACATGCGGGATGCGAGTGCAAAACCGCGAATAGTCAAGTTAATAATATGAGTAAATTATATTTACAATATAAACAATCTATACCCCGCCCGCTGCTAAAGTTGTCAAACGTTCACCGGTCTGTGGTGATAAAAAGGTTGGGGACCCCTGGTTTACACCACACCTCCGTGCACTGCTGTAACTCAGATTATATTTTCTGATGTGTATTGAAAAACAGAACCAGATTCATTCGAGTCTACTGTCTTTATATGCCATGTATCTTGTTACTGCTAATCAGAATAAGAAAGAAATCTGTTCATTTCATTTCATCAGGAGCTACTTTTGAAGATATGAATCCCTCTCAACAGGTTCGCTCGACCATAAAGATTTCAATTACAGTAAAAAAAAAATAATAATAATAATTGAAAAACACGACTTACTGGTGCAGGAGCGGGAGGTGGGCTAGGAGCCACACCCATCTCAACATAGTCAGCAAACGCCTGAATGTCAGACTCCTTCTCCACCATGATACACAGTGGGGTACCCAGAGGGACATCTCTGGTTCCTTCAGGTATCATGATCTTAGCCAAGTAACCCTCTTCCTGCACTTCAAAACCTGAAAAAGAAAAACCCATAAATAAATGTAAAGGGTTAGTGGGCATGTTGGGAGTTTGGGAAGAAAAACAGAAGCTAACACTGCAGCCACATGCGAAGCAGCAAATAACAAGCAACCATGCAAAGTCAATGAAAGCAATCGAGAAAAAACAAAACAAAAATAGGGCAAGCCAGAGTGGATTGTTAAACCTTCACACAACACAATTCAAGCACTAAACCAGTCAGTGTGTAAAAGATCCTGTTGATTGGCAGATGCCACCAAACAATGAAATGTTCGATCTCATGGCACTTCATGCCTGTGTGTGTCTATCAGGGGAATCAAATTTTCCCCAAAGCACACACACAACTAAATTTCAAGACCTTTGAGGGCCAATCCATTCAAAAGGGGCAACTATGAAATCTGTGCAACAAAATAATTTATGCAGAATGCTTTGAACACCAGAATTAATTAACTACTCAGGTTAGTTCCTATTTATTTAAGTGGACACCATACACTTCACTGACAAAGATACCATCAAGAAAAATCAGTGCCGTTAATAATATGCATTTAATATAATCTATAAATGGGCTCGCAGGGTAGTGTAGTGGTTAGTACATCCACCTCACAGCAAGATAGCCCCGGGCTAAAGTCCTGAGCTTGCATTTAAAGTCAGTTATAGCCACAGGTCCTGCAAGGACACCACGGAATGTCTGATACCGAGATATTACTTTTACAGCTCCATAAAAGGCAAGTCTGTCGGCTTTTCACGCTCGAGCCGACTGGCTAATTAGGCTGGAGCTTATCCACAGTTTCCATTGTATAACGTAAAGAGGAGTTCAACTCCTGGCCAGGACCATCGCAGGTTACATTCCCAGTATTTATTATTTTTTTTTTTTACTGGTATCAATTTACACTGCTGGGTAGACAGAGGCACACTTGTAGTAAAACCCTTGCCCAACACAGTTAGGGTCTTGGGGCAATTCGAACCCATGACCTTTCGATCATGTGCAGAGCACTGCAGCCACTGCACTACCATAAGCCCACTAGCTCCATCCAGGATAAATTAATCTTGAGAAAGTGAGATCTTGGTGGAGCTGGTGGAGTAGTGGTTAGGGTGCTGCGCTCATGGTCGGAGGTTGTGTATTCAAATCCCAGTTAGGCCCCCACTGTGCTAACACCCCTGGGCAAGGTCTCAACCACAAGTATGCCCCAGGAGGACTTGTACTCCTAGTCACTTCATGCTATGGAAACCAGAAATGAGCACCGGCCTGATGAGCCACTATGGCCTGGGTTTAAAAAGCCCAAACGAAGTGAGATCTTTGGACACGGTAGCTAAATACAGGTCCTTCACAAAAATTAGCATATTGTGATAAAGTTCATTATTTTCTGTAATGTACTGATAAAAATTAAACTTTCATATATTTTAGACTCATTGCAAACCAACTGAAATATTTCAGGTCTTTTATTGTTTCAATACTGATGATTTTGACATTCCTATCTCAAAAAATTCACATATTTCATTCGACCAATAAAAAAAAAAAAAAAAAAAAAAAGTGCTTTAAATACAAAAAAAAGTCAACCTTCAAATAATTATGTTCAGTTCTGCACTCAATACTTGGTCAGGAATCCTTTTGCAGAAATGACTGCTTCAATGCGGCGTGGCATGGAGGCGATCAGCCTGTGGCACTGCTGAGGTGTTACGGAGGCCCAGGATGCTTTGATAGCGGCCTTAAGATCATCCACAGTGTTGGGTCTGGTGTCTCTCAACTTTCTCTTCACAATATCCCACAGATTCTCTATGGGCTTCAGGTCAGGAGAGTTGGCAGGCCAATTGAGCCCAGTAATACCATGATCAGTAAACCATTTAGCAGTGGTTTTGGCTCTGTGAGCAGGTGCCAGGTTGTGCTGCTGAAAAATGAAATCTTCATCTCCATAAAGCTTTTCAGCAGATGGAAGCATGAAGTGCTCCAAAATCTCCTGATAGCTCGCTGCATTGACCCTGCCCTTGATAAAACACAGTGGACCAACACCAGCAGCTGACATGGCACCCCAGACCATCACTGACTGTGGGTACTTGACACTGGACTTCAGGCATTTTGGCATTTCCTTCTCCCCAGTCTTCCTCCAAACTCTGGCACCTTGATTTCCGAATGACATGCAAAATTTGCTTTCATCCGAAAAAATTACTTTGGACCACTGAGCAACAGTCCAGTGCTGCGTCTCTGAAGCCCAGGTCAGGCGCTTCTGCCGCTGTTTCTGCTTCAAAAGTGGCTTGACCTGGGGAATGCGGCACCTGTAGCCCAGTCCACTGCTTCCACAAGGTCTGGAATCGGCCCTTCTCCACAATCTTCCTCAGGGTCCGGTCACCGCTTCTGGTTGTGCAGTGTTTTCTGCCACACTTTTTCCTTCCCACAGACGTCCCACTGAGGTGCCTTGATACAGCACTCTGGGAACAGCCTATTCACTCAGAGATTTCTTTCTGTGTCTTACCCTCTTGCTTGAGGGTGTCAATGATGGCCTTCTGGACAGCAGTCAGGTCGGCAGTCTTACCCATGATTGAGGTTTTGAGTAATGAACCAGGCTGGGAGTTTTTAAAAGCCTCAGGAATCTTTTGCAGGTGTTGATTCAGATGATTAGGTTAATAGCTCGTTTAGACTACCTGAACATGATATGCTAATTTTTTGAGATAGGAATTTTGGGTTTTCATGAGCTGTATGCCAAAATCATCAGTATTAAAACAATAAAAGACCTCAAATATTTCAGTTGGTGTGCAATGAATCTAAAATATATGAAAGTTTAATTTTTATCAGTACATTACAGAAAATAATGAACTTTATCACAATATACTAATTTTTTTTAGAAGGACCTGTATTCTAATTATCTTTGTTAAAGGTCATTGAAATCATCCTTGGAGTTCCAGTATATTACATATTGGTACATGTAAAAACAATCAGAAATGAAAACTGATGAGCGACAGTTCACCTATTGTAGCTTTATCAGTCTCGATTTCAGCAAGCAAGTCGCCTTCGTTTAATTTCTCTCCCACTTTCTTCTCCCAGCGTTGCACGGTACCCATGGTCATAGTGGGGGAAAGAGCTGGCAGAAGAATCTAAAAGATCCGTGATATACAGAAACATCACCAAACTACATAGAGTTCATGATCACTACAAGTCTCGTACTACACACATTATACAGTACATACACAAAAAGCAAATAAAAATGTCACTAAAGCGCAATACAGTTGTATATTTGCGGTAGAAACAGTCTGGACTCACCTTCATGTGTGATGGGTACGAGCTGCCAGGGGCTTGTGGAGGCGAAGGAGCGGAGGAGGCGGCCGCTGGAGGTGGAGTCGGTGGTGCTGCTGCTGACGTGGAGGTGGCCAGTTTCTCCAGAGTCATGTCCTTAAATGCGGGGATGAGGTCAGGGCTAAAGTCAAATAGAGGGTTCGCTTCAATTATCTGGGACAATGTAACCCAACATGAAACAAGTCACTAGTCCCCCGATGTTCCGGACTTTTTGTGGCTCAGTAATATGACTGAAACGAGGAAATGAACTATAACAGGACACTGTAAGCTACAGGAGTCAAACCCAAGGCCCACGGTCCAAATCAGGACACATCAACTATTACCATGAAAAATAACTTGCATCTTTCCACTAGGTGGCAGCAGCCTATTTCAAGTAAACAGTTCAGTGCTCTTGCTAGGTTGTTTTAGCATGGCGCAGCACTTTTCGCTTCTTATTCGCATGCTTTTTTGTGCAAACACCTGACATTATTTTCTCTGCCGCCATCAGCCCTGCAACTAGATTGAACATTTAATTGGCAGGAATTTTACCCCCCACCCCCAACTGAACCTCCATGTACATCAGGCATAGCTTCAGTTCAAGCTTCTTTTCCCAGCCCCTGTAACCCCCGCTTGAACCCAGAAACTACATCCACAGTGGGATTTTTTTTTTTTAATGCATAGCAAACATTAGCTTGAATTGTCTTTTGTGATGATTCTTCAGCAACTGACATTCAGCATTACGTTGCTTATAACTCAGGAAAGATCACAGGTGAGTTTACCATTAAGCATTATCAGAAAATGCAAATGCATCAAGGGTGGGGAACCCAAATACCTAAAATTATTTTGACATGATTTCTCTTTTAGATGTTCAGTGATTGTTTGGCACTAAAATCACCTTGAAATTTAATGATGTGCCCTCAGTCAAAATAGGAGTAACACTCCTGCTGTAAGCGTAAATTTGCTTTCTGACCAGGGATCGCATGAACAGTGATGAATAATTATATCATATAGCAGCAGAACATAATGGATTAGAACTTATAACTTTTGGATCAGTAGCAAAAAGTTATGAGTGCCGATCTACCGCCCTAGCTTTTCCTTTCAGCTGTTCCCTTCAGGAGTCGCCACAGCGAATCATCTGCTTCCATCTCCATGCAAGTCATAGCGATAATTCACATGTTTGAGTTGGCAGAGGTTTTTACATCAGATGCCCTTCCTGACACAACCCTTTAGCAAGGGGCAGAAACACGCTAATGGCTTTGCAGCTACTCTTTACAAAAGTCAGAAATGGTTCTTTTACATGAACCGCTCACCATAGACAGTGAGAGGCATGGCCGGCCTTTGATAACCCAGTTAGCTGCACTGGGGGGGGGGGGGGGGGCAGTGACAACCTTGTAGAGAGTGGGACTAATAATAACGGACATAATTTCACATGTTTATTTTTACACTCACAACCGCAATAAGGCAACAAGAGGGGAGAAAAGCGGAGATTATTATGACTGCAATAAACAAAAAAAGCTAAATCGCTAAAAAGCTATGTGAAAGCACACTGACGGCTATGCAGCTACTCTTGCCGAAAGTCAGCAATGGTTCTTCTACATGAACCTCACACCATGGACAGTGAGAGACATGGCCGGCCTTTGAAAACCCAGTTAGATGCAGGGGGGTGATAACCTTGGAGAGGGGGACTTGAACCTCCAACCTTAGGATCAGTGATCCAGCACCTTTTACCACCAGGCCACCACTAGGGATAGCAGGTCCAATCCTCCTCACCTGTCGACAGTAATACAGATGACTGATCCAATGGGGACATCTCTTGTACCCTCTGCTACCAGGATCTTGGCGAGATAGCACTCCTCCAGCATCTCAAATCCTACAGTGGCCTTATCTGTTTCCACCTGAATAAAACAGGATACAGAAAACATCCGAGTTGAGATCTACGGAGCTGATGTAAACATCTGCACCACATAGTACTGAACCTCATTTCTTTTGTTCAGATTTCTCATAACACGTCACGTCACTTTTGCTGACATTAACGTGATTCTTCCTAAAGCCTACAAGCTCCTGCTTCATCCAGATTCTACTCATCCCATCCCATTATTAGTAACCTTTGTTAGAGCGAGCCATCCACAGACTACAACATCCAGCACAGAACTCTTTAATAACCGCACTTCTCTCTACCAGTCTAATAGCGATATATGTTCCTCTTGCTCACAAGCAACAACAGCCAGAAATCGCCATTAATTACTCCTGGTAAAATTAATACAAAAAATTCTGTTATCAGATCTAGGAAAGAAATGGCAAGGAATAAAAACCCACAGTGTGCATTACAGCAAAAATAATCAACGACTTGATTTTGGAAACATGGTGGAGTTTCTTTAGCCAGCCTGAATTGATTATTTTCATAAAGCAGCACGCTGAGTATTTGACACTGTTCTAACCACAGCAAACTCCCAACAGTTACAGTTTATCTGCTTTTAGTTATATGTCAACCTGCGAGTCATCCGAATCATGTTTTATATGAATTACGAGGGTTGAGAATGTTCACAGTGATTCCATTCAAATAGGAATGAGATTAATTTTACCCGTAAAATAATATGTTAATACTAATTAGAGCCCAATTATGTCTTTGAAAAATCATATGAACCAGGTAAACTGTTCACCTGGTTTTAAGACTTGATTGATATTCAATCAATCAAGCAATCAATATAAAAAAAAAAAAAAAAAGTGACTTTTATTTATTTTTTTAAACTAATAAGGCGGGGCCTGCATCTGGTTGTTAGTTATTAATGTGAAACCAGTAGTCCCTCCAGCCCAGAGACAATGAAGACTCCTCCCATTCGCATTAAACGAACACTTGATCCATGTAAAATGCCTTCATTACAAACAGTATTTAAAATGTGCCAAGCTTGATTTCGATAAAAAGTAGTAACGTTGGAAGAGCATGAATATAAAGCTGGGATTTGCTGTCCATCCATGCACGACTATCAGGTCTGCAGTTATAACACAAGAGAAAATCCCTTCTGGATAATCAGATTCAAAAATTAAACAGTGCCATTGTACAACACATCACAGCTTCCATTTCACAGACTTATCCAAAACTGAATTCGATCTCACCTCAGCAATCAGGTCTCCCTCATTAATTTTATCCCCTTCCTTCTTCTCCCAGCGAGCGATGGTGCCCAACTGCATGGTGGGAGACAAAGCAGGAAGCTCCACCTACAAAAAAAGAGAAACTTGATTCTCAATTTGGAATTGTTAATCAGAGCCTCCAAAATCAAACAGGAGAGAGAAAAAAAAATAGATTATACTGCACATTCAACAAATAAATACAGGGAAGGAAATTTCCAATGATAGATGTACCAGGGGTGGGCAATATAACCTGAAAAGACTGAGATATATATGCTGACATTCCCCCATAATGACATTTATCACAATATACACTCACTGCCAATGAATATGCAACACTCAGAATAAAAGTATACATGTTTAAAATTCTCAAAATAGACAATTAAATTATTAAAATAAATTTCATATATCATATGAACATTAATAAAAACAAGTGAAATCCTGTGTGTCGAGGCAGCCTTCTTTCCAAAAGCACAACGTCCACTGCAAAAACAAAGTTCAGTTTGGAGCATTACAGGGACCACTCGTGGTTAATAGGGACCGGGACACACACACCACGATTTTGCAAAGTAAGATCCACCCCCGCACTAATGTATACGTACATGTATATAATATCAATAAATACATATTCAATGCTATAAATGCTTATAATAATTAAACTCGTAAATTCGTACGGACCACCTGCTCTTGTACACAAAACTGTTTGCTCTTTGTTTACTTGGCCAAAGACACTGCAGCTAAAATGATCATTTCTGTAAATTATTATTTCTGATAAATCACAATATTCAGTTATCTGATGATATAAAACATATCACGGTGTGACAGCGAGCGACAAGTGTGACAGCGAGCGACAAGTGCGACAGCGAGCGACAAGTGCGACAGCGAGCGACAAGTGCGACAGCGAGCGACAGCGTGTGACAGCGAGCGACGCGTGCGACAACGTGCGACAGCGTACAGTCCAATCCAGAGTGTATTCTCACCTAACACCCATCACGCCTGGGATATTTTCCAAATGCACCTCTTGCTGAAGATAATTACACATTTAGTTGCATTTATCATAAGGCATGAAATTAAGTTTTTGTTGATCATAGTTTATGGCTGGGTCTACCTGCCAGGTGTACTTCAGGTAAGAGTGCCAGGACATTGGGGAGATCAAGGTGTATGCGAATGGATGGGATTTCTTGAGATTCAAGGTGACACCCAAATATTACAGTGACGGTGTTGGTATAGCACGCTGGAGTTAGCAAAGAAAAGGGCAAATGAAAAGTTTGACTAAATATCAACTGTACAAAAGTATTGAAAATAGCATTTTATATTATATCGATTACTAGTCATGTTCAACTGGATTGAGAGCAAAACAAACAACCAAATGACAGCCAAAACAAGTAGCCAACAACGACAGTACCGAGCCCAACATCTGGTTGAACCAGTTAACCAGAACGATATTGGCTGGGTGTGTTAGCAACTTAGCTTAGCTTAGCTTAGCATCAACGTTACCTTCTGGTGGGGCGGGAGACTCAACACTCTTCTGCTCTGACTGAAAGCGACATTCTGTGTTTGTATGGACCGTGTTCTGCAGCTCAGGAAGTTGTAGTGAACCGGTCTCATGGAACTCAGAGTCCGGACTCGACACAGGCCGCTCTTGCACGGTACCGGTCTACAACCAATACCGGCGGACGGGCCTGAGAGGACACCCGGGCGGCTCACCCTCACCGCTGGCTTCAGTCTCAGCGCTAAACGCAGCATTTCTAACTCGAATCACTTGACTACAACTAACTCGTCTGAAAGTCAGGCTTTTATGGTATCAGAATATCTGACACCTGTATTACATCTGCGCCTAAATTTTAACCAGAGAGCCTCACTTTCCAATGACCTCCCCGGTCCAAAACATCCCGCTTTACGACGTTCCCCTTCTCCGCGTCCTCCTGGCTTCACACCACGGTTGCCATTGCAGTACAGATTCCCCTTACATATGTAAATTTTAAAGTGTGACACCTTGTGCTGATTGAATAGGACAAATCACCATGGAGATAACGGTGAAGATCTAAATTCAAATACTGTACAGTATCAAGCTTAAGTCATACAGAGTTCCTTGAGTTCAAGGTTAAAATATAAGCATATTTATAAAGTTGAGAAGATGAGCAAGGTAAATTGCACTCCATCCTTCTTTGATAACATCACAATTTGAAGCACTGGAGGTAATTTATGTAAAATTAGAATAGCAAAACTAAAAACTAGAATTATTTTACTATGAAGTCAGAGTCGAACACTCTGTTATGATGTCCTGCCAGTGTGTCACATGACCCATGATCAGGATGGTCTTTTGAACGATACCATGCACACTATACACTATCTACCATAACAATAAAAACATAACCACTGACAGGTATGTGAATAGCACTGATGATGTCATTACCTAAGGAGTGGGGTGTATTAGGATGTATTAGGCAGAAAGTGAACACTCAGATCACGAGTATAAAGACCTGAGTAAGATTGACCAAGGTCCACAGTGTGAAGGCTGAACGACTGATGCAATCTTTCTGCTTGTAAATGGTTCTGATGGTCAAAGGCTGGTCACATGACACGAAACTGAGCTGAATCACATGACATAAAGCTGAGCCGACTCACTTTACACGAAGGTTAAAACAGCCAGCTTACAATATGTGAGGCGCTCAAGACCGAAAGTAGTGCACTTGCTGAAAGTAGTTTACTTGCTTGAAACAAAGCGCGGGTTATGCGGACTTCCGGCTTTCCAGTAAACAAGGGCTTTGTTGAACTCGTGTATATATATATATACAGTAAAACCTCCGCTGACGAACGCTTAAGCTCACGAACTTTTCGCCTCAAGAACATTAAATTTGCGAGCATATTGTCTCTGCTGACGAACTAGTTTTCGGCGGACGAATCAAACCACGCGGTCGAACAGCGCCACGGTGGCGGCCACGAGAAGCTGACGCACGCTCATGGCGTCACAGTTCGTCACCCCCTTTCTTTGAATGCGGAAGTGGTTTGTGTTTGCTAGACATTTTGGACCATATTGAGTGTACTTTTGCTATTATGGGACCGAAAAAGACCCACCACAGGCGGAGATCATTGAAAAACACGAACGAGGTGTGCGTTTGTGTGACTCAGCGTCCCAGTACCAGTACGCTAAGTCTACCATTGCTCCCATCCTTAAGAACAAGGAAGCTATTAAGGGTGCGTGTGTGGCTAAGGGTGTTTCCAAACAGTAGGCGTTTCCAAACTCTCCTTCCAAACAGTAAGTCCCTCCCTCCCTCCTCCTCCCACTCCATTCCATCAAGCCATCAACTACCATCACAAAGGTAAATAAAACGACTTTATTATACAGTACAGTTTATTTCTTTAATTACAATACAATAGCACATTTATTATACATAAAATAAGGTATATTTTTGTGTAGTTTTAAGGCTTATTTAGTAGAAAATTATGTTTTATGGGGACCTGGGAACGGATTATTCTCATTTTAATGGTTTCTTATGGGAAATAAATGTTCGGAAGACGAACTTTTCGCCTCACACACACTTTCTGGGAACCAATTATGTTTGTGAGCAGAGGTATCACTGTGTATATATATATATATATATATATATATATATATATATATATACAATAAAAATAATAAAAGGACAGGACAAAGACTTTCTATTGAAACTCCATTTATCACTACAGATCTGTTTCGAGGGGTGGTGAAACCATCCTCTCTCTTCAGGTGATTATAGAAGAATCTTATATATATATATATATATATATGAGTCTGGCTTCCTTTCGGCTTTTTCCCTTTCACTCAGGAGTCGCCACAGTGAATCATCTGATTTGCACGTTTTGATTTGGCAGAGGTTTTTACGTCGGATGCCCTTCCTGTCACAACCCTTTTTAGCAAGGGACAGAAACACACTGACAGCTTTGCAGCCTTCTCTTTACGAAGGTCAACAATGGTTCTTTTACATGCCTCTCACCATAGACAGTGAGAGACATGGCCTGCCTTTGATAACCCAGTTAGCTGCACTGGGGATATATATATATATATATATATATATATATATATATATATATATATATATATATATCCCCATATATATTTTATATATATATATATATTTTATATATGTATATAAAACTGAACTGGGAAAGAGGGGCACGTTCAGTCTGTCGTTTGCAACCAATGGACGCAGTGTCATTACGTCAGTGTACTACATAGGTATGTCGAAACTCAAAATTTTACTTTTTTTGAAAAATAAAAAATAAAAGCGTAACAGATGAACAAGTCGGAGAGCGTCTGTATCCCTTTTCAAATAAATAAGAAAACAAACTTCATTAAAATATTATATAGGGCAGCACAGTGGTGTCGTGGTTAGCAAGTGTGACCAATCCGAGCCCGAAATGCTTGCCCACACTCAGGACACAGGTGGTGGGCGTGCGCACACGCACACACACACACACACACACACTTCATTCAACTCACATCTGAGATCAATTTGGGAGAGCCAATAAGCCTAATGTATGTGGCCTTGGATTATACGTTGGAGAAAACATGCACATGAAGAACATGCAAACTCCACACAGAACCTCCATAGAAAAACTCCCATAATAAGCCTTGGACTAGAACCTAGGACTTTGTTCCTGTGAGATGTATAATCTATAATTGCAAACATTTATCTTTATTTATAACTACAATTGACATTAGCAGGAAATGAACCAGCATGTTCAAAAGAATATGACAAGCATGGTTTCCTAATCAATAAACATTTGCTCGAGTTTGAATTGTTTGCTTAATCTAGTTTCTGAAGGGCATTCCGTCCTGAAATTAGCTCGAGTTAAACAACATTAATATAGAAAGATTGAAATTCATATACATGGCAACCCATGGTGGGCGCGGTCAGGGAACTGTTCACAAGCTGTCGTAAAACTGTCGCAAAACCAGTTTTGACAACATGGAAACTGATTCTGAAACTGAAGTGTTTCAGATTCGAACTGCAGTTTGTTTGGTTTTTTTCAAAACGGCTGACAGGTGTTTTTTTATCTTATACCTGAAGATATAGTTTATGTTTTATTCTGTATTTACTTTATCGTAAAGCAGAAAATAGCTTCAGGTGTCCTTAATTCTTACATGTACAAAGATTATTTATAACTCGGCTTGGTGTGCTAATTTAATAGTTGTTGTGTTATCCTTTCCTAAAAGGTGACGAAAAGATTATTTCTCTTCTATCCTGTTGGCACCAAAAGTAAAAGTGAAAAGAAAGATAAAAATGTATACTGGACGTACATGTATTCTAAATCAAGTCATGAATGTTTGTCGGAAGCCCACTAGGGGGAGACATTTAATTATAACTATGTAAACACTCACTGAACTGCTGGAACTCTGGCCAAGGCGGGTCACACCCTGAACAGCAGACCGTTACAGCTTGCCAGGCAATCACAGGGCAGAAACACACCAACAGCAACTCCGAAGACTAATCTTTACAAATGGCACCAATGGTTCTTTTACATACCTCGCACCACAGACAGTGAGAGACATGACTGGCATTTGATAGGCCAGTTTGCCCAAGTCTTTTTTGGCTTAGTTTTCCTTACCAGTCAGCCTACCACCAGGCCACCACTGCCCCTGGTTGTACTAAATCAAGTCTTTAAATTCACACTAGTGCAGTGATGGCCGAGTAGTATAGGTGCTGGATCACTGATCTTAAGGTTGGGGGTTCAAGCCCCACTCATCACGGGTTGTCACTGTCCCCCCCAGTGAACTGGGTTATCAAAGGCCGACCATGTCTCTCACTGTCTATGGTGAGAGGTTCATGTAAAAGAACCATTGCTGACTTTCGACAAGAGTAGCTGCAAAGCTGTCAGCGTGTTTCTGCTCTGTGATGGCCTGGCGAGCTGTCCAGGGTGTACTCTGTCCTAGCCTGGCGGCGGCTGGGATGGGCGCCAGCCTCCCCACGACCCTAACTAGGATTAAGCTGTTACAGAAAATGAACTGAAATTCACACTATATGGCACAGGATGAAGATATTTTCATTGCTGTGTTTTTCAATCAAGACACACACTATAAAATAACATCAAGTTTTATGTGAAATTTTTGAGAAAGCTGAAATTTTGAAAATTGCAGTTGGTCCTGTCACTGTAAAGCTGCCCTTACACGATACTGAAGAAAATATAATGAACACTCTCATAGAACTTCAGAGGCTCATTAAACGTACTTTAATTGATAACATATTTGTCTTTAGAATACTCAAGGAAATAATTATGGAATCAAACACACATGTGATTCCATAATTATTTCCCCTAATATTCAGGGCGTTGCCATCATAACGAACTTACTTTATTCTCTCTCTCAAGCTTATTCCAACTTTCTTAAATAGTACTGGACAGATTAGATTAACAGGACGGAGCCTTGTCATCGACACCAAAAAAAAAAAAAAAAAAAAGCCTGCATAACCTTTAATCGTATTAAGCTCTGGACTGTTTGCTTGCCATGTCACTGAGTTGATCTGCTTTTCCTCAAGACAAAAAGCAACATATTCCTGAAGATGACATTCACCAAACTGACTTACATCGGTTATCATAAAAAATGTGATGGTGCACATCTGCACCTTGGCATCTACACACCCAGCTATGCAAAATACATGCTTCAGAGGGGGACACACACACAAAAAGGAAAAATTACAGCCTAAGAGGAAGTATACAACCAGTAACCTGTGAAAGTGTTTGAAAAGGCATTTATTATTTTATGTTACAGTGTCATAGAAAAGCAGCAGAAAAAATACCACAAATGAAAGAAGTAGCCGAGTCACACTGTAGTTCGCTTATTAAATACGTTGGCAATCCGAGTCATTATTTGATTTTGGTAAGGGCTACGGCTCGTCTGTCTGTGTTTTGGAACAGAGCTCGTATGAGACTCTTCATGTCACTGCTGGAGAACTCCTGTGCCAGAGGTCCTTTGCCCTCTGCCCACCTAAACAAGAAAAACAGTGTCAGTAATTTTCCTGAATTGAAATCACAGGAACAACAGCACGTACAGACGCTCCCCGACTTACGTTTTTAATTGGTTCCGGACGGCCGAACGCAAGTTGAAAGTGAACGTAAGTTGTTACAGTGACGTGTGACGTGTGATGTATGACGTTCATACTGTACTTCTTTTACTTTCGGCTGCCCCCCCTCACGGCTGCATTTTTGGGTTATTTTTGGGTCAGCCTGTATAATAGATTATCATAATTGAATGGCTCAGTGCCATAACCTGCGAAGTCCGTACATTGCAAAAAATTAGGTAATATAATATCCTGACAATAGATGTCCCTCCCCATATGCTGAAAAGTCTCCAAAGTACACAACTGCAGATTAATTGTAGCTAAAATCCCAAATCATGTGCTAAATATGACTTACCGTATTTTCCAGACTGAAAGTCACAATATTTTTCATACTTTATC
Organism: Plotosus lineatus; assembly: GCA_024760905.1. Taxonomy (NCBI): domain Eukaryota; kingdom Metazoa; phylum Chordata; class Actinopteri; order Siluriformes; family Plotosidae; genus Plotosus; species Plotosus lineatus. The sequence continues at coordinate 15,634,553 of CM045735.1, read as the reverse complement.
TGAAGGTGTGACTTATATGTGAAATTATTACATATAATTCTGTTTGTTACCATGAATATAATTTCACGTTTGTTATTTTTACACTCAAAACCACAAGAGGGCACTCTAGGCTTGGGTACCAGTACCTGCTCATCCACCACTGAAGAAATGCCCCCCAAAATAAAATCCTATTCTGCAGATTACAAGCTGCAAGTAATGAAATATACAGCAGAAAATGGTAATTGAGCAGCAAGAAGAAAGTTTGGAGTGAACGAGAAACTTGTGAGGGACTGGAGAAAAGCAGAGACCACTATTACTGCAATGAAGAAAACAAAAAAAAAAGCTATTCGTGGGCTAAAAGCTAGATATCCACAGCTAGAGGAACAAGCTCGCACATGGGTACTTGAGCAACCTGCTGCAGGAAGAGTCTTGTCAACAGTGCAGTTGCGTCTCAACGTCCAGGTAGTGAAATTATTATTATATAATTATGTTCATCCTAATAATCTTTCTACTTTTTCCCTTTTTCAGGAGTTGCCACAGAGAATCATGTGATTTGCATGTTTGATTTGGCATAGGGTTTCACATCAGATGCCCTTCCTGACACAACCCTTTACCAAGGGACAGAATTACGCTGACGGCTATGCAGCTACTCTTTACGAAGGTCAGCAATGGTTCTTTTACATGAACCTCACACCATAGACAGAGAGAGACATGGCCGGCCTTTGATAACCCAGTTAGCTGCACGGGGGGAGTGACAACCTTGTGGAGAGTGTTACTAATAATAATAACGGACATAATTTCACATGTTTATTTTTACACTCACAGCCGCAATAAGGCAACAAGAGGACAGAAAAGTGGAGATTATTATGACTGCAATGAAGAAAACAAAAAAAAAGCTAATAGCTAAAAAGTTAATCGCAGGCTATAACCTAGATGGCCACAGCTAGAAGAACGAGTTTGCACATGGATGCTTGCGTAACATGCTGCAAGAAGAGGCTTGCCAACAGTGCAGCTGTGTCTCCACGCCCAGGCAGTTGTCAAGGAGACGCAATTGCGAGTTGAGTCAGTTGTCAAGGAGATGAATATAAATGACTTTGCGTGAGGACTTTTTTGGTGGTACCGCTTCAAGCTATGCAACCGCCACTATATCAGAGCAAGAACCACAACATCACATAAACTGCCAGCAAATTTCCAAACAAAGGTACAGTTTCCATGAGTTTGCGACTTATAGTCCAGTGCGATTTATATGTTTTTTTCTTCTTCTTTATTTATTTTTTTGGCCAATGCAATACAACTTGTACTCTGGTGCGACGTATAGTCTGGAAAATACGGTAAATATGTTTTTAGCAGGTTACGGTTCAGAGCCTGTCGATTGCAAACAAAGCTTGTACAGTGAGCCAGAACTAAATAAATAAATAAATGAATGGATGATTATGTATGTAATCGGTTGTACGTCTTCTTTTCCTTTCGGCTGTTCCCTTCAGGGGTCGCCACAGCAAATGATCTGCCTCCATCTCTCCCTATCCTCTGCATCTTCTACTCTTACTCCAACGACCTTCATGTCCGCCTTCACCGCTTCCATAAATCTTCTCTTTGGTCTTCCTCTGGGCCTTTTGCCTGGTAGTTCCAACCTCAGCATCCTACGACCAATATACTCACTATCACTCCTCTGTACATGTCCAAACCATCTCAATCTAGCCTCTCTGACTTTGTCTCCAAAACATCTAACATGTGCTGTCCCTCTGATGTACTCATTTCTGATCCTATCCATCCTCGTTACTCCCAAAGAGAACCTCAACATTTTCATCTCCGCTACCTCCAACTCTGACTCCTGTCTTTTCCCCAGGGCCACTGTCTCTAAACCATACAACATTGCTGGCCTCATCACCGTCTTGTACACTTTTCCCTTCATTCTTGCCGATACTCTCCTATCACACATCACACCGGACACTTTTCTCCATCCATTCCAACCTGCTTGCACGCGCTTCTTCACCTCTTTTCCACACTCTCCATTGCTCTGGATTGTTGAGCCTAAGTACTTAAAATCCTCCACCTTCTTTATCTCTGCCCCCTGTAACCTCAAAGTTCCTCTTGGGTCCTTGTCGTTCACACACATGTATTCTGTTTTACTAAGACTAACCTTCAATCCCCTCCTTTCCAGGGCATACCTCCACCTCTCGAGATTTTCCTCCACTTGGTCTCTGCTCTCACTACAGATCACGATGTCATCTGCAAACATCATAGTCCATGGAGATTCTTGTCTAACCTCGTCTGTTAGCCTGTCCATCACCATAGCAAACAAGAAGGGGCTGAGAGCTGACCCTTGATGCAGTCCCACCTCCACCTTGAACTCTTCTGTCACACCAACAGCACACCTCACCACTGTCTTCTGTGGTGCTCTTTCTTGGCATGAAACCAAACTGTTGTTCACAAATGCTGACCTCTGCCCTTAGTCTTGCTTCCACTATTCTTTCCCATAGCTTCATTGTATGGCTCATCAACTTTATCCCTCTGTAGTTGCCACAACTCTGTACATCTCCCTTGTTCTTAAAAATGGGCACAAGCACACTTCTCCTCCATTCCTCTGGCATCTGCTCACTTTCTAAGACCTTGTTGAATATTCTTGTCAGAAAATCTACTGCTACCTCCCCTAGACACTTCCATACCTCAACTGGTATGTCATCAGGGCCAACTGCCTTTCCATTCTTCATCCTCTTCAATGCCCTCCTCACTTCTCCCTTACTAATCTTTGCTACTTCCTGCTCCTCAACGGTCACCCTTCTACTCTTTTTTTCTCTCTCATTTTCTTCATTCATCAGCTCTTCAAAGTACTCTTTCCATCTTCCCAGCACACTTCTGTCATCAGTCAATACATTTCCCTCTCTGTCCTTTATCACTCTAACTTGCTGCATGTCTTTCCCATCTCTATTTCTCTGCTGTGCTAACCTGTATAGATCATTTTCTCCCTCCTTACTGTTCAACCTATCATACAAGTCATCATACGCCCTCTGTTTGGCCTTTGACACTGCTACCTTCGCCTTACGCTGTGTCTCCCTGTACTCCTGTTTACTCTCTTCGGTCCTGTCAATGTCCCACTTCTTCTTGGCTAACCTCTTCTTTTGTACACACTCCTGCACTTCCTCATTCCACCACCAAGTTTCCTTATCTACTTTCCTTCCAGAGGACACACCAAGTACTCTCCTACCGGTCTCCCTGATCACATTGGCTGTGGTTGTCCAGTCCTCTGGAAGCACTTCCTGACTACCCAAAGCCTGTTTCAACTCCTCCTTGAAGACAACACGACACTCTTCCTTTTTCAGCTTCCACCATTTTGTCTTCTGCTCTGCCTTTGCCTTTTTCACCTTTCTCACCATCAGTGTCATCCTGCACACCACCATCCTATGCTGTTTGGCAACACTCTCACCAACTACTACTTTGCAGTCACTGACTTCCTTCAAATTACATCGCCTGCACAAGATGTAGTCTACCTGTGTGCTCTTCCCTCCGCTTTTATAAGTCACCCTATGCTTCTGTTTCTTCTTGAAGAAAGTATTCACCACAGCCATTTCCATCCTTTTTGCAAAATCGATCAACATCTGTCCTTCTGTGTTCCTGTCCTGGATACCAAACCTGCCCATCACTTCCTCGTCCCCTCTGTTGCCTGCACCAACATGTCCATTGAAGTCTGCTCCAATGACCACTCTTTCACCTCTGGGGGTATTCTGCATCACTTCATCTAAATCACTCCAGAATCTCTCCTTCTCTTCTAGCTTACATCCTGCCTGTGGGGCATAAGCACTAACAACATTGACCATCACGCCTTCAATTTCTAACTTGAGACTCATCACTCTGTCTGACACTCTTTTCACGTCTAGAACATTCCTGACAAACCCCTCCTTCAAGATGACTCCTACTCCATTTCTCTTCCCATCCACACCATGATAAAACAGTTTAAACCCTGCTCCTAAGCTTCTAGCCTTTCTACCTTTCCACCTTGTCTCCTGAACACACAGTATGTCCACCTTCCTCCTCTGCATCATGTCAGCCAGCTCCCTATCTTTTCCTTGCATAGTTCCAACATTCAAAGTCCCTACTCTCAGTCCTCGGCTCACGCATTTCCTCTTCTCTCTCTGCCTACGGACACGCCTCCCGCCTCTCCTTCTTCGACCAACAGTAGTCCAATTTCCATCAGCACCCTGTTGGTTGACAGCACTGATGGCGGTCGTTGTTAACCCGGGCCTCGACCGATCCGGTATGAATTCTGTATTGATCATTTGCATTTTTTTAAATGTAGCAGAAGTTTTACGCCGGATGCCCTTCCTGTCGCAACCCTCTGCATTTATCCGGGCTTGGGACCGGCATAAGGGGGAGAGACCCTGGTTCGTGCCCCCCCCCCCCCCCCCCCCCCCCGCCTCATGGCTGCATTTATGATAATATATTAACCACTTTATTATTACCATTTTTCTGTCAGTTAGGCAGTGGTGGCCTGGTGGTAAAAGGGCTGGATCACTGATCCTAAGGTTGGGGGTTCAAGTCCCACTCTCAACAGGTTGCCACTAACCCCCCTTAAGTGTGCACAAACTGGGTTATCAAAGGCTGGCCATGACTCTCACTGTCTATGGTGTGAAGTTCATGTAAAAGAACCATGGCTGACTTTTGACAAGAGTAGCTGCATAGCTGTCAACATGTTTCTGCCCTGCAATGGCCTGTTGAGCTGTCCAGGGTGTACTCTGTCCTCACCCGGAGCTGGCTGGGATGGGTGCCAGCCTCCCTGTGACCCTAATTAGGATTAAACAGTTACAGAAAATGAATGAATGAATTATTTTCAGTTTGTTGATTCAAAGGTCTGGAACAGTTAATAGTTCTGCAGCAACACAACTGTGGCTCAATATGTGTATGTTTAAATTTTAAATCAAATAATCAGCCTGAAGTGTACCGTGTTTGGTTCCTTTCCTGCAGTTCAATCAGTCAAACTGATTGTTTTATCAATTCTTATGCTGCAAAAACAAACAAAAAAACTCCCTCTGCAGTCCAAGTCTAAACAATATAACTATAATCAGGGGGGAGAATCGAGTATGTTGATGATATTAGTGTGTCTTGTATTACCTGTCCACAATCTCTTGCAGACTAGCCTCCAGTACTATGGACAGTTCTTTAAAAGTCATCCACTTCTTCACATAGACTGGAACTTCCTCTTGGTATTTCTTGTTCTCGGATTCCTCTGGAAACGGTGTGAAGACCAGCGGACCTTCCTCCATAATGGTCTGGCAGAGCGTGTGCAGACGCTGTCCGTCTTCTGTTGAGATGTCCTAGGGTGGGAGCAATCATTCGCCAAACCGAACTCTCATCAATGTTCAAGATAGTGCCCTGCTGCTTTGAGACTCACCTCTAACGCCATGATTTTGGAAATCATTTCAGTAATCGCTGTATTCAGAAGTGTGCCCATGGATTTGCAGTATATGTTAACCGGTAGCACATCCTGCCAGACTTTCCCCAGTCGCCTTAACTGGTGAATCACCTAAATGGCATCGACACATACTGCATCAGATCAGTACTTGGTCACCATAAAATAACACTACATCAAACGAAAAAAATGTAACGAGAAGCACTAAAATGAGTGAATGATTAAATGTTTACTTCGAACACATCAAAACAGTGATCAGTTAACAGTGCATATAGACAGAACAATGACAAAAAACCCACGTAAATGATTAAATAAAAGTACTAAAGAAAATAGACTAAGAAGAGCAACAGTAAGAATAATGAAAGTAATGATATGTGACGCGCTCCATCGAATGTAGGCGGTGTCCAACTGACACTGGAGCTTTTGAGACAAAACGCGGCTTATCCGGACTTCCGATCTTTCAAGTAAGCAAGTGAATGTTGAGTACTAAACAAGTATTCAAAGCGCACTTACTTGTGTGTGTGTGTGTGTGTGTGTGTGTGTGTGTGCGCTGACCATGTCTTCTTAGCAGAGTTATAATCTTACAAATGTTTATGGAAGGTTAAAAGCCTGAGCCATAAAATACAGTTGGAATGACACACAAACATGAACAAAGTTGGAATGACAGCATCATCCCTTCCTAGCCAATAGGAGCCAGCGAGGCGGGATGTTGAGAGATTTTTTGACGTTGAGAGCATTGTTTGAATGTTTAAATGGCGCATTTTAATATTTGAATGGCGCGTTTGAATTTTTGAATGGCGCGTTTGGCGCTTTTCATAAGAAGAGGTTGTTTCCTGTACAGAGGATGAAAATGTTTTTCGTAACCTGGATTTTTCGTATTCAGAGGCTTTCGTAAGTAGAGGGCCGACTGTATTAATAATGTTTATGAACAATGAAAAGTATGAAGCAAATTACATTGTTAATGCTACCAAATTCGAAAAGGGAAGAAGAAAAATCTTATTTAATCCCCCATTTAAAAAAATATCTCGGGGTGTTTTGGAGTGTTGGCCTCACTTGTCTGACTGCCTTGCTGGCTGCAATGTAATTATCTTCATCATCCAAGTTGGAGAAGTTCCTGGCAGTGGACAGTCTCTCCAACATTTCTGCTTTCTGGACGTTCATCTGAGCCACAAAACACTGAGCACCTTTGCAAGAAAACAGCAAACACACACACGTCTACGCATTTACAACACCATATGCACCTCACTAGTACAAATCTTTTCAGTAATTAACATTATTAATTTAGAGGAGTTTCCACTCCAAAACCCAGGGCTAATTTATATTCCTAGTCAGACATCCTCAGAATGGTGAAAAAGTATTAGAGCAGGGTTCTGGAGAAGTGACTGAAAAATAAATAAAACTTACCCAGTTTTCTGAAGCCTGGGACCAAATCAACAAAATAGGCCACTCCATCTTTCAAAGGGAGATGTGGTCTGAACTGATGACCGAGTGTCAGCAGGTGGTGGGCGAGGAACATGCAGTTGTTGTGCTGGATGGCGGCCAAGTGAGGAAATTTCAGCAGGTTGTCCCTGTGATGAAGCAGAAGCACGAGCTGTGTTTACTAACACAGGGTTTTCTTTGGGCGGTTGGGATGACACCCAATGAGCATTTTTATAAAATAAAACATCATGAGCAAACTCACTTGTGGTATGTCGGAACCACATCATAGAACAAGTGAAAAATATTTCGGGTGGTGTAAAAAAGCTGGATAGCACTAAAAGAAACAGAAAAAACACTCATTAAATAATAATAATGATGACAATGATGATGATAATAACAGCTTGGTGAGACATACAAAACCTAATACTCGGTGCCTGATTTTTTTAAAAATTCACCGGATAATGGAAAAAAACATCAGTTCAATTCCATGATACACTGAAACGGTTTATTTAACAAAAAATACATAGCAATGCAATTATTTTAAAGCTTTATTAAGTATATTTGCTTTAAGATTAGCTCTAGTCAAATTAAAGGAGAAATTACTTGTAGTATACTGCAGAGAGACAATGATGGGTTGGTTAGTGGTTCAGGCTCTGGGTTGCCGATCAGAATTTTGGGAACTGAAACCCCGCCCCACCAAGTTGCTACGATAGGACCCTTGAGCCTTAGATTAAATGAATGTCACTTTTGATGAGGGTGTCTGTCAGATGCAATAAATATAATACGAAAGAAAACATCATACATTAACTCTGTCTCAGCTGATCTATATTTGATTGTGAAAGTCTGTGGATTAGTCAAAAATAATTATAAAAAAAAATTAGTAAAAAAAAAAAAAAAAACCTAAATAATCACAAAAAACAAAAACAATCAAAACTCTCATATACGGGGATCCCTCACTTTCCATAGTTAATTTGGACCGAGATCCCCACGCGATCATCAAAAGCCGCAAAGTAGGATAACCCCGACTGATATACAGACGCTCCCCGACTTACGTTTTTAATTGGTTCCGGACGGCCAAAAGTAAGTTGAAAGTAAGATGAAGTAAGATCACCCCCACCCCCGATTGACATATACGTACCTGTATATGTGTATATAATATCAATAAATACATAGTTAATGCTATAAATGCTTATAATAACAATTAATCATTAAATAATAATGCTTAAGATGTAAATAAAATATAAATACACTCACATACAGACTCGTGCATGCACGAACTCAGCTGCAACAATGTAAGTAGTTTTGATGGGAGCTTTTGGATTGTTTTTTGTTGTTTTTTTTTTGTGGCACTTTCCTTAACCTTTCCCTTATTCTTCCTTAATTTTCTTATTTTTTAATTCAATGAATATTTATTTATTTTTTTAAAACACGATGCAACTGAAGCCGCATGAATTGACACGCGTAGTAGCGAAGGATCAATGTATTCCATTTTTTTGGGTTTTGCATAATAATCATGACCAGATAGGCATGGTCACCGCAACAGTCTGTGCTACTTACTGTGGGCCCGACTACAGTACATCCATTTAGTTTATTTTTAAAACAAAGGACCATGATGGACCCATGAACATTGGACACTTTCATAAACATACCACTGGGAGGAGCTGCTCACTGCCTCAGACAGAGTTTTAATAGCCAGGTCCATCAGATGTTGCACTGACTCACTGATGCGACACACAGGCAGGCACAGAGTGCGCCGACCCAGCTGTTTCTCATTCTCCAGGATCTGATCACACTGGCCAAGCTCCTGCTTTTCTCTGCTCCCTTTGCCATGGCTTGGCAGTTTGGGGAGGCTGAGCTTGTAATCTGGAGAGATCTGCAGATCAGTAATGAGTAGGTCAGCAAACTGGCCGGAACACTTATGAGAAAATCAACTACAATTATAGCCCGTGATTTTTATCACTGGCCTTACTTTAACTGTGTTATGCATCTCTGCAGTCATTAGTTTCCTGGCAGCGACTATGACGTCTTGGCACTTTTTGCTAGCAAAATGACAGTTGACATTTCTGGCATACTTCAAGAGATCAGTGGAGTCTCCCGGGAAGTAACCCATGTCTTTTAAACTGCTTTCAAAATCCTCAGTTTCTTTGATAACCTGAAGAAAATAAACAAAAGCAAATATGTAAAATCTCAAACAATTCCATGGTCATATCTTGTGCTAAGAGTAGTTACCGTATCATACGCTGCAAGCTGACTGCTGTTGGACGGTATAGAATACACTAAGCATTCCCGGATGATACAGTCTGACATGTCCTCCCATATCTGGTCACCCAATATAGCAGATATTTTTCTCTCACCAACAGCTGTGTCTACGAGACAAGATAAATAATATGAATAAGAATCTATTAAAACCACAATGAAATCTGGATGACAAAATTTATGTATAAATATATATATATATATATATATATAAAATGTTTAAGGGTACCAAACAGATGTTTGTGCAGGACCTTGAGCACTAAAAGGATTTTGCTGTACACTTCTGTAGGACTAGGATGCTCTCCCGGGTTCTCTTTGCTCTGTAGACTCAACACTGTGCCTCCCTCTGTGTGCTCACTGACCACCACTGACAGGGACGGGTATATGATCAAAGGCTTCAGCATGTACTTCAGTAACACCTGACCTGGAGGATGGACATAAAATCAGCCCTATGCATATACAGCAGTGGTTCTCAAATACTGGGCGGTGCGATGCGGGGTGGGGGTGGGGTGGGGGTCATGTAACCCCAGGGAACATGCTTTTGTTTGTTTTTTTGCGCCGTATTAGGATAAAATGTAATTCTACATCCACTACAGTAGGTGGCAGTGGCTTTCTCACTGTTAGAGTGTGCCCAGAGCTAAAATATGAAGTTAAGTTAATAAACGCACAATGGCAATTTTTAACAGTGAGGTAAAGGAGGCAGAGAAAGACGGAGACTGTGAGAGAAACGAAAGTCTCCAGAAAGCAAAGTCGAGGAGGTATGATGATGAAGTGGATGTTGCACTAAGATTCACTGTGCTGCAGTGAGAAACGAGGAAAGACCGCTGTGTTTACTGTGTCTGAAAACATTGGCAGCGGACAGCATGAACCCAAATAAATTCAGGCGTCACTTAAAGACATCACACCCTGATCATGTGATGAGCCGTGTGAGTTTTTTCAGCAAAAACGTGCCGAATATTGCCAACAACCATCCCGCTTTGTAAATGCTACTCCAGCAAACCAGCGACCTCTGTTAGCATCAGATAAAGTGGAATACCAAACTGCTCAGTGTAGAAAACCTGCAGCAGACACGGTCTCGGTCAAACCAGCATGACCCCCCCCCCCCCCCCCAATTCCAATTCAATTCTTGAATTTCAATATGAATTTGAATTGAAATTCAAAACAGGAAATAGAATTGCAATTCAAATTTGAATTGCAGGAAGTAGAATCGGAATTCCATGAAATTCATGATTATGAAAGTACAGTTAACATTGATTCTGTCCAGACTCAGATGATTGCAAAATGTATTTGATTCATACAGTGTATTAATATAGGGCCTTACCTTACATCCATAACACAATTTTTATATTTGTTAACAGAAAATAGGCCCATTTGTACAATTTCTACAAATATATACATATTCATAAAACTGATCTTTAAAATGGTAAACATTGAAATGGTGTAAAATGAGAAAAAAAAACAACAAGACTTCATTTCCCAGAATGCTTTACTTTATCCTAGTCTTCAAAGTGGTTGTCCAAACATTTCAGACATTTTGTTTAGGGTAGACTGTTACAGTAGCTGGCTTGTATTTTTAAGTTTCTTATTACAACAATATGCAAAATGATGACACAACTAATATCTGTGCTCATTCATTTTGGTGAGCCAATTCCCCACAACAAATGGAAACCACAAAGCAATCTGCAATCACTGTAATACTCCGGTCTCTAGTTCCATAAAGGCAACCTCAAATTTCAAATGACACCTCCAGGTAAAGTAACAGATTTGTAATTTTTAATGTATGTATGTATGTATGGATAATTATGGCAACCATTGTGTGCAGCCTATATACAAATAAGTTATGTGAGCAGAATGCACTCAGGAGAATGGGGGGAAGAAGTTTAAATTAGTATGATCAACAGATGGCACTATACATATAGGCCCTATATATGGAATTACAGTTGAGTTGTAAATGGTGAAATTGAACATAATTCTTGATTTCTCCATGAAAATGACCATTGACCAATGTTTGTTATTCTAGAAACGAATGCACTATACAGTAAAGACATTGTCCAACAAGTTTCATTAGGCTCGTTTATTGTCACACTGAGTTTGGGTGCATGGCACCATGAAAAAAGAAGACTACCTTGGAATTCTGAAGGAAAACATGCAGAAGTCTGCTCATACTTTATACTGAGGTTGTCGTTGGGTTTTCCAGCAAGATTATGACCTGAAGGCATACATCTAAAGTAGTCAAGTAATGCCTCAAGGATACCAAGACAAATGTTATAGAGTGGACAGTTTGCAAAGGAGGAATGGGCCAAAGTTCCTCAGGAGACCTGTGCAGGGGGCCAATAATTTTGAACATCTCATTTTTGCTATTTTTTGTTAAAACTCAGTGTGACAATAAAATATCCAAATTAAACTTTTTGGACAATGTTTTTATAATGCACCTGTTTCTAGAATAACAAACATTTGTTGTCAATGGTCATTTTCATGGAGAAATCAAGGATTATGTTCAATTTCACGGGGGGGGGGGGGGGGGGGGGCAAACAATTTTGAGTTCAACCATATCTGTGTGCAGATTACAATAGACCGTATATAGATACAATTGTGCAGATTACACAGAATTGTACATAATATACAGATCCAAAGAATGAAAAGTCTTAAACATTGATTGGCTTTTCTGCTTACAGAAGCAACACCCTGCAGTCTTGGAGATGGGGTCTGCATCCAGCAGTGGCAGTCAAACACACCAAGACCAACGTCAGCATCTAAGTGGTCCTCAACCAATACAAATCAAACGGCTCTGACAGATAGCATTGTTAGTCTGATTTCCAATGGCCTCCTTCCCGTCTCTACAGTTGAACATAAGGACTTCATTGGCATGTTCCAGCTTGCACAACCAGCATTTACAGTTCCTAATCGAAAAGCTCTCAAAGATAGCCTCATACCACAGCGTGCAAAAGCTGTCAAAGACCATCTGACAAATGCTGGCCATATCTGCCTAACAATTGACTTATAGTCTAACAGATCAATGAGGTCATTTTTAGGAATGACTGGCCATTTCATGCATGCATGCATGCAATGCTGTCAGCATTTTAAAGGTAGACACACGGCGGAAAATATTTGCCAGGTTTATGACTGTGCAGTTACAACATTCAGAGCAAAGTGTCTTTCATCATAATGGACAATGCCTTCAACATGATAAAGGCCTTCACTCTTTTTCCACCAGTGCATGTGAGTGACAGTGAGAGTGATGGAGAAGATGAGGAGGCTGATGATGCCAGTGTAGAGGTGGTCAATGTTGATGAGGAAATGATGCACTTTCCACCTGAGAGACTACCATGTTTTACTCACACTCTCCAACTGGTACTGCGTGAATGATGCTGCCTCCATAAAAAGCCTCCTAGGCAAGGTTCAGAAGCTAGTTGCATTTTGTCACAAATCCACTCATGCTGCAGAAGCCCTGGAGGGAATGCACAAACTTCCACCTGCCAATGTCACACGCTGGAATAGCCAATTGAAGATGCTTAGGTCAATTCTTAAAGTTCCAAATGATGTCCTTGTTGAGCTCCACTGCCCAATTCGGCTATCACCATACGAACTCAAAATCATTCGGGAACTTTGTGAGGTTTTAGAACCCTTTGAGGAGGTCACAGACCGCTGTCAGGCAGAGAAAGCTGTAATATCAAGCTATGTCATTCCTTGTGTGAGAGGACTGAGACATGCCATTAAAGATGCCAAAATTACTGGGAACAAGAAGCTGTTTCTGTCCACCTTACAAACTGCACTCGAGAGGCAACTTCTAAAATTTGAAGATATGGAGTGCTTCCAGATGGCTGCAACGCTTGATCCAAGATTTAAGCTAGACTGGTGTAACGGTGAAGAACAGAACACAATCAGAAACCTCCTCGATGCAAAAGTTGATTCTATACGTCCAGAAGCCACTTCTGCCATTAATATCCAACCACACAAATGCCGCAGACTCTTTTCCGACATGGATACCCAAACAACTTCTGTGCCAATTGATGCATCCTCACATGAGCTCCCAGTTTACTTGAGTGCCCCATGTTTGGCAGAGGGTACCAACCCTTTGTTGTTCTGGAAAGAAAACCAAAATCGCTTCCCAAACTTTGCTGTACTTGCATGCAAATATCTGGCCAAACCTGCTTCCTCTGCACCTGTCGAGAGGATATTTCGTGCTGGTGGAAAGATATTCCAACCAGAGCGATGCCGCCTCAATGATAAAACGTTTGAAGAGCCGATGATCATCAAATGCAACAGTGTTACCCCGTAAAGTAAATAAAATAATAATTGCATTCATCACATCTTTGTGTTATTTGATTACTTTAAAATGGAAACATTGGTTTTCAATATAAGAATGTATACTTAATAATAGTCTCCGTATTGCATTTATTGTGTTTTAGATACAATTATTCCAATCTGTGAGAAAAATACATGCTAAGTATCACATTCTCACTGATATGTGGTTTGAATGAATTTCTCTGACATGCAGTGAGTTTGAAATTCCACTTCCTGTAATTCCAATTCACATTCAATATCCTCTGGGGGTGGAGCCAACTCAAATTCAATTCAAATTAACTTCCTGAATTGAATTGAATTCTGAAATTCTGAATTTTGCCCAAGTTTGGTCAGTGCTGTGAAAATAAGTCCAGGTCCCAGTTCAGCATTGAGCAGGAGCTGAGAGTTCAGTATCATGCTTTAAACCCTGCTTCGAAAAGCTGTGCACTGCGAAACGTGCTCATTATAGCCATTAATCTGGACAATCATTTTGACTGACAAAAAAAATAATAACAATAATGATAAGATAATACAAATTGTTTTATTCATTTTTGTTTTGTAGGTTAAAGTGTTTTATATACTAGTCCTTCTCAAAAAATTTGCATATTGTGATAAAGTTCATTACTTTCTGTAATGTACTGATAAACATTAGACTTTCATATATTTTAGATTCATTACACACAACTGAAGTAGTTCAAGCCTTTTATTGTTTTAATATTGATAATTTTGGCAAAAAAAAGTAAAGAAAAAACAAAAATCCCTATTTCAAAAAATTAGCATATTTCATCCGACCAATAAAAAAAAAAAAAGTGTTTTTAATACAAAAAAAGAGTCAACCTTCAAATAATTATGTTCAGTTATGCACTCGATACTTGGTCGGGAATCCTTTTGCAGAAATGACTGCTTCAATGCGGTGTGGCATGGAGGCGATCAGCCTGTGGCACTGCTGAGGTGTTATGGAGGCCCAGGATGCTTCGATAGCGGCCTTAAGCTCATCCAGTGTTGGGTCTGGTCTCTCAACTTTCTCTTCACAATATCCCACAGATTCTCTATGGGCTTCAGGTCAGGAGAGTTGGCAGGTCAATTGAGCACAGTAATACCATGGTCAGTAAACCATTTACCAGTATTTTTGGCACTGTGAGCAGGTGCCAGGTCGTGCTGCTGAAAAATGAAATCTTCATCTCCATAAAGCTTTTCAGCAGATGGAAGCATGAAGTGCTCCAAAATCTCCTGATAGCTATCTGCATTGACCCTGCCCTTGATAAAACACAGTGGACCAACACCAGCAGCTGACACGGCACCCCAGACCATCACTGACTGTGGGTACTTGACACTGGACTTCAGGCATTTTCTTCTCCCCAGTCTTCCTCCAGACTCTGGCACCTTGATTTCTGAATGACATGCAAAATTTGCTTTCATCCGAAAAAAGTGCTTTGGACCACTGAGCAACAGTCCAGTGCTGCTTCTCTGTAGCCCAGGTCAGGCGCTTCTGCCGCTGTTTCTGCTTCAAAAGTGGCTTGACCCGGGGAATGCGGCACCTTTAGCCCAGTCCACTGCTTCCACAGGTCCCCCAAGGTCTGGAATCGGCCCTTCTCCACAATCTTCCTCAGGGTCCGGTCACCTCTTCTGGTTGTGCAGTGTTTTCTGCTACACTTTTTCCTTCCCACAGACGTCCCACTGAGATGCCTGGATACAGCACTCTGGGAACAGCCTATTCGCTCAGAGATTTCTTTCTGTGTCTTACCCTCTTGCTTGAGGGTGTCAATGATGGCCTTCTGGACAGCAGTCAGGTCAGCAGTATTACCCATGACTGCGGTTTTGAGTAATGAACCAGGCTGGGAGTTTTTAAAGGCCTCAGGAATCTTTTGCAGGGGTTTAGAGTTAATTGGTTGATTCAGATGATTAGGTTAATAGCTCGTTTTAGAGAACCTTTTCATGATATGCTAATGTTGGGTTTTCATGAGCTGTATGCCAAAATCATCAGTATGAAAACAATAAAATACCTGAAATATTTCAGTTGGTGTGCAATGAATCAAAAATATATGAAAGTTTAGTTTTTATCAGTACATTACAGAAAATAATGAACTTTATCAGAATATGCTAATTTTTTTAGAAGGATTAGTATTGTGACCCTGATTTAATATTGCTGATCAATTTGAATTTATTATTATTTATTGATTTAATTTCATTTTATTTTTCAGTATCTAATGGATCGAATTGTTGGTCAAAAATGTTTACAGTTTAAATAAGGATACTTCTTTAATTTAATAAATAATAATAATTTAATAATTGATGCACTTTAAATTTTTTTGTTTAAATACTAAAAAATTTTAATCAAGTTATTCTTTGTTGGAAGTTGATTTATATTTCTTCCTTTTTTTGTATTCCATAATGATAAGGATTTATTATGTTAATAAGGATACAGTGTTACGCAGAGGATTACTTATAACAATTTTTAGACAAATAACACTACAGTGGTACCTCACTCTACGATAGTCCCAGCAAATGAAAAATCCAGGTTACGAAAAACATTTTCCAAAATTTTTTGTCTCTGTATACGAAACAAGTTCTCCTTACGAAATGCGCCAAACACGCCATTCAAACGCACCATTCAAACATTCAAACAATGCATGAGCTGCTCTCCCATCAATGACGTTCAAACATCCGGCCCTGCAAGCCTCTCATTGGCTAGGAGGGGTGACGCAGCTCCCTCCCATTGGCTATCTCACAACATCCTACCCCGCTGGCCTCCCATTGGCTAGGAGGGATGACACAGCTCCCTCCCATTAGCTATTATGATATTATGCTATTCATGTAAAGTTATTGTTGTTTCAAGCTTTATTTCTTGACTCAGGCTTTTAACCTTCCATAAACATTTGTAAGATTATAACTGCTAAGACGACATGGTCAACACACGCGTGTGATTTCTGGTGCAAGTGAGAGGAAGAAACCGGCTCGTGGCATGCAGTTGAGTGATGTCGCAAAGGAATATGGCCAAACCCATCTACCATTGGTACGATATTGAAGCTGAAGGAGGTCTTAAAAGGTATGCTTTTATAATTTTTAAAGGGTTTAGGGGTAGTACTGGGGCCTTGGAATGAATCACACGTTTTACATTTAAAATGCGGTTCAATTTACGAAAAATCCAGTTCAGAAAAAGGTAAGATCACCCCCCCGACTGACATATACGTACCTGTACATGTGTATATAATATCAATAAATACATGCTATAAATGCTTAAATTAACAATTAAACGTTCAAAAAGAATGCATAAGATGTAAATAAAATATAAATACACACACACACAGACAGGCGTGCACATTCAGATACGCACCTCACAAAAATGTAACTAGTTTTGATGGGAGGTTTTGGGTTGTTTTTTGTTTAGGTTTTTTTTGCACAATTGACCTTGTTTTTGTGGCATTTTCCATAACTTTTCCCTCTATTGTTCCTTAATTTCTTTAGTTTTTAATTTGATTAATTTTTTTTTAAAACCATGATACACTGAAGCTACATGAATTGAAGCACGAAGTTGCGAGGGATCCCTGTATGTATACACACACACACGCACACACACACACGCGCACGCACACACACACACACACACACACACACACACACACACACACACACACAATGATAACGTTTAAATTATATAAATCCCAGTAAAGACCCAGACATTATTACCAAAGAGTTTTATCTTTTGGGGCAGTTCTCCTTGAACAGCAAGAGCCTGAAGAACACTGGAGAGAAAGGAACTGGAAGGATCTTTTTCTTCTTTTGCTTCTCCTCCAGTTAAATGAAGTTCTGTGGTTAGGAACGACTGCATTCTTGTCAGTTCTGTGAAAATAAGTCAATTTTCAGCGAGAACTGTATTCTAGACATAAATTTCTATCATTTTTGAAAAAATTAAAATCATTTTGATCTGACACAGGGACAACCTACTTAAGTTTCCTCAGTTGGCCACCAACCAAAACAACAACTGCATGCAAGTCTGTTGGGCTTTTGCACCTGAGCCTCGTGTGAAGCGGCGACTCCTGGATGGGATAGCTGTCCATCCCAGGCTACCTTGATAGTATTTTTTTACTGGTACCGATTTAAATTGCTGGAACACTTGTGGTTAATACCTTGCCTAGGGGTTTTAGCACAGTGGGGGTCTAATGGAGATCATGATTCCTGATCATGAGCCCAGCACCCTTATCACCATGTCATCCACCCCACCAGCCAATAGATGGATTGATGTTACATTACTGCCCCTAGATGTGAATGATTGGGAGATTGGCATCATATTCAGGGTACATTCCTGCCTGGTGCCCAGTCTGTAGTAGTATTTATTCTAATATTCCCTTCTGAAGATAAACAAATTTATAACCGGTTTAGCTGCTAGTGACACTACATGGCCAAAATAGTGCCCTTCCCAACACAGTCATATGAGTTTTCAGTCTTAAAGACTTCATTTAATCTTTGTTGCTGTGATTATCTCCATTTCCATTGGAGAGAATCTGGCCTTGATTTTGAAGTGTGACTCTAGCGATGTGCACGGCTATGGAGTCATGTTTACCAAGTTTGTGGAAGAGTATTCTTTTGAACTGTCCACATATTTTTGGCCAAAGTACATTTAATGTTAAGAACTAATCCCGTACTGGGGAGTAACAAAAATCTATTTTAAAAAATAGTTTTGAAAAAGTTATCGCAACCACAATATTAACTCTTGTGGACTGCAATGTCCAAGACTTATTGGTAGTACTGAAATTGATATAAAGATTTTGGCACAGCCACTGATGACAATGTTATGTAACCATCACATAATGACTGCTTTTGTCCCCAGAGTTTTGATATTGTCTAAAAGTGGTACACCACCGCCACTACACTGGACAAATTCACATCTGTAAGCACATTATAGGCCCAGAAATGTCATGTGCTTCCTCAATGTGATTGGGTTAAAGACCTTTCTATTCAAATGAGTGACGCATTGCATGGCACTAATAGCTTATTGTGCCAGGTTAAGAAACCAAAGACATCATCTACATATGGGACATAGAATTCTGTTTATTTTATTCGAAAAAAAAATGTCTTATTTTATGGCTTGAAATGACTAATAGTTTCGAGGGAAAATAGAGCAGTAGAAGTTACCATCACTCAGACATTCATTTCCATTATGATGGTAAAAGTCTGGCATGACAAATATCAGCACAGGGTTCCTATGTGCACAGCCACAATGTTCACAACACAAAAAATCTGATTCTCTTGAGCACTGTGTGCGGCATCTCATGAAGCTAAACAAAGATTACACCGTTTTTTTATTTATTTATTTTTTTTTCATCTGGGGTAAGTTTATTATTAAATATTTACTCCTTACACTAACCTTTGGCAGGAGGTAGCTTCCACACTGCCAGTTTCTTCCACTCCTCTCCAAGGTGGTAAAAGAGGCTCTCTCTTTGGATAGTGATCTCCGAGCTAAGAGTGCGAAGTATCGGCAAATCTGAAGTGTTCCAAGCCTTCAGGGCTTCCACGCTGGTGCGGGCCTTAATTAAACACAAACAAACAAACAAACAAAACAGGTTAATGAGCAACCACAACAGAAGCCTCTCCTAAATCAGAGCCACCCTGCACAAAGTCAACACGAGGAAGGCTAATGATCCAGACGGAATAGTAGGAAGGGCACTTAAAGCATGTGCACATCAACTAGTGAGGGGTTTTCGCCGCCATCTTTAACCTCTCATTACTGCAATGTACGGTTCCCACTTGCCTCAAAACAGCCACTATAATTCCAGTGCCTAAGAAGAGCACAGCCAGCTGCTGAAACGACTACCACTCTTTTGCTCCACCCCATCATCACAAATGTTTCGAGAGACTTATCTTGTCTCACAATAAGGCTGCCATCCCTGCTGATCTTGATCCACATTAGTTTGCAAACAGAGAAAACAGGTCAACGGAGAATGCCATCAATACAGCCTGACACACATCACCTCACACACCTGGACAGCAGAAACTCCGATGTGAGGACTCTGTTTACAGACTGCGGTTCTACCTTTGAACACCGTACAATCACATAAACCAGTTCGGAAGTTGGGCAATCTGAGCCCAGTAGGCTGACTGTGCACCTGGATACTGGACGTTCTCAGCAACAGACCTCAGAACATCAGGATAGGAAAACACATTTCTTTGACCCCATCCTGAACAGCGGAACCGCACAACGGTGTTCTTCGCCCTCCTCCTCTTTTCCCTCTTCACTTATGGCTGTTCCCCCACTTACACCAGCAACACCATTGTCAAAAATGCTGCTGACACCACCGTCATAGGTTTGATTATGGACGACAATGAGTCAGCCTAAAGGATGGAGGTCCTATACCTATACGATATTGCGAATACAGCAACATTAAACTCAACACATCCAAAACCAAGGAGATGATAATGGACTTCTGGAGATCTAAACAAACTGAGAACTCTGCCCTCCACATTGATGGAAAGGAGATAGAGAGGCTGCAGTGTTTCAAGTTTCTTGGAGTCCATATCTTTGCAAGCTTCACCTGAACTACAAACATCCCCCACCACGTGGGGAAAGTACAACATAGGATAGACTTCCTCAGAAAGCTCCAACAAGCTTGTCTACCATGACCCCTACTGATGAACTTTTAAAGCTCCGCCATCAATAGCCTTCTGACCTACTGCTGTACAGTGTGGTTCAGCAGCTGTACTGCAGAGGCCAAAGAAAGCCATGCAGCCAGTGGTGAGGACGGCAGAGTATGTAATTGGAACTACACTACCTTCCCTCAGTGACATTTACACTGACAGACTTCAGAGGAGAGCCAGTGGAATTATCAGGGACCCCACAGACCCTGGAGATCCACCTTTCTCCCCTTCGGAAAAAGGTACAGGATACGACAAACAAAAACAGAATCGAGAACAGCTTTTACCCACAAGCTGTTAATGGTGTAACCCCAACACCACCACCGTCACACACACTGACTCAATAACCATATTTCAAAACAGTACATTATTCGTGTTTAAGTGAAATATTCATGTTTAGAGCAGGTCTTGAATACTGTATAACATTTTAGCACCACACACCTTATAAATAAAAGCTCTATCTCTTACACAGTGTACATCCTGAATCTTTGACATATCATTCACTTCTCTGTGAATGTGTGAATAGGCGTGAATATACAGGGATCCCTCGTTACTTCGTGCTTCAATTCATGCGGCTTCAGTGCATCACGTTTTTTTTTTTTTTAATATTCATTGAATTAAAAACAAAGGAAATTAAGGAAGAATAGGAGAAAAAGTTACGGAAAATGCTACAAAAACAAGGCCAATTATGCAAAAAAAAAAAAAAAAAATCTTAAACAAACACAAAACAAAAAACAACCCAAATCCTCCTATCAAAACGAGTTGCATTGTTGTGAGGTGCGCATCTGAGTGTATTTGCATGCGTCTGTATGTGTGTGTATTTATATTTTATTTACATCTCATGCATTATTTTTTGATGTTTAATTGTTATTACTGTATAAGCCTTTATAGCAGGGGTGTCAAACTCATGCCACAAAGGGCCATGTGGCTGCAGGTTTTTGTTTCATCCAAGCAGCAGCACACCTGATTTGGCTCATTTAAACAAACGCTTTGAGTCTTCAGACAGTTGATTGGTCAATCTGTGTGCTCTGTTCAGAGACTGACCAATCAACTGCCTGCAGACTCTTATCAGTTGTTTGAATGAGCCAAGTTAGGTATGCTGCTGCTTGGTTGAAACAAAAACCTGTTGCCACATGGCCCTTTGTGGCATGAGTTTGACACCCCTGCTTTATAGCATTGAATATGTATTTATTGATATTATATACACATATAGATGTACGTACACGTCAGTCGACGGGGGGAATCCTACTTTGGAAAGTTCGATGGTCACGTGGGGATCTCGGTCCCAATTAACCGCGGGAAGTGAGGGATCCCTGTATGTATAGGTCTGTAAATGTGTGAATATGTGGATAGATATCTCGGTGTATATAGTACATATGCATGTATATTAGTTGATATGTGTACATATTGCTAATCATATGTAGTTATATACACATGTATAGCTTGGTGCAGTTCCTTAGTTGTCTTTTGTGCACTTTCATTTTATAATTGCTGCATTGTTCATGAAACAGTCAACAATAAAGATTGCTTATCTTTGAATAATCCTTTATAATTTTAAAACATACAATCTTTATATACAGATCGAGCTGCATGATTTACTGCACAGATTCCCCACATTAATACCCACTTTTTCAAGTTGTTTGGCTGCTGTCTCATATTTCTTCTGCTGCAAGGTTTTGTGATATTCCTCCATAGCTGTGTCAAACTATAAATATAAAAATAAAACATTTCCATATGCACAAAAACAAAATACTGAAACACACAGAAAGATACAGTATATACTGTTCATTGCATTGCTAGATTGTTTAAACCTGAGTAAAGGTGACTACATGCACACATTTAATGCAAACAAGTCAATTTTTTACCTCTTGTAGATGTTGGAGCATGTTTATCACTGCAGTGTTTTTCTCCAGCTGCTGCTTGAGTTTGGTATATTCAGTTACAGCCTCATTGAGATTCTTCTGGACCTGCACATACAGAGATACATAAGTTATCTAACCTGCTTAATCCGAATTAGGGTCATGGGGAGTCTGGCAAACGTGTTTAGCCGACTCTTGGCAAGGGCAGTATACACCATAGACAATTTGCCAGGTCATCGCAGGGCAACACACAATCATTTACACTCACTCTTACATCTAGGGGCAATTTGAAACAGCCAATTAGCCTACTCTGCAATGTTTTTGGACTGGGAGGAAACCGGAGTACCAAAGCATGGGATAAAGATGCAAACTCACAGAAACGTCAAAGCCCTGGAAACGAACACAGGCCTTCTTGCTCTGAGGCAGACGTGCTAACCACTGCGTCACCATGCCGACTGTACAGATACAATATGTGGAAACTGTAACTTACATTGGCATTATAATACAGTGGTAGCTTGACTTAGAAGTGTCTTTTATAACAAATTTTCCATGATACGAGCTTCGATCACAACAAAAATCTGCCCCATTCAACAAGCAAAATTTTGATTTACGAGCTCTGCTGGGGAAATGGCTTTTCCGAGCCGATAAGCCTTGTATTCTTCCACATGTATTCCTCCACGCTCTGAGAACGCCTTGTGCAGTGCTTCTCAATTATTTTCGGTGACTCCCCCTCTAAGAAGAAGGAAAAAAACATTTCACTCCCCACCCCCAGTGCGTGACTATAAATAGTGTTTACTGCGCTTCATATTGTTTGCTCAGTGCTTTATCCCTACACCATAGGGAACACAGTGAGAGCCCCACTGCCACCTACTGTAGAGGATGCGCAATTCCACTTAATTCTAGTAGAGTATGGCAAAAAAGCATGTTCCCCTGAGTCATTGGCACATGCACAAATTTCTCCTCCTCCTTCTGTTATGCACCACATTCTCACGCCCACGTGACATCTTTGCCGCAGTCGATGATCGGAAGGGTTGACATTGTTTATTCTTGTTTTATTATTATTTATTATGAATTATTATTAATGTTAATGTACTTTTATTATTATTATGACTATTTATTGTTTTTACACGTTTACCTTTAATATACCAGGTCAAATATATATGTGTGTGTCAGGTTATATGAGTTTGGGAGGGGGTTGGAACGGATTAATTGGTTTTGTATTATTTCCTATAAGAATTTTTGTTTTATCTAACAAACATTTTGACTTACGAGCTTGCCCTCAGAATGGATTAATTTCATAAGTCAAGGTACCACTGTACTTAAATCTGAATTAATTAATTTTATTTGTTAACGTAAACACGACACTGTAGAAACTATCATTCAAGTGATTTATACACAATCTTAAATACAACAAAAATGGTTGAGCTTTGTCTGAGCATAATTAACCAACTTATAATGTGTTCATGTCATAAAAACACAAGCTGTTTCCCCACATGATCAACTGCAATCTCTGAAGCATTCTCTGTCATTTTTGATAAACTGAACTCTGTTGCCTTTAAAATAAGTCAAGGTGACCCAGTTTCGACAGGCTGGTGGGGCATGCAGTCGAGACCATTCAGCATAAATACATCAAGAACAGGCACTGCTGGACTATTTCGACAGCCCGAGTCGCCTACTCCATTTTTGGTTTCAAACAAAGCAGTGGATCGCTAGCCAACGTTCATCAAGGCACTTCTGGAATAATAATCTTCATCTTGGTTTATACTCCCTAAAGTTTCATCCAACTGACAGATCACTATTTCACTAAAGCACAGCTACTATCACTACATCATGAACATACATCTCATGTACCGTATTTTCCGGACTACAAGTCGCACTTTTTTCATACTTTGGCTGAAGGAGCGACTTAGACTTCAGAGCGACTTATATGTGAAATTATTACATATAATTCGGTTTGTCATAATAATATGACATAATTTCACATGTTTGTTATTTTTACACTGACAACCACAAGAGGGCACTCTAGGCTTGGGTACCAGTACCTGCTGATCTACTACTGAAGGTAAGTAGGTGCCCCCCCCCAAAAAAAAATCTTATTCTGCGGATTACAAGCTGCAAGTAGTGAAATATGCAGCAGAAAATGGTAATCAAGCAGCAGAAAGAAATTTTGGCGTGAACGAGAAACTTGTGAGGGACTGGAGAAAAGCAGAGATTACTATTACTGCAATGAAGAAAACAAAAAAAAAAACGCTAATCGCAGACTAAAAGCTAGATGGTCACAGCTAGAGGAACGAGCTCGCACATGGGTATTGAGCAATGTGCCTCAGGAAGAGGCTTGTCAACAGTGCAATTGTGTCTCCACGTCCAGGTAGTTTTCAAGGAGATGAATAGAAATTACTTTGCGTGAGGACTTTCTTGGTGATACCGCTTCATGCAACGCAACCGCCTCTCTATCAGAGCGAGGACCACAATGTCACAAAAACTGCCAGCAGATTTCCAAGCCAAGGTAGGCAGTTTCCATGAGTTTGTGACTTATAGTCCAGTGCGACTTATATTTTTCTTCTTTATTATGCATTTTTTGGCCAATGCGACTTGTACTCCGGAAAATACGATATATCAATAATATATCATCACCAGAAACATTTTCAAGCACTGAATGATCCTGTACATAGTCTGTTTAAGACTTAGCACTATGATTTGTATGTGGTAAAAAACTACAAGGATGTACAAAAAGACTTACAATCAGACATAAAGTGATGTTCTTGGGGGGGGGTCAAAGTTATAATTGTGCAAATACCTATAGATTGTTTTCTAGAACCACAAAAGTGTTAATTATACCTCACTGTCAATACAGCTTTTCAGTAGATCAATGTCTTTGGATACTGATTCCACTTGGTCCATGAGTTCTTGAGCTGCCTCCATACTAGGAATGAACTCATTGTACTTTTTATTGATCATCTCAGACACCTCCTCCTAAGAAAAGTTAAAAAAAAAATACACATCTTGTAAATATTAAACATGATGGTCTTTAAAACAATACAACCTGCAAAATTACTAAATTACCAACCTAAGCCCAATATCAAAGACTTGAGGTATACCTTTTAGATCTTCATGGGAGAATAATTCCAATCTAAACTAAACTAGAGATTTCAAAAATTCTTGATAATCTTTTTATAGTGGCTGTAAAATGCTAACCAAATAGCTTAAGCATAAATGAGGCAGATACACAACAACAGCTCACCAAATAACCCAGGAAAATAGCAAGAAATTGAACAACAAATAAACATCACAAATAAGAACACAACGTGAGAAAATATACTTACACACTTTATGAGCAAAAACTGCAAATATTAAATCATTATAATTCCACAGACAACAACCAATGAGTGATAATACCTAGAAAGGTTGTAATACATGTCATTATCACTTTATTTACTATAACAAACAGCTGGAACCACTAGCCAACCGGCTAGCAAGTACAGCTAGCTACCTAGCCAGCTAGCAGTCTGTTTCGGCACAACTTTGTTTACCTTGGTTTCCTCCACTTTTCGTGAGAGTTTGGATATTTTCGAAGCAAGATCATCTTTTTCCAATTTTCCCGAGCTCGCAAGTACTTCTGTAACAAACGAAGCCATCTCTCAGGTAATGTTCTGTCTACACAAAGCTGTCATTTAGTCAAATCTCGCTGCTACCCGCCATACTGCCCGCGCGCGCAAGTACAACAGGGAGACATTCCTTCCGAATGAACTGATTCATGAATCAAAATGGGACTCGGTTCACTCAAAATGAGCGGATTCCCAAGTCAATGAGAGTCGGCACGTAAAAAGTGAATGAACTCACAAGCCATGGAATCATACGTGTCACTGACAAGACATTCGATTATAACTACAGTACTGTACTGGATAGACAAAGATCCCTCTCCGGTTTTCTGTGTGGTCTTGGGTTTGTGGGGTTGTGTGGTCATGCTTGTCTGGGTTTCTTCTGGGTACTCCGGTTTCCTCCCACAGCCCAGAGACATGCATATTAAGCTAATTCACTCCAGATGTGTGTGTGTGTGTGTGTGTGTGTGTGTGTGTTGCCCCGCAATGATCTAACAGGGTGTTCTCTGCCTTTCAATAAAACTAATGGAATTAAGGGACTGAGACCAAAGCTATTCCAGTACGACAGTGTCGCTATAGAAAAATTGGGTTGTTATGGGAGACCTCTGGCCAGCACAGACCTCTGACCTCAGAGGACGCCTTTAGAATGCATAGGCATTCTCAATGCATACTTTGGCCTTCTTTGACTTCGGAGTTAGAGCTCACTAATAGTCTTGAAACAGCAAATCCCCACAGTCAGCTGACGCTGAACAAGGGCAGAGTTACCCCTGGACAGCTCACCAGGCCATCGCAGGGCGGAAACACACTGACCCCATGCAGCTACTCTTGTCAAAAGTCAGCAATAGTACTTTTACATGCCTCACACCAGAGACAGTGAGAGACATGGCCAGCCTTTGATAACCCAGTTAGCCGCACTGGGGGGACAGTGACAACCCGTGGAGAGTGGGACTCAAACCCCCAACCTTAGGATCAATGATCCAGCACCTTTACCACCAGGCCACCACCACCTCAACAAACACATATGGATATAAAATATCAGGCATCTGTAATTTTTGTGCATCTCACCTACAAGTTATGTAAAATGGAAGAAAAATGCATTTAAAGGTTATCTTCCCGCTCAAGTAAGGACATTAGAACTGCGTACTCTTTGAAAATAATTACTATTTAGTAATTAAATTAACATGCTATAATATATACTGTATAGGTATGTTGAGGTTCTCTTTGGGAGTAACGAGGATGGATAGGATCCGGAATGAGTACATCAGAGGGACAGCACATGTAAGAGGTTTTGGAGACAAAGTCAGAGAGGCTAGATTGAGATGGTTTGGACATGTTCAGAGGAGGGATAGTGAATATATTGGTTGTAGGATGCTGAGGTTGGAACTACCAGGCAGAATGTCTAGACTCTAGAGGAAGACCAAAGAGGAGATTTATGGATGTGGTGAAGGAGGACATGAAGGTAGTTGGTGTAAGAAAAGAAGCTGGAGAGGATAGGGTGAGACGGAGGCAGATGACTCACTGTGGCGGCCCTTGAAGGGAACAGTCGAAAGGAAAAGTCGAACCGCTGCTCGTCCATGTTGAGAAGAGCCAGGCCAGGTGGCACAGGCATCTGATTATAACGTCTCCTGAATGCCTTCCTGTTGTGGTGTTTCAGGCATAATCAGGGGTCAAACCAGAACACGCTGGAGGAGATAAGTCTCTTGGGCTGGTCTGGGAATGCTCCGGAAGAGCTGAAGGAAATGGCTGGGGAGAGGGACATCTGGACATCACTGCTTAGGCTACTACCCCTGCGACCCGAACTTGGATAGAGGGGGAATAAGCTGATGATGAGGATGATGATGATCTTGATGGCTAAACTTCCCACATGCTCTCAAATTAGTATTCAATCATTCCAACTTGTTCAATTTCCATTCCTCCATTGTCACAAACAGCAAGTGTGAAATGCGGCTAAAGTGACATCATTATAGGTAAAAAAAAAAAAACCTCTGCTTTGCTGTGTCATTTCTGGCTGTATTTTACTAGTCACATCGTAATGGATTTTCTTAGACTACCATGCATATACAGTGTTTACATGATTGGTATCAGATTGTCTATGGGAAATAAAAAGAAGCAGAACGGTACAGTAAGAAAGACAGAACTCCAGTGGACGAGTATAACTTTGTGAAAAAAAAGTTTATTGAGGGTCAGTTTGGGCTCAGAGGGAATAAATGGAGTGGAAAACCTGCAAAAATCAATCTGAAACACCATGATTATGGTGACTGTGGGCTATTTTCACACCAATGTCTTTCTACCTACGGTACATGTGAAAAGTCATAGTATTGAGCATTTCCCCCCAAATACCCAGCCTTATTGAAGAAAAGTTATCCTGTGCAAGACAATAAACTTATATTGATCTTTCCTGAGATCAACAACATTAAAAGAGCATGGCATAACCAAACTATAGTTCTGCAAATACTAGCCTATGCAGTGAAGTGTCTGAGTCGACCAATGCAATTTCAAAATGTGTATAAAAAACTACACAGCTAATATTCAGTGCAATGACAATAGAAAACCAGTGGTTGACCATTTAGCAGTATTCAGGGGTTAAATACTGACACATTGTCATGAAGTCACCATTACATCTTTTCCCTTGTGTGAGCTCACTTCACAGTGACAACTGACGTGTTATGGA
The DNA here is from genome assembly GCA_024760905.1 of Plotosus lineatus. NCBI lineage: Eukaryota > Metazoa > Chordata > Actinopteri > Siluriformes > Plotosidae > Plotosus > Plotosus lineatus. The sequence continues at coordinate 15,606,452 of CM045735.1, read as the reverse complement.
TGGACTCCATGACAGCAGCCAGGCGGCTACACAGGTCGTAGGGTGACTTTCTCACTTTGGGGGGTTCTTTCAGCACCACCCGTTCGGCCGAGCAATCCAGAACTCTCGGCAAGAACTCGCTCAGCTTCTCCTGCTGCAATTCTGGTATTAAAAAGCAAAAAGACAATGATGTAAGCAAGTGTCACACTGTATTTTTTTTGTACAGTTGGTTAATTTCCCCTTCTCTTTACATCCAATCAAATTCTGTTTTGCGTAACGGAGTGGAACATCATAATGTTTTTCATGATCATTCTAAGTGCCATATTTAATTTAGTATTGTAATGGTTAATCCATACCTCAATGGGGTATATTGTTGCATTTTGTGGTTTAGTGTAAGGCTAACACTGGCCTGAGGGCAGGGTGTTTAAACTTTTTTAGGTAACGGTGTTGCTAATTGTGAAAACGTATAGTTTTGTGCTGACCAAATATACAGGGTGACCAAAAATAACTCCCACATTTCAAAAGTAAATGAAAACAAAAAGGCTAAAAATAATCAAATTGTTATTTGCAAACAGGAAACTTAATGAGGCAGGAGAGGCAGTGCGAAGATCTATTGGTAGTCCAACTTCATCTGTCCGCACGCACCAACTGTGCACTCGCTGTCAACATCTGCTCCATGATAGGCGCAGCCACCAATCATTTTGCCTGCCCTATCACACGACCACCGAAAATCAGGCAGGGGTGAAAACATGCACACGCAAACCTCCTCCGTGACATGCAATGCTAGCCACCTGCGTCTTTTCAAACTGCTGCGCATGCATATTTTTCTGGCCGGTCTAACACACTCGGAGGGAAAGCACTATCTACCACTATCTACTATGGGCTCATGATGGGACCATGATATGCCATCCCTTCCTCTGGTGAGAGCTCGGTGAATTGGTTCCTATGGACTCCCGGCCATGGACGGCTGTGGCATTATCCCGGATTCAAACTTGCGATCTCCAGGTTAATAGTCACGTACCTTTTCAGGAACCATTCATTCATTTTCTTTTCTTTCTTTTTTTGTTAATTGAATGAATAGGCTCCCGGCTGGCGCATTGACAGGTACATGACTATTAATTCAGAGATCACAAGTTCAAATCCGGTTTAATACCACAACCATCCTTGGCCAGGACCATGGAAGCTAATTGGCCGAGCTCTCACAGGAGAGAGGGATGGAATACGCTCACTTCCCTATTACTCACAGCGATCACCAGTTAATCATGTGCGTTTGTGAGCCCATTTGTACAAGGGGCGGATAACGCTTTCCCTTTCAGTGTGTTAGATCGCTCCCAAATATGTGTGGCACCAAAGCTTGAAAAGAGGTAGGTGGCTAGCATTGCGTGTCACAGAGGAGGTGTGTACATGTTTTTGTGTCTCCCTGGTCGGTGGAGGTTGTGTGATTGGGAAGGCAATACCCGATGGGTGGGAATTGGATACGACTAAAATTAGGGAGGAAATGTGGAAAAAAATGCTGCGACTAGAAATAAATTTAGTAATTTCAAGTCTAAAGGGTAAGACGTAGCATTGCATTCATGATATGACCTTCCAGAGTACCAGACAATCTATGACTGCATCCTTTTCACATTTTATAATTACATATCACAGACTGCATGTGCAGGCCTTACCACCGATATCCTGCCCCAGATAAGAACACCAGTGACTCCTGATCGCCTCTATTGCATCCATATCCTCCTGCGTGATGCTGTCTCTGACCATAAGGTGCATGCAGGGGATAACACAGTCGTTCATGATTGTAATGCCTTCCTCCACATCGCTCTCTTCCTCGCTTTTAAACAGTGTTGCTGCACTCTCATTCAACTCCTGTAAAGCAAACACAGTTATCACGATCTGATTGGGTCAAGATTTTTAAAAATTTTATTTACTGTATTAATCCCTCAAGGGAAATTATTGCCTCTGCATTTAACCCATCAAAGTGAGTTTACACATGTAAACAGTGAGCACACACACACACACACACACACACACACACACACACACACACACACACACACACACACACACACACACCCTCGGAGCAGTGGACTGCCACACATATTGGGGCACCCAGTGAGCAGTTGAGGGGTGAGGTGCCTTACTCAAGGGCAGTTCAGAAACGAAGGTTGAGGAGGGGAAGGTGCAGCTGAATCCCTCACCACTCATTTTCTCCTGCGGGTTTGGGAATCGAACCAACAACCTTTTGGTCCCACAGCTGCTTCTCTAACTATTAGGCTACAGCTGCTCACAATAAATAGGGTCTGTCTTCCTTTCGGCTTTTTCCCTTTTACTTGGGAGTCGCCACAGCGAATCATCTGATTCGCACATTTGATTTGGCATAGGTTTTTACGTCGGATGCCCTTCCTGTCACAACCCTTTTTTAACAAGGGACAGAAACACGCTGACGACTTTGCAGCCTACTCTTTACGAAAGTCAGCAATGGTTCTTTTACATGCCTCTCACCATAGACAGTGAGAGACATGGCCCACCTTTGATAACCCAGTTAGCTGCACTGGGGGTCACAATAAATAGGGTAATGAGTAATAAATTAGGGATGGCATATGTTATGGGTGCGTAAATAATAAATGTATAAATGTAAATATAAAGGGGGCAGTGGTGGTCTCGTGGATAGGGCGCAGGATCGCTGATCCTAGGGTTGGGGGTTCAAGTCCCCACAGGGTTGTCACTGTCCCCCCAGTGCAGCTAACTGGGTTAGCAAATAGTGGGCCATGTCTCTCACTGTCTATGGTGAGAGGTTCATGTAAAAGAACCATTGCTGACTTTCGTAAAGAGTAGCTGCAAGGCTGTCAGCGTGTTTCTGTCCCTTGCTAAAGGGTTGTGACAGGAAGGGCATCCGACGTAAAAACCTATGCCAAATCAAATGTGCGAATCAGATGATTCGCTGTGGCGACTCCTGAGAAAGGGAAAAATCCGAAAGGAAAAGAAGAAGAAATGTAAATATAAATATAATGAATGTATAAACGTTATGAGTATGTAATGATATTCAGTTAGTCAGCTGTAAATGGTAACACATGGTATTACTCAGCTGTTTTTGGGTCACAGTTGTTTTGCCTGCGTAGTCTAATTGGGTCTGGAACTTTCCAGCATATCAGGGAAACTTTGAGAGTGACCTAGTTGTGCATGCACCCTGTGACTGGTCATGTGGTCAGAACATTCGAGAAAAGGAACATTCTCAAACTTTAGAGAATCTATGTAAGGATTTGTTGTCGACCGGCTCGGGAGAATCATCTAAGGCGAATCACCTAAGGCGGGTCATCTAAGGCGGAGCATCCAAGGACACGCATCACCCAAGTTTCAAGACTTCATCACCCAAGTCCATCATCTGCGTTCATCCACAGCCAACACGAGGATTATCATCATTCGTTTCTTTTGATACATGTGATTCCAAACTTTTGACCGCCAGCATGTGCGCGCCGTCTCTAAATTTACCATACTGCAACTGCTTGGTGACTATTCTTGTGACCCTTGTTCTATTTGTATTTTGTTTAGCTCCAAACTGTAAGTTATTATTTGGTCTTATTTTGTTGTTATTATTATTAAATTGTATATATTGTATGTCGTGGTTTGTCTTGTTTTGCTGGTTTCACAGGGCACTTTTCCTATTCTAAATTTCCGTACATAACACATATAACAATTTTATATTATTATAATTAATATTACAAATTTGCTATAGGAAAATAATCAATTTACCAGTAGTAACAATATTTATTATACATATACAAAGAAGAAGGAGAGGTCGAAGAAGGAGAGGCGGGAGGCGTGTCCATAGGCAGAGAAAGAAGAGGAAAGGCATGAGTCTAGGACTGAGAGTAGGGACTTTGAATGTTGGAACTATGACAGGAAAAGGTAGAGAGCTCACTGACATGATGCAGAGGAGGAAGGTAGACATACTCTGTGTTCAGGAGACCAGGTGGAAAGGTAGCAAGGCTAGAAGCTTAGGAGCAGGGTTTAAGCTGTTTTATCATGGTGTGGATGGGAAGAGAAATGGAGTAGGACTCATCTTGAAGGAGGGGTTTGTCAGGAATGTTCTAGAAGTGAAAAGAGTGTCAAACAGAGTGATGAGTCTCAAGTCTGAAATTGAAGGTGTGCTGTTCAATGCTGTTAGTGCTTATGCCCCACAGTCAGGATGTCAGCTAGAAGAGAAGGATAGATTCTGGAGTGAGTTAGATGAAGTGATGCAGAGTACCCCCAAAGGTGAAAGAGTGGTCATTGGTGCAGACTTCAATGGACATGTTGGTGCAGGCAACAGAGGGGATGAGGAAGTGATGGGCAAGTTTGGTATTCAGGACAGAAACACAGAAGGACAGATGTTGATAGATTTTGCAAAAAGGATGAAAATAGCCATGGTGAATACTTTCTTCCAGAAGAGACAGGAGCATAAGGTGACTTATAAAAGCGGAGATAGGAGCACACAGGTAGACTACATCTTATGTAGACGATGTAATTTGAAGGAAGTCAGTGACTGCAAAGTAGTAGCGGGTGAGAGTGTTGCCAAACAGCATAGGATGGTGGTGTACAGGATGACGCTGATGGTGAGAAAGGTGAAGAAGGCAGAGCAGAAGACAAAGTGGTGGAAGCTGAAAAAGGAAGAGCATCATGTTGTCTTCAAGGAGGAGTTGAAACAGGCTTTGGGTGGTCAGGAAGTGCTTCCAGATGACTGGACAACTCCAGCTAATGTGATCAGGGAGACAGGTCGAAGAGTACTTGGTGTGCCCTCTGGAAGGACAGTAGATAAGGAGACTTGGTGGTGGAATGAGGAAGTGCAGGAGTGTGTACAAAGGAAGAGGTTAGCTAAGAAGAAGTGGGACATTGAGAGGACCGAAGGAGTAAACAGGAGTACAGGGAGACACAGCGTAAGGCAAAGGTAATGGTGTCAAAGGCCAAACAGAGGGCATATGATGACTTGTATGCTGGGTTTTTTTTTGATGAGCCATACAATGAAGTTATGGGAAAGAATAGTGGAAACTAGACAAAGGGTCAGCATTTGTGAACAACAGTTTGGTTTCATGCCAAGAAAGATCACCACAGATGCAGTGTTTGCTTTGAGGATGTTAATAGAGAAGTACACAGAAGGTCAGAGGGAGCTGCATTGTGCCTTTGCGGATCTGGAGAAAGCATATGACAGAGTGCCGAGAGAGGAACTGTGGTATTGCATGAGGAAGTCTGGAGTGGCAGACAAGTATGTTAGAGGGGTGCAGGACGTGAATGAGATATGTAAGACAGTGGTGAGGCATGCTGTTGGTGTGACAGAAGAGTTCAAGGTGGAGGTGGGCCTGCATCAAGGGTCAGCTCTGAGCCCCTTCTTGTTTGCTATGGTGATGGACAGGCTGACAGACGAAGTTAGGCTAGAATCTCCATGGACTATGATGTTTGCAGATGACATTGTAATCTGTAGTGAGAGCAGAGAACAAGTGCAGGAAAATCTAGAGAGGTGGAGGTATGCCCTGGAAAGAGGAGGAACGAAGGTTAGCCTCAGTAAGACAATACATGTGTGTGAACGACAAGGACCCCAGGGAGGTTACTGTGAGCAGAGATAAAGAAGGTGGAGGATTTTAAGTACTTAGGGTCAACAATCCAAAGCAATGAGGAGTGTGGAAGAGGTGAAGAAGCGTGTGCAGGCATGTTGGAATGGTTGAAGAAAAGTGTCCGGTGTGATGTGTGATAGGAAGGTATCGGCAAGAATGAAAGGAAACATGTACAAGATGGTGTTGAGGCCACTGATGTTGTATGGTTTAGAAACAGTGGCCCTGGGGAAAAGACAGGAGGCAGAACTGGAGGTAGCAGAGATGAAAATGTTGAGGTTCTCTTTGGGAGTAACGAGGATGGATAGGATCAGGAATGAGTACATCTGAGGGACAGCACATGTAAGAGGTTTTGGAGACAAGAGACAAGAGTCAGAGAGGCTAGATTGAGATGGTTTGGACATGTACAGAGGAGGGATAGTGAATATATTGGTAGTAGGATGCTGAGGTTGGAACTACCAGGCAGAAGGCCTAGAGGAAGACCAAAGAGAAGATTTATGGATGTGATGAAGGAGGACATGAAGGTAGTTGGAGTAAGAGAAGAATATGCTAAGGATAGGGTGAGATGGAGGCAGATGATTCGCTGAGGGGAACAGCTGAAAGGAAAAGAAGAAGAAACACACCCCTTCCACCTTCATGACTGAAGTGCACTTGAGAAAGGCACTTAATCAACAACGGCTAGCCAGGCTGCATAATATCGCTTCTCACTGCTCTGTGTGTGTGTGTGTGTTCACTTTGGTTAAATGCAGAGCCAAATTTCCCTAGTGGGGTTAATACAGTATATAAAAACCAAAATACTGTACATATCATGTGTTACCTTCAGACATTTTCTCCTATAAAGTGCTATAAGGTTGTGGTCCACTCCTCTCTTATCTCCTCTCTTAAGCAAGGCTGCATTGTCTTGGTAAGCATGCGCAAGATAAATCAGTGCCTCTCGAATTCTTTAGAAGACAAATATGAATATACTGAGTGTAATATAGTCAGAAAATCCCTTAATAAAAGAGGAGCCCCCACTGACTTGACATACTTTCCATTTTGGTATTGCTCAAGGCCTGTCAACAGGTAGGCAAACACAGTCTTGAACATGCTGTAGTCATCATGCCATTGCTAATGAAAGAGAAGAGAAGATAAAGAGAGAAATCGAAGTTCTGTCAGTTTACATATTTTTCTATTTTTGCTTAAAGAACAAACTTTTATAGGGCTATGGACATTTGCTAATGATAACATTTTATTGTTTTAGAGTTTGCATTAAAAACCAACCATGCAATCTAAGTCCATAGCAATAATAGCTGAACACTGTCAATCAAACAAAGTGCTAGTGTGAGAATAAAGCACAGTTTGTTAGTACCGCCTCCGGCTCCTGCACATGTGTTGCAACACAAACATTGACGCACAGAGAATGAATGGCTAAAATAATCATCAGCCATCCAGCCTGGATCTGCAACCTAATGCTCAGTACGTTTATAAAATGAATTGTATGGTTTTGTGCTGTAAATATGTATTAATATTTGTTTGTGCCTTTGAATAGACAAATAACTTTAGCTCAATTTGTAAATGTATTTAGCACATGTACTTGCAGATGTAGTTTGAAATGTATTTGAGAATGTTTTTGGTTGAACTATAATATTTGATTCATCTTCTGAGAGTAATAGATGAATCGTCTTCTGCTGAAAAACTGTGCGTGTTGTTGGCGTGAGATTCCATGTTGTTTATATCATATAATATGCTGTGACATGCATGCACTATATTTCATGTGGTACTTTGTACCAACACAGTGACGTCACGGTAACTTTGTGTAGGCGGGCACTTAGCAATGGCGGCTTTCGGGTGGATAACTTATACAACAATCACATAAAACAAAACCGCTGTGTGTGCAATGGTTTATTTATGATATAAAATTTAAGCCACAATCGCTTCAATAAACTATACTTAAACTACCGCCAACTTATTTAGTCGGTGTTTCCTTTCCCCTTTATGGTTTAGGCCTATAGCCCCTGGGACTCGAGTTCCGGTCAACCAAGATGTGCACACCCCCACGGTCAGACCAGCGCACGCCCTTGCTGATCACAAACTGAAGCGTGGTCACCCAAAAGCCAATGACCAATAAAAAATGCAGACATTTTGAATTATATTTTAATATAAAATAATATTACTAAAAACAATGTCACTTTTATTATTAAAATCAAATGTCATAATATTAATATTAAAGCAGGTGTCATTAAAAATAATTCTTTAAAAGTATAATTTTTTATTGATTTCATTATTATTTGACTGGTGTATAAAAGAAGTATTTATCAAGGAATTACATTGATTTATTTTATAAAAGGGGTTTGACCATTGTTTTGTTTAATATCTTATTTAAAAATCCTGCCGAGAGATCATCAACATTTATTTGTACACTTTGGGAAAGACCTGAAGTCCGGAAAACCCATAGCACGTACACTACTTTCGCAAGTACACTACTTTCGGTTTTGAGCGCCTTACATATTGTCAGCATTGATTGGCTGTTTTAAGCTTCATGTAAAGTGACTCGGTATAAATAAGTGACTTATTTGAAATTAATGTTGATATTATTTCATATATTTGACATTATTTTACAATGTTGTGTTTATAATAATTGATTTAGGGGTGTTTTATGAGATATGGTAATGGTATTTTTGGATGTATAGTACAGTATGAGCGTCATACGTCACACGTCATATGTCATACGTCACTGTAACAACTTACGTTCACTTTCAACTTAGGTTCGGCCGACCGAAACCAATTAAAAACATATGTCGGGGAGCGTCTGTACAATACAGGGATCCCCTCACTTTCGGCGGTTAATGGGGACCGAGACCCACTGCAACTGCTGATTTCCACGAAGTAGGTTCGACCCACCCCCCCCGACTGACATATATGTACATGTATATATGTATATGTGTATATATGTATATGTGTATATAATATCAATAAATACATATTCAAAGCTATAAATGCTTAGAATAGCAATTAGATATTCAAAAATAATGCATAAGATGTAAATAAAATATAAATACACACACATACAGACGCGCTTGCACACACAGATGCGCACCTCACATTGAAATGTAAGTACGTAGTTTTGTTGGGGGGTTTTGGGTTGTTTTTTGTTTTCGTTTGGCTTTTTTTTTTTTTTTTTTTTTTTGCACAATTGGCCTTGTTTTGTGGCATTTTCCTTAACTTTTTCCATATTTTTCCTTAATTATCTTATTTTAAAAATTTTTTGATGAATATTTTTGAAAAACTTGCGATGCACTGAAGCCGCAGTAACCGAAGCACGAAGTAGAGAGGGATCACTGTATCTATGTATTAGAACATCAGACAGCATAAGTGAATATCTCTTAGCTTTGAGGCACATGTAGCTTTCAATTTAGCTTCAATTCTCATTCCTGTTTAAACTCTTGCCCCTTTAATGACATTTTACCATGTACTCCTCCATATCCATGTCTTCTGGTTTGATGAGACGAAGTTTTGCTCTGGCCTCCCTCATGATACTGATAGACCTAAATAAGAGAAATAATAATAATCAGTAATAATACTAATAAGAGAAATTCAATTCCAGTATATTATACGACAACACTAGTACTACACAAACTACTATTGCAGTGATGATTGCCTATCCATTACCAAACAATTTGGTCCAGCATGATGCAAGAAGGCAGTCTTGTTTACAATTACTATTTAAAGACATGTTAGTTTAGACTAGCATTTGGGTAATAAGGGTGCATTAGGGCTGCAAATTCTGTACTTATCTCTTATTTTAGTTTTGTATGTCTGTTATTTTTGGCGGCAAGGTGGCGTAGTGGTTAGCACAACCACATCGCCACAAGAAGGACCTGTGTTTGAGTCCTGAGCTTGGCGAAGGTGTTTCTATGTGGAATTTGGATGTTCTCCTTGTGCTTACTTGGTTTTCATCTGAATACTTTGGTTTTCTCCCAGAGTCCAAAGATATACACATTCGGAAAACTGCTGTTTTAGACTGCCCCTAGGTGTGAGCATAAATACAAATGGTTGTGTGTGCGTTGGCCTGGTTCAGGGTGTACCCTGCCTTCACCTAGAATTGACTGAGATTACAGTCACTATTCGAGTTACGACCTAGATCAGTTTCGACCAATCAGTCATAAGTCGGCTATTTAACACAACGAAACCGAAACCACCCAGCACTCGCTATGAATTCATGTGAAGCGTATTCTTCACCTGCACGTTCTTTCAACATGCGAAATAAACTTGTAGCCTTACTTTGCACTGCTAGCAACATCACTTTCACATTTCTTTACCTATTATCTTCCAACCACGTGTATAGCAATTTTCCATCTCTGCAATCTGTCCTTCATGCTGTTTTGTGATGATAGTTGACATAATTGGGGCTGTGTCTTCCACTGCTTCCTTAATGCGGTCCTTGTCCTTCAAAATTGTAGACACTATGGAGTCGGAGAGATGGAGATCTCACTTTCATATTCATCTTCGTCTCCAATGACAGTGCTTTCCTTGCTTTCTTGGTAGAATTGCCATCTGATGAATCGGACTTCCTCTTGGGGGCCATGGTAACGGTGTACAGTAAATGAACGTAAAATTGTACTGTAAAAGAGATGTTGCTGCAACGGCATCTAGTCACTGAGTGTAGCGGTAGAATGCTGTGAGTGTGAGATGCTGGGATGCTGTGCTGCCACAACTACCTTGCCCGCTGCCAGACATATACAGTTAACTCATAATAGGCATCTGCTAGTCGTGGTACGGGTGGTCGTAACTTGGATCGTGAGTGTATTTTCAGCCTCCAAGTAAGCCGAGTAGGATTAAGTGGTTCGGCAAATCAATGAATGTTTATTTTTTTCTGTATCATGATATTATTGGCTCGTGTATATCTTTATATGTCTGTGAAAAGTGCTATATAAATCCATTTTACTCCATGCATTCTCCAAACTTATTATTATACTAATGTCTGTCTGTCTTCCTTTCTGCCTTTTCCCTTTTACTCGGGAGTCGCCACAGCAAATCCTCTGATTCGCACGTTTGATTTGGCAGAGGTTTTTATGTCGGATGCCCTTCCTGTCACAACCCTTTAAGCAAGGGACAGAAACACGCTGACGACTTTGCAGCCTACTCCTTACGAAAGTCAGCAATGGTTCTTTTACATGCCTCTCACCATAGACAGTGACAGACATGGCCTGCCTTTGATAACCCAGTTAGCTGCACTGGGGGAGGACAGTGACAACCTTGTGGAGAGTGGGACTCGAACCCCCAACCTTTGGATCAGCGATCCAGCGCCCTATACCACTAGACCACCACTGCCCCAATTTTATTATTTATTATTATACTAATGATGCTATGATAATTACATTGTACATTAGTATGTACAGTGGGATATAAAACCAATGCAAATTACTATGGAAGCAAAACAACATCCAGTTAAAAAGAAAAAAAAGAACAAAAGATCTGAATACCTATCATCGAAGCTCAAGTTTCGGTCACTGAACTGCTCCAGCAGAGTTCTCTCAATGATGCGGGCAGGCGCTTTGTTCTGGAAGAGATAGACCAACACATGCTGGAGGCGAGGGTCCACCTGGGGGGTGATCTCCTCCTGAGAAATCTCGTACAGTCTGGAGTACTCCTCATGAAATGCCTGGTGGAAAGCCATGTTAAACTCTTCAGTCAGGAACTACACAGAATACTAATCTTTTAACCCTTTTGATTAAAATGCAAATACTGGCAGGGAGGGGGTGGATTTTAACCACCATAGTGTTAGAAAAAACCTAAATAAACTTTCTTTTGAAATCCCCATTTGACTTTAAAAATGTATGAAGACGCTATCTAATTTCCAGTGGTGAGTAAACAATAATGAAACTTAAAAAAAAAGAATTGAAATAAATATACAGGGATCCCTCACTTTCCGTGGTTAATTGGGACCGAGATCCCCACGTGACCACCAAAATCCACAAAGTAGGATCCACCCCCCAACCCCCTCTGACTGACATATGTGAACATAATATCAATAAATACATATTCAATGATATAAATGTTTATAATAACAATTAAACATTAAAAAATAATGCCAAGATGTAAATAAAATATAAATACACACACATATAAATACAGCCGCGCCCACCTCGCAACAATGTAACTAGTTTTGATGGGAGGTTTTGGGGTTTTTTTTGTTTTGTTTTATTTTAGTTTTTTTTTTTTTTTTTTTTTTTTTTTTATAATTGCCATTATTTTTGTTGCATTTTCTTTAACTTTTTCCACTAATGTTTCTTAATTTCCTTATTTTTTTAATTTGATGAATATTAAAAAACAAAAAAAACAAAAACCATGATGCACTGAAGCCGCATGAACTAAAGCACGAAGTAGCGAGGGATCCCTGTATTTAGAAGCAAAGCATGCAGAGACAAATTTATGTAATCTCTCTTTCATCTGATGAACCAGTCAATCATACTAGGCAGACTGGTGCCCATCTCAGCCAACACTGGGCGAAGGTGCCAACAACCGTTTACACTCATACTTTGAAACAAGCAATTAGCCTAAAGTGCATGTCTTTAGATTGTGGGAAGAAACTGCAGTACCTGGAGGACACCAACACAAGCATGCAAACTTCACACAGAAACACCATCTTACTTTGAGATAGACATGCTTACTACTATGTCACAGTGCCACCCCAATGTTATCTCCCATTTCTTATTATAAGTTTACCACACTAAACCTCTGATGAATCATTAAATGAATGGAAGTTAAACATATTTTTGTTCTAATGGCAGATAATTTTGTTCTCTTTCAGCATTTAGATTTAATGATCTCATATATGGTTTATTTACATCTTTCAACCTAAAATACGAAACAGTCAGCCCTCTACTTACGAAAAACTTTGAATACGAAAAATCCAGGTTACGAAAAACATTTTCCTAAATTTTTGTCCTCTGTATACGAAACAACCTCTTCTTACAAAAAGCGCCAAACATTCATTAAAACATTCATCAAAAATTAAAACGCGCCATTCAAAAATTCAAACAAAATTTTTGCGCGAGTTGCTCTCTCATTGGCTGTCTCCCAACATCCCGCCCTGCTGGCCTCCCATTGGCCAGGAGGGAGCTGAACTGTGCTCATTACTGTACTCATACTTCCTGTTTGTCACACATGTGAAGGGGAGTTGAACAGGACCTGTTGGCTTGTGAGGTTTTTTTGAGAGTGATCATTGCAACGTTCGAGAGATTTAAAAAAGGTACATAATTTTCTGTTACTTTAAACACACATTTCATGCATAGCGTAGGCCTCCGTCAGTCCCAAAGGACTATGGCTGCGCTCTGGTCAGTATCCCGACTGGTGATACTCCCCAGTGCACAGAGCCCGGGTAGGGAGTAATGAGGGACAGGCTGTTACCCAAGCGGCAAGTCCCCCCCTGTCTCGGCACCACCGGAAGGATCCAATGGAAAGGCAAGTGCCGATACGACTGGGTTCCAGTGCCGCTGCAGGAGAGAAACTACGGTCAATTTAGAACGGCCAATTAACCTACAGTGCACGTCTTTGGATTGCGGGGGAAACCGGAGCACCCGGAGGAAACCCACACAAGCACGGGGAGAACATGCAAACTCCACACAGAAACGCCCAGGCCGGGAATCGAACCCGGGCCTTCTTGCTGTGAGGCGGACGTGCTAACCACTACGCCACCGTGCCGCCACCATTTCATGCATATTTCATACAATATTGTTCTGCTTTTATAATTTTTAAAGGGTTTATGGGGTGGTCTTGGGAGCCTGGAACGAATCACACGTTTTAGGTGTAAAATGCACCTCTACTTATGAAAACTCCAGGTTACAAAAAAGGCGCTGGAACGGATTAATTTTGTAAGTAGAGGGCCAACTGTACCTCAGTTCCAGAAAAAGCTTGGATGCTGTGAACAAATAAATCGATGACAGTTCATTCATCCATTCATTTTCTGAACCACTTAGTCCTAGTTAGGGTCGTGGGGAAGTTGGTGCCTGAGCAAGTGCAGAGTACACCCTGGACAGCTCACCAGGCCATTGCAGGGCTGCTAACTTTTTTTTAATTTGATTTTTAAAATTTTTCAACCAATAATGTATTAAATGTAACACAAAGCCTGCTGGTCACGATTTATTCCATAACTGTGAGAAATTTTCTTTCGGCTTTTTCCCGTTTTTTCAGGGGTCGCCACAGCGAATGATTCGCACGTTTGATTTGGCATAGATTTTTACGTCGGATGCCCTTCCTGACACATCCCTTTTAGCAAGGGACAGAAACACGCTGACGGCTTTTCAGCCTGCACTTTACAAAAGTCAGCAATGGACCTTTTACATGCCTCTCACCATAGACAGTGCCCGCCTTTGATAACGCAGTTAGCTGCATATTCAAGATATTTTCACTATGCGGGATGTTTTTGTAGAGTACTTTAGTCACCATTCTAGCTACAGATACTGTACTTCCTAGAAACAAGTTAATCACAAATGTATTAATTAAAAAAAAAAAAAAGTTACCTTTTAAGTTTTTATTCAATAGTGAACACTTATTTGCTGATTTGCTGAATTAATTGAAATGCTATATCATCACATATGGGACTATATCATTGTGACTATTTTCATTCAGTGACATCTGCCAAGTCTGAGATGCATAATTATTTTGAGATACACTGTACTGTATGGGGAATCAGCATAAAAGGCACATAGGAATGAGACTTTAATTCCCTACATTAAAAATCACAGGTAAAAGACACAGGTGAGCTCGAAGTGCATTTGACCCATGACGCATTTGAATTAAGGCAATTCACGACAGAAAAAAATGAGGCATTTGCACTTGTACTGCTTCCCTGCAATCTCATTTTTTTCCCGATGTAAGAGGCAGATTATTTATACACTGGCGTGCGGCTCTAGCAGGAAGGCTGCTCTTGTATATCTTCACTCATCAAATGACAAATAATGGATTTGCAGATGTACCATGTGTATGATACATATAGATATGTCATAATATAGCATTCGATTTCTATGATTCTATGTTTATGAAGCTGCAATCCAGAGTATAAATAACACGCCCCTTAAATGATGTCACCCTCTTTTTCACAGCAGGTCATTGGTCCAATGCCTCATTTCTCTTAAAACACATTTTTTCCGTGCTCCTCACATAATTCTCCAGGTCTATTTGGTGAGATGGAATAACACACAAGGATGAGACACAAGTGAAGGAAACAAGGACGCAATTTAAGTGTTTTGGGAAGCATCCATTACACAGCAAGAATCAATTGCTTATCCTTGGTGAGTCGGCTGTTGACTTTTGAGAGCAAATTTTTAGGCTCTTGAATTTTGTACCACTGAAATAAATATTATTTGATTTTTTTTTTTATTACTTGTATTTTTGATTCTTAACTTCTTTGAGGTTTTTTAAAAAAGTTTTTTTAATGTTTAAAAAATAAAAACAAAATTTAAAATTTTAAGTTTTGAATACACAGCCGGGGAAAAAATTCAGATTCATAATTTAACTTTAAAAAATTATGCTAGTACAGTCGGCCCTCTACTTAGGAAATGAATCTGTTCCAGTTCCTTTTTTTCGTAACCTGGGGTTTTTCGTAAGTAGAGGTGCATTTTACATGTAAAACGCGTGATTCATTCCAAGGCTCCGAAGACTACCCCATAAACCCTTTAAAAATGATAAAAGTACACCAATTCTGTATGAAATATGCATGAAATATGTGTTGAAAATAAAAGAAAATTGTTTACCTTTTTTTTAAAAAATCTGTTGAACCACCCATGAGACGCTTTAAAGTCCGGAGGTTGCTGGTCTGAAGAACCCTCACTCCCACCCTCCTTCACGACGTCCATAAATGTGGTGGTTGCTTTTTCCGAAATAATCACCTCCGTCACTGTAGCTCCTCTTTTAAGGTCTTCTTCTGCTTCAATATCATCCCGATTGTAGAGGGGTTACAGCCATACTCCTTTGCGATTTCGCTCAACCACATCCCACTTTCGTATATTTTTATTATCTCCTGCTTCACTTCGATTGATAATGGAGCCTGCTTCTTCTTTTCAGTGTCACCAGAAATCACTTTTTTGGGGTCCATGATGGATAACGAAATATAATGCTGCAATGATCACTTTCAAAAAAACTCACGAGCCAACAGTCCTGTTCAACTCTCCTTCACCCGTGTGACAAACAGGAAGTATGGGTACAGTTCAGCTCCCTCCTGGCCAATGGGAGGCCAGCGGGGTGGGATGTTGGGAGACAGAGAGCAACTCGCGCATTGTTTGAATTTTTGAATGGCACGTTTTAATGTTTGAATGGCGCATTTTAATTTTTGAATGGCGCGTTGGCGCTTTTTGTAAGAAGAGGTTGTTTCATATACAGAGGGTGAAAATTTAGGAAAATGTTTTTCGTAACCTGGATTTTTCGTATTCAGAGGTTTTTGTAAGTAGAGGGTCGACTGTACATTAAAGGCTTTTAACCTCATGAAATTCAAAAATTAATCTTGTGTGTCTTGTCATGTTTTGACACTGCTTCTGTCCATAACCACAGGGTGACTACTGAGCTCGATCAATGCCTTCAAACAAGAAGAAGTTTGGTAAAAAAACAAAACGTAATACCCAATGGCCCTGATATTAGGATCTTAGAAGGACATACACACATTATTGGTGGGAAAAAAATATGCTGTTCTTCTGTGAGGACAGTGGGGTTAAGTTTCACAACCTGATTTGATTCCATTTTGGGGATAATGACAATGTCAAAAGAAGCATTGCGTAATCAAGTGTTACCTTGATAAGCCCTGCCTCAGGACCATCTTTGTCAAAGACATCTCTGGCTTTAGCTATGGCTAGGATAACTCCCTGCATGGCCGGTGTAAGCATCATCTGTAAAGTAAAGGAAACAGCACGTGTGACAGAAAAAACATTACTAAGCCATGTCTGAAGCTCCTCTTACCTATGTAACCTGTTAACGTACCAGGTTAAAACAATGTGAGATGGATAATAAAGCTTCATTCACACTCGGGCTTCCACAGTAGTAAAGTAATGCGTGTTGTGTATTCACATCTGACGATATTTTACTGGATGCTATGAAGCGTGAACGGCCTCGAAATGTATAAAACATGCAAGACTGGATATAATATCTAATTCATTTCAATTTCCATCCTCTGCTGTAAACATCTGCGGATATATGGCTATGGTCGCTGAGTGTGGCAGGATGATTATTAAGGATTTTGGATTTGGAATGCTTTGGAATGACTCACCAGATAGTCAAACATTTTAATCCTTCAATTTAGACACATCAAGGCATAATCTCCATGTTACTACTACCATCGGGAAGTCGAGTGGCACTATGGGTAATTTAGAGCCAGTTAATCCTCATTAGTGATGCGGAGAGGCTGGCGCCCATCTCAGTTGACTCTGGGCGAACGCAGAGTACACCCTGGACAGCTTGCCAGGCCAGTGCAGGACAGAAATACGTTGACGGTTATGCAGCTACTCTTGCAATGGTTCTTTAACATGCCTCTTACATAGCCGGGCTTTGATAATCTGCACTGGGGTACCACAGTGACAAACCAGTGATCGTTGGGGCTTGAACCCCCGACCTTGGGATCAGTATTCCAGCACCCTACCACTGACCATCACTATAACAATGCATCACCATGTTGACTAAAATTAAAAAGAATTCATTAAATTCTTAACTTCATGCAGCTGAAGTTCATATGATCTGCATCTACATCCAATCACAAGGAATGGACATCAATCCCTGAAGCTTGAATGATGCTCATACAGGGATTGTCATGGCTGTGATCACAATGATGTACTGTATGGTTTGCCAGGCCACATACAGACTCACTCACACCTACGGGTAATTTGGAACAGCCAATTAGCCTACTATGCATGTTTTTGGACTGTGGGAGGAAACCGGCATACACGGTGGAAACCCACGCAAGCACGTGGAGAACATGCAAACTCCACACAGAATTGCCCAGGCCAGGAATCGAACCCAGGCCTTCTTGCTGTGAGGCGGACGTGTAACCACTACGCCACTATGCAGCTGAAGTTCATAAGTTTGTTCTAAAGGTTAGCATGTACTGTACAAGGTGATTTACCTTTACGAATGTACAACATTTCACTATCAAATCCGTGATGTTTTTGTGAATGTTCCACACTATTACCTCCTCATTATATCCATCTGCTTCAGACAGCACCAGAATCTTTCCCACATTTGGGATATCTACTTCCGACACCTCATTCTCTGGTTGTGTGGCTTCTGTGTTGCTGTCCTCTGCAGACGCAGCTTGTGTTTCAGCTTCTTCAGTCTCAGGGTGAGGGTCTGATTCTGCTTCGGTCTCTGCCTGTTCACATTGAGTCTGATTATGTGTCTCACTCTCACCTTCCACAGTCTTTTCATCCTTTTGAAATGGCAATACAGCACTCTGAGAAGAAGATATAAACAAATCAAATATGTCACAAAGGTATAATAAAGACTGTTACTGTGGCTGAAAACAGTATTTCTAGACTAAGTTAAACAACATCTGGATATACATACATATATTCATTCATTTTCTGAACCGCTTAAGACAGCAAGTGACAACCCAGTGATAATGGGGCTTGAACCCACAACCTTGGGATCAGTAAGCCTGCACCCTACCACCAGACCAACACTTCTTTGATTCTATTCAAGATGCTTGTGCACTAATATTCTTGACAGTTAGGTTAAAGAGTTTAAATTAGAGTAAATGAGCAAAGTAGACTGTAGTGTACATGTCAAGCAGTATTTCATTTATTTATTTATTTATTTATTCCATGACACGTGGCAAATGGCTTTGAATAGCATATTTAAGCAATTTAACTAATTCAGCATTTGATGGTTGAGGGTCTCAGTCAAAAGTTGAGCATTGGCAGCTAGCCATATAATCTCATAATCTTCCGATCAAAAAGTTAATGTCTTAACATTTACATTCATGGCCTTTGGCAGACACTAATACCCAGTGGCTTCAAATAAAAAGGAAAACTATTTATTCAATTGAGCGGTTAAGGGGGTCCTATATAGCAAACATCACAAGCTTTGAACACTCAACCTTCTATAGACCTATGTCTGCCAAGCATTTTTCCTGGAGTATATCCAATTGTTTTTATTTCTCAGTCATTTCAGTTTTATATAGTAATGGTATACAGGGATCCCTCCCTTTTCACGGTTAATGGGGACCGAGACACCCCTGCGACCGCCAGTTTCCACGAAGTAGGATCGACTCCCCTGAACTGACGTATATGTACATATAATATTGATACAGTAAATTCAACACTATAAATGCTTAGAATAACAATTAAACATTAAAAAAAATGCACAAGATGTAAATAAAATATAAATACACACACATACAGACGCACCGGTGTGTGCACACACACACACACACACACACACACACACACACACAGATGCACGCGCGCGCACACACACACACACACACACACACACAGATGTGCACCTCATATAAAAACTGTAAGTAGTTTTATAGGGTTGTTTTTTTGTTGTTTTTGTTTGTTTGGGTTTTTTTTTTGCATAATTGGCCTTGTTTTGCTGCATTTCCCCTTAACGTTTCCCCTACTTTTCCTTATTTTTTAATTTTTCAATGAATATTTTTGAAAAACCCACAATGCACTGAAGCCACAGAAACTGAAGCACGAAGTAGCGAGGGATCATTGTACTACGTTGATAAAAAAAAAAAAAAACTATTTAAAAATATTCCTCATGTAATTTTACAACCGATTAACAGTACCGAAGCGAGCAGCACTGCAGCAGGCTAATACAAGACGGTCAGTTTGGTAAATCACTATAAATCCTACTCTTCAAATCTGCTCTGATCCTTTGCTTGATTAAATGTGGACCTGTTCCCTTACAATATTTTCTTCCGAGAAGCCTAGTAGTGGCTACCATATGGTTTTTATTTATCCACACTTTGGTGATTGACGCTTGCTCATGGCAGCTGTGTTGGTTTAATTTGTTCTCAGTACCTGCTCCAGGCCAAAACATATTATGTCTTAGTCTATAAAAAGCAGCGTGTATTGACATCTTAAAGCAGACATGTGCTCAGGCCTTTTAATTGCTGCTCACTTTCCAAATAAATCAGACTAATCCTGTGCACTTCTGTTTACAGTTTGACCATCCCTTCGGTCCCCTGCAGTCATTTCTCCTTCTGTTAGCATCTTCCTGGGGAGTTTTTTTAATGAACACAGTGGAGTCAATTTTTCAAAAAAACATAATTCACAATAGAAGACACAGCAGAGCGAATGTTACAGTGTCATCTTATAGCAAGCTCGAGGTTTAAATGTCGTGTCTGACTAAGACTTTTTGTTGTGGAGTTTGATTGTGACTTTCCTCTGGGTACTCTGGCTTCCTCCTACAGAGCAGAAAAGTTCAAAATAGGGCAACTGGCTTCTCGAAATTGCCCCTAGGCATGAATGTGAGCGCGAATGGTTGGTCATCTGTGGCTGTGCAATAGATTAACGACCTGTTCAGGGTGTACCTCCTCTCTCCAAAAGTCGGCTCTAGCTTTCTCGCCTCTTGATGGACAAGCAATATGAGAGATAAATGGATGACTCAAAATTCATATGTACTGTATCTTTAAAACGACAGTAAATCTCAGTCTAATGACTGAATGCATTACACCTTTTTGCACATGCACCTTTGCATCCAGTGCTATCAAAATGGTCTTTAATTTGTCCCAGGAGCTTTATATCTGTCCGCCAACATTAAAGCTGCAGCTGCACCAGCTGTTCCTGTGACAATTTATTTGGTCATTTCAAATACATACATTTACTCATTCTCTCTCTCTCTCTCTCTCTCTCTCTCTCTCTCTCTCATTTGCAGAACCGCATAATCCTCCTAGGTTCATAGGAAGACTAGTGTCTATCTCAACCAACAATCTGCCAGGCCATCACAGGTCAAACACATACAACCATTTACACTCACACCTCAGGGCAATTTGGAACAGCACGTCAGCCTAATATGGGGCCGGTGGTGTAGTGGTTAGGGTGCTGCGCTCATGATCAGGAGGTCGTGGGTTCTCACAAGTGTGCCTCTGTTCACCCAGCAGTATAAATGGGTACCAGTAAAAAGATACTGGGAAGGTAACCTGCGATGGACTAGCGTCCCATCCCGGAGGAGTTGAACTCCTAGTTGCTTCACGCTACAGAAACCGGGGATAAGCACCGGCCTGATGAGCCACTATGGCTTGGATGTAAAAAGCCCACTGACTTTACCTTACTTTACCGTATGTCAGCCTAATGGGCATCTATTTGGACTGTAGGGGAAATCCAGAATACCTGAAGGAAACCAACGCATGCACAGCGAACACCCAAGACCGGGAACTGAAGATCTTGTTCTCGATCTTGATCTTGAAGACGATGGTCTGTGGAGGATGTGCTATGCCACAATGACACCTGGCACCCATTTTTGAATCATAAAATAACATCAGATTTAAACTTTTAAGCAAATAAAGTCTTGCCACTAGAGGTCAGGAGGCAACCACATAAATGCTGCCTTAAGTAACGAGACAATTGTACTGTATACAAGACTCATTTAACATCACAGTCTGCTCTCTGGATAGATGTAAGAATCAACATTTAACCCAGTGAACGAAGGACAGTGTGAATGACTTCAGTGCTGTTGAAACTACCGTCTATAAAAACTGGAAGTGATAATGACCCAGAATGCAACGGCTTGTTGATGGAAGTGTCATGAGCCTTGACATTTAATTTAAACAATTGCCCAAAGGAGGACCCATGGGGTTTTAAACTGACAGCAGCAGGTTGTGGTGTGTTTAAGGCATGCCTCTTACTGTGTTACAGAGATTACAGAGGAAATGGAATAGAGCTACAAAATATATGCTAATCACAAATGACATAAATAAGAATTAAGTTTACCCGAAACGGTGTTAAAACTGTGGACTCCGACTATGTTAAATTATTCTTTCATGCAGAACAGTCCTGTATTGATTTTTATTTATCAATAAAAGTGGAACATGGTGCCTATAAAAGCTTTTTAAATGCACAGAAAAAACATTAATTGACAAATATATTGACTCTTAACTTACAAATATCTACTTTCTGCAGTGTAACGCAACATCTTAGACATTATTTGATGCCCTTAATATTAATTAACCACCTCCAATTGACAATTACTTTGCTTTTTATGAAATGGTGTTAAAGCTATGGCTGTAATATGATAATATAAGAACACTGGTATACCTACTCATTCCTGGAATCAGCCAATAACTCAATCATTTAGTTTAATGTGTAAAACCTTCATGAGACACCAGGGAAGAGCTATGAGAAGATTGAGAAGATGTGTAGATAACAACGAAATACAGTGGTACCTCTCTTTACGAAAGTCTCACCAAACGAAAAATGCAGGTTACGAAATGCATTTTCCTAAAATTTTTGTCTCTGGATACGAACCAAGTTCACGTTACGAAAGCGCCATCTTAAAAATTCAAACGTGCCATACAAACATTCAAACAATGCGCGACTTGCTGTCCCATTGGTTGTGTCCCAACACCCCGACCTGCTGGACTCCCATTGGCTAGGAGGGAGCTGAATCTCCATAATACAGTACTGTACCCATAATGCTTTTCATGTGCCTTCGACCCATTGTTCGACACACACGGAGAGTAGTTCTGTTGATTCATGAGTTTTGTGAGTTTTTTGAGTGTGCTTATTGAGTTATTTTTCGTTATTAATCATGAGCCCCAAGAAAGTGATTCCCGGTGAGACTGAAAAGAAGAAGCGGGCTCCGTTATCAATAAAAGTAAAACAGGAGATGAGAAAAAAATATGAAAGTGGGATTCGGTTGAACGAAATCACAAAGGAGTATGGCTGAAACCCCTCTACAATCGGGACGATATTGAAGCAGAGGGAAGCATTAAAAGCGGAGCTACAGTGACGGAGACGATTATTTCGGAAAAAGCAATTGCCATATTTAAGGACCTCGTGAAGGGGGTGGGGGTGAGGGTTCTTCAGACCAGCAACTCGCTGACTTTAAAGCTTCGCATGGGTGGTTCGAGAGATTAAAAAAAAGATAAATAATTTTCTTTTAATTTAACACATATTTCATACAAAATTCATGTACTTTTATCATTTTTTAAAGGGTTTATGGGGTAGTCTTGGGAGTCTTGGAACGAATCAAGCGTTTTACATGTAAAATGCTGTTCAACTTATGAAAAATGAGGTTTACGAAAAAGGCGCTGGAACGGATTAATTTTGTAAAGTCAGGTACAGTACCACTGTACGGTACTTTTGGTACAATTATACATCCTGTTATGCATATAGTACATGCATACTGGTACATACCTGCATACAGTTATAGATTAAAGAATACACGCACATGGACACACCTACACACAGTACTGTACTGTACAAAAGTCGTAGCCACATGTAAAGAAAATTGTAATTACATATAAATTTTTAAAAAATCACAAAGAACAGGTAAACAGTTATAAATGATACAAAGTCAACCTTTTTTGGCGTGATGACAATTTGCTTTGAAAATATAATACTCCCCATTACAGTTTTAAGAGGTTCAGTTCAGTTCATTTTCTGTAACCGTTTAATCCTAATTAGGGATTCGGGGAGGCTGGCACTCATCCCAGCTGACTCAGGACAAGGGCAGACTACACCCTGGACAGCTCGCCAGGCCATCGCAGGGTGGAAACACACTTGTGGCTATGCAGCCTACTCTTGTCAAAAGTCAGCAATGGTTCTTTTACATGAACCTCTTACCATAGACAGTGAGAGACATGACTGGCCTTTGATAACGCAGTTAGCTGCACTGGGGAGGGGGACAGTGACAACCTTGTGGGACTCGAATCCCCAACCTTTGGAGTAGCGATCCAGCGATCCAGCACCCATACCACTCGGCCACCACTGCCCGCATTTTAAAAGGTGATGAGCCATAAATTTTACTGAAAACCTTGCAGAATCACTAATTTTTCTCCTGGAGATTTTGACTCTCACACTTGTTTCTTAATTTACATGCAAAACCCAACAACCTTCATTATGTTTTTTTTTTCCTGTAAAGTGCTCTCATATTATCTTACATAGATATATAGCTTTCTTTATTGACATACAAACAATTTTTCTGTAGAATTTAATTTTGTGCTTGATATATATATATATATATAAGGGCAGTGGTGGTATAGGGCGCTGGATCGCTGATCCAAAGGTTGGGGGTTCGAGTCCCACTCTCCACAAGGTTGTCACTGTCCCCCAAGTGCGGCTAACTGGGTTATCAAAGGCGGGCCATATCTCTCACTGTCTATGGCGAGAGGCATGTAAAAGAACCATTGCTGATTTTTGCCAAGAGTAGCTGCATAGTCATTAGTGTGTTTCTGCCGCTTGCAAAAGGATTGTGTCGAGAAGGGCATCCGATGTAAAAACCTATGCCAAATCAAACGTGCGAATCAGTAATATGACTTCCATGAAGATGGAGGCAGATAATTCGCTGTGGCGACCCCTGAAGGGAAAAATCCAACGTTTTATTTTCTGTCCTTCAAAGTTTTTAATTGGTTGACCATGTCATACTTTGGGGATCTGAGCTTTGAAAAGGATGCAAACTGGCGGGATAACTCAGCAGTTCAGTGGCTTTTGTTTTGCGTAGGCTCATTTGGCGATATGAGAAACTATTTAGGCCCAAACTTGCAAAACTTGCAATGTCAAGTGTAAAAACAAAAGTTAATTCCCTTCGCTTCTTTTTCTGGCACTTACCCATGTCCCAGTGATAGCTCCACTTTCAGAACCAACTAACGTGTGTTAGAAGTTGTAGCAAAAAAAAAAAAATGCGAAAGTCTGTCAGATCATTTCCATGCCTGTATGAAAATAAGATTTTTCTCACAAACTGGCCAACACGACCTGAGGTAGATCTTTAAGAGCGGAAAATCACACCAGGTTCTCTTCCTGTCAGCAAATCTGCAAGAATCTGCATCTACACTGAGCAACGACTCACTTCTATTGGACAGTAGAATGATGGGAAAAGACCAAAGTGTTTTTCTTTAGATGTTTAATTTATAAACTATATATTGTCTGCCATTTCTGCTACTTCATTCATCAACTGACTATAATATTGTAACAACCAACGAGAACCAACTACGTATAATATTGAAACTACACACAAATTACTACTTCTTTCGACAGAGAACCCACAAGGCAGACAAACTTTCAATGTACAATAACCTGCATGATGTTTACAGGGCCTGTCAACATGAGAACTATTTGGTTCACCTGACTCGCATCCAGCTGGCTGGGAGTAGGACTATGAGAAGCGGCAGCCTCAGTACCCTTCTTTAACCCGTCACTGCTCTCTGGTGACGATCCAAGAGTGGCCACGCTGCCTGGGACATCTGTAAAGCAGAAGCGCTTACATGAGATGAACTGCAACCGAAACACTTCGCCATTTTTATCTCGTCTGGAAAAGTAGCCGACCTGCTGAGTCCTGGACCAGCTCTTGATCTGCCTCTGGGACAGGTTCTTCAGGTTTCTCACGACCGTGTTCCTGCTCTAGTTCTGGATTTGGGTGCTGTTGTTCTGAAATGTTCTTCTCTTGGCTGTTGGGAGCCTGTGCTATGGGAACCTGCACCTCATCCTGAGACACCTGATGCAATTGCTCTGTCCATTCTCTTAGTTGTTGTTGAAACCAACGATTGTCCTCATGGACATAACGTTTCAGTATGGGAGGAAGGGGATCCATGCCTTGCAGAACCTGCCCCGTCTCATTGTCTGTGTCCTCTGCCATGATCACAGTTGAAAACATACTTAATTATCCTAAATCCCACTATTCATTCATTCATTCATTCATTCATTCATTCATTTTCTGTACCGCTTAATCCTAATTATGGTCTTAGGCTTTGATAACCCAGTTAGCTTTTTTAAATCATAGTAATATGAAGCACATCCACCTCACTGCAGAAAGGTCCAGTAGAATATACTAAATCAGTAGTTGGTTTCCAACTCAGTTGTTGTTGGTTTATTTAATAGTTCAAAGTATCCCATCTTGAGGACTATTCAGGGACAACCATCACTTTCAGTATATCAATGGAGCACCCTCTCAGATACTTATTTGTTCCCTTTATATACTGCTTTTGAATATATATTTAGAATTTTTTTTCCTGTCCCAGCTGAGTCTGCACCCTGAACAGCTCGCCAGTCCATTGCAGGCCCAACACACACAACCATTTACACTAATGCTTATACCTAGGGGCAAACGGAACAGCCAATTAGTGCATGTCTTTAGACAGTGGGATGAAACCAGAGTACCTGGGGGAACCCATGCACATATAGGGAGAGCATGCAAACTGCACATGGAAACGCCCTTGCCACGCCCATAACTCAAACTCAAACCTTCTTGCTCTGAGGCATATTTGCCAAGCTCTATGCCTCTGTGCCACCCTGGATTACATTACTTTTTATCGAATCAAATATTATAAGGGTTTTTGTAGCTATGTATATACTAAGCTTTCTTCTGTTGTTCATAAATGGACGCTAAAATGTCTTTTTATTAAAGATTAATTGCTATAAACAGAAATGAAAAAAACATAAATGCCATATCCAGACTGAAAAATCTAAAATTCCTTGTCCCCAAATTCTGCCCATTTAAGTAAGTACCTGCGATGAGGTGTGGCAGTCTGTCATTAATGTACATAAGGCAGTAAGCACTGGCGTTGGTTATTCCTCCATAAGAGTCTCGCACCAACTCCTCCCAGGATGACTCAGTCACCATGACATCATTGTATTTCAGCCAGCATTTATGGGCGTGGTCATAGATATAGGCCCAGTAATGACCAGCAGAAGCCTGTCCCTCATGCACAAGAACTGCATGTAGCCTATATGGTACCTAGTGACATGGAGAAAAATAGTGGGCTTATTATCAAGAATCATTTGTAATGCAAAACCCCCCAAAATATTATGAATACAAATAATAATATTATGTGAGGATATATTTAATATGAGTAAATTAGTTTAATAAGCATGTGTATAGGTTAAGATCTGTATAGCAGTGAACTCTCGAGCCTTGTCCAACATCTGGACAAAGCGGCTTCTGCATACAGCATGGAGATCAGTGCCGAGAAGACCAAGCTGATGACGAACAGCACCCAAGGTATTTCTTCAAACATCAGGGTCAGCAGGACATCCTTAGAGATAGTAAAACGTTTTAAGTACCTTGGGTCCATCATTTCTGACGAAGGTTCCAAATCAGAAGTGGTGGCAAGGATTGCAAAAATAACAGTTGTACTTCCAAAGCTCCAGATCATTTGGAGAGACAAGAACTTCAGTCTGCACTCAAAGATCCACCTGATACGCTCCCTGGTACTATCAGTCTTTCTATATGCCTGCGAAACCTGGACACTTAATGCAGATCTACAAAGAAGAATCCTTGCAACAGAAATGAGATGCTACAGAAAGATTGTTGACATCCGCTACACAGACCATGTGACAAACGAAGACGTCCGAAATAAAGAATAACAGGCAATCGGTCCCCATGACAACCTCACTGTCGTCAAAAAATGAAAAATAACCTGGTACGGACACGTGTCTCGTTCAACTGGCCTTGCTAAGACCATCTTGCAAGGAATGGTCAGAGGAAGCCGCAGGTGGGGAAGACAATGAAAAAGATGGGAGGACAACATTCATGAATGGACAGGCCTGAATGTGGCAACATCCAAGAGAGCAGTGGAGGACAGAGACAGGTGGAGGACAGTGGTGGTCTTCAAGTCTTCACAGGTGCCCCAACGACCTCAGTAGAGGTCAAGGAATAGGTGCAGGTGCAGCAGTGTAGTTTTAAACCTAATTTAGACTTTTATTATATACCACACAGAAACATAAATAAAACCATTTTTGTATATAAAAGTATAATTACACATTTTCACCATGAAAATATCAGGTCATGTCAGTTGAGTGCTGCACCCTCCGTGTAGCTAATGGCATCCTATGAGTCTACTCATTCAAACATTAGCACATTTAAACAGAAATGTAAGTTAACCACCCTCCATAAACTTGGATTTTTATACTCAATCGAAAATTTCACTCCAAAAAAATACAAAATAAAAACAAAAAACAAACAGACAAACAAGATAAACACCCCCACCAAGATTCTATAGTACTGTATATTGACTGAGCCAATCAGATCAGACTGTTTAGATGCCAGATAAGCATGATAATGTTCAAGATATTTTCTTTACTAGAATATTATAATAGGATTTATTTATTTATTTTTTTTTGCACAGATTATTCTTAGTTTACAGGTGCCTTCTGTTTAAAATTAAACTGTATTTTTTTTCCCCCAGCTCTATTTAAAAAAAAGAGAAAACCAGTTTTTTTTTTTTTATCAAGCTTATTGTGTATGTAATACCTTGATAGATCAAATTTATATTTTAAGAAACATAAATTTCTTTCTTCCTTTTGGCTTTTTTTCCCCCTTTTCTCGGGAGTCGCCACAGCGAATTATCTGATTCGCACATTTGATTTGGCAGAGGTTTTTATGTCGGATGCCCTTCCTGTCACAACCCTTTTAGCAAGGGACAGAAACACGCTGACGACTTTGCAGCCTACTCTTTACGAAAGTCAGCAATGGTTCTTTTACATGCCTCTCACCAGAGACAGTGAGAGACATGGCCCGCCTTTGATAACCCAGTTAGCCGCACTGGGGGGACAGTGACGACCCTGTGGGGACTCGAACCCCCAACCTTAGGATCAGCGATCCTGCGCCTTATCCACTAGACCACCACTGCCCCTGTATTTTAAGAAACATAAATAAGTGTCTTAAATCAATCACAACGCCACAGTACAGTCGGTCCTCTACTTACGAAAAGCTCTGAGTATGAAAAATCCAGACGAAAAACATTTTCCTAAATTTTCATCCTCTGCATATGAAACAACCTCTTCTTATGAAAAGTGCCAAACATGCCATTCAAAAATTCAAACGCGCCATTCAAACGCACCTTTCAAACATTAAAACGCGCCATTCAAACATTCAAACAATGCGCGAGTTGCCCTCTCATTGGCTGTCTCCCAACATCCCGCCCCGCTGGCCTCCCATTGGCCAGGAGGGAGCTGAACTGTACCAATTCCTGTACCCATACTTCCTGTTTGTCACATGCGTGAAGGAGAGTTGAACAGGACTGTTGGCTCGTGAGTTTTTTGAGAGTGATCATTGCAGCATTATATTTCATTATCCATCATGGACCCCAAGAAAGTGATTCCTGGTGACACTGAAAAGAAGAAGCGGGCACCTTTATCAATCAAAATGAAGCAGGAGATAATAAAAAAATATGAAAGTGGGATGCGATTGAGCGAAATCGCAAAGGAGTATGGCCAAAACCCCTCTACAATCGGGACGATGTTGAAGCAGAAGGAGACCTTAAAAGCGGAGATACAGTGACGGAGGCAATTATTTTGGAACAACATTGAAGCAGAAGGAAACCTTAAAAGTGGAGATATAGTGACGGAGGCGATTATTTCGGAAAAAGCAACCGCCATATTTAAGGACCTTCTTCAGACCAGCAACCCCCGGACTTTAAAGTGTCGCATGGGTGGTTTGAGAGATTTAAAAAAAGGTAAATAATTTTCTTTTACTTTTAACACATATTTCATACAAAATTGGCGTACTTTTATAATTTTTATAGAGTTTATGGGGTAGTCTTGGGAGCCTTAGAACGAATCACGCGTTTTACATGTAAAATGCACCGCTACTTACGAAAACTCCAGGTTACGAAAAAGGTGCTGGAACAGATTAATTTCGTAAGTAGAGGGCCGACTGTATAACGAAAAATTGACTATAATGTAAAAATGTGACAATATGTCTAAATTGTGCATTCACTGTTTGCACTATTTTTATTTTACATATCTGCCTGTTATAATCATGTTTGCACTCACACTTATTCAGTTTTAAAATTATATAGATTTTGGTCAAAGACTGAAAATGACACCATCGTAAAAAGGAGTAGAAGTCTGCAGGGCCGGGGGCTGTTTTGGAATATAGACTTTACCTGACACAGACTGTTATCTGAGTACATCCCCTCCAGAGCCTGGCTGACCTTGTCAATGCTGGCCTTGAGCTCTGAACAGAAGGAGAGAACAGCAATCAATAGGGTGCACCCGAGGCCAGGCTCCTGATACACTCAAACACATTAGGATATCTGCTGGAAAATAAGGCTGCGCTCTAATACAATACGGTAAAGGGCACAACACGCGGCCTTGTGAACAACAGTCAATACTGTGGAGCTGAAAGGAACAAAACAGCTTCTGGAACACTGGTGGAGAACAATGATTCCTTTTTTCTGTTTTCTTGTAAAGGCTGAGGTTTAGGTAATACTTCACTCTGAGAGAGAAAAATGCCTTAAGTGTCTGAAAGGCCAAAAAAAAAAGGGACACACCGTTCATGTTGTTCTCTGCTTCGGTTCTCCAGCGCTGCAGGCAGCCCCTGACAAAGTGCAGCTCCTCTTCACTCACGGTACCAGGAGCCGGGTGCTGAGGCCAGTCAGTGGGGGGTCGACACTGGGTGAAGGGCTTGTGGATGGGCGCTCTCTGGGTAGAGCTTTGTGTGCAGACTGAACCATCTGATGAGCCAGCATCATCTGCTTCTGTCCGGCTAACAAGTGTTATGATACACACAGTTCACTTATTTACTAATTAATTCACACATTTTTACAAAGTAATGTGTGATCACATGGGGCAATTATGTCAAGCTGCATTACACAATGTTATATCTTACAACTACAAAAGAACTCAACACGCGCACACACAGACATAGGCTCATTACATTCAAATGATTAACCGTACAAAAAATAGTGGGGAAACTCTATATAAAAGCAGTTTTAAGCTATATATATATTTGTTCTTTTCCTTCTGGCTGTTCCCTTTATCTCATGGGTCGCCACAGCGAATAAATTTGATTCACATAGATAGATAGATAGGTTGGTTGGTTGGTTGGTTGGAAGTTAGGGAGGTAGGTAGGTAGGTTGGTTGGTTGGTAGATGGATGGATGGATGGATGGATAGATAGATAGATAGATAGATAGATAGATAGATAGATAGATAGATAGAGCCTATTTATGGCCTCTATCAGGTGCTTAAATGCATCAAGGTAATGATGAATTTAAAATAGTCAAATAACAAATTTGATCATAAATAGTTAAATACCTGCCTCACATCTCATCCCATTAACTTATTATTTTTCAGTTCATCAGTTCATTTTCTGTAACCGTTTAATTCTAATTAGGGTCGCAGGGAGGCCGACGCCCATCCCAGCCGATTACGGGCGAGGGCAGAGTACACCCTGGACAGCTCGCCACGTCATCACAGGGTGGAAACACACTGACAGCGATGTAGCTACTCTTGTCGAAAGTCAGCAATGGTTCTTTTAACAGGAACCTCACACCATAGACAGTGAGATACATGACCGGCCTTTGATAACCCAGTTAGCTGCACTGGGGGAACAGTGACAACCTGTTGGGAGTGGGTCTTGAACCCCCAACGTTAGGATCAGTGATCCAGCACCTTTACCACCAGGCCACCACTGCCCCTTATTATTTTTTATATTATTTAATGCTACAGGGGCAGTGGTGGTCTAGTGGTATAGGGTGCTGGATTGCTGATCCAAAGGTTGGGGGTTCGAGTCCCCACAAGGTTGTCACTACCCCCCCAGTGCAGCTAACTGGGTTATCAAAGGCGGGCCATGTCTCTCACTGTCTATGGTGAGAGGCATGTAAAAGAACCATTGCTCACTTTAATAAAGAGTCGCTGCAAAGTCATCAGCGTGTTTCTGTCCCTTGCTAATAAAGGGCCGTGCCAGGACAGGCATCCGACGTTAAAACCTATGCCAAATCAAGCATGCGAATCATTCGCTGTGGCGACCCCTGAGAAAGGGAAAAAGCCGAAAGAAAATCTTATAGTATTGCCACTTGCCTGCTGTGTTCTGCGCTGGCGTCCGTGTGTGCATTAGAGCTGGCAGGTCCAACAGAAGTGGGAGACGTGTTTATATTTGTCTGTTTTGAGGTGGCAAACTCTAAAACGTACTGCAGCATGTCTGCCAGAGGGTACTTGTTTGGCCCAGAACCATAGTTCTTATAGCTTAAAACCAAAGAAGAAACTTAATCAGCAAAGTCAGAGACTGTAATGTCTAAAATAAAAAAAATCTGCTAGTTATAGCACTGACTGAAATTGTATTATTTATTCCTGACCTTTCAAGTTTCTGCTGAAGAACTGTTAGCTGGTCCTTGAGCCTTTTTACCTCTCCTCTTCTTCCATGTGTCTGCTCAATATTTTTGTGAAGGTATCTACAGAACTCAGAAAACAGAGAAATTAGCCCCAATGAGTTGACTGCACAACCCGAAGTGAAATGTTGAAAGTCTTTGCCCAACTTTAAATCTAATTACTGTACACAGGTTGTTTTAGATATGCTAACCCGGAGCGAATTACTTAGTAAAGAAGAGTGCCTTGTTATTTTGTATGGTACTATTGAATTACTGTATACCAGCTAAACCTAAATAGCTAGCTAGCCCCTAGCAACAAGTAATATGATATGTATTCAATAAAACTAGCTTCTTGTGTTACAAGAAGGGGATGCCATCAATTTAGAAGTAGCTAGCCTTGTTGTTAGCAATGGTAGCTTTTAATAATGAACTATCTAAAAGAATAAAGCATTAATGTGTTAAAATAATTACTTTATTAGCAAAAAATGACTTATGCGTGCTCAGCATGCTAATATATCTGGAATAATTAGATGTCTTTGTCACAAGTTAGCATGTGATGGCTAGTACTACGTAGGTTTAAAAATATTCTGTCAATTTTATTAGCTAGCTTGTTATTTATGTTTATGTTTATCTAAAGTATTTTGACATCCTCTTTCTGTCACTCTAGACAGCTAAATAAACCATTTCCCCCCCCCAAACAGATAACTGTCATACAGTATCAGGGACCAAACAGACATGTCTGAAAGACTCAAAGCAGTTGAAAACAGGCATATCTTTATTTAGACATGTAGTCTGCATATCCGTCAACACTGTTTCAAAGGTATAAACAATCTATCCTCAAAACTTTGTGACCTTACTGTGACATTCATCTTAAACCTTGACATTTCAAAATGAAATAATCCCCACCAAGATTGTTTAAAAAAATAACATGCACCGGATATGGTTGGTTATTTTGTTCACAAACAGACTGACAAACAAATTAATAAGTGATTATAATACCTCCATTAAAACTCTGAGTACTTTACTTTAGTAAATTCTCACCTGTCCATGTGGATAATCTGGGGGAACTCGAGCTTTTTGTGGATTTTTTCTGGCCGTCCTAAAGACTGATTGAACTCAAACCGAGAAAGTTCAAATGTCAGCACCGGTGGCAGCTTCGAGAACCATCGCTAGAAAAATACAATAATTTGATTTTTATATTTATAATGGCATCAGATCACAGAGTGAATATATCTATTTTCTGACCTCTTGTCCAGACGACACAGTTTGATCACAATGTAGTGATTCGATCTCTGCTGCTACCATCGCACCCTCCAGGCACTCGTCCAAATTGTTGAACCCATTCACTTGCAGTGGGTACTGTCCAAACTGCTCGATGGTGGACAGAATCTTGTCTGTTTTTATGAAAATATATTATTATCCAACATCCTGGGTTTTTTTTTTAGAATGAAATAATATTTATAATGTTATTTACAGTGATCCATAATGAAATAATATGTTCTCCCTACCCTCATGAGCCCTCTGAGCGACAAAGGTTCCATAGAAAAGCTGAACCATTGGGTTGTCCTGTTTATTTTCAGGATTACTGG
The DNA here is from genome assembly GCA_024760905.1 of Plotosus lineatus. NCBI lineage: Eukaryota > Metazoa > Chordata > Actinopteri > Siluriformes > Plotosidae > Plotosus > Plotosus lineatus. The sequence goes on along the minus strand of CM045735.1, from coordinate 15,573,088 downwards.
AGAATTAAAGTCCATGTATCAGTCTAGTTATTTCAAATTCAAGGATAAAAATAAGCCAGGCTCCATTTTCTATTTCTAAGAGCGTACCTGCCATTAGCTGCCAGCTGGAAGGCATCCTCGAGCCAGTCGAGCAGCTTGTGTGTGAACTCACTAACATCCTAAAACAGGCAAGCATGTTACCTCTCTCACACTGTATCTCCTTAACCAAATCAGTGCTTACCTTAACCATCTGCTCTACACAGATAGCACATAAAGGAGACAATTTAAAGACAAAAAACAAATAAAGTGTCTTCGTGAGCTTTTGGGCCACTACATGCCACCAGAATATTGGCAGTGCTCCTTGACAGGAATTCTGCAGTATGCAGTGGTGATGAGTAATATTCTCACAAACTAGATCCCCATTCAGTGCTGATGATTGTGATGGAAATCACGATTTAATACTCTGCTCAGAAATTGCCTGTGGGTGGGCAGTTTGATTGAGATTTGGTGACTTTTCAGAATAGAAAATATGATTTTTATAATGTTCATCCTCAACAAGTTATTCATTGAGCGTTTATGCCATGGGCAGGGTGCGCATGGTCTCCAAGGTCATTGTTACTTGTATAATGTGCTAAAACAGTGTTTTTCAACCACTGTGCTGCTTCACACTAGTGTGCTATAAGATATTGTCAGGTGTGCCATGGGAAATTATCCAATTTCACTTAATTGGTCTAAAAAACAAGTTAATTATTATCTGCCAATGATGTGCCATTGTCCAGAGTCTGTGCTGTATAGTGATGAGCAGAGTTTCAACTAGCAATACATGCGATACTTTCCTATATCAGTAGGTGGCAGCACTTGAGACAAGAGAATTAGTAATGCACGGATACAACAGGCGGCGGCGGCGATGTTGGAATTGTGGCTACCGAGACTAGACGATGACAGTGATGGGAAAGTTTTTGAAAAGAAAAAAAATGCAAACTCTGAACTGGACCCTGGACAAAATTCAGACCCAAATGAAGGCCCGAGTATGAGTGGAGGTAAAAAGAAAGCAAAGAGCTCAAGCAAAGTCTCTGGTGCGTGGCAATACAGCAAAAGTTATATTTCGTTACTGTTCATCAGTTCATTTCTGTACCCGCTTTATCCTAATTTGGGTCGCAGGGAGGCTGGTGCCCATCCCAGCCAACTTCAGGCGAGGGCAGAGTACACCCTGGACAGCTCACCAGGCCATTTCAGGGCAGAAACACGCTTTCGGCTTTGCAGCCTACTCTTGTCGAAAGTCAGCAATGGTTCTTTTACATGCCTCACACCATAGTCAGTAAGAGACATGGCCGGCCTTTGATAACCCAGTTAGCTCCACTGGGGGGGACAGTGACAACCTTGTGCAGAGTGGGACTCGAACCCCCAACCTTTGGATCAGCGATCCAGCACCCTATACCACTAGACCACCACTGCATATGCATGTTCAAATACAGCAAATGCTATATTTCATCAAGCCGTAGCCCAATTGTTAAAGAAGCATCTTTGGGACCGAAAGGCCACTGGTTCAATTCCCAAAGCAACAGGAAAAATATGTGGTGGTAGGGGAGTGAGTAGCACCATCCAACCCTCCATAGAAATGGCTGAAGTGCCCTTGATCAAGACACCTTTACCACCAACTGCTCTCTCGGTGTCCCCAATTTGTGTGGCGGCCTACTGTTTCAAGTGTGTGTGTGTGTGTGTGTGTGTGTTTACTTTGATGAATTAAATGCAGATTAAATAATTTTCCTTACAGGATTAATACAATATATCAAAATCAAAACATTTAAATTTGGATTTAATTTTGACAGGAATGCAGGAACACCGAATCCAAATTGATTTTTTTTAAACATTTTGAACTTCAGTGCAAAAAAAAAGCTTGAGAAACACTGTGCTAAGAAACACCTATCTCAATTTGCCTGACATGGACCTTAAAGGAAATCTGTCTCCTTTTAACCTTGTACGAGAACTGAATACATCAAACCACACTTTATTCGACTGCAGGGCAAACTTACCAGAGTGAAGTACTTTTTTTTTTTTTTGGCATCTGTATATCCTGCAGAAATCATGCATTGCACATGCGTGTCACCTCATGTAACGGGCCATGTAACAAGGTGCGGTCCCCTTCCATATATGGTAATGGATCATGATATGTGTCTTTTAGGAAAACACTCATATATTTAATAAAAATATTGTTAATGTGGATGCCTGAAGGCACTCAGGTCACGAGGTATCCTTATCATTCCTTTTATAGATTAAACGATTAATTTTGTGACCAATTTCCTTTAAAATGCATCATTTACAGTACTCGTAAAACATAAATTTGGATCTCGTGTAGATTTAAAATGATTGCAAATCTATAAGCAAATTTAAATAAAATTAGTTAAAGGTACATAATTTTTTTTATATAAAACAGTTCAATATATTGAGTTATTAAATTATTCTAATGAATTACCCTTTCATGATCATATTGATAGACAGACGGACAGACAGACAGACAGACAGACAGACAGAAAGATAGATAGATAGATAGAGTGAAAGAGAACAGTTTGAGGACAGCTGTTTTCTGAAACTCCTATATATATGTGTGTGTGTATATATATATATATATATATATATATACATATATATAGGATTTTCTGAGTAGATCCTTCCGTAGGAGAGTGCTCAATACTTTTTGGTAGAGCAAATAACAAAAATAAAAGGACAGGACAAAGACTTCTATTGAAACTCCATTTATCACTACAGATCTGTTTCGAGGGGTGGTGAGACCATCCTCTCTCTTCAGGTGATTATAGAAGAATATATATATATATATATATATATATATAAACTGTGCCTTGTTTACAAAACCAATATTGGTGTACCTGCTGTGCCTCGCTGGTCCTAAAAGCATCTCTGAGCAGCTCCACAGCTGCAGAAGGATCCACAAACCTGCGATTAGAGCCTACCATCAGGGCAAAGAGGCACCGCAACTCCTGCATGAATGCTATGTTTCTCTTCTCCTACATATAAACATGGAGACATATGGGCGTTACATATACCGTCAGAGTATTCCTGACTTTCACAACGAACAATAGGTTCCACCAAATATATAATCTAACTAAATCACACTTTTATTGAAAGGTACTTCCAAAAGCTCTTTTCTATCCCATAAGGGATCAAAAGATCTGAGTGTGTTAAAATATTTGTCAGAATAAGAGTCACATCTTCACAGGCGGCTGATTACTCACAGAGTGGCTCTTGCATTTCTCCAGCACGTGCTCAGACAGGCAGTAATTGAGCACCAGTCTGCGAAACACTGGCAGATGGAACAGAGACTGAAAACAACAAGAGCGAGAAAATTTTGCGTGACTCATACATATCATCATTTGCTTTCATTTCATTTTCATTTACCAAAAGGCATATTCATCAATAGAGTGTAATGGCTGGGGTGGATTTTGGGATGTAAAACACTCCGAAGTGGGTAATTACTGGGGTGAGAGTTGGGGTGAACATCAATGCTTTTTGTCACACAACAAAATGACTGGGGGTGGATGAGCTGACAAGTGCTGGAGCGGAGCTCATTAATAGTCTGATAGCGCACACATCTGCACCAATTAACCTATGCCAAGTTGGAAATGTGCCACTTGGGTTACGAAAAAAAAAAAAAAAAAATCCGAAAAAAAAAAAAAAAAAATACAGTTAACATTTTTTTGACAACAAGCTAGTATTTCAGAGAAATAAATACAGTACCAAGTAAGATAATAATAATTCATCAATTCAGTTCATTTTCTGTAACCGCTTCATCCTGATTAGGGTCGCGGGGAGGCTGGTGCCCATCCCAGCTAACTCAGGGCGAGGGCAGAGTACACCCTGGACAGCTCACCAGGCCATCGCAGGGCGGAAACACGCTGACGGCTTTGCAGCCTACTCTTTTTACGAAAGTCAGCAATGGTTCTTTTACATGCCTCACACCATAGACAGTGAGAGAGACATGGCCGGCCTTTGATAACCCAGTTAGCTGCACTGGGGGGATAATAATAATAATAATAATAATAATAATAATAATAATAATAATAATAATAATAATAATTCCACCAAATATCAACTTTCACATTGCAGAAGTGTTACCATTTTCGTGTATAAACATCTGTATCAAAATGCACAACCTGCTTTTTTCCGACAGAGAATAAATATAAACCGACAGCATTTTGTAATTTGGCTAATCTTATCATTTCAAACTTATTTATAACAAACATAGGCTTCAGAGTTCAGAGCAGTGCATATCATGGTGCACTATTTAATTAACTCTGCAGTCTATCAATATCAATAAAGACTTGAATTTCAACACAGACATCTGAGAAGCCTGGCTGAATTCACTCTGGAATGGCTGTAATAAAATTAGAGTGCCGAGATGCTTTGGCATCAGCGAGAAAGAGAAGCTCATCTTTTCAAGCCTCCTGTCATTAGCAGTGGTGGTAATTTTATTTGCACTGTGTGGCTAGATTACAAGATAACAGGTGAGATAAGAGCACTGAAGTGTTTTTGTTTGGTGGAGGATATGATGTACAACACTACGGCAATACATCAGAAGATTACAGAAAATACTATTGAGAGCTAGTACCATATGTAAGTACATTTTTTAAAAATGATTGAAATGTTGAGGCTTGTTTTGTTTTTGCACGTTATTCTAAAAGTAAAGACTATAAAGTAAAATGTTTCCTTCGATACAGCCGTCAGAAGTTTACAGACTAGATGGACATGAATGTCATTCATTCATTTTCTGTAACCGGTTAATCCTAATTATGGTCACTGGGAGGCTGGCGCCCATCCCGGCCGACTCCAGGTGAGGGCAGAATACAATCTGGACAGCTCGCCAGGCCATCACAGGGCAGAAACACACTGACGGCAATGCAGCTACTGTTGTTGAAAGTCAGAAATGGTTCTTTTACAGCCTCACACCATAGACAGTGAGAGACATGGCCGGCCTTTGATAACCCAGTTAGCTGCACTGTTGATGGTGGGGCTTGAACCCCCTAACCTTAGGATCAGTGATCCAGCACCTTTACTACAAGGCTACAACTGCCCTATGAATGTCACCATATGAAATATTTACAATTATTTATAAGTAGCCTTATGTAAATCGCTGAACATGTATGTATAATAAATCAAATTTTAAATAATTTACAACTTGTGCATCCCATTATTTTATTTTGTTGAAAATTCACCAATCAGTCAAAACAATCGCACCTCTTGACTCATTTGTGTCTAGGTAGCCCGATGCACAGCAATGCACTGTGTGTTCTGGCACCTTTCCATCATAGCCCACATTAACTGTTCCAGCCGTCTGTGCTGTAGACCCGCTGTAGGACCAGATTTACTAGCCTTTATTTCCCACATGCACCAGTGTAAATTGGGCATCCATGACTCTATTGCTCGTTCGCTGGTTCCCCTGCCTTGGTCCACTTTTGGATGGTTCTTACAATTCCATACCAGAATTACCGCACAAGACCTGTCTTTTTTTGGAGGGAGACAGGCCCAGTCGTTTACCCGTCTCATTGTCGCTCTTGTCAAAAAACCCCAGAGATTCTTACACTTTCTTGTTTTTCCTGCTTCAAACACATCAACTTCAAGAATTGACTCTTCACTTTCTGCGTAATACATCACATCACTGGAAGATGCTACTGTAATAAGATAATCAGTCTTGTTCACTACACCTGCCAATGATCATTGTTAGCGCTGAACAGTGTATATTGAATAATGACCCCAGAAAAGATACAAAGAAATAACTGAAAGCGCAATACAGGGATCCCTCACTACTTCGCGCTTCAATTCATGCGGCTTCAGTGCATGGCGTTTTTAAAAAAAAAAATTCATTGAATTAAAAAATAAGGAAATTAAGGACGAATAAAAGGAAAAGTTAAGGAAAATGCTACAAAACATGGCCAATTATGCAACAAAAAAAAACCCAAACCCTAACAAACACAAAACAAAAAACAACCCAAAACCTCCCATCAAAACTACTTACATTTTTGTGACGTGCGCATCTGTGTGCGTGCGTGTGTAGGTTTTATTTACATCTTCTGCATTATTTTTGAATGTTTAATTGTTATTATAAGTATTTGTTGCATTGAATATGTATTTATTGATATTACTGTGTACACAAATACTTGTACATATACGTCAGTCGGGGGGTTTGGGGCGTTGATCCTACTTTGTGGAACTTGCTGGTCGGACTTGGTCCCAATTAACCACGGAAAGTGAGGGATCCCTGTACTGTCATGACATTTATGCCAGGATGGCATTCATGTCCTCATGGCTCATGACAACAGACTCAAGTAGACACTGAGGAAATCCTCTAACACAGACGTGGCGAGTTAAACATCATCGTACCTGAATAACGGCACTGAACCAGCAGGTATTTCCTACATTGCGGATACCCACAGGCCATCCCTCTTGTCTGATCCAGTCTGCAGGACTGCACAACTCTCCTGATGCCTCATTCCTCTTCCTGTTTACATTCACTGCATTCTCCTCAGCGCTGGCCTCGAGAGCCCTGTGCAAGAGGACATTTTTCGTGTTTTTAGTGATATATATATATATTTTTTTAATTCCTGCTTTTTATTTTTAGGACTGTATATGGCTCAGTTTTTAGAAAACAACAGGACACCTGTGGAGCTCTTTCTCCTCTGCTTCAGCATGCTGGGATTCCTGAAGACTGAGCTCAATGGCAACCTGCAGTTCATCATTAGCTGTGTTTACAAACAGGAAATATATTAATTACAGCATTGAGAGTTGTATCGAACCATCTGTCCATGCTAATAAAAGCTGATCAAAATTATTTAAACTTGGAGTTTTGCATATTTTGAATAATTTAATGTTGTACTAAATGATGTATTGGTGTCTGATTTATTTTATTTAAAGCATGTTATTGGACAATTAATCTGGTAATCTGGTGGCTTTTGGAGCACTTTATCTGTTGCTATGCACACAGGTCTCATTATAAGCTTATTACATACAGTACACACTGTAGAAGCTTGCTGAGGTTCATTATTAATATTCTATAAAAGCCATTCTGACAGTGGCACAGAGGCTGCAAGTCAAATCTCATGAATTAATATTTATATTAATGCACTATTATTTCTACAGTAGCAACTCATTCTCGCAGACTTCTAAAGCAAACTCACTGAATAAGCTAAGAATAAAACTAATAATAAAGAGATTAAAGCACGTGTTGCCCCTGGTGCAGCTAACTGGGCTATCAAAGGCCGACCATGTCTCTCACTGCCTGTGGTGAGATGCATGTGAAATAACCATTGCTGACTTTCGACAAGTGTAGGCTGCATAGTCGTCAGTGTGTTTCTGCCCTGCAGTGGTCTGGCGAGCTGTCCAGGGCGTATTCTGCCCTTGCCCAGAGTCGGCTGAGATGGGCACCAGCCTCCCCATGATCCAAATTAGGATTAAACGATTCAGAAAATGAATGAATGAAAGAACACGTTGCTCGTTAACACTGCAAAAACATATAATCTGCGATATGCCAAAGTTTTGTGAGTGGTGACATTTATTTAACATTAAGCATACTGGTAATAGTCTCTACGTGCGGGCAGTGGTGTCCAAGTGCTATAGGGCACTGGATCGCTGATCCAAATGTTGGGGATTCAAGTCCCACTCTCCACAAGATTGTCACTGTCGTGCGCCCCCCCCCCCCCCCCCCGTGCAGCTAACTGGGTTATCAAAGGCCAGCCGTGTCTCTCACTGTCTATGGTGTAAAAGAACCATTGCTGACTTTCGACAAGAGTAGCTGCATAGCTGTCAGCGTGTTTCCGCCCTGTGATGGCCTAGTGAGCTGTTCAAGTTGTACTCTGTCCTCGCCTGGAGTCGGCTGGGATGGGCGCCAGCCTTCCCGCGATCCTAATTAGGATTAAATGGTTACAGAAATGATGAGTCTCTACTTGCAGCACTTAGAAAAGGTCCTGCCATGGAAGATCTTCAGGACAAAGGAGTGTGATATTTTCTCAGCAACACAACAGCAATTAAAAATAATGTCAAGAGAGAGAGAGAGAGAGAGAGAGAGAGAGAGAGAGAGAGAGAGAGAGAGAGAGAGAGATGAGGATAGTGAGAGAATTGTTGTATATAGTGGCTAGAACGTGATTGAACTTGTCTTCCAGATTTTCCACTATATTAAAAAGTAACCCCAGTACAGCTAACTTGGTTATCAAAGGCCGGCCATGTCTCTCACTGTCTATGGTGAGAGGTTCGTGTAAAAGAACTATTGCTGACTTTCATAAAGAGGAGCTGCAAGGCCGTCAGGGTGTTTCTGTCTCTTGCTAAAGGGTTGTGTCAGGAAGGGCATCCGCCCTAAAAACCTATTCCCAATCAAAGTGCGAATCAGATGATTCAGTTTGGCGACCCCTGAAAAAGGGAAAAACCAAAAGGAGAAGAAGAAGAAGATTAAAAAATAAATATACATACAAGGACCCCCCCCCCACACCCGCGACCGACGATTTCCACAAAGTAGGATCGACCCCCCTGACTGACGTTTACATACATGTACAGTAAAACCTCCGCTGACGAACGCTTAAGCTCACGAACTTTTCGCCTCAAGAACATTAAATTTGTGAGCATATAGTCTCTGCTGACGAACTAGTTTTCGGCGGACGAATCAAACCACGCGGTCGAGCAGCGCCACGGTGGCGGCCACGAGAAGCTGACGCACGCTCACGGCGTCACAGTTCGTCACCCCCTTTCTTTGAATGCTGAAGTGGTTTGTGTTTGCTAGACATTTTGGACCATATTGAGTGTACTTTTGCTATTATGGGACCGAAAAAGACCCCACCACAGGCGGAGATCATTGAAAAACACGAACGAGGTGTGCGTTTGTGTGACTCAGCGTCCCAGTACCAGTACGCTAAGTCTACCATTGCTCCCATCCTTAAGAACAAGGAAGCTATTAAGGGTGCGTGTGTGGCTAAGGGTGTTTCCAAACAGTAGGCGTTTCCAAACTCTCCTTCCAAACAGTAAGTCCCTCCCTCCCTCCTCCTCCCACTCCATTCCATCAAGCCATCAACTACCATCACAAAGGTAAATAAAACCACTTTATTATACAGTACAGTTTATTTCTTTAATTACAATACAATAGCACATTTATTATACATAAAATAAGGTATATTTTTGTGTAGTTTTAAGGCTTATTTAGTAGAAAATTATGTTTTATGGGGACCTGGGAACGGATTATTCTCATTTTAATGGTTTCTTATGGGAAATAAATGTTTGGAAGACGAACTTTTCGCCTCACACACACTTTCTGGGAACCAATTATGTTCGTGAGCAGAGGTATCACTGTATATGTGTATACAGTTTTTCTTTCTTCTTTTCGGCTTTTTCTCTTTTTCTTGGGAGTCGCCACAGCGAATCATCTGATTCGCACATTTGATTTGTCATAGGTTTTTTCATCAGATGCCCTTCCCGTCACAACCCTTTAGCAAGGGACAGAAACACGCTGACGGCTTTGCAGCTCCTCTTTATGAAGTCAGCAATGATTCTTTTACACGAACCTCTCACCATAGACAGTGAGAGACATGGTCCGCCTTTGATAACCCAGTTAGCTGCACTGGGGGGACAGTGATAACCCTGTGGGGACTCGAACCCCCAACCTTAGGATCAGCGATCCTGCGCCCTATCCACGAGACCACCACTGCCCCTGTATATATGGAAACAGTATAATAAATACATATTCAACACTATAAATGTTTATAATAACAATCAAACATTCAAAAACATGCATAAGATGTAAATAAAATATAAATACACACACATACAGACGCGTGTGCTCGCAGATGCACACCTCACATAAAAATGTAAATAGTTTTGTAGGATTGTTTTTTATTTTATTTATTTATTTATTTTTTTGCACAATTGGCCTTGTTTTGCAGCATTTTCCTTAACATTCTCCCCTATTTTTCCTTAATTTCCTTATTTTTTTATTTTTCGATGAATATTTTTGAAAAACCCGCGATGCACTGAAGCCACAGAAACTGAAGCGGAAAGTAGTGAAGAGATCACAGCATATAAAAACACAGCAATAAAAAACACTAACGTTTGACTAATTACTGTGAAGTACGAGGAAGAAAACATGTTTTTACAGAACAATAATCAACTCTGGGGTATTTTTTTTTCTCCTTGAAAACATACGGTGCTGTTTCACTCTTTACGCAGAAATTGTTTAGTTGTAGAAAGATGTGACTTTATTAACACCCTTTTAAATTAATTACTGCTTACACCTTCCCTCGTTTAAACATTTCAGACTGGAACTTCTGCAAGCAAAGAAATAATTTTTTAAAAAAGTGAAATGATATCCATGTGTATTATAAACCAAGCACCCAAAAACGATGTCAGTAAATACTGTCGTGCTAAACATGACTATTCACTTCAACATCATCACGCCTGGGGCACATAATGATTTTAATATACAGGGATCCCTCACTTTCTGCGGTCAATGGGGACCGAGACCCCCCTGAGACCACCGATTTCTATGAAGTAGGATCAACCCCCGTGACTGACATATACGAACATGTATATGTGTATATAATATCAATAAATACATATTCAACACTATAAATGCTATACAGTCGGCCCCCAATTTACGAAGACCCCTTTATACGAAATCCCCGGATTACGAAAAACAGTTTCTTGAGTTTCCGTCCCCGAAATACGAAACAACCCCCTCTTACGAAAATAAATTCAAAATCCAAACCCGCCAATCAAAATTTCACACGATGTGGGAGTTGCTCTCTCATTGGCTGTCTCTCAACATCCCGCCCCGCTGGTCTCCCAGACAGAGACAGAAGGAAGCTTCACACTTTAGTTTAGTTTTTAAAGTTGTTTTAATTCAGTAAATGGTCAAGCAGGGAATGCGCTTTGAATTCACGTCTTGTGGGCGTGGCCCGCACAGAGAGAGAGAGAGAGAGAGAGAGAGAGAGCGAGAGAGAGAGCGATAGAGAGAAGGAATAACTCTAGTTTTTCGTTTACTTTTTAAAGTTGTTTTAATTCAGTAAATGTTTAATAAATGTGGGTGAATTTGAGCTCATCTGGCATCCCGATCCCTGAAGGAATCAAATTAAAGTTGAGTTTGTCAAGCAGGGAATGTGCTTTGAATTCCACGTCTCGTGGGCGTGGCCGCAGAGCGAGAGAGAAGGAGACAGAGAGAGAGAGAGAGAGAGAGAGCGAGACAGGTGTGTGTGTGTGTGTGTGTGTGTGTGTGTGTGTGTGTGTGTGTGTGTGTGTGTTAATAAAAATGTTTAATAATGGTTTAATTAATAAATATGTTAATAAAATGGTTTAATAAATAATTTTCTTTTACTTTTAACACACATTTCATACAAAATTGGTGTACTTTTATCATTTTTAAAGGGTTTATGAGGTTTATCCAGTCCAAAGACTGGAGCCTTGGACCGAATTAGGCGTTTAACATGTAAGATGCGACTACTTACGAAACCCCCGATATACGAAAAGGGCCCTGGAACGACTGATTTCGTAAATTGGGGCGACTGTAATAACAATTAAACATTCAAAAATAACACAAAAGATTTAAATAAAATATAAATACACATAAAGACGTACGTGCACGCGCACAAACTCAGATTCACACCTCACATAAAAATGTAAGTAGTTTTGTTGGTTTTTTTTTTTTTTTTTGATTTGTTTTTTTTTTTCATTTTTATTTATTTATTTTTTTAATTTTTATAATTGGCCTTATTTTGTGCCACTTTCCTTAACCGTTTCCCTATTTTTCCTTAATTTCCTTATTTTTAAATTTTTTTGATGAATATTTTTGAAAAACCTGAGACGCACTGAAGCCGCAGAAACTGAAGCACGAAGTAGCGAGGGATCACTGTAGACCACACTAAAGCATAAGCAGTAAAAAGTTGGGTTTTTTTTTGTTTATTTTTAATTTTCTTTTTAATTGGGCCTGAAGGGTAAACTTAAAAGTACTTGCACAGGCAGGTTTTGTAGAATTGTGTAGCACAGGCTTTTAAAACCTTGTTCAAAATGTAACTATAGAGAAACATAATAAAGCAAACTGAAACAAAAATATTACAATTTATACAGGGATCCCTCACTTTACGCGGTTAATTGGGACCGAGATTCCCACGTGACCATCGAAATCCGCGAAGTAGGATCACCCTACTGACGTACATGTATATGTGTATATAATATCAATAAATACATACTCAATGCTATAAACGCTTATAATAACAATTAAACATTAAAAAAAAATAAGATGTAAATAAAATATAAACACACATAGAGATGGTATTGCATGAGAAAAAGACGACACATACATGCGCACGCACACGCGCAGATGCACGTGCACGCGCAGATGCAACAATATAAGTAGTTTTGATGGGAGGTTTTGGGTTGTTCTTGGTTTTGTGTTTGTTTAGTGGGGTTTTTTTTTGCATAATTGGCCTTGTTTTTGAGGCATTTTCCTGAATTTCCATATTTTTTAATTCAATGAATATTTATTTAAAAAAAAAAAAAAACATGATGCACTGAAGCCGCATGAATTGAAACACGAGGGCAGCGAGGTATCCCTGTATTTATACTGTATATTGAACCATGACAGAGGCGGGTCAGGTCACCTTAAGCAGATCGTAGTAGTGTATAGTATGCGTTTACTCATTCAGCACTTAGTGTATATACTAAATGGAAGCACGTGTTCCAGAAACATGAGTGTTCACACTCATTCAAACTTTTATGACATATAAATACAAGTAGAACAACAGAAATGTGAGATTTTATAGTCTAATTTGGAATTTTTAAAGCCGGACATTAATGACTCTGTCTGTTGCAAGCAACCGTGGCAATCTTTGAGTGTCCATCATGTTGATACAAACAAACATTATACACATGAAATGATATTTTGTAATCCAGAGATAGCCGACCAATAAGAATCGTTCATGTGTAGCATATAGTAACAGTATTTCAAACCAATGCATATTTATTTGGGTAATTTACAGCATCCTGGAGCAATCTTACCACAGTGGTGATCAGAAGATTCCCCGTGATGTTCTGCAGTAGAAATTGCTTGAGGTCCTTGCTCCTTCTCTGCTGTTTGTGTGGTGAGCAGCCCGACGGCATTGCTAATGTCCCCTTGGCTCTCCTGCAGTCAAAATAAATCAGTAACAGATTCTGGTATGGTTTTCACATTAGGTATTCAAACCAAATTGCTGAAGACATGGTGTCACTTTAATATTTGCAAACACCAATCAGATGTTTAAATTCCAGGTCACATTACAGTTTATGTTTATGTTTTCAGCTAAGCGAGCAGGCCTGTGGACTTAAACCTACATTAAGGACCTGCTGGAGAACCTGGAGGTCCTGAATGCCAGTGATCTCCTTTAGCTGGTTGAGCAGCATCTGATTCTATACAACCAAACAAGCAAATAAACAAAATGTTAAGGGGCAGTTCACTAATATTATCAACACATTAGCCTGTTCTATAATTATTAGTAGTATGTCAATTACAATTAATAAATTCATAAAACTTGACATGAAAGTGTATTTCTAAAATAAAATGCAGTTCTTCCCTGTGGGGTTAAAATACATTGCTGCCATTGTGAAAAAAAGATGGATGAAAATCAAGAAAAAGATAAGCATAGCTGATTTCATGTACTAGAAATAAACTTGGAGAATACAGACGATGGCGCGTGACAATTAATGCCCCCATTTCACTGGAGCACGGAATGCAATGATCGTGGCGGAAAGGCACGGTACACACTCTGCGGAGTAGCTTTGGCATTTTTACATGGAAAATGGGTCAAAAACCTACAGAAAATTGTACCTTCGGAACACCTTCGAAACGTTCATGGAATGTGCGGAACAGACACAGAAAGACCGTGATACAATGTAGGAATACATGCGTAAAAGCGCACGGATTACCTTCGGAATCAGTGCGGACTGCAAAGGAAGACCTTCGGATAATTCACGGAACGTTCACGGAAAGCACGGAACACTCAAGGAATGACTACGGCACTACCCCATTTTAGAAGGAAGACCTACGGAATGATTGCGGAACATGAAGAATGAAAGCGGAATGTTTACATTCAACATGGAATGACTGAGGAATGACCGAGGAATGACTGAGGAATACCCGGCGTAACCATGTTTCAACGCGGAAAAATCGGCAAAGATCAAAGGATTTGTTCCTGATTCCGCCTGTAAATACGCCGATTCGACCAAGAAATCTCATTCTGCCAATATGTTTCTATTACAGGGATCCCTCGCTACTTCGCGTTTCAATTAATGCGGCTTCAGTGCATCGCATTTTTAAAAAAATATATTAATCAAAATAAAAAAATAAGGAAATTAAGGAAGAATAGGGGAAAAGGTTAAGGAAAATGCCACAAAAACAAGGCCAATTATGCACCCCCCCCCCACACACACAAAAACCCCTAAACAAACAAAAACAAAAAACAACCCAAAACCTCCCATCAGAACTACTTACATTTTTGTGAGGTGCATGTCTTTATGTGTGTGTATTTATATTTTATTTACATCTTATGCATTATTTTTAATGTTTAATTGTTATTATAAGCATTTATAGCATTTGATATGTATTTATTGGTATTATATAGACTTATACGTGTACGTATAGGTCAGTTGGGGTGGTTGGAGGGTTGATCCTACTTCGCGGATTTCAGTTATCATGGGGGGATCTCGGTCCCAATTAACAGCGAAAAGTGAGGGATCCCTGTATTTGCACTTTCAATAAATCATTCCAGACTACAAAAAAATGCAAATGTTGTTGAGATAATTGTGTGTTGTTATTGACTCTTGTTTGTATTAAAGTCTTTAAAAATTTTTAGTATCAATATGTCAATATGTTTATAATTTACAATATTTTTATAATTTACAACATGTTTATAATTTATAATAAATTAACATTTTTACATATGTTTATAATTAACTAGATGTTTATAAATTACTATATGTTTATGATTTATAATATGTTTATAATATACAATACATTAAAAATTTAACATCTGTTTGTAATTTACAATATGTCTATAATGTACTATATGTTTATAATTTACAAGATGTTTATAAAGTACTACTAAATGTTTATATTGTACAATATGTTTATAATACACAATAAATTTAAAATTTAACATCGGTTTGTAATTTACAATATGTTTGTAATTTATGTTTAGAATTTACCATATGTTTCTAATGTACAATATGTTTATAATTTACAATAAATTTAAAATTTAACATATGTTAATATGGTTAATATCAATAATGTCAATATGTTCCTTTTATTTGCACCTCAATAAATCATTCCAGACTAAAAACCATCCACACAAGTCCAAACCACAGTGATTATAACTTCAAAACTTTATTACATGAACAGGTAAACAGAAAAATAAAGTGAATAAACTGTAATTATTTAATAAATTGAAATTAAAAAATACCCAAAAGTCTCATGGGTCACAGGTGGAGTTTGAGTCCTCTAAGTCATCACAACACTTCTTGAGCACACTGGAAAGGTTGAACATGCTGGGCTCACTTCCACTTGTGTCTCTAGCTGCAGAGGTGGTTACAGGCGTCGATGTGCATGTAACCGGAGGGCAACTGACTGGTCTGCTGGGCTGTGGCTGCTGCTCTCCTGCAGACGATGTTGATTGTTGTGGGCACGGTGGTGTTGCCCACCTCGCGTCTTGAGTTCCCCGAACAGGCACGGGTGGACCTGATAGCTGCATGGTCCACGACGTCGGTGGGGATGGCTAGTAATGCTGCTGGTGCCACTGGTGGTGCAGAGGTGGTGTTCGAAGCTGCTGGTGGTGTTGCTGTGAATGCTGCTGAGGAGGCTGGAGCTGCTGTGACCGCTGCTGTGTAGGAGGTGGTTGTTCCTGCGGCTACATCTCCAAGGCTTCAACTCTGTCAAAGCATTCATTCAGCAGTTCTTGGATTTTCAATTTGGCATGTCTGTACAAAGGTTTAGGTAGATTATGCAGCACAGCTGCCGCCCAATTGGTGAAACTCACCCTCTCGGACTCATTGGCCGTTCGTACCTCCCTTATCTGGTTCGCCAGCAGTTCGGCTACTGCGAGAAGCTGGTCAGCTCTGTTGTTAAGGCTGGACGTTGGAGCTCCAGACCTTGCCAAGGTGGACCTGGATGCTGCAGTGGCAGGCGTTGTATCGAGGGAACTGACGGGTGTTGCCTTTTCTGCCAGCTGGAGGTCAATGTGTCCACAGTCCTGTGACCCCTCCTACGTTGATGGCAGTGGAGGTTCTCCAGTGGTGGCGGGCGTGGAACCGCCGGAGCCAGCTGCAGCAGCAATCTTTGCCTTGATAGAGAGAAACCACGTTCCTCCGCTGTACCTCGACAATGTGTGGACATAGAAAGCTAAAGCTGTTGTCTAGCCACTGGTCCCTCTGCAACATGTTCAGGTCAGCTTGCCCCGACTTCCACAATGGAAGCTTTCCCAACTTTGTCTGCACGCTATGGAACAATTGTTTCAGCTCCTCATCGCTCTTCCCAATGCGCGAGCCCTGATCAGCCCAGAGCTTGGCCTTGTGTGCTTTGTCCGTCCAGGACCGGAGTTTCTTGTTGTACAAGCACTTATTCGCCTGGATAAACTCCACCATGGCCTGGTCCTCATTGTCTGGGAGCTTTATGTAGACACATACCGTCTTGTCAGTGGCGATATTGGCGGAAGTGACATCCAGCTTGGCGTCTTCTCGGCTTCCTGAGAAGGCTCTTCAAGTTGGGTTTCCGGCGTTGGAGATCATGGCCTCTTTGTGGATGTCTTACGCTTGGCTTTCGGCATCGTGGCATCTCTCGAAATGAATGGCTCTTTGTCTTGTGCCCCTGTATTTATAGTGGAAATGACTTCCGTGAGTGGTCTGCAAGTCTTCTGTGCTAGCCGCAACCCTTCCGCAAACATTCCGCATTATTCCGCAATCGTTCCCCTTTGTTCCGTGTACTGTCTACGGTAATTACGCTATGTTTCTCTATTGTTACGTATGTATTTCGTGCCTTCCATGAGTATTTTGTGGGGATCCGTAGATGAACGCAAACGTTCCGTAGCCACTTTTGACCATCCAGAAGAGGGGGGAAGGCTCACGGAACGGTCATGGAACACTTGCGGAATAAAAGGAAAGATCACGGAACATTTGCGGAAATGACAGAAAGTTTGCGGAAGGACTGCAGAACCATTCCGTGGCCACTTTTGACCATGCAAAAGAGGGGGGAAGGCTCACGGAACGGTCACGGAACACTTGCGGAATAAAAGGAAAGATCACGGAACATTTGCGGAAATGACAGAAAGTTTGCGGAAGGACTGCAGAACCAAAGGGAACACCGTCAGAATTTTTTTCCATGAACGTGCTTTTGAATATGTTCGTGGAAGATTTTGGTCTGCCTGAAGCGGAAGAACACTTTCGGAATCATATGGAAGGACACGGAAGATGAGAGAATGACTGAGGAAGTCTGCCGTGCTCCAGTGAAATGGGGGTATAACCAAGAAATTGCAAGTTCGAATCCAGGTTAATGGCACAGCCATCCGTGACTGGGAGTCCATGGGAGCCAGTTGTCCAAGCTCCTCCCAAGAGTGGGATGGCATATATTCACCTCCCTGTCACTTGCCAGCCAATCATGGGTGTCTATGAGCTCAATCGTACGAGGGGGTGGATAGCGGTTGTGTTAGCGTGTTAGACCGCAACCAAGTATGCATGTGCTGTACTGTAGTTTGAAAAGAGCCAAAAACATGCACAGTAGGTTAATTGGCTGTTACAAATTTCCAGTAGGTGTGAGTGTGGGTATGAACGGTTGTGAGAATGTTGGCCCTGTGATGGCCTGGAGAGTTGTCCACCAGCGTTGGCTGAGATGGGTGTCAGCTTCCCTGTTATCTTGATTGGAATTAAGTGTTTCAGAAAATGAATGAATGAATGGAACAGTGTTAAATCTGTCCACCTAGCACAGTTGTTCAAGGAATGCCTTATAATATGGAAGTTTTTATAGGACATAGAAAACATATCACATCCTTGTAACAAAACAACAACAACAACAACAAAAATTTTAAGGAGTTTTATAGAGATCAGTTAATAATTATCTATTATATAAGTATTCATAATTTCACCTTTAAAAAAACGCTTGGAAAAATAATTAGAACCAATCCCAGCTGACTCCAGGCGAGGGCAGAGTCGCCAGTCCATTGCAGGGTAGAAACACGCCAATAGCGTTGCAGCTACTCTTTACGAAAGTCAGCAATGGTTCTTTTACATGCCTCTCAACATAGACAGTGAGGGACATGGCCCGCCTTTGATAACCCAGTTAGCTGCACTGGGGGGACAGTGACAACCCTGTGGGGACTCGAACCCCCAACCTCAGGATCAGCGATCCTGTGCCCTGTCCACTAGACCACCACTGCCCCTTTTTGAATTCGATGAATATTTTTAGGAAAAAAAAAACGCGATGCACTGAAGCCGCATGAATTGAAGCGCGAAGTAGCGAGGGATCCTTGTATCTGGACATTGCAACAACTGTACATGCGGCACAGAAACACCTGAGCCTGGGACTCAAACCCAGGACCTTCTTGCTATGAGGCAGACACTGTGTCAACAATAAACTATAGTTGCATCTTTTAAGTTATATTCTGACTTAAGATAAGCACACACTTCATAGTAAGTATTATTAGAGTAGTTATACGTTTCTGGAAACCCTCCGGTGAAATGTCTTTATTGTTAGCAGGTCTTGGAGAACATTCATGTCCCATGGCATCGGTGGTATGTAAATATTAACAAGCTAGATAAGAAAAGCATGGAAGCCTAGGATCTATATAAAGCAGCTCTGGCAGCAGGTGGGAATGTCAGAACAGCAGTGATGGTGGACAGAAACCCTAGCCTGGGAGCTGGAGACATATATGGAGAGCTGAAGGCCTGCAAGTCCTGGCTCATGCTCTATTTTAGGCCCTGACATAGATAGCGCCTCTGTTTATGACGCCTCTCATCCTGGCACAAGTGTATGGAGGAAATACAGTCACCTGTGACATATTTAAATATGTTTAAACATTAAGAATAGTTAATAATAAATTAAAAGGTAAAAGGGTTGGGGAACACTTATTCAAATATATTTTACTTTTACATTTATTACTTGCTTGATAATACTGATAAATTATGCAAATAAGGATGAACTGAGTTGTGATGTCACAACTTTGATATGAGGAGATGTAATCTTGTGCATTTCAAATGTTTTATGGAATCAAACACCAAATTAAGTGTTCATGATGTTCTTGTCACAGATAATAAAGAATCCCAAACACATCAATCATTATTATCATACTGCAATGATAAAAGTAAGCTCTCTCGTGCACCAACATGACGTGGATTATAAAAGGCGCAAAAAAAAAAAAAAAAAAAAAGCCGCACTTCTCACCGCACACTTTTCTCCATGGTCGCAATTCTCTTGAACTCTCATGGCAGGACAATGGAACTGTTAATTTCCCCGAGATTTCTTCGTCCGGACTTCAGAGTGTGACCTACTCCATGGATGACTCCCACCCACACACACACACACACACACACACACACACACACACACACACACACACACACGCATACACGCACACACACACACACACACACACACACACACACATGTCGCAGAGACCCAGGGCTCCGTCCCAAAACTAGTTTGTCAGTACAAGATAGGAGTCAAAGATGCATGTAAAGTGAAGCTAAAGAAATCATACCTTAAAAACAGAGAAATTATGTATTTTATAGATTTCATCCCTCTGGTACAAACATTTGTTAATATTTAACATATTTTACCCAAACTAAGGTACAGTCACATGGGGCTACTTACTCACCTGTCAGCTCACCTGTGTTTCACATTTACAATGTTAGCATAGTGCATGAAGAATTGAAATGTAATAAATATAAAAATAAAATAAAATAAAATTAAGTTAAATTAAATTAAATAAATAATGATTTGTCTGTCTCACAGCAAGAAGATCCTGGGTTCAATTCTTGAACTCCGAAGTTTGTGTGATCGCCCTGTGCTTGCACTGGTTTCCTCTGGGTACACTGGTTTCCTCCCTACAATCCAAATACTGTATCTGCCCAGTAGGCTAACTGGCTGTTCAAAATTATTCCCTGGTGTAGATGTGAGTGTGAATGGTTGTATGTGTGCTGGCCCTGCATTGGTCTGGGAAGCTGTTCAGGATGTACCCTGTACCACTGCACCACCTTATTAATAATAATAATAATAATAATAATAATAATAGGGTGGTGCAGTGGTTGCCCATTTGGTAAGGGTGCTGGATCACTGATCCTAAGGTTGGGGGTTCAAGCCCCACTCTCCACGGGTTGTCCCTGGCCTGCCCAGAGCAGCTAACTGGGTTATCAAAGGCCAGCCATGTCTCTCTAGTATAGTCTATGGTGTTCAGTTCATTTTCTGTACTCGCTTAATCCTAATTTGGGTCACGAGGAGGCTGGTGCCTATCCCAACCAACTTCTGGTGAGGGCAGAGTACACCCTGGACAGCTTGCCAGGCCATCGCAGGGCGGAAACACCCTGACGGCTTTGCAGCTACTCTTGTCAAAAGTCACCAATGGTTCTTTTACATGCCTCACACCATAGACAGTGAGAGACATGGCCGGCCTTTGATAACCCAGTTAGCTCCACTGGGTGGGACAGTGACAACCTTGTGCAAAGTGGGACTCGAACCCCCAACCTTTGGATCAGCGATCCAGCAACCTATACCACTAGACCACCACTGCCCATTAGTCTATGGTGTGAGGCTGTAAAAGAACCATTGTTAAACTTTTGGCAAGAATAGCTACATAGCCGTCAGCTTATTTCTGATCTGCAATGGGCTTCTGAGCTGTCCAGGGAGTACTCTGCTCTCGCCCGGGGTTGGCCGGGATGGGCGCCAGCTTCCCCGTCACCCTGTTTAGGATTAAGCAGTTATATAAAATGAATGAATGAATGAATGAATAAATGAATAAGGGGCAATGATGGCACTTGATCTTAAACTTTTCCACCAACAATTCAGTGTTGCACTGCCAAATTATCCCATATGCACAAGATCTCGCCACCGCTCAGGTGATATTGTAATTGTTATTGTGAACAGACACAGTTTAGTGGGGCGGGAGGTTTAGTGGTTGGGGTGCTTTGCCCATGGTCAATAGGTACCTCGATCTACCAAGCAGTATAAATAGGTTTCAGTAAGAAACTACTGGGAAGGTAACCTGTGATGGAGTAGCATCCCATCCAGGAGCAGCTGAACTCCGAAAGTCGCTTCACGCTACTGAAACCAGGGATAAGCTTCGGCTCTGATGAGCCATTAGGCTCAGGTGTAAAAGTCCAATAGACCTTTTCTTTTAAACAAACACAGAACCAAATTAAGATGTAAAACAGACTAAGTCTAAGTGATTTCACCAAGAAGCCTTTGTACCCATTCAAAATGAACTGATAATGGGGAATAAAACACATAATCTATTCCTTACCGAATGGGCACCTTTATATTCATAACCCCTTTAGTTCTTACACTGGTTTTTAATTTCTGATCTATGCTTTCGATTTCATCATCATCAAAGGATTATGCTAATGTCCCGCATAACCGAAACGCAGTCCTGTGAGGTGGAGTCACTAGAGATGTCAGTTTCCTACTATCAGCTTACCATCTACAGAGAAAATCAATACATGGCAAAGAACAGCAAATGTTTGTTGCCCTACATCGTGCACACAAAAGCAGAGATGATTCTGAAACGTTTTAGGCTGCTTTTGCTTTCCTGAAGATTTCACGCTGGCATTTTAATAGAAAATAATTTCAGCAATGCTGCTTGGATAACGTTGGATATTTTCTTTTTGTTGTTGTTGTTGTTGTAGTTTCTGTTTAAAAAAAGAAGAAAAAAAAAAAAACCCTCTGAATTCAGTGAATGAGAAGCAGAAGTTATGTATTCCATCCTGTTGTGGTGTCTCTTTCTATCAGGTAAGGCTCTGGAATTAAAAAAAACAATAAATATTGAACTTTAAAAAAAAAAAAATACGAAACTACAAGAAAAATGTGTAACATGTTTACATGAGTATTTTATTACACTTATTTATTTAATTGTATTATCTAATTGTATATTACTATACTTAATGATGTATCTGGATTTCTGTGGTCACTGGGCCATTGTCTAGCACTATCTCTTATGGTAGTTTTTTTTTTTTTTAATACCTTTTATGTAACTCATGAGTCTGTCTTCCTTTCGGCTTTTTCCCTTTTACTCGGGAGTCGCCACAGCGAATCATCTGATTCGCATGTTTGATTTGGCAGAGGTTTTTACGTCGGATGCCCTTCCTGACACAACCCTTTTAGCAAGGGACAGAAACACGCTGACGGCTAACCAACTTCTGGCGAGGGCAGAGTACACCCTGGACAGCTCGCCAGGCCATCGCAGGGCGGAAACACCCTGACGGCTTTGCAGCTACTCTTTACGAAAGTCAGCAATGGTTCTTTTACATGCCTCGCACCATAGACAGTGAGAGACATGGCCTGCCTTTGATAACCCAGTTAGCTGGATTCATGAGAACACGTATATATTATTTTGGGCATGAAATGTACATGCATTTGCCTTTTATTCATAAAATTAGCTATAGAACGTAGATAAACACACATTTTTTCCCCTGTGGGATTGTAGCGTCCTACTGTTTAGTTATTTCTCAGAGTGTAGTTTATCCGAATACGAATAGTTTTCACCACTGTCATTAATTCACAACGAGACATTTGATGTTAAAACTGACTTCATTTTTCTGATGCTAACAACCGAAAAAGTAAGAAAAACTTACAGCCAAGAAAGTTCGGACTTTACAAATTTCCTTTAACTTACGTTTAACTGTTCGGTAGACGCTGCTATCAGTGAAAAGACAAATAATTCATGGTTTTCGAACTAAAAAACAGTCACAATTCCATTTACTGTATTTCCTCATGATATATGTTTATTGACTGTTCATCCATCCATCCATCCATCCATTCATTCATTCATTTATTCATTCATATTCTAAGACACCTAATCCTAATTCGGGTTGTGGGAAACCTGGTGACCATATCAGACCGATCAGATTAATGTAAACATTTAGTTATAATTATCAGAAAACAAAAACAAACCAGTCATAGGAAACACACTTTCTTCGACAGCTGCCTGCATTTCATTTCTTCAATACCGTACTGAAAAGGTGTAAACCTGACTGTAAGTGTTTGCTAAACATTAAGCAGTTACAGTACTCATGTACAGTCATGTGTTCAGTGATTTGCCAGGCTGAATCCATCCCTGAGAAGCCGAAGAGATCAGCGCTAAACCAGCTGACACGCACACTGCTGCGCCACTATGACGGTGGGATTCGGCCTGTCCTCAACTGGACCAGTCCCACCACCGTCTTCATCGACCTCGTTATTCAGTCTGTGCTGGATGTGGTGAGCAAGTTTACTCAATTAGCTCATTATTCCTGTGTATTTCTTTCCCTGCACATAAATTAAGAGCAAGATTAATAATCAATGGAAAATTAAATGTACAGTTTTTTGAGATCTGAAGGCTTCTGGGTGTTTTTTATAGTTTCGCACTGGAGATGTGAAGCTGGCTGGATGAAGTCAGGAAAGCTGATTATTGAGCATTAATAAGTTTAAATTGAACAATATGGTGCAAAAAATAGTATGTATTTATAAAAATATCAAATTCTTCCTTTTAAATGACACCAATTTACCATTTTTAATTCAAGAGTAACATGCATAATTTAATACATTCTACTAATTTATAGCTAATATTTGTGTTAAATATCAAAAAAACAACTTAATTCCTGTTATAGGGTCATTTTCATTATAACGACTATAAATAGTCCTGTCTTTGTGTTTTCTATGACTATCCTTTAAAATTAATAATGACAACTAAACAAAACAAAACAAAACATTTTCAAACCTTCCATTGTGAAGATTTTCCTGTGAAATCTGAAGTTACAGATTTCTGCTGTTATAGAATGTTATGTTATAACAATGTAGGACCCTGTGGTATCATACTGATCATACATAGAATACACAAAACTCACATTACACAATATCCAGTATTCCAGTAATCTTGTCCAGAATTTATAGCAAGGGCAGAATACACCCTTCGTCAGCTCGCCAGGCCATCACAGGCCTGAAACACGCTGACGGCTATGCAGCTACTTTTGACAAAAGTCGGTTCTTTTAAATGCCTCTCACCATAGACAGCAACAGACATGGCTGGCCTTTGATAACCCATTTAACTGCACTAGGGGGGGGACAGTGACAACCTGTTGAGAGTGGGACTCGAACCCCCAACCTTAGGATCAAGTGATCCAGCAGCTTTACCACCAGGCCACCGCTGCCCATATATATTATAATATACGATAATATGTATTCAATATACACATTCAATTCACATCTTATATGAATTTTTATGTAAGAAACAACATATCACAGTTAAAATAAAAGTTTAGCACTTTATTCTTTAATAATAACAATATAATACAGTGTCCGAAATAATATAAACAACTGTGTTCTGTTTAGATATGATAATTTAAACATGGCATTAAAGTGGATGCCATCAGCTTCCATTAATATGTAGCCATGTTAACCTCGTAAATCATTCATTCATTTTCTGAGCCGCTTAATCCTTATTTGGGTTCCAGGGCGGCTTGAGTCCATCTCGGCCGACTCTGGGAGAGGGTGGAGTACACCCTAGCCAGCTCGCCAGGCCATTGCATGGCCAACACTTACACAATCATTCACACTGACACTCACACCTCGGGGCGATTTGGAACAGCTAATGAGCATACTGTGCATGTTTTTGGACTGTGGGAGGAAACCGGCCTACCTGAAGGAAACCCATCAAACTTCACAAAGAAACCCACGAGTTCTGGAATCGAACCCAGGATCTACTTGTTATGAGGTGGATGTGCTAACTACTGCACCACAATGTTTCCATTAGCCTTGAGACTACAGTGTGAAACAAAACAAGCAGAATTTATATGTCAATTTTGTAAAATTTATAATTTAAAGTTATGAGGAGAAACTGTGAAGAACTTTCTTTTATGTTAATTTTAAAATCCCTTGACTATAAATGTGAGTAAACTAGGACTCTCTTTACAGGATGGACAGATGCAGAAAGTCACCACAAGCATCTGGTATCGCCAAGTTAGTATATTCATATCACTAAACTATGATTTATAGAGAGGTAGTACTCATCTGATCCAAATATCCGCACACACACACACACACACACACACACACACACACACACACACACACACACACACACACACTATTATATCTTGTAACAAATGGAACTGCATTTAGAAAATGCATTCAGCTTCGAAACCATAAATCTTTACAACTCTGTAAAATCCTGTTTTTATTATATCGCTGTAGTTAATTCATTTTTGTGTGAAATTTCATAGAAAAATGGATTCAGTTTCAGTACCACTCCTAACAATGTTTTCTCTGGTTTCTTTGGTGGTCTGACATTTATCAACCTGCCCGATTTATATATAACTAGCTGACTTGTTTATTTTTCCTTGTTTATTTTATTTTATTTATTATCTAAAAAATAAATTATAATCTTTTTAAATTTCAGATTTGGAAAGATGAGTTTCTCGTGTGGGATCCTGAAGAATTTGATGGAATCACAGAAATATCCCTTTCCTCAGATGCCATCTGGGTGCCTGACATCATCATCAGTGAATTGTTAGCACAACAACAACAACAACAACAAAATGTCTTCATGATCTAATGAACAACTAATCTCACAAAATATATTTTTCACAATCTGCCATATGCCTTCAGCTGCACGGATAAAGAATTAGCAAAATCACAAGTAATTTCTGATTCTGCACTGTTGGCACCGCAACAATTTTGCTGCAGTATGATAGTTACTTGTTAAGGTTGTTCACGATCACTTTTTCCTTTTTACACAAAATATTAATCACCAGGCATTGATTCTTGTTTTTTCTTTTTACATTTTATCACAGCATCATGTACTTTCCATTATTTATTTATTTATTTATCTATCTGGTAAAAGAGACACCATATGTCTTGTTTCACAGCGAACCCCCTCATGTTCTGTCTCTTTTCTCTTTAGTGTGGATGAAGGCAAATCCCCTGTTATTCCATACGTGTATGTCAATTCTTCTGGAATGATAAAGAACTACAAACACATCCAGGTGGTCTCAGCTTGCGACTTAGAGATTTATGCTTTTCCCTTTGACAAGCAGAACTGCACTTTGACCTTCCGCAGCTGGCTCCACTCGGGTAAAATCCTCCCGTATACTAGAACTGTGATTTGTGTTACAGTGGTATAAGACAAAATATGTTGGCCGATATAAGTGATTTATTCGATCGATAATGATTTTCCAATAAGATCCAGATTTAGATTAAAAAAAAAAATAAAAAACCCATCTTCTTCTTCTTCTTCTTCTTCTTCCAGCTTCCCCCCTTTTTTTTCAGGGGTCACCACAGTGAATTATTTGATTCGCATGTTTGATTTGGCAGAGGTTTTTAGTCGGATGCCCTTCCTGACAGAACCCTTTTAGCAAGGGACAGAAACACCCTGACGGCTTTGCAGCTGCTCTTCATAAAAGTCAACAATATTTATTTTACATGAACCTCTCACCATAGACACTGAGAGACATGACCAGCCTTTGATAACCCAGTTAGCTGCACTGGGGGGACAGTGACAGCCTTGTGGAGAGTGGGACTCGAACCCCCAACCTTAGGCTCAGCAATACAGCGCCATTTACCACCAGGCCCCCCCCCAAACAAAACAAAACAAAACAATACAAAAAACTCATATATTTCTATATATATTTCTTGCTAAGATTTGCTAATGCAGAAACTTAAACCATTTAATGAAGTCAATAATAATAATAATAATAATAATAATAATAATAATAATAATAATAATAATAATAATCTGGGGCAGTGGTGGTCTAGTGGTATAGGGCGCTGGATCGCTGATCCAAAGGTTGGGGGATCGAGTCCCACTCTCCACAAGGTTGTCACTGTCCCCCCAGTGCAGCTAACTGGGTTATCAAAGGCCGACCATGTCTCTCACTGTCTATGGTGTGAGGTTCCATTAATGTAAAAGAACCATTGCTGACTTTCGACAAGAGTAGGCTGCAAAGTCGTCGGCGTGTTTCCGCCCTGCGATGGCCTGGCGAGCTGTCCAGAGTGTACTCTTCCCTCGCCCGGAGTCGGCTGGGATGGACGCCAGCCTCCCTGTGACCCTAATTAGGATTAAGCTGTTACAGAAAATGAACTGATAATAATAATAAGAGGAAGAAGAAAGCAAATTGAATGTAGTTAATTTGTACAGTATGTTTGCCAAAAGACAATGTCCCTGTGTAGCTTTACAGAAATCCAGATGCAGTGTTAGGTTATTCAAAAAATAAAAACAAACAAACAAAAAACCTAGGAAATGTCAATTAAAAGGAAAAAAAATGCATGATATGACATCATGAAGAATCTTTGAGGAGAACCAGGCTTCCATTTGAACCTACATCATCTTGTGGGCAACACATGATCATGTGATTATAATTGTTTACAGTTTATAGATGTAGATGAGTAAGCCTAGAGTACTAAATGCATTAGAAAGAAGCATTGCTGTAACTCGGGTAAAAGAAAAGAAGATTGGTATTTGTTCTAATGTGAAGCTGGACAATTTTCTGTTCTATCATGATAAATATTATATTGTTAAAAACTCATAACAATGAAAACATGAAATTTTCAAGTTAAAAAAGATGTAAAGTTTGATATTATGGCAATGAACTTTTTACGTTATTCTGATATTCTTTACTTGAGTGGTGGAAATGCACTGAATTGGGAGTCGCAAGGATGCCGTTGAACTTGTTTAGAACACAGCATGCACTAATGTTAATCACCAACGATAAAACGATATATATATATATATATATATATATATATATATATATATATATATATATATATATATATATATATATATATATATATATATATATATATATATATATATAATATATATATATATAACTGAACTGGGAAGAAGGAGGGGCACGTTCAGTCTGTCGTTTGTAAACAATGGACGCAGCATCATTACGTCAGCGTACTACATAGGTACGTCTAAAGTCAAAATTTGACTTTTTTTCTTTTTTTTGAAAAAAAAAAACAAAACAAAAAAAGTAATTCGAAAAAACGTAAAACAGATGAACGTAAGTCGGGGAGTGTCTGTATATGTGTATAAAAAAATAATCAATAGATACATGTTCAATGCTATAATGCTTATAATAACAATTAAACATGAAAAAATAATTCATAAGATGTAAATAAAATATAAATACACACATATACAGGCTCTATTTTTTTCAATTCAATTCCCTAGTTTTCCTAAATTTCCTTATTTTAAAAATTTTTTGATAAATATTTTTGAAAGACCTGTGACGCCCTGAAGCCGCAGAAACTGAAGCACGAAGTAGCGAGGGATCACTGTAGACCACACTAAAGCATAAGCAACAAAAAGTTGTTTTTTTGGAGGTTCTTTATTGTTTTTTGTTTTGCGTTTAGGGTTTTTTGCATAATTGGCCTTGTTTTTGTGGCATTTTCCTTATCTTTCCCCCATATTCTTCCTTAGTTTCCTTATTTTTGAAATCGATGAGTCTTCTTCTCTTTCGACTTTTTCCCTTTCTCGGGAGTCGCCACAGCGAATCATCTGATTCGCACATTTGATTTGGCATAGGTTTTTACGTCGGATGCCCTTCCTGTCATAACCCTTTAGCATGGGTAGAAACACGCTGATGGCTATGCAGCTGCTCTTTATGAAAGTCGGCAATGGTTCTTTTACATGAACCTCTCACCATAGACAGCGAAAAGAAAAATGTTTCTATATATGTAGTGTAAAGCAAAGGTGACACATGTCAAGGCAGATATATTTGTAATGCATATTGATTTGTCTCTGTTCATCTTGCTCGTGGTTGGATGCTTGCAGTGGGTGAGGTGGATCTGGCTCTTTTGAGAGACCCGGAGGAAATTGCCACTGACACCAGAGAGTTCATGAATGATGGTGAATGGGAGCTGCTCTCAGTGCCTTCTCATTACTGGAAGCTTAACCTGGCTAACAAGGATTACGCCCACATACAGTTCAATGTGAGGATCGAATTTTACTAACTGATTTAAACAAAATCTGCAATTGTTCACATGTGATATCACAACTGTATTTTTGTGTGCAAATGCATATTGTTTTATGGGCTTAATTGTTTATTATTATTATTATTATTATTATTATTATTATTATTATTATTATTATTATTATTATACTGAGTACACATGAAAACGCACCACTTGAAAAAAGTCAATATTTAAGTTCAAATGAACTTTAATATAATTTTTATACAACAACAACACTACAGTGACATCACCTGACATGCCAGGTGCAAGAAATGCAAGAATTTAACGTTAACTGTAACGCTAGGCAATTTTTCGCAAAAACGCAACATTTTGCACGCACACCACAGGAAAAATGAATTTCACTCTGAATTTGTGCACACATTGTCTTTAAAAGTGTGTGAATCCAAATAAAATTTCACTTGTTCACTGACACCTGTGAAAAGCCGATATTGATGCCGCGACTTACAGCCCCTGAACGTGAACATGCCAAAGGCATTATCCAAAATGGCGCCAGCACCAGGGAAATTGCCAAACAACTACACTACGCACACACAACAATCGCAAGACTCCATCAAAGGTTTCTGCAAACGGGGAGCACTCGGGATCATCCTCGACCGGGACAACAACGTGTGACAATGGCTAGTCAGGACCGTCAGATCGTCCCGGATCATGTCCGAGACCAAACACTACCAGTTCGGTACATGCTCAAGTTAAATGCTCAAGTTCAAGGACGATGTCGATTCATTCACCCCGACACGGTACGGAACCGTCTGCAGGCCTGCGTGCACGATGTCCTTATTTTGGCCCCATATTGACGCATTAACATTATTGCATATCAATCCATGAAGCTAGTCCGGATTTCGTGAGTGGTACGTTTTCATATGGACTGAGTATATTATTATTATTATTACTGTTCATACATTCATTCATTTTCTGAACCGCTTAATCCTTATTAGGGTTGTGGGGAGGCTGGCACCCATCTCAGCCAACTCCAAGTGAGGGCAGGGTACACCCTGGACAGCTCACCAAGCCTTTGTAGGGTCAACACTCACACAACCATTCACACCTCGGGTTGATTTGGGATGGTCAGTTAAGCTACTGTGCATGTTATTGGACTGTAGAAGGAAACCAGATTATACAGAGGAAACACACGCAATTTAAAATATTCACTGTACTAAACCTCATGCTGGAACCATAACTTCTTTTTTCATCTTTTTTCTTCTTTTCCTTTTAGCTTTTTCCCTTTTTCTCATGGGTCACCACAGTGCATCATCTGATTCGCATGTTTGATTTGGCATATGTTTTTACGTCAGCTGCTCTTCCTGACACAACCCTTTAGCATGGGCGGAAACACGCTGACGGTTATGCAGCTACTCTTTATGAAAGTCGGCAATGGTTCTTTTACCTGAACCTCTCACCATAGACAGTGAGAGACATGGTGGCCGGCCTTTGATAACCCAGTTAGCTGCACTGCGGACAGTGACAATCTTGTGGAGAGTGGGACTCGAACCCCCAACCTTAGGATCAGCGATCTAGTGCCCTTTACCACCAGGCCACCACCGCCCTATGTTGGAACCTTAACTAGATCACACAAATAATGCTACAAAGAGATTCCAAGTTTTCATTACCACTCACTTAACTCAAGCCTTCAGATCAGACTTTGTTCTTTTCTCCACGGCGATCTATCCTCCTCCATGCAGAGATGCAAAATGTAAAAAAGTCTTCAAGCTACTACTGGAGTATTTAACAACAATCTGACAAGTGTCACACCCAGGGCACTAAACTCTATGTGGCTGTTCGTAACAACGCACTAATGCTTATAGATGAGGCTTAACGGCAGACAGCGTGCTGTGACGATGCCGATAATGAGACTGCCTCTCAGCTGTCTGATCAATGAGCTTCATGGTTGGTGGAAAGAGCAGGACAATGACTCCAAGCTGCTGTAACAGCCACACTTTTTCATTGAGATGCTTGGACTGGGGAGGAAGGCACACATGGGCACTTTGATTACCTTTCCGCCATGCCTCATTGGCACAAGCCGTTTAAGGATCCATATTTGCGTTTTCATTCATCGGCCAAATAGGCGGGATGGGGGAAGGAATGGGGGTGTGTTTAAGTCAGTGTGAAATTGCTCTTTGTTGTGCTGTGAAAGTTTAAGCAGCCTTAAAAGAGGTAAAGAGAAATGGATGGTTAGTCTGTCTGACTTTAAGCAGACTCTGAAAAAAAAAAAAAGTGCATCTGTGGGCTTTGTGCTGTCTTTTTCGGAAGCAATTATTGCAGCGCTCGAGAGGATCTGAAGTATGAGAAAGCTATTTTAGCTCTAAAATGAGCTCTCAGACCGACGAGTCTGGGCGGGATGATCTGAAATGACCTCAGTTTAGCCCTTTAAGTTTGGTTGATAGGAGACACATGCTAACATATTTTTCTCCCAATGCTATAGGATCAAATTGAAAAAAAAAAAAAAAAAAAAAAAAAAAAAATCCAGAGCCAGGTGTGTTTTAAAGTTTTTAAACATTAGTATATATATATATATATATGTAGGAAAAACAAGAGTAAGACTACATAGAAGCGACACCAGATTAGCATTAATTCATTCATTTGCCGAACCGCTTAATCCTACCAGCAGTCACAAAGAGGATGGTGACTATCTCTGTCGACGCTGGGTGAAGTCAAGGTGTACTGTACCCTGAACTGCTCGAAAGACCATCACAGTCCGCCCCAGATTATTCATCCATTCATTCATTTTCTGAGCTGCGTAATCCTAATTAAGGTCGCGGGGAGGCTGGCAGCCATCTCAGGTTGCCTGTAGGTGAAGGTGGGGGTATACCCTGAACTGCTTGAAAGACCATCACAGTGTACATCGGATTATACCAAACAAAATTATAAATACAACATCTCAATATTTTTGAATTGAAATGTCACATTGTATTGTTATTGCAGTGGTGGCCTAGTGGTGTAGGTGCTGGATCACTGATCCTAAGGTTGGGGGTTCAAACCCCCCCCCCCAAACCCCCCCAGTGCCCAGTGCAGCCTATTAGGTTATCAAAGGCTGGCCATGTCTCCCACTGTCTATGGTGAGAGGTTCATCTCAAAGAACCATTGCTGACTTTCGACAAGAGTAGCTGCAAAACCGTTAGCGTGTTTCCACCCTGCGATGGCCTGGTGAGCTGTCCAGGGTGTACTCTGCCCTCGATCGGAGTCAGCTGGGACGGGCACCAGCCTCCCCACGACCCGAATTAGGATTAAGCGGTTACAGAAAATGAACTGAACTAAACATTATATTGCAATGTTAGCATGTATGTACGTATGCATGGATTTAAAGTGAATTTGTTTACATTGGTGCACAGACCTCCAAAATCCTTCAGATTCACAGAAACAACAGAGAAAAAGTCAGAATTTTAATTAGAAAATCGGTTTTTCAAATTTCTGCTGCAATTTATGGTCATTTTCCCCTCAATAAACCGTCGTAAAAGTTGATTAAAACATTTTCCCACCACAGCCGAATGACCACGTACCCACCTGTGCTCCTAAATCTAGTAACACACACACACTTGAATGCCACACAGCTTTTCTTTACCCCATCAGAAGGAGATACACTGGAAATACCGGTTACACATGCTACTGAAAGTGAAATTTTCAATTTGGGTGGGCCGACACATCCAACCGCACCCACTCACTCTCCCATCTAGCAAAAAATTTGAAACATCCAATCATCTTAATCTGCATGTCTTTGGACATCTGAAGGAAAGTAGAATACTCAGTAGAGGATTTCTTGGCAAGCACAGAGCGAGCATACAAAGTCCATACAGAAACACCCTTGTTTAGTGTGGGACTTGAACCCGGACCTGCTTCCAGACAGTATATCCAATATACCACCATGCCACCCCTTGCTGTGAGGTGGACATCTATACAACTACTATACAATTGTGCCACCCATTATGAACAGATCATCGTTGATTTTCGGCAACTGCTTCATCCTAATTACGGTCACGGGGCGGCTGGCACCCATCTCAGCCGACTCCGGGCTAGGGCAGAGTACACCTTGGACAGCTCACCAGGCCATCACAGGGCGGAAAGATGCTGACGGCTATACAGTTATTCTTGTCGAAAGTCAGCAACGGGTCTTTTACATGAACCTCCCACCATAGACAGTTAGAGACATGGCCGGCCAATGGGGGGACAGTGACAACCCATTGAGAGTGGGGCTTGAACCACCAACCTTAGGATCAGTGATCCAGCATCTTTATCACCAGGCCACCACTGCCCTGAGCAAGAAAATGAAAGCATTGAAGCAACCTGATTACCGGTATATTTAATCGGCTCAACAAAGCATGATCACATTGGTCTCTTTTAACTTCCTGTTTCACTTTGATTTGGCCAATCAAGTGTGTGTCTTTTTTGGTTCATATTTAGTTTGATGCAGACACTAACCCGGAGAAATAAATTTGTAAATTTAAATGAAATCTACAGTGTAGAGATGTTATTGCTGGTAAATCAGTTCTATAGGATACTGGGGGCGGCACGGCGGCGTAGTGGTTAGCACGTCCGCCTCACAGCAAGAAGGCCTGGGTTCAATTCCTGGCCTGGGTGTTTCTGGGTGGAGTTTGCATGTTCTCCGCGTGCTTGCGTGGGTTTCCTCCGGGTGCTCCGGTTTCCTCCCACAATCCAAAGACAAGCGCAGTAGGTTAATTGGCCATTCTAAATTGCCCGTAGGTTCGCATCGTGCAGAAAGCAATGGCAAACCACTACACTAATCCTGCCAAGAAAACCTCCATGAAGATGATAACCAGGGCGTTATCCTTCATGGCGGGTCGCCAATGGTCGTCCTACGACTCAGGCACTAGATAGATAGGATACTGGTTTGATCTTGAGCTTGATGTATGGAGTCACACAAATTCTTTCCATGACTGTGTGGGTTTCCAGTTAAGTTAATTTAAATTTCCTCTCAGGTTGAATGATTGTGTGACTGTATGTGTGTAATGAACTGTCATGGCCTGGTCTCCCATTCAAGACATATTCTTTCCTTACACACAGTATTCCGAGGAATCACTGCTTGGATTTGAAGTATGCAACATTTTGTACATCACATGACTTGGATGTCACTGTTTATATGGTGACTTTGACAGTACTATAGTTTTTTTGGGGATGGGGAACCTTGAAGAAATATTCTGATGCTACTTTGATCTGGAGCTAGATATCAGTGTTCTGACAGCTCGTGTTTGTTCAGACTAACACGTATATGAGATGCTTGAAACAAAGGTTGGGGTGGCAAGGATGAATTTAAGAGTGAATATGAAGGATCGCTATCTATGTGGCCACACCCCTGACTAGTAGAGCTGATACTGGTGTCGCAAAATAGCACACATCTTACCTTTTATTTCCTATTTGTATTAGGTACTAATCCGACGGCGCCCCCTTCTGTATGTGGTCAGTGTCCTCATCCCCAGCATCTTCCTCATGTTAGTGGATGTTATCAGTTTCTATCTGCCTCCAAACAGTGGCACCCGCATCACCTTCAAAACCAGCATTCTGCTTGGGTACACTGTCTTCAGAGTTAACATGATGGATGAAATCCCAGGGACAGCCATGAAAACACCTCTGATCGGTATGCATTGACATGCCAATTGTCTTAATCATATTTTTATGAATATATGTGTATCACAAATTCCTTCACGGTTGGTGTGTTGCAGGTGTTTTCTTTGCGGTTTGCATGGTCCTCCTGGTGCTCAGTTTGGCAAAGTCAATTTTTGTAGTGAAGCTCCTTCATCACAGTGGTGAAGAGGTGAAGGACATGTCCATCTCTGCCTGTATACTACAGAAGTATGGTTCAACAGAGAAGAGCTTCAACGAGAGCCTGTTCACCTCTCTGAGGACTCTGGATGATGTGGATCAGTCAGGTGGTGCATAAAAGGAAAATCTTTACATTGTGAAATGCTGTACTAAGTGCAGTATGTGAGATTAAGATTTCCTTTTGGATTTTTCCCTTTATCAGGGGTCGCCACAGCGAATGATTCGGCAGAGGTTTTTACGTCAGATGCCCTCCCTGACCCAACCCTTTACTAAGGGGCAGAAACACACTGATGGCTATGCAGCTACTCTTTACGAAAGTCAGCAATATTTCTTTTACATGCCTCTCACCATAGACAGTGAGAGACATGGCCGGCCTTTGATAGCCCAGTTAACTGCACTGGGGGGGGCAGTGACAACCTTGTGGAGAGTGGGACTCGAACCCCCAACCTTAGAATCAGCGATCCAGCACCCTATACCACCAGGCCACTGCTGCCCCTATAGCATTAAACAAACAACTCTTTATTGTCAAAGTACATTACATACATTGAAATTTGCTTTGTGCACTAGGCACCTGTCACCACTGTGCAGCGCCAGTTATTGCGTTGTTCTATCCTTTTGATGCTGAGCGCCAAGCAGGAAGCAACAACTGCCAAATTTTAACGTCTTATGGTATGACTCGGCCGGATTCGAACTCCGACCTACCGAAGGATAAAGCGGACGCTCTACCAACTGAGCTAAATCCCCGGTCATTGAATATGTATTTATTGATATTATATGCACATATACATGGCCCTGGGGAAAAGACAGGAGGCAGAGCTGGAGGTAGCAGAGATGAAAATGTTGAGGTTCTCTTTGGGAGTAACGAGGATGGATAGGATCAGGAATGAGCACATCAGAGGGACAGCATATGTAAGACGTTTTGGAGACAAAGTCAGAGAGGCTAGATTGAGATGGTTTGGACATGTACAGAGGAGGGATAGTGAGTATATTGGTAGTAGGATGCTGAGGTTGGAACTACCAGGCAGAAGGCCAAGAGGAAGACCAAAGAGACAAATCATGGATGTGGTGAAGGAGGACATGAAGGCAGTTGGTGTAAGAGAAAAAGATGCAGAGGATAGGGTGAGATGGAGGCAGATGATTCGCTGTGGTGACCCCTGAAGGCAAAAGCCGAAAGGAAAAGAAGAAGAAGATACAT
Source organism: Plotosus lineatus (assembly GCA_024760905.1). Taxonomy (NCBI): domain Eukaryota; kingdom Metazoa; phylum Chordata; class Actinopteri; order Siluriformes; family Plotosidae; genus Plotosus; species Plotosus lineatus. The sequence goes on along the minus strand of CM045735.1, from coordinate 15,536,921 downwards.
GTACGTATACGTCAGTCGGGGGGTGGGGGTGGGGGTGGGGTGGGGTGTGTGTGATCCCACTTTGCGGAATTTGGTGGTTGCGGGGAGATCTCGGTCCCAATTAACCGCAGAAAGTGAGGGATCCCTGTACAGCAATACTGAGAGATTTGGATGAACTTCAAGAGAAAGTAAATGATTAATTTGTAGTATATAGTAGCTGCCTACATTCATGACATTTTACCAAAAATGGAGTTTTGTAGAAATCCCTGTAAAAAATGCAAACATATAAAAAAAATACATAAAATACTTCAGGACAATGTTATGAAGTCTTGGTCACACATAAACAAAATTACTTTATAGGTAGCAGTATATGATTTTTTTTGCTTTCCAGGGTCAGGTTCAGGATTGTCCTTGAGATCGGAGTACTTGGGAGCTACAGACAATCTTGGGAACTGGGAGGCTGTGGTTTCCATACTTGAGAAATTTTGTCTTGTTGAAATTTACAATTGATAAAAAGCCATATCAACTGAACCACATTATTGTTTTCACCATTTACAATGTCTTCATTTTCAAATTGACTTCAGCTGAATGGCCATGGTCGTCCCAGTCTCAGTTCTCACATATTCAATGATATGTGGTTATCCACTGGCTACAATGACATGTCAGTGATCTCGGAAATGAATCACATAGCAGTAGTAGAAGTAACTCATCCAACTGCTCATCACACCCGGCCACCTGCAGTTGATTTAATTTCCTGGAACTGCACAACCCTTTGCGTTTTATTCCTTTGGGGGTGAGGTCACAGAAAAGTGACAGAGGCGAATAGATTTTATTGTGATTTGTGTGTGTGTGTGTGTGTGTGTGTGTGTGTGTGTGTGTGTGAATTTTTCAACTCCATATACAGACGCTCCCCGACTTACGTTCATTCGTTTTACATATTTTTTCGATTTTACATAAAAAAAGTCAAATTTTGAGTTATTGTGCTCTCTGTAGTATGAGACGTACGTACATAGTACACTGACGTAATGACGCAATGACTTAATGACACTGCATCCATTGTTTACAAACAACAGACTGAACGTGCCCCTCCTTCTTCCCAGTTCACTGCGTGTTACCCTTGTGTTAAGACGTCGTCTCTGTGATCTTTGTGTTTTGGCTGTTTTGCGAACTTTTGTAACCCGAAGTAAATATGGTTGGTCAGAAGCGTAAGCCTACTAGTGATAGTGGTAATCAGAAAAAGCGGCACGCCATCTCGATAGAAACGAAGATGGCTATTTTCAAGAAAATTGATGCTGGTGAAAAACATGTGAATGTTGCGCGTTCCTTCCAAATGGCTCCATTGACCATCGGAGCCATTTACAAGCAGAGAGATCACATCGCAGAGCATGTTAAAGGTTATATTTGATACTGTATTTGATATTTGATGAGTGAATTTGATTAAAATTTATCTATTTGAAATTATTTTGCTTGAATTTAATTTATTTGAAATGAATGTTGGTGTTATTTGATATATTTGATATTATTTTACAATGATATGATTATAATAATTGATTTAAGGGTGTTTTATGAGATACGGTAATGGTATTTATGGATCTATAGTACAGTATGAATGTCACTGGAACATACAGTAACAACTTGCGTTTTTTTCACCTCACGTTCGGCCGTCCGGAACCGAACTAAAATGTAAGTCGGGGAGCGTCTGTACAAGGAAATATTTTGCGACTTATATACGAGAAAACTGATTTTCTATCAATTTGTGTTTGGCTTGAGGAAATTGTAATTGGTTTGGTGAAAAAACCCAATATCCTGTCATGCTTGGTTCATATTTTGTTCTCAAATCATTGCATTATTATCGCAAACAAAATGAAAATAAAATACAAACAATGACAATATATGGTAGATGAAAGCAAGTGTTGTTGCGTTTTGTTGTGAACGAAAAAACGAATAATTTGTGGGACGAATGACAACTTTGCGACCTTCATGTGTGGACGGTTTGACTAAAGTTTGAGACGGTTCCATGTCCGAGCCTAATTTTGCAACACTTTTGTATATGTATTTCAAACATTTTCACACACCAAAATGCAATGCCATAAATGATGTGCAACAAATTTATAAATAAAAAGTGACAGCCATGAATTGCCATTCACGTCACTCACTTTTCTATTGTACCTCTAGTGTGACCACCCCCTTTAAACCCATCATATTACATTACATTTTAGAAATTTAAGCCCATTATGCGTCCATAAAAAATGCAGCTTATCATTTATTATTGTTCTCATTTACAGGGGGATTGGGATTTTCATGATTTTATAATACCAGTACAGTAATGATAATCGAATTGCTGTTTCTGTGCTGAGAATGTGATGCAATGATAGGAAGGATATACAGTAGTCACTATACCTAAAAATTGACATATCATGGGGTAGTGTACATAATAACTAATAAAAAAAAGTGTGTGAATCAGTGAATGTTTATCTGTTGATTGTGTTATAACTGTACCGATCTATCTTGTACATCCAGGCTATGAATTTGATCTCTCCCCCGAGCCGGACCTGATGTCTCTGACCGAAATCCAGTCCAGCCCACCACAGCTGGAGAAAATCCTACAAGAGCTCATTACCCTTAAACTTTTCTTCCAGGAGGATGAGGACGATGGAACGGCTCAGAATGATTGGCTTGCTCTCTGTTACAAAGTGGACAAGTTGCTGTTTCGCATTTACCTGCTCATCTTCACCATTTACTCCAGCACTCTCTTGCTGCTGTGGAGTAGCTGGAGCTCGGCCTGAAGTGTAGATAGATAGACAGATGTATAAAGGGACAGAATTATTGTGTACAAATAAAACACATAGGGAAACATTGGGGGGGGGGTATTAAGTTATGATTTCTTTTATTATTAATTGCTTGCACAATAATTAATGTATTTGAAACTAGATATGTGCTCAGAAAATGCAAACCTCCACCAAGGTAGCGCAAACTCTAACCTTTTCATTCAGTATTCATACACCTAAAATTTATTCAGTGATTTTATGGCCCGAGATTCATATTTTGTTAAAATCACAAGGAAATCCAATTCATTTTCAAAGACAGCTTGGTGACAGACACCCATATAATCCACATGACCATCTCATAAGCTCTCCCCTTGGTGAAGGTAATAAATTGTTCAATTGTGGTTCATTAATTGATAACAGTATGAATAAAAGTTAATAAACAGTAAATCAATCTTCATGATTTCTTCATAAAACATGGTGTAAAAAAGTAAAAGGGAATGACCAACAGAATGAATATTAACACATGTGCCTGATGGAGAAGTCTACAAACACTCCATTTGAAATATGCTGAACATGACTTATCATTCTCAGTACTTCACATCCTCATCCCAAAATCCCACTTAATTGGGTCACAGAGAGGCCGGCGCCCCTCTAAGTCGACTCTGGGTGAGAGTGGGGTACACCCTGGACAGCTTGCCAGGTTATCACAGGGCCAATACTCACACAACCATTCACTCTCACACTCACACCTATGGGAGTGTTAGAACCGCCAGTTAATCCACTGTGCATGTTTTAGACTGTGGGAGGAAACCAGAGTCCCCAGAGGAAACCTCTACGAGCAAGGAGAGAACAGGCAAACTTCACACAGAAATGCCAAAATGGGAATCAAACCCAGGACCTTCTTGCTGTGAGGCTGACATGCTAACCACTATGCCACCATGCCGCCTGCAGAAATTTATGCACAGCATAAATAATAATAATGAAATTATATTTAATTTTTAATGCTAAAAAATATATCTAAAATTTAAATGATGCCGTGTATGGAGTTACACTAGAGTTGGAACACTGCTACTAGAAGTTTTACTTGAACTTAAGCATATAGTGTTCAATTAAAAAAGCAACACGCAAACAATTAGATTCCTGCTCTATGCAACAACCGAGACTCTCACCATCTTTCATTCACTGAGAAACAGTTTTATACAAAAGAATAGTACTGTATTTACAAAGGAAGTCATTGTGGATGCCACTCTTTATTTATTCATTAATTTTCTTAACCACATAATCCTAATTATGGTCATGGGGAGGCTGGTGCCCATCTCAGCCAACTCAGGGAAAGCGCAGAGTACACTCTGGACAGTTTGCCAGGTCATCGTAGGGAAGAAATACACTGACGGCTATGCAGCTACTCGTGACGAAAGTCAGCAATGGTTCTTTGACATGAACCTGTCACCATAGACCAGGGATCGGCAAACTACGGCCCGGGGGCCACATCCGGCCTGTTGGTCTTTTTTAATTCGGCCCGCCAAAGATTAATACAGATTAATAGGTATGTGAATTTTTAATGCTGTTTTCTGTTTATGTTTGACATGTACTGTGAAAAAATGCATTTTTATCGTATCATGCTGACCCGGCCCATTTGTCAAATTTTAAAAGTCAATGTGTCCCTGAACCAAAATATTTTCCCACCCCTGCCATAGACAGTGAGAGACATGCTCAGCCTTTGATAACCCAGTAAGCTGCACTGGGGAGCAGTGTCAACCCATAGTGGGGCTTCAAACCCTGACCCTGCGATCAGTAACCCAGCACCGTACCACCGGGCCACCACTGCCCCTATTTAAATTTAGCGTATACTAAATATCAAGCAAAGCAAAAGAGGATCACTGAGCTTACTTAGTGACACCTCTCGTCCTTTACTGAACAGAGAATCAAATCAAACAATTATGTGACTTTTTTATATAAAAGAAGCAAACATTTTTTGTGTTTTCAGTCAATGTCACAATAACAAGACTCCATAACTGAGCTGTGACTATAATAACAATAACATATAACAAGCACATTCATATAAACCTATGACTTGTATTGGAGCTAAAACGATTGTCAGAGCTACAGTCACATAATCTAAATCTATACTCTAAGAATTGATAGCAACAATATTGTGATATAGCATCAGTTATATAATTTCAATAATATCATGAATCATTATAAACAACCATAAAAACTTTATGTGGAGGGTTTTTAGAAAGCTAAAAGGCTTTATTATTCCATGAATTAAAAAAAAAAATGGTTTTCTGTTTGTTTGTTATAGTTAAGAAAACAAATTAATCTATTCCTTGTCCTTGTTTTGGATTTTAAGTAGAATATTGAAATAATTGAACAGGAAAACAACATTATTAATTCATAATGCTTATCATCAGCTTCTTCTTTTCTCATGTTTTTATCAAGAGTAAGAGCATCGTGTATCCAGCTCTGATGTGTTTACTGAAAACTAAACCACAGCCATAAGCAGGTCACTTCAACGGTCTTCATTACACAGCAGACGTGAACTGAAAAAAAAAGAAGGAGAAAGAAAGAAAAGGATAATTTAATTCCTCAACAAATTTCTGGTAATATTTTCCTGACACAAATCTAATTAGCTGACTAATGTCAAGATAATGAAGTCTCATCATGGCAGGGCAGAGTATAGTATTTCAGTTTAATGTAGTAAGTGCGCATGGAAATTGTTTGAACTCGGCTCAGAAATATGACCCCGGTATCGTCACGAGCGGCTGTTATGGATATGTCGCCAGAAAGTTAAGGAAAAATCATTAGCAACAGCGCTACATATTTAAAACCTCCGGTTTAAGTACTAAGTTCACTTTAAATAGGCCATTAAAAATATTAGTCATAATTTTCCTCATGTTCTTTACTGTAAATCAAAATGTCATGATTCTTGAGTATACACACTTTAATTTTGTTTTTTAAATATTAAACTACATAAAAACTGTTGGCAAATATTGAGCATATATATGGAAATATATATGTGTGTGTGTGTGTTTTTGTATATATATATATATATATATATATATATATATATATATATATATATATATATATATATATATATATATATATATATATATATATATATATATATATATATATATATATATATATATATATATATATATATATATATATATATATATATATATATACACACACACACACATATATATATGTTGGGGCCGGTGGTGTAGTGGTTAGGGTGCTGTGCTCATGATCAGGAGGTTGTGAGTTCGAATCCCACTGAGACCCTCACTGTGCTAATGCCCCTGGGCAAGGTCTCAACCACAAGTGGGCCTCTGTTCACCCAGCAGTATAAATGGGTACCAGTAAAATAGACTGGGAAGGTAACCTGCAATGGACTAGTGTCCCATCCAGGGGTAGTTGAACTCCTGGTCGCTTCACGCTACGGAAACCGGGGATAAGTACCGGCCTGATAAGCCATGAGGCTAAGCCACTAGACTCGGGTGTAAAAACCCAACAGACTATACACACACACATATATATATATATATATATATATATATATATATATATATTTCCTTTCTTCCTTTTGGCTTTTCCCCTTTCTCAGGCGTCGCCACAGCAAATCATTTGGCATAGGTTTTTACATCAGATGCCCTTCCTGTCACAACCCTTTAGTGTATATATATATATATATATATATATATATATATATATATATATATATATATATATATATATGTGTGTGTGTGTGTGTGTGTGTGTGTGTGTGTGTGTGTGTGTTTGAGTGTGTGTTTCTATGTATTCATTCATTTTGCATGCTGTTACATGTGGTGAAATATAACAGTAAGTAAAATCAAAGCAAGAACAAATATGTAATGTAATGATGTAATGTTATTGTTAGGGTGGTGCAGTTGCATTGAGGTTAACATGTTTACCTCACAGAAAGTAGGTCTTAGATTTGATTCCCAAGCTTGGACGTTTCTCTGTGGAATTGATATGTGCTTCCTCCAGGTACTCTGGTTTCCTCCCATAGTCTAAAGACATGCAGATTAGTTTAATTATCTGTTTCAAATTGCCCTCAGGTGTAAATGTGAATGGCTGCTTGTGCGTTACCCTGTGATGGTCCGGTGAGCCGCTGATGGTGTACCCCACCTTTGTCTACTGTCGGTTGATAAAGTCACCAACCTCCCTGCTACCTTAGAACTAATTTAGAATTAAACCTTCCAGCAAATGAATGAGAGTGAGCGAATATTATGGGTAATCTGAGTTGATCTTTAAAGAGTCTTTCATAGTATGGGACTTTAACTGTTTTGGTGAGTACCATGATGAACTAAAATCAGTTGCCCCAAGGAACCATTCACAGCCAGAGAACATTTATTTTTGGTATTAATTGATGCTTTTGTTCATTCAAAACAAAGAAAATTGGGGGTAAATAATTCAGTAATCTTAATTAGGGTCGCAGGGAGGCTGCTGCCCATCTCAGCCGACTCGGGTGAGGGCAACCTGCTGAAAGAGGAGCTTGAACGCCCGCTCAAGCTTGAGATTTGTAATCCAGCACTCTACCACCAGGCCACAACTGCCCCGGGGTAAATAATTATAGACTAAATGAATCCTGTAGGGTACGGATTTTTTTTGCACATTTATTTTTATAAGTTGTTGGATTTGACACATACTGTAACACATTTTTTTTTCTTTGTTTTCTCTAGAATCTGAATTCAAAAGCTCAGACCTGTTAAAAGCTAAAAGTGGTGTTTGAAATTAAGAAATTACTTTAATTTAGGATTTTTGCCATATGGCTGTTGTGTTCATTTGACACCAATACAATGACTGTACATTGATGCAGTCCCAATCCATCGCTGCTCTTTTCCAAAAGCAAAAATGGGTAAATTATTGAGGTACATATTGGGTGAGGTATGACGGTAGGTATGACTTTCTGTCAATACTGCAACAATAAAAACTTCAGACACACCACTCTTAGTTTTAAGAACTTTAATAAGTTTTATGGTCGAGTTGAGGAAAATGCTCAGAAACCATATAGGAGCAATGTAGCACAGATCTCCATCCGCTCTGCTGGATAAGGATGAGGGATGGAGGAATGGAGGGATGAGCAATAAAGGAGGTGGGGTTAATAGTTGCAGCAGTGAACGCTAATGGGTAGCTGAATCTCAAGACAGCAGGAATCTCAGAAGCAGCAGAACCCAGTAACCTGGCTAAAATAAACCCACAGTTCCTTTGTTCGGATCCGTGGTGGAGTTTCAGGCAGCATGAGGACTTTGGTGGTGTGGACGGTGCTTAGTGTGTGTGTATACTTTGCAGTAATGGCCTTCTCAGGTAAGTTATTAAGGACTTATTAGTATGGAGAAGATAGTGATGTATTCTTTTAAAAAATTAGATAATTGAACATTACAAAGAAGACATACTATATTATTACGATATTATTATTATTATTATTATTACATACCATATTCTATACGTTAGTGGGGGCATGGGTGGAGTTCAGTCATTTTTGCTCAGAGTATCTTGCATATATTGCATTAAACTACAATACCTCAAATAAAACATTGTGATTTAATGTTAATTGTATCTGCAATGGTGGTTATAGCCTGTAAAACACTTTTGACATCTGCCGGCTCCAGCCTGACACATAACCTGCTGCAAGTTTATTGCTCGAGCGTCACACTTCATTTGGTTAAAGGCAGCAACATATAATTCCCCTTTTTTCTTTTACGATTACAATATATTTAGGTAGTAATGCAGGTATAATGTGTAGCTACATCAAACCATTACATTTTCAGATTGGATCCTAATCATTTTTATAATAATTTCTTTAAAATATCCATTTAAAATTGGTAATTGCACTAAAATACACTTTTCCTGTTGAATATTCGCTCATGTCGATATCTGAAACTTTAAAAGAATTTTTCAAACCTAAAATACTGACAAAAAAAAAAGGTATAGAATATGAAAAGTATTCACAGGAGCTAAAACAGTTCCAAAACCTTGAAGCTCTAAATGAAAAACCATTGACACTGCAAATATAAAAAAATTACAATAATATGTAAACACAAATAAATAAATATAATAATCTGTAATACAGTATCAATAAATATAAATCCTAGCAGGGGCAGTGGTGGTATAGTGGTATAAGGTGCCGGATTGCTGATCCAAAGGTTGGGGGTTCGAGTCCCACTCTCCACAAGGTTGTCACTGTCCCCCCCCCCAGTGCAGCTAACTGGGTTATCAAAGGCCGGCCATGTCTCTCACTGTCTATGGTGTGAGGCATGTAAAAGAACCATTGCTGACTTTCGACAAGAGTAGCTGCAAAGCCGTCAGCGTGTTTCCGCCCTGTGATGGCCTGGCGAGCTGTCCAGGGTGTACTCTGCCCTCGCCCTGAGTTGGCTGGGATGGGCACCAGCCTCCCCGCGACCCTAATTAGGATGAAGCGGTTACAGAAAATGAACTGATGAATAAATCCTAGCAAAATTATACAGTTCCGTGGGAACACTGAAAAAGAAGTAAACAAAGAATGAATCTGATCTGACAAATAAAAAATATTGGGGATTCCTCTGGAACTAAAAATATTTACTTCTTTATTCTCCTTTATTCTCGCCTGAATATTATATCGGTGCCATCATTAATAATGGCTATCAAAATGCAATATGATACAGTATGTCACATGGAGTCAGCAGAAGTAAAACTTATAACCCAAATCTAAATTCAATTAAAATTCACTACAAATACTGATTTAAAAAGGTTCAGAAATTCACTTGGGGTTATTTTACTGTAACACTTATTCTATACTTGTAGTGGGGCTGATGGCGTAGTGGTTATGTGCTGGGATCATGATTGAGAGGTTGTGTGCTCGAACCCAGTTAGACACCCCTGGGCTCCTGATCACGTCACGCTATGGAAACCGGGCATGCGCCACTTCGGCTCGGATGTAAAAGCCCAACGGACTTATCCTATAAATTATACGTTATTACAAAAACATTCCGATTGAAATTCCTTCGTGAGGACTATTGGTGTGAGTGATGTTAGGATATCTTTGGTATTTTTAAATATTAGTGAAAAGAAAAAAAAAATCACATGTTTTTCTGAATATTTTACAAAAACCATGGAGCTGAAAATGTGAACTTAAGGAATTACATGATGCGAATAATGAGCTCGCATGTGCTGATCAGCCATAACTTTAAATACATCATGAATATTCACAGGGAAAATGAGCAACATTGATAATCCTGTAACAGTCGCACTTGCCATGGGGTGGTATGTATTTTGAAAAAAAGTGAACAACCAGTTGTGAAAGTTGATGTATGGGAAGTGGTGGCCTGGTGGTAAAGGTGTTCGATCACTGATCCTAAGGGTGGGGGTTCAAGCCCCACTGGGTTATCAAAGGCCAGCCATGTCTCTCACTGTCTATGGTGTGAGGTTCATGTAAAAGAACCATTGTTGACTTTCAACAAGAGTAGCTGCTCTGTGATGGCCTGGCGAGCTGTCCAGGGTGTACTCTGCCCTCGCCCAGAGTTGGCTGTGATGGGCGCCAGCTTCCCCATGACCATAATTAGGATTAAACGGTTACAGAAAATTAATGAATGAAAGTTGATGTGTGAAATCAGGAAAGGCTGAATGGACCTTGTCCAATGGACAAGGCCAATTGTAATGGGTAAAAAATTGGATCTGTTATTCTACTAGTATAAAGCAGAAAGTCATGTGGGGTGTTCCTTAAAAGGAGTGGCAAGTGCATAATAAATGTGATCCAAAAAGGGCAACCCGTGAACTGAATTACCTAAATTTTGATGTATGTTGGAAGTGAAGGATAGTAGATCTGATACAATCCCACTGAAGAACTAATCTATAACAAACTGCTGAAACCGTTAATGCTGATGATAATTACGAGATCCCAATACAGTACATAGTTTGCAGCTTGCTGCTTATGGGCTGCCTACCACAAAACACTCAGGCGGTGTCACTGTTATGGCTGATCTTCACAAATAAATAACTCTTATTGAAGTTTTGAAAAATAAAAATATCAATATGGGGCAGTGGTGGTCTAGTGGTACAAGGCGCTGGATCGCTAATCCAAAGGTTGGGGGTTCAAGTCGCACTCTCCACAAGGTTGCCACTGTCCCCCCCAGTGCAGCTAACTGGGTTATCAAAGGCCAGCCATGTCTCTCACTGTCTATGGTGTGAGGTTCATGTAAAAGAAACATTGCTGACTTTCGACAAGAGTAGACTGCAAAGCTGTCGATGTGTTTCCGCCCTGTGATGGCCTGGCGAACTGTCCAGGGTGTACTCTGCCCTCGCCCTAAGTTGGCTGGGATGGGCACCAGCCTCCCCGCGACCCTAACTAGGATGAAGCGTTACAGAAAATGAACTGACTGTCTGTCTTCCTTTCGGCTTTTTCCCTTTTACTGACTCGCACATTTGATTTGGCAGAGGTTTTTACGTCGGATGCCCTTCCTGTCACAACCCTTTTTAGCAAGGGATAGAAACACGCTGACGACTTTGCAGCCTACTCTTTACAAATGTCAGCAATGGTTTTTTTACATGCCTCTCACCATAGACAGTGAGAGACATGGCCCGCCTTTGATAACCCAGTCAGCCGCACTGGGGGGGACGGTGACAACCTTGTGGAGAGTGGGACTCGAACCCCCAACCTTTGGATCAGCGAGTCAGCGCCCTATACCACTAGACCACCACTGCCCCATTTACAGAAAATGAACTGAAAATATCAATGTTACTTCTTCTAAATGGCTTGTTAACTTTTAAAAATTGTCCTTGATTTCATTTTTTGAGGAATTTTGACAAAACTGTATATTTCTTTTTCAATTTTCAGTTAAAAGGCCGGGTAGTAACCCTGGGCGATTCGCCAATGCCACTTTAGTGCGCCTGTCTGAGTATTTAAGCACTGGATATAAAAAAGGAGTGAGACCTGTAAAAAACTGGTGGAACTCAACCATGGTAGCCATCGACTTAATGGTATATTCAATTCTCAATGTGGTGAGTAAAATAATGGCTAAATGGAAATCATTATGATCAGACAGGATTAATAAGCGGTCATAATTTACAATTTGGAATAAATGGTGCAAAAAAATGTCTATTGTGTGTGGAATTCAGGATGAGAAGAACCAGGTTTTGACAACATATGTGTGGTACAGGCAGGTAGGATATGATGTAACACAAGGTCACACATGCATGAATGCAAATGAAAAAAAAAACCCAAAAACATCTGAATAACAATAGCAATACTACCACTACTACCACTACTACTACTACCACCACTACTGCCACCACTACTACCACCACTACTACTTCTACCACTACTACCACCACCACTACCACCACCACTACCACCACTACTACCACCACTACTACTCCTACCACTACTACCACCACCACTACCACCACCACCACTACCACCACTACTACCACCACTACTACTCCTACCACTACTACCACTACTACTACCACCACCACTACCACTACTACCACCACTACCACCACTACCACCACTACTACCACTACCACCACCACTACCACCACTACTACCACTACTACTACTACCACCACCACTACTGCCACCACTACTACCACCACTACTACTTCTACCACTACTACCACTACTACGACTACCACCACCACTACTACCACCACTACTACTACTACCACCACCACTACCACCACCACTACCACCACTACTACCACCACTACTACTCCTACCACTACTACCACTACTACTACCACCACTACCACTACTACCACCACTACCACCACTACCACCACTACTACCACTACCACCACCACTACCACAACCACTACTACTACTACTACTACTACTACTACTACTACTACTACTACTACCACTACTACGACTACCACTACTACTACCACTACTACTACTACTACCACAACCACTGCTACTACTACTACTACTATTACTACTAAAAATACTACTACTACTACTACCACCACTACTACTACTACTACTACTACTACTACTACCAACACTACCACCACTACTACCAACACTACTACTACTACTACTACTACTACTACTACTAATAATAATAATAATGTTTTTCTTGTGAAGCAATGGATTGATGAATTTCTTGTGTGGAATCCCGAGGATTTTGATAATGTCCAGCAGATCTCAATGCCGACTGCAAATGTCTGGGTACCTGATATTCTCATCAATGAGTTGTAAGTACAGATCTCATACATATTATTGTTTAGACTATAGATTTCACTATAGTCTCGTATTCACTTGTTTTACATTTTGTTTGATTATATGTATGTTCACAATAACAATAACAAGAGCATGTGACCAGAGAAACTATATAGCACAGTAATTTTACACTGTTTGTGTAGTCCATGTCTGTGCTGACGGTCACCATTTTTATCAGGATGATAATTCTGCTCTGCGTTCTCGCATCAGGATGTAAATGTTATTTGTGCTTTTCTGGCCGATACTATTCTTATTGTTAGCTCAGTAGTCTGGTAACTTGGAAAAAAATGTCACTCTTACACGATAAAAAAATCTTATTTACTATAAAAAAAAAAGTTGATCAAGAGAACAGGTGGATTAGGAACAGTGGCTAGACGGAAATGTGTTGTTATCTGTCTGCTCAAAGTCTGTGTGTCTGCTGTGCAGTGAAATGAACATAGAAATGCTTTGGAGCTATATGTCGTGATATAATCCAATGCATTAATCGTATCTTATTTACAAAATACAATTTATGCACCGCAATGATGTTGTTGTTGTTGTACTTTACTGTAGCTGGTTTAATGTGATTACCTGTTTTTCAGGCAATATTTCTTCAGCTCCACATTTCGGGTTGTTTTCATGACTCGATCGCATTCCAGACTACTTGAACAGCCCTGGTGTAGTTCATACATGAAGAGACTTTTTTTTTACACAGCTTTTAGCATATGCATCCACTCACATGCTCGCCCAGAGCTGACAAATGATCGTCATGAAAACAAGGAAATCTAGTTTTATTGTGTTTTTTTTTTTGTTTGTTTCTGTTCCCATGTAGTATACACAAAAACAATTATGCATTATGGCACATATAATTTAAGATTTTTATTTTAATTGTATTCTAATCAAATTTGTGAATCTTTGAAAGGAAATTACCTCGTAAATGTTACAATCTTGGAAGTGAACGTTCCTCAGTTCTTCCAGAGACTGACTTATTGGCTTAATTTTTGTTCTGCAATCAAAACCAAGCAGCCTTCATACTATGATTTTTTTTTAATTTTTTTTATCAGTTCAGATAATTTTCTGTAACCGCTTAATCCTAATTAGGGTTGCGGAGAGGCTGGCGCCCATCCCAGCCAACTCAGGGCGAGGGCAGAGTGCACCCTGGACACCTCGCCAGGCCATCATAGGGCGTAAACATGCTGACAGCTTTGCAGCTACTCTTGTCGAAAGTCACCGATGGTTCTTGTACATGAACCTCACACCATAGACAGTGAGAGACAGGGCCGGCATTTGATAACCCAGTTAGCTGCACTGTGGGGGGAGGACAGTGACAACCTTGTGGCGAGTGGGGCTTGAACCCCTAACCTTAGGATCAGTGATCCAGCACCTTTATCACTAGGCCTCCTTGATTATTATTTTTTTTTGTCTGATTACTAGTGACTGACATCCATCTGTCTGGAACATTGAACATCCAGATTCGCACCGACATCTTTATCATGATTTTTATTCGATCCAATACAAATAGTCCAAAGACCATTGAACAATATTTCTGAGTACAAATCCTTACAACATCTACTGCTCTGTCTAATTGTTTCCAATAATACACAGAACTTTCATTAACGTTCTGAATATTTATTGATTTCCCCATGCAGTGTAGATGTGGGGAAATCTCCCGATATTCCATATGTGTATGTAAGCAATGAGGGCCTTGTGCAGAACTACAAACCCATTCAGGTGGTAACAGCTTGCTCTCTCAACATCTACAACTTCCCATTTGACGTCCAGAAATGCAGCCTAACTTTCCAGAGCTGGCTGCACACAAGTAAGTTCATCTATCCTGTTTTACATAATAAAATATTGTATGAATAATGCGCTATACAAGCATCCATTATAATAATAATAATAATAATAATAATAATAATAATAATAAAATCACCTTTAGGAGTGATGTCTCTCTGGAGAAATTATTTAATATGGCTAATTATGTTATAAATCTGCAAAAGTCAGGTGTACAAATGATGAAATCCTATAACGAGGACCCCATTGAACTTTCAGTGGTTTATTAAGGAAATAATCATCTTTTTCTTTCTTTCATTCTTTCTTCTTCTTCTTTTTTTTTTTTACAACAACATAACACCAATTTAATTGAGCACCAGCATATCCATGCACATTGTACCTCTCTTCAGGAAGTAGTGATCAGTCTGAATGAGGTGACCTTTAGCATATCTCATCCTGTAGTTAATGACATCAACATCACACTAATGAGGACCCCGCAGGAAGTGAAGGACGACAAGTCTGTGTTCATGAACCAGGGAGAGTGGGAGTTGCTGCACATCCTGTCCAAATACAAATCATTCAGTGTGGACGATAAGCACTACTATGCCGAAATGAAGTTCCACGTGTGTATCATCTTCTTTCACCTCTCATTATTAGTTTCCTCCAAGCAATGGCACTGTTAGTGACACATGCGATGAACTATTATTTGAAGGATATTTACACAATTTTTATCCTCCAATTTAGTCAATTAGATTAGACTTTGGTGGCCAAGATCAAGTTTACCTCTTTGTAGATCTGTGATTTGATAGAACTACAGAAACATATTTAAGATACCAAGCATGTCTTTACTGATCAAACACATTTGGGGTAAGAGAAAAAAATCAAGTCAAACCATTGCACTAAAACTTTACATTAGTAGCTTTGTCACCGTATTACTGGGAGATTGCTTCTCATGCTGCTACCCCCAGGTGGTGATTCGCCGCAGACCGCTGTTCTACACCGTCAATCTACTTCTCCCCAGCATATTCTTGATGGTGATGGATATAGTGGGTTTCTACCTTCCCCCTGACAGTGGAGAGCGAGTATCCTTCAAGATCACTCTGCTGCTGGGATATTCTGTTTTCCTCATCATTGTTTCAGATACACTGCCAGCCACTGCTATTGGCACTCCTCTTATTGGTAAATAGTCCATCTTGCTTTGAGTAAATAAAACATGGAAATGCTAGTGCTACATGAATCAGAACGACAAAGTAGGTATTAGAGGTTTGCGGTACTCCTTTAAAAAGACATACTATAGAGCCTACTCATTTAATTAGCCAAAACTTTATTTGCCAATATACAATGATACACAATAGTGTTTGGTATAATGCAAAATGGACATCAGAACAATAATGGAAATAATAGGCATAGAGTCCACGCCTCCTTTAATTTGACTGACAACTATAGAGTCCATACATCTTTTACTTGCATGACAGGTATAAGGTCTATAGATGCGTCACTGAAATGGGCAGGCATAGAGGCCATACCTGCTTCACTGGGACTGATGGAAATCAAGACCATGCCTCATTTCTTGGGACTGACACGTCCAAAAATCATGGCTTGCTTCATTGCGACTGACGGATATTGAGGGTAAACCTCTCTCACTGGGACTGATGGTTATAAAGGCTATACCTTCCTCACTGGAACTGACGATTATAGAGGCCATACTGCCTTCACTCGGACTGACAGGTTTCAAATTCATGCCTCCTTCACTGGAACTGATGGACACAAGTTACACCTCAGTCACTGGGACTGACAGAAATAAAAAGCCGCACTTTAATTTCCATTGTAGCTTTTTTTTACTTTACCGTATATTGCTGATGGTTAAAAAAAACACCAACAAAACCACTAACAAAAAACCTTGCAAATTTGAATTATTGCAAAAATATTCATCAGAACAGTGTTTAAATGGTTAGTTGTTTAAAAGTATCATACATTAAATAACAGTGTTGAAACTATTTGTGTGTGTGTGTGTGTGTGTGTGTGTGTGTGTGTGTGTGTGTGTAGGTGTGTACTTCATTGTGTGCATGGCCCTTCTGGTGATTAGCCTCACAGAGACAGTGCTGATTGTGAGGCTGGTGCATAAACAGGACCTGCAGACACATGTCCCACAATGGGTAAAGTACCTGGTCCTGGAGAAGGCCACTGTGCTACTCTGTATCCGCAACAAGAAGTTTTGCTCGCTGCTGGCTCATGAGTCTGAGCTGCCACACTACACAGAAAACAACATGAACACAGGTAGGAATACAGATTCTGCCTGTTTAAATGCATTTTTAATGTATTAAAAAAGAACCTTGACATATAATATTGTTTCATTCCGGGGTGCGGCTAGCATTGAGCTACCATAGCATATTAGCTCAGGATAGGAGTTGAGCGTGTTCAGTTGTACACGCCCGAAGACTCCGAGCTGATAGCTGTGGTAGGGTCGACCGGTTATAGACAAGCATAGTGCAAAACATGAACAAACAAAATAACAAATAAAACAAACTAAAATGAACAAAGAAACAATTTGACTCTGAGAACTCCGTGATGTCGCCCTCTAGGCAGCGCCATCTTGGAGACGTCACGTTCACTGTAAAAGGACATGAAGCGTAATAAAGTTCATCCTTTTGGTATCGTTTGTTAAACATGCTACAGAACATAAAATCTCATGCACAAACATTCTAAACATTAACTTAGATACTGTACTGGAATAATAATTGAAAAAGACTTTAATACTAGTGCTTTACAACAGTATATGCTGTATGATGTTTGTATTTTAATCATCAATAAATATAACAGTAAAAATTGAAAAGTTTTTTCTTAATCATTACTACATTTTACGACATTAATACTGTATTAATGAGTAAGACTGTCTATAGAATGTGTTTAAGAAGCATATTTTAACGCATGTAATAGATACACAGTATTTTACTTCTGGCTGCTCATTTGCGCATGTAATATGATACATGGGGTTTTACTTCTAGGTACAGAATTCGTGGATTATCTTCATTCGCGGGAGGGGATGGAACCGAACCCCCGCGAATATCGAGGGCCTACTGTATTAGAATTGTTTAACTTTATGATGTCATTACAATATCTCAAAATGGAGATAAGAATAAGAGTTTTTTAGTACTTTCGAGCAGTTTTCCACTGTCAGTCAAACCCCTTCCATACCTTTAGCCATATCACTAGTTTTACCGTACAATTAAAGGTACAGGTAAAGTCCTTTGGGATTTTTACACCCGAGCCATAGTGGCTCATCAGGCCGGTGCTTATCCTCGGTTTCCATAGCGTCAAGCGACTAGGAGTTCAACTCTTCCTGGATGGGACGCTAGTCCATCGCAGGTTCCATTCCCAGTATATTTTTACTGGTACCCATTTATACTGCTGGGTGAACAGAGGCACACTTGTGGTTGAGACCTTGCCCAGGGGTCTTAGCACAGTGAGGGTCTAACTGGGGTTTGACCACACAACCTCCCGATCGTGAGCGCAGCACCCTAACCACTACTCCACCGGCCCCACACCATACGATTAAATGATGAGTAATTTACCATCACAGCTAATAATGGTTTTGCCTTGTTTTAACTGCAATCTGCTTAGCTGTGAAAATCTACCTATCATAAAATATTAGCAATATTTTTCCGATCATCTCGACTTTGTGAATTTGAATTCTGATGACGTCACTGTCGATCACAATGCCACTCACCAATGGGCATCTGTGAGCTCACGTATGTCTAAGAGGTAGTGCACACACTTAGTAGTCCTCACAATGTGTGATGCTGCCCAGTAATGTAGCACGAGGTACAGTTCAAAACAATGTGGTTGGCTGACTTGGGGAAGCATGTGTTAGCCCTTAACCCTTTTTCTGAGAATTGTAGCTATCATATTTTTGGGAAGGGCCGGCAGGCTGGCAAGACGAAACTGGGGAGAAAATGGGGGTAAAATAACAATAATAAAATAATGCTGTCTTTGAAAAACACTTCCCTGGAAAATGCTTCTTTAAATAGGAAAGTGGGATGATTCAGTGACACCCCTTTATTATTTATTCATTCATCATCAGTAAGTGCTTTATCCTGGCAAGAGTATCTAAATCCACGTGGAAATTCGAGATCAGGATTCAGCTTGGGACTTTGGAACTGCCACACCACAATGTCATCAGCCTGCCATTCAGTGTCTGAATATTGTTCTGCTTTTCATCAATAGGCAAAAATAATTAGATTGAAAATACTGGCATTTACCTGAGATTTATTTGATTACCACGGATATGGTTTGATTGTCAGTGTTTATGTAGCTTTGATGCTAATGTGGTTAAAAACTAAGGAAGTATCCCATGTGCAAATCCAGACACATGCAATATTCTTGGATTCTTAGTTATCACATTAGACGGGATTTTCAAGTGTTTCTATGTGCTTCCTATTGCTCCATTCCGCATTCATCTGCAAAACAAAACAAAACTCAACAAACAAACAAACAAACAAAAAACTCACTTACATTTTAGTCATCTTTTGTTCATGTATCTTTGTACTAAGCTGTACCATATTTTGGTTTTTCTTCAAAAGTCCCCATATTGATTTCATCACCCATCATGACACTAATGAGATTGTGAATTATGCAGTCTGTGCTAGAAAGAAATCAGCCCCAGCCTCACCTCTTTACAACATTTCTAACAGCTGTTGATATTACTATTTTCCACAAAAATCCAAGCCAATTAACTGTAAATATCTGGTAATATGAAAAGGAAATCAACATACCGTATTTGAATCTCATGAGTATTCAAATATTTCAAATGATTGTTGGCAATGAAATTGAATAGACTATGACAAGGTGAAGGTGTAAACTCAGGCATTGCTATTTGGCTATGAAAGTTTTCCGCCAACAGATTGCTCCCCATCCGATGGTTCTGAGAAGACTTTCCATTAGATTTTGGACCTTGGTTTTGGCCATTTTTACCCATTCATCCACAAGAGCACAATAACTTGGCACTGATGTCTAGCAGAAGGTCCAGCCATTGAGATGTTCCAAAAGTGTTCATTAGGGTAAAGGTCAGGATTCTGGTCAGGCAGCATAAATTCTTGCACACCAACTTCAGTCAGCCATATGTTTATACTTTAGATCTCAATTTGTGCACCAATGCACTGTCATGTTTGAGCAAATGTAGTATAAGCCTCTAAGAGCCATTCATTTGTTCATTCATTTTCTGAACCGCTTAGCCCTAATTATAGTCGCTGGGAGGTTGGCACCCATCTCAGCCGACTCTGGGTGAGAGCAGACTACACCCTGGACAGCTCACCAGGCCATCACAGGGCAGAACCATGCTAGATGGCTATGTAAGCCATTAAATAGAAACTATAATGCTATGGCATACAAAGCCGTCTTCATGAAAACCATTTAGAGATCCAAATGCGTGTTATGTTTAGGTGTCCACAAACCTCTGGATTTCTATTTTTCTAATTTTCTCTTTCCAGTACGTTGTAACCATCACCACTGTGACAGTAGCAGAGACGTGGACAGGAATCTTGTTATGGGACTTCCCATTCGGGACAATACCCCTCCTGTCATGGACAACATCCTACAGGAAGTCTCGTCCATCCGGCAGTATCTGGAGAAGCGACAGGCATATCGAGACATTGCAAAGGAGTGGCTGCAGGTGGGCTATGTTCTGGATGTGCTGCTCTTCAGGGTCTACCTGCTAGCCATGCTGGCCTACACCATCACCCTGGGTACACTCTGGTCTGTTTGGCAGTATGCCTGAAAGAGCAGAGAAATGTTCTTTGTGTTGTTTCTTTCTCACAGTTGTTGAGTTGATAGTTAACACACTTGTGTAAAATTGACATACACTTGACACACCAGGATTGCTAGTTGGTGAAGCACACAGTGTGCTACGACCGCAGTAGATATATCATTGAGAGTCACTGCACCACTCAACAATTTCAGCTTTTGCAATATATAACTGCTGATGTCACTTTAATGTCAGAAATAAATATTTGGTTGTGTTCAAGTATGTGCAAGAGCTGAGTAACATTTTTGAAGTTGATGAAGACTTTAAAGGTGAAGTCTGAACCTTAAACCAGAGAAAATAACCAGCATTCACATCAATAGCTACTATAGTCAGAGTTGTATGTCATAAAATATGGAGGAAATTCAGTTGAAAAGCATGAAACTTTTTGTTCAGAGATTTTACCAACCATGATCTATTTAATTTCTACAATTTTCTATGCTTGTTTTTTAAACTATAATTTAGTTATGATGTGATTATTATTATTATTATTATTATTATTATTATTATTATATGACGGGTGGTTTTCTCTTGTATATGGGATAATCAATTTACTTTTCACATATAATTTATTTTATTTGTAGTGCGTGTGCTGTTATTTTTCCCCGTGTAGTTTCTCCCACAATTTAATTATGATGTGTTTTCTTACATAATTTAATTATATTTTCTCATCTCACACGTACATCATGTTTTTCTCCTTTCACCCATGCTGTCTCACCTGACTTAATAATTTCCACATTATTCCCATAATCCAAGTGGGAAAACCATATGATCACATGTGAAATGTGATCCTCCCCCCAAAAGGTTCTTGTCAACATGACTATAATGTTATGAATATATTCATGAAGAATCATAAAGAGATAAACTTGTGAGCTTTTATCATCAACAGCGATTCAGAATGCCGTGGTTTTGTTATTTGTACCCTGCTATTGCATTTTGTAATCCTCATTTCTATCCTCTGTGTATATGTTGTTATCCTTTTAATGACAGTGTCTTTTCTTCATTGACATGTATATTGAAATTCAATATATCTAATATGCAAATGTTGTAATTTAATGTCAGATAATGTCCAAAATATTCCCATATCTTACATAGCTATGGTCATACACATGCACATTTTTCCTTCTAGATCAGCCAAGACATGTTTGGTGTCTTGAGTTTGCTTCTTTATTTTTACACTGGAGCACTGACTCACCTCTGAAGGCATAATTTGGCTTGATATTCATATTTGTATAAACAGGTACATAAAATAACAGTTGATATAAAAAAATCATATCACAAACAACTTCAAATAATATTATAACCTGAATCACCTCTAGCACACAACTTTATTGTAGCTCATGTAATGGCAGAATATGTAATACCGTATTTGACGTAATAAGCGCCCTGCTCCAATAAGTGCCCCCGCAATGTTTTTCATGTTACAACGAAAAACCGCCCAGTGGCAGGGAATATCTATAATGTTAATCAGTAACAATACATTTGATCGTTCCGCAGTGCTTTAAAAAACAGGAAAATATTTTGTTGTGTTCTCTTTGTAAATGTCCAACAAGCAATGAACCATTAGAAACTGCTACAACAAAACTATGGGATGCTCTGAATGGATGAAGCGATGAGCCAGATATGGACCTATCAGAAAGTGATGACGAGTATTTTCCACCCGATTTTCCTGCTTACTCACTTCATAAATTTAAAGAGGTTCCTGGCCATGTGCTTTTGTTTGTGTTCGTTTTGATTGGTTCAAAGTGCCAAGTGCTAAAGTTGACATGTGTTGATTGGCTCGATTTTACTTCCTGGAAAATATTTAAAGGAAAAGCGAGGGAAAAGTAAGGGGTCTTTTATTAAAAATTTATGCTGTTTTCTGTTTATTTTAAGCTTGAATGTAAGTAGTTTGGTTGATAACGAAAAATGAATAACACAAATACCAGTAAAAATCTTTTATTGTACTGTTATTATTCTTGTTTTCCATGTGATGGTAATAAGCACTTACTGTTCCACTCCGCTGGTAACAATTTAATAAGCTCCCACCCACTCCAATTTTTAAAGCGCCCTGGGTGCTTATCGTCAAATACAGTAATTTAGCTTTACATTTAAATTTTATCATTTAAGTAACACTGACCCACAATGATTTGCATAATAATCTTTTGATATAATTAAACAGTTTTATTTAATTGCTAATATTGTTATATTAATCAATATTTATTTCATCTGATGGTTGATCTATTTTCACTATGTATATCAGTTTCTTACATTACCCACAATGCACTTCGGTGAAATGCTGAAGGTGGGACTTATGCTGTATTTGTTTCATGGATATCAGCATCTTGGAGCTCAGAATCTCAGACTGATGTCATATTCCAACTCTTGCCATTTGAGCTACAAGATTGGGGGGGAGAAGGACATGGATGCCGACATTTTTAACTTTTATTTTTAACAAGCTGGCCAGCTAACTGTGATAAAACAACAATCTGTGTATTAAACGTTAAGAGTTTAACAAGTAAATATGTCTGTGTGGTGATCGCAGGCACCTGCTTAGACTCGTGTAGTGGAGTTTTAAACATCAGGTCCTTTCCTGAGTCTTTTGTGCAATGCCTTAAGATGTCCTGTGGCTATGTTATGACAGAGAGAAATTTCATGTACTTTTTGGCTTGTTCTCAGAATTGTAGGGTTTTTTTTAAACACAAGATTGCCGCAGGGTACATTCAGCTACATTTTAACGATGGTGTTAGGTTGAGCCGAGAGTGGACATATCAGATATGGTATCATATGAGATTTTTTTTTTGTCTTGCAACAATCATATCACTTTTGTCTGAACACTGTACAATTTGACCTACAGACCTGAACCACCCCCACCCTCCCCCTCCCCCCACGTCAGATAAACAGCACATAGTTTATATGCAAATACAGTATAATCATG
Organism: Plotosus lineatus; assembly: GCA_024760905.1. NCBI lineage: Eukaryota > Metazoa > Chordata > Actinopteri > Siluriformes > Plotosidae > Plotosus > Plotosus lineatus. Next base: position 15,513,474 of record CM045735.1, on the reverse strand, counting down.
CAGTTATGTAGGGCCAATGGTGGCCTGTTTAAGGTGCTTGGCTCATGATTGATAGGTTGTGCTAAGATCCCTGGGCCAAGGTCTCAACCACAAGTGTACCTTTGTCAATCAAGTAGTCCTAATGGGTCCCAGTAAAAATGCTGCATCCCATCAATGAGGAGTTGAACTCCTAGATTGCATTACGCTACAGAAATCTGGAATAAGCCAAGGCTCTGATGAGCCATTAAGGATCAGGTGTAAAAGCCCAACAGATCTCACCTTACAATTATCTACCTCACCCAAACCAATATTCGCCAGTGCCTTTTGACACAGTGCTGCTAAATTCATACAAGAAAAAAAAAAAATCACAGGGTTTTTTTTTGTGAAAGTCGCTCAAGTACCTCAGCTACTAATGTCGGCAACACTGCCATCATGATCCTCACCTCATGTACTGCTAACCCGCCATGTCGGGCCTCTGTTGTAGCTCAACACAAACAAGTTGCATTCCGGAATTTTGAGTCAGCGTGATGTTTACTGTCTCCTCTACTACACCAGATTCTCATTAATACACTGATTCATATCTCTGAAAATTTGTGAGTGAGAAAAACTAATGGTTTCTGTTTCCAGAAAGTACCAGCGAAACAGGGCACAGGACAAAGACTTCTTCTTTTCCTTTCGGCTTTTCCCTTCAGGGGTCGCCACAGGAAATCATCTGCCTCCACCTCACCCTATCCTTTGCATCTTCTTCTCTTACACCAACGACCTTCATGTCCTCCTTCACCACATCCATGAATCGTCTCTTTGGTCTTCCTCTAGGCCTTCTGCCTGGGAGTTCCAACCTCAGCATCCTACTACCAATATAAGGGCACAGGACAAAGACATGTCAAAGGCATGCATGTTAAATTAACTGGCTGTGCCACATTGCCCATGTGACGCACTCAACCGAATGTAGGCGCTTGTCATTTTCAATACGCACTTGCTCACTTGAAAGATCAGAAGTCCGGATAAGCTGCACTTTGTCTCACAAGCACCATACGTCACTTGCGACAAGCGCCTACTTTCGGTGAGGCACCGCACATATGTGTAATTCTGAGTGTGAATGGTTCAGGGTGTGTTGCCCTGTGATGGTCTTGCAAGGTATTCAAGGCATACTCTACCTTTGCCCAGTGTTGATTTAGCTATGCGTTAGCCTCTCTGCGACCTTAATAGGATTATTCTGTTGGAGGTTTTTTTTTTATGTTTGTATTTACACCCGAGCCCAGCGGCTCATCAAGCCGGTGAATATCCCCGGTTTCGGTAGCGTGAAGAGAACAAGAGTTGAACTCCTCCTGGATGGGACGCTAGTGCCTCTCAGGTTACCTTCCCAGTATATTATTACTGGTACCCATTTATGCTGCTGGGTGAACAGACGCACACTTGTGGTTAGAACCTTGCCCAGGGGTCTTAGCACAGTGAGGGTCTAACTGGGATTTGAACTCACAACCTCCTGATCATGAGCGCAGCACCCTAACCATTACACCTACGAGGATAAATAGGCATTTATAATATAAATTTCGACTGTAGCCGAATAAAAATACAACATACTGTATTCCTTGTGAGCTTTTTTTTTTCGCATATGTGAACAGAATTGGCGTTAAACTAATGAACGGAACCTGAGGAACCATATATGCCTCAACTGACTGATTACATTATAGTACAGAAGGAAGAATCTGCCTTTAACTGTGCTCACTTGCTCTTTTCTTGATTATATGGAAGCTGGACATTATTAGTTGCCCTAGGACTGTCCCTAAATGTACTTATAGTAAAGATTTTTGTAAGCTCACCAGGAGGCTTATTGTGATTGGATAAATGGCACTGACACCCTAGATAATTAAAGGAAAAATCAGTTAGGCAGACAATGGCAGCATTGATCACAATACAATCAATTCAACATCATCTAGGCAGCCTGTGGGAGCACAGTTTCTGCAATTCACAAGCCATTATCCCATCAGCCAGGGCTGTAAAACTGTAACTAATTTGATATTCGTATTGCTACAGTTAATCTTAACGTTAAATACGCAACAAGACTCACGTCTTCAATTTGATGTGTTGGAAGCAGGAAAAATATGGACAGCTCCATGGATCTGATTGATCATGATCAGGAGGTCATGTGTTCAAATCCCGGTGAGACCCTCAACTGTGCTGAGACCCCTGGGCAAGGTCTCAACCACAAGTGTGCCTCTGTTCACCCAGCAGTATAAATGGGTACCAGTAAAAATATACTGGGAAGGTAACCTGCGATGGGCTAGCGTCCCATCCAGGGGGAGTTGAACTCCTAGTCGCTTGACGCTATGGAAACCGGGGATAAGCACCGGCCTGATGAGCCACTATGGCTCGGGAGTAAATAGCCCAAAGGTATGGATCTGATTGACTCTGCCTGTGGCTATACTGTAATGTCGAGATGATTTGGTCAGAGTATCTCTAATAAAGCAGGTATTCTGGGCTATTCCTGGTATGCAGTGATACCTACATACTTTGCACCAGCTACAGTGTCATGGATACCCAAGACTCACTGGAGAATGTGGGAAGTGAAAGCTCGCCCTTCTGGACCCACAGACGAGCTTTCATATTGCTGAAAAACTTCATCTTCGAACTATTTCAAGCTGTGTAGCTTCATATCAGTCTGATAGCACATGCTGACCCTTATCTATTCCCGAAAGAGCCTATGAGCACATGAGTATCAGAACTAGACCATGATGTATTGCAAGAAAGTGGCCTCATGTGCCATACCTTGTGGACAATGCGCGTGTTGATTACCTGTTGAAGAAATGGCACCAGTATGCACTATGGGAGGAAGGCAAGCTGGCTGAGACCATGTGACGATCTAGACCATGGTCTGCTGGGAAACTTTGAGTTTTAGCATTAGTTGTTTTGTCACATAGCACGCACATAAACAAGGTGCAAAACTTCCTGGAAAAGTATTTCCTCAAGGCAGTGGCCTCTTTCTGCAGAGTAATGTTCCTTGTGACAACACAGAGATTGTCCAGTAATATTTACATGAACTTAACAGACAGTTGATGGTGCCGACTTGTTCTTCGAGTTCACAAAAACAGGGATGTGTGCTGGTATCTGCTCCATGGAGCTCTCATTTCTCAATTTACAGGATCTTCTGCTAATGTCTTGGTTCCAGATACTACAACACACCTACGGAGGTTTTGACTCAAGAAGTCAAAGTTGTTTTGACAACATAAGGCCTACACTATATTGTACAAGTGGCGGTAATGATATGTCTGATTGTTCCAGTCTGAAAATAGTCTCGCTGAAACCTGCAGGGACTGCTTGCCATACTCATACACCACCACTAGAGGGCTATAAAAGCCAAAGATCATGCTTGTTTGGGTTGCTTTTGTCTGAGGCCATTCCAGAAACCATCTCTGAATAAATTTCATGGGATGGAAGAAAAAAACAGGGCACAATGATTAGTGGTTTTAGCAATCAACACCAATCAAGAAGAGGTCCAACATAGAATGAGGCCAATTAGCTAGCAAAATTTATTCACCTGGCACCGAGAGGGAAAAACACCCCAAATATTTTAACAAATGGCTTCAGAAGGTTCCTTCAAGACATTGCACGTCTTATAAATTCAGTTGTAAATAGATGTCTCCAGGTTGCCTGCTGAGTCATGGATGCTTACAGGCATGGCTTAGCTGCAACAAACAAACAAACAAACAAACAAACAAATAATGTCAGAAGGATTATGGACTTGACCACTTTAAGAATTCAAAGAATCATGAGCTTGTCCATTAAATCATATCTGGGTCAAAGAGCACCTAAAAGATCGGACCTCCTGGACCAGTATACAAAGGCTTTTCAGCAGAAGATTCACATTCAGTCTCAATCTCGATCACATAGTGGGGAGGGTCACATGACCTGGGAGCCAGCTTAGTTCATGAGCTAGAATGTTTCTTAATGATGGTAAGATTTCAAAAGAAGGCGGAACCTTTAATATGATTAGACTGATCTGACACCAAAATATAATCAGCTCTGTCTGTGTGTGTGTGTGTGTGTGTGTGTGTGTGTGTGAGAAGAAAGAAAGGTGTTGATCAGCCCTGGGCTCTTTCACAGACATGCTCAGTGAGACATGTTATACTTTGAAAAATCCCTGTATTTTTCAGTACGAAGCCGAGGAACCTACAGTATACAATACAGAAATGACATTATCATTTACATTTCACACTGATATTTACACTTCACATGTCCGACTCAAGGTTTAAATTGCATATTGAAACCTTCCGCTCGTACTCCATACTAACGTCTGTCCACATCCTACATTACATGGATGATAAATACACAGGGCTGTGTACATAATCCTACATACAGTATGTTACACACATCGAATCCCACTGACAATTTTATTATTGTACTGGATTTTAGTTGTTTGTTCAGATGATTCCTCTGTGTCCTCTGAGTAAAGAGCACAGAAAGCTTGCTGGCTCTGTGCAACTTAGGTTTGTATGCTCCACTCGTCTGTTTTCTGGAGAGAACGAGAGCTCTTTTGTTTGAGGCGATTTCTCTCCAAATGGTAATCAGAGCAGGCTGTAATGGCAAGTCCTGCACGGCTAATGCTACAGTACATGTGCGACTCCCCTTCAGTAAGCAAAGCACTTATCCAGGGACTGTATTTTTCCACTGCAGGAAGAGACACAAATGCTCACGGATCAAGGGTTTTATTCCCTTTTGAATTTCTTGGGATATACACAGCTGCAGGTGGCTCTGAAATGAGTCCTTTTATATTTTAAACAAAAATGAATATGAAATCATACTTATACTCTCAGTTATTGCTCAAAGGTAGGTAGGTAAAGTCTGTTGGGCTTTTTACACCCGAGCCAAGTGGCTCATCAGGCCGGTGCTTATCCCCAGTTTCCATAGCATCAAGCGACCAGGAGTTCAACTCCCCCTGGATGGGACGCTAATCCATCGCAGGTTACCTTCCCAGTATATTTTTACTGGTACCCATTTATACTGCTGGGTGAACAGAGGCACACTTGTGGTTAAGACCTTGTCCAGGGATCTTAGCACAGTGGGGGTCTAACTGGGATTCGAACCCACAACCTCCCGATCATGAGCCCAGCACCCTAACCACTACACCACCAGCCCCACAGTTATTGCACAAAGGCTTGGTGGAACACTTAGGACGTATTATACTGTAAACAGCAGCTTTAAGGGCCTGGGTGAAGGTCAAATATGTAATGTTTCAACAGGTGCCTTCATCTTTCTTTCTTCCTTTCGGCTTTTTCCCTTTTCTCGGGAGTCCCACAGCGAATCATCTGATTCGCACATTTGATTTGGCAGAGGTTTTTACGTCGGATGCCCGTCCTGTCACAACCCTTTTAGCAAGGGACAGAAACACGCTGACGGCTTTGCAGCTACTCTTTACGAAAGTCAGCAATGGTTCTTTTACATGAACCTCTCACCATAGACAGTGAGAGACATGGCCTGCCTTTGATAACCCAGTTAGCCGCACTGGGGGGACAGTGACAACCCTGTGGGGACTCGAACCCCCAACCTTAGGATCAGCGATCCTGCACCCTAACCACTAGACCACCACACCTTCATTCAATTAATAATAAATTAATTGAAAAATTGCTGACGCAAAACTGATTTAAAAATTTATGTTCTGCAACTGGTTGTAAATGTTTTTTTGTTTTTTTTTACCTTTTGTTTCCATTTCTCTTGGATTGAAATTAGCCCCACCCCTTTTCTAAATAGCAACCAAACAGCCACTCAAACAGTTGAATAGGATCAATTTGATTGCCATTTAACGGCTACTACATTTAATCCAAGAGAGTACAGCGACCTCTCAAATCCAAACTGCTTCTTGAGAGTTGAGAAGCTCTCAAATAAATAAATTAATTCAATTCAAAGCTTAAGTACGAACCGAACATGTGCATGCTCCTCTTTTATAGACAGAAATCATCTTGCAACAATTCAATTAAAAATATGTAATAATAGCAATCTGTACAAGGGCGGAGGCTGGTCTGACCTGGTGGCGTGCACATCTTGGTTGACCAGAACTCGAGTCCCAGGGGATATAATCTTATTTATTATATTAATAAGCACTTTGGAGGAACCAGGTACACCCGTGGGTAGAATTATAAACTTTAAAAAATGGCTGTCTATACAGGGGTGAACTGCAATCAAATATTATAGTTCAACCAAAAAGTTCTCAAATATATTTCAAACTACATCTGCATGTACATGTGCTAAATACATTTACAAATTGAGCTAAAGTTATTTATCTATTCCAAGGCACAAACAAATATTAATACATATTTACAGCACAAAAACATACTATTAATTTTATAAACGTACTGAGTATTAGGCTGCAGATCCAGGCGTCAATGTTTGTGTTCTAACACATGTGCAGGAACCGGAGGCGGTACTAACAAACTGTGCTTTATTCTCACACTCGCACTTTGTTTGATTGACAGTGTTAAGCTATTATTGCTTACTGATAACATGTGAGGCGCTCCACCGAAATAGGCACCTGTTGTTGATTGTTGATTGGTCAGCTCGGGCTTGCTGCACATGCGCAGTGCCCGTTACACGTTAACTTCCGGTTTCCGGTTTACTGCACGCTGAATTTATCTCCAACTTTCGCTTCAGTAAGAGTCATTAAGTTTATTTATAAGATTGTGAATATACATAATTTCTTGTCAAGCGGAACTCAACTCCTGCTGTGGGGGGGGCGTGCACAGGCACCCTGTGCACGCCCCCAGCCTACGCCCTTGCTGTAGAAGTTCAGGATGAAGAAGACATTGTATAAGGAAATACTTGGACACAACCTACATGAAAATGATGTTTAATAAATACTCTAGGTGGCGCAGTAGTGAGGCGGGTACCACACCTGCCTCACAGCAAGAAGATCCTGGGGTCAGATCTGCATGTATGAGTTTGCATGTTCTCCCCGTGATTGGGTTGGTTTTCTCTGGGTACTCTGGTTTCCTCCCATAGTTCAAAGACACTCACATTAGGCTATTTGGCTGGTCTGAGTTGCCCCTTGGTGTGGATGGGAGTGTGAAGGATTGTATGTGTTTTGCCGTGCGATGGTCTGATGAGCTGTTCGGGATGTACCTCGCCTTCACCCAGTGTCGCACCGGGATTGATCAAGTGCGATTAAGCAGTTCTGTAAATTAGTAAGTGAGAGACAGAGTGAGTAAATACCCTTCACTCATTTTTAATAAAATTTAGGAATTTTGGGTTTTCCTGAGCTGTATGCCAAAATCATCAGTATTAAAACAATACAAGACCTGAAATATTTCAGTTGGGGTGCAATGAATCTAAAATATATGAAAGTTTAATTTTTACCAGTACATTACAGAAAAGAATGAACTTTATCACAATATGCTAATTTTTTGAGAAGGTCTAGTATAATATAGAACAAGTAAAACACAGTGGAATATGAAGTTATATGGAAATAATCAATGATGCAATTACCTTGATAAATAAAACAGCAGTTTCACCCCAAACTACTTTATCTCTTCGTTAAAATGGTTATTTATTTATTTATTTATTTAAAAAAAACCTTCTCTCTCTTTCTCTCTCTCTGGTCTTTGAAGGCTCTGAAACATCCATGCAATAAGTTACAGGAATCCCTAACTTTCAGCGGTTAATTGGGACCGAAATCCCCACACGACCATCAAAATCCGCAAAGTAGGATCATCCCCGCCGACTGACATATAAGTACAGTACATGTATATGTGTATATAATATCAATAAATACATATTCAATGCTATAAATGCTTAGAACAACAATTAAATATTAAAAAAAAAACACAATATGTAAATAAAATATAAATACATACAGATGGTATTGCATGAGAAGGCGGCGCGGATGCGCGTGCACACACAGATGCAACAATGTAAGTAGTTTTGATGAGAGATTTCTGGGTTGTTGTTTTTTTTTTTTTTTTTTTTGCATAATTGGCTTTGTTTTTGTGGCATTTTCCTTAACTTTTCCCCCTATTCTTCCTTAATTTCCATATTTTTTCATTCAATGAATATTTATTTATTTAAAAAAAAACCGCGGTGCACTGAAGCCGCATTAATTGAAGCGTGAAGTAGCGAGAGATCCCTGTACTTCCCATTTTTCAAGTTTACAATCAAGCAGATAAAAACAGCTGTTTTCACACTTTCATTTAAAGTTAAAAAGTTGTTACCAACAAAATCACAAAAATGCTAAATTGTCTAAATTTAGTTATAGCTGTACAGGGATCCCTCACTTTCCGTGGTTAATGGAGACCTAGATCCCCGCAACTACCGACTTCCGCGAAGTAGGATCGACCCCTTTGACTGACGTATACATACATATGTGTATATAATATCAATAAATATATATTCAACACTATAAATGCTTAGAATTACAACTAAACATCCAAAAATATGCATAAGATGTAAATAAAATATAAATACACACACATACACATACCGGGGATTTAGCTCAATTGGTAGAGCATCCACTTTATTCTCCGAAAGGTCGGAGTTCTAATCCAGTCGCGTGATACCATGAGATGTTAAAATTTTGGAGTTGTTGCTACCTGCTTGGCGCTCAGCATCAAAAGGATAGAACAACGCAACAACTGGTGCCGTACAGTGGCGATGGGCACCCGGAGTGCTGGGGTCTCATGTGCATTGAGCATAAGTGTGTATGAAATTGCGCTATACTAGTCCTTCTCAAAAAACTAGCATATTGTGATAATGTTCATTATTTTCTGTAATGTACTGATAAACATTAGACTTTCATATATTTTAGATTCATTATACACAACTGAAGTAGTTCAAGCCTTTTATTGTTTTAATATTGATAATTTTGGCAAAAAAATAAAGAAAAACCAAAAATTCCTATCTCAAAAAATTAGCATATTTCAGCCGACCAATAAAAAAGTGTTTTTAATACAAAAAAAAGTCAACCTTCAAATAATTATGTTGAGTTATGCACTCAATACTTGGTCGGGAATCCTTTTGCAGAAATGACTGCTTCAATGCGGCGTGGCATGGAGGCAATCAGCCTGTGGCACTGCTGAGCTGTTACGGAGGCCCAGGATGCTTCGATAGTGGCCTTAAGCTCATCCACAGTGTTGGGTCTGGTGTCTCTCAACTTTCTCTTCACAATATCCCACAGATTCTCTATGGGGTTCAGGTCAGGAGAGTTGGCAGGCCAATTGAGCACAGTAATACCATGGTCAGTAAACCATCTAGCAGTGGTTTTGGCACTGTGAGCAGGTGCCACGTCGTGCAGCTGAAAAATGAAATCTTCATCTCCATAAAGCTTTTCAGCAGATGGAAGCATGAAGTGCTCCAAAATCTCCTGATATCTAGCTGCATTGACCCCGCCCTTGATAAAACACAGTGGACCAACACCAGCAGCTGACATGGCACCCCAGACCATCACTGACTGTGGCTACTTGACTCTGGACTTCAGGCATTTTGGCATTTCCTTCTCCCCAGTCTTCCTCCAGACTCTGGCACTTTGATTTCCGAATGACATGCAAAATTTGCTTTCATCCGAAAAAAGTACTTTGGACCACTGAGCAACAGTCCAGTGCTGCTTCTCTGTAGCCCAGGTCAGGCGCTTCTGCCGCTGTTTCTGGTTCAAAAGTGGCTTGACCTGGGGAATGCGGCACCTGTAGCCCAGTCCACTGCTTCCACAGGTCCCCCAAGGTCTGGAATCGGCCCTTCTCCACAATCTTCCTCAGGGTCCGGTCACCTCTTCTGGCTGTGCTGCGTTTTCTGCCACACTTTTTCCTTCCCACAGACGTCCCACTGAGGTGCCTTGATCCAGCACTCTGGGAACAGCCTATTCGCTCAGAGATTTCTTTCTGTGTCTTACCCTCTTGCTTGAGGGTGTCAATGATGGCCTTCTGGACAGCAGTCAGGTCGGCAGTCTTACCCATGATTGTGGTTTTGAGTAATCAACCAGGCTGGGAGTTTTTAAAAGCCTCAGGAATCTTTTGCAGGTGTTTAGAGTTAATTGGTTGATTGAGATGATTAGGTTAATAGCTCGTTTAGACTACCTGAACATGATATGCTAATTTTTTGAGATTTTTGGGTTTTCATGAGCTGTATGCCAAAATCATCAGCATTAAAACAATAAAAGACCTGAAATATTTCAGTTGGTGTGCAATGAATCTAAAATATATGAAAGTTTAGTTTTTTATCAGTACATTACAGAAAATAATGAACTTTATCACAATATGCTAATTTTTTGAGAAGGACTAGTATAAGCATCCACAATAATAATAATAACATACTGGTGCATGCACACTCTGATGTGCACCCCGCATAAATATAAGTAGTTTTGTTGGGGGTTTTGGGTTGTTTTTTTTTTTTTTTTTTGCATAATTGGCCTTGTGTTGTGGCATTGTCCTAAACTTTTTCCCCTATTATTCGATGAATATTTTTGAAAAACCTGCGATGCACTGAAACCGCATAAGCTGAAGCATGAAGTCACGAGGGATCACTGTATACTATATCATACTATACTGGATGCTGAGGACGACCAAAATAAACATTTCCACAGTGAGAACTTCACCCTATTTATATTCACGCACATCTGTATAACTGCTGTGGTCGAGTGTCTGCTGTACAAGTTATATATTGCAGCCCATGTGGTAAGAAATTGAATTGCTGTAGAGCAGAGATCGCCAATCCTGTTCCGGGAGAGCTGCCTTCCTGCGGGTTTTTAGCGCCAACTGAAATCTAACAACTCTTTTAGCCGCTCGAGAACTTCTTCTGGCAATAATTACATGGTCAGGTGTGTAGAGATTGTGTTGGAGCCAGAAAGTCTTCAGAAAGGGATCTCGACAGGAACAGGGTTGGAGACAGACTCCTGCTGTAGAAAATCCAACTGACCAAAATGTGTTGGATGAATAATAATAATAATAATAATAATATGTTGTGTGAATAGAAAATTAAAAAGGTTTCCATCAATACTTCTAAATTGAATTTTTTAAATCTCACAAATATTGCAGTTGGAAGACAAATTAATTTTCCTGATGCCTGACCTTGTGTTTACAAATTCAAATGCCAACCTGATTATCATGCACCACGTGTTCAACGATATTAATACACAGTTAGACGTAAAAAAGCCAGACAGACTTAAGTCCACTTTTTATTTTTTTTCTAACTGCAGATTTAAGGAATACAACTGAACATTGTTATTGGATGAGACTCATAAATAAAAATACAAAAACAAAACAAAAAAAAAAACAAACAAAAAAAATCACTACAAAACCATCTACCGTTAGTATTATGTAAAAACAAAAAAAACAAAAAAACAAACAAACAAAAAAAACCCCTCACTATTAAAGGCACACAATTTACTTAGTAACAACATTGAGAAGAAAACCTGCAGCATTAAATCTCTTTAATTTCTTTATTTTTTTTTCCACACTCCATCAGAGAACACTGAAATGTTACAAAGAGATGTGTCTGATCCTACACGGAAAGAAAAACTACATCAGAACCCGATGCCGATATCTGTAGCACGATTGCCAGAAAGTGGTGCTACAAAAATAGCATGTGGCCGGAAAAAGACAAAAGGACCTTTTGCAAAGCTGAATGCAAATTAATTATTATTTTTTTTCTTTACAATTGACAACAAAACAGGAAAAAAAAAAAAAAAAAAAATTGGGCACCCTCTAAGATTAGGCTAAGATTAGGTGCTGAGGTAGACGTAACTAGAACAATTCAAAATAATTATAAAAACACTATTTTTTTTTTTTTTTTTTTTAGTACAAAGCAACTGGACTGGCACTTGTGCTGTCACAATAAGGGGGAAAAAAGCAGAAAAATGGGAGAGAGGAAAGTAGGAGATGGGAGTTAGAGAGGAAGAGAGAGAGAGAGAGAGTGAGCGAGAGAGAGAGAGAGAGAGCGAGAGCGAGAGCGAGAGAATGAAAAACTTTTTTTTTTAAACATAGAAAAGCTCTGTTGCGCTTGGTCCGACAGGGCGATTGGTCCTCAGTGCTAATTTAAAAAAAAAAAAAAAAAAAAAGGTCTTGGTGCTTCCAACAATTTCATCTAGACCTCAATGGCACATGCAGGCAATACAGCATGAAATGTCTACTCTTGCTAAAACACCACACGCGAACACAGTGGGCCAAACTCCAGGGATGCCAGGATGTCACCGTCTCTTTACACCCGCTGATAATATAAGTACGCGAACCAAAATAACAGTGACGACAAGCTGGGGCAGTCATATCAGTGTACAAAAACAAACAAACAAACAAACAAACAAACAAACAAAAAACACACCATCAGCAAAACCTGTTGCTGATATTAATACGATTCAAGAAATTTTTTGACTTAAAAAAATCTCGAGATAAATGCTCATTTCATTCCAAAGAATGTTTACCTTGTTTATTTTTTGTGTACAAAATACAATAGGTTTGCAGAATAGAATCAAATATTTAATCTCTAATGAAAACAAAACAAACAAAAAAATAGATCCTAGAATGATCCAATAGCTTTTCCCACACCGACATGGTTAATCTTTTAACCATTAAGCAGTCACAATGGCATCCCTGGAGCTCTAGAGACACCGATTAAGTCTTGAAAAACACAGAAACGAAGCAGATATCGATGGACAATTTGAACAATTTCATTTAGGCACAGATATTACAGAAACATCAGAGTAACACTGAGGGAGGAACTACATCAATGCCAATATTGTTTAATCCTATAGAGAGAGAAAAGTGGCAAGAACATCAAGATTTGATTAGTGCATCGACACTAATAGGTTCTCTCACTCTCTCACACGTACACGTTTACACGCACACTCCATGGGAAGTAAATAAAAGAACGTATAGAGAGGACAGTGACACGAACGTGTGGCTTCATATCAATGTTGCCTAATATGAAACACTTTCATTTCCACACCATGTTCTTTTATGCCTCTTCGATTGAGCTACTTAGGCTTGCTTTTAATCTCACAGGGGGCAAAAGTTCCCCAAATCTCACAGTGTTTTCCAGAATACTACAAGACAAAAAAAAACAAAACAAAACAAAACAAAAAAAAAACAAAAACACAAGTACGTTACTCAATTGTCCCACGAAACACCTCCATACCCTCACCAGCTTCCCCACCCAGATCTCTGCATTCAATTCAAGTAACAAAAAAAAAAAAAAAAAAAAAAATATTGGCAACATTGATTGTTTGAGATCGTAAGTACGATTTGTGTGTAATTGATCATTGGCATCACAATACATTTTTCTCTCTCTTTTTTTTTTTTTTGTTATAGTTACAAAGCAGATATCTGTGGCTGATTTATTTAGTCCTTCATCTACAATGCATCACCATCCAGAAAAGCAACACTGAACCACAACAACGTTCACACACTTATGTTCAACATTACCAAAGAGGAGCAAGGCAAAAAAAAGTCCAACCAGAGAACAATGGTTAAAAAAAATTTTTTTTTTAAATTAAAAAAACAAATTACGAACATTTGCCCTGCTGAAACCTCAATAAATGGAAAGGGGACCAACACTCGATACAAAAATATCACAATTTTTATATATCAAATGGCCTCTGTTGGCTCTTGCTCAGGACTACACTCATATAAAGAAATGTTGATCGACAGTATATCAATGTTTTCCTTCCTTTCATCCTCAATTACAACTTGCAATCCCAATTGTCCAACGCACAATGCACAGCTGCATATGACTGTTCTCAGCGGTTCAGACTTTATGAACCATCTTTTTTTTTTCACATTACAAAACTACAATTCTATTCACATATTTTCAAGTTTAATGCTTTTTTTTTTTTTTTTTTTTAAACGTTAAAGTACTACACTCCATCGATTCCATACATACCTCATAGATCAACTCTTATCATAAGCTTAAGGCTTCAACATCTCTTTTCTGCTCTTTACGAAAAGGTTTGGGTTATGGTGGGTGGGGTGGGTGGGGTGGGGTGGGGGGTGGGGGATGGGTGGGGTGGGGTGGTCAGAGCAAACAAACACTTTTTTCCCTCGTCCACATTATCCATCATTAGGAAATCTTGCCATTTACATGTTATTTCCAAATATCAACTGACGGAAAGCATGAGATGAACAGTTGCAACAATTCAAAACGTCACAGACACACAAAAACAATGTGCTTTTGCCTAAAAAAAAAAAAAATAAAAAAAATAAAAATAATAAAAAGAAATAGAACAGAGGTAGCTTACAAAAAAATGACCAAACCCACAAGCTTTTAAACAAGCGGGGTTTAATAAAAGAAAAGAAAAAAAAAAAAAGAAAGAAAATTACCAAGCTTGGTAAAAATAACAATAATCTCTCATCGTCGTGGCACATCGTTTTTCACATCTCCTCTGCAACACATAGCAGACAGACAACATGCATGTAATCAAATACACACACACACATGAAACAAAAAACAAAAAAACAAAAAAAAAAAAAAAAAAAAATTAAAATACAAGCATTATGAGGTCACAAAAATACGAGGTAATTCAAGCACAATGTGCTGACAAATCAAGGTAAAATAGGAAACACAGACATAGCAAAGGAACAAAACCATACAGAGTTGATCTATTCGTTCATGGTAGCCCTACGGGCTGGACAAACCAGGCAGGCCTCATACCTCCATATGTGAAATCGGCTTTCACTCATCATCAGATATGTGGAGACCAGTCCTGTACATCACAGTGCCCTTTAGTGTCCAAGCCACTGGCAAAAGCAGCTTTAGTCATTATTTTGGTCTCTATATCAGAATATACACAACTGATTAGATTTCTAGTGCGCTCCTTATTGTAATGTACTGCTGAATCCTGCTCCGAAGCTGATTATTTGTGTTAAACTGATTTCCTGTCATGTATTTCATGAAAAGGATTTAAACGAGTAATAAATGAGGCACAAAAAAAAAAAAAAAAAAATGTCCAGTTAATATTAATGAAAACAAACAGCAGAAGAATGGTGTAATGATGCACTCGATTATGTTGTATGAGAAAAAGAAAAAAAAAAAATCAAACAGAAATTGTCATCGTAAATATGTGCAATGAAGCTATAAAAGGCTATGATGCGGAGACAGATTATGTTGAGAAAACTGAAATGGCATTTATGAAGAGCTGGTTTGTATGCTGGTTAAGCCATTAAACCCTTAATGAATGTCAATCAAGCAAGAAGGCTCTACCCACCTAGAATCTGTGGTACATCTATAAAAATCCTCTTTACAAATCTTTCAACAGACAATGACTCGCTGGCCTGCATTCTGAGATCTTCCTGGCAGATGTAAGTGCTTGTGACACCTCCTTGTACGTCTTGGAGTTTGTTTGTGTTTTTTTTTTCCCCCCTGTTATTAATCTAACAATAAGAGGTTATGATTTGAAGATCCCTGCCTGATACAGTGGAAAGTCCTTTGTGAGTAGAGCAGACTTCCTGTTTGAGTCACGACACCATCACAACACAATAGAATGCAATACTACAACATGACAAAGCCACCATACTTAAGTACTTTTTTTTTTTTTTTTTTTTTGTCGTCCCATCTTTTAAACTTTGCCTTGCCCAGCCCTGCTGCTGAAAAATGTAAACATTCCCCCCTTCCCCACTCCTCTGTGCATTCCATCCTTATGCTCCCCCAACCCTGACCCCAATCCCAACCCAACCCTTTGCAGGGCTTTCTCTCAATCAGACGTAGCACAGGTACAGATAGGTCTTCTCGATCCTCCAGTCTGGCGGTATGTCCTCTGGCTTGTGGCCCTTCATGTGCTTCTGCATGGTGGACAAGCTGGGGCAGTACTCCAGGCAGATGGTGCACTGGTAGGGTGAAGCACCATTGTGGGTGCGCAGGTGTTTGATCATGGCCGAGTAGTCCCTCGAGCGCTGGTGGCAGAGCTTGCACTCAAATGGCTTCTCACCTGCAAAGGAGGGTGAAATGTGGACGTGAGTGCTCAAGGACGGATTACAGTAAAACCTGACCAAAGGTTTGGCTAAGAACAGACTAAAAACCGAGAGTAAACCATATACCTTAATCAGTAGTTGAATGGGATTACAGCAGTAGTTGTAATCAGCTAATTAAAGAAGAGAGCAATTGTACTAGGAGGAAAATGAGACCCCACAGTGTGAGGTGCCGCAGTCAGAGCATTAGCGGTGGAATAATGGTAATACGTTGGCAAAATGAATCAGAATCAGAAGACACTTGATGAGCCAACATTGCACAGAAGTGTGGAGTAAATTGTACTGCTGAGAAAGGAATCTGAATTCACTGCTTCACCAGGGCACTGACGAGGGAAAAAAAAAAAAAAAAAAAAACCTTGACATGCTATGGAAGTGTGAACAATAAAAATAATTGGAACTCCCACCATTGGCAATGTTTAATATAACCATCATAATGACCAAGGAACATTTATAATTTTATTTAATATGTGTATACAATGAAAATTTACAGATATGTTTTATTTAAAGGGGAAAATTATGCTAATACAGTGGTACCTCACTTTACGAAATTAATCCGTTCCAGCGCCTTTTTCGTAACCTGCTTTTTTCGTAAGTTGAACCGTATTTTACATGTAAAATGAGTGATTCGGTCAAAGGCTCCCAATACTACCCCATAAACCCTTTAAAAATTATAAAAGTACACCAATTTTGTATGAAATATGTGTTAAAAGTAAAAGAAAATTATTTACCATTTTTTAAAAAAAATCTCTCAAACCACCCATGTGACGCTTTAAAGTCCGGGGATTGCTAGTCTGAAGAACGCTCACTCCCACCCTCCTTTACGAGGTCCTTAAATACAGCGGTTGCTTTTTCCGAAGTAATCGCCTCCATCACTGTATATCTGCTTTTAATGCCTCTTTCTGCTTCAATATCGTTCCGATTGTAGAGGGGTTTTGGCCGGACTCCTTTGCGATTTCACTCAACCGAATCTCACTTTCATATTTTATCATCCCCTGTTTTACATTTATTGATAACGGAGCCCACTTCTTCTATTCAGTCTCACCAGGAATCACTTTCTTGGGGCTCATGATTAATAACGAAAAATAATGCTGCAATATGCACACTCAAAAAACTCACGAACCAACAGCGTCGAACAATGGGTCGAAGGCACACGAAAAGCATTATGGGTACAGTACTGTATTATGGAGACTCAGATCCCTCCTAGCCAATGGGAGGCCAGCAGGGTGGGGTGTTGGGAGACAACCAATGGGAAAGCAACACGGACATTGTTTGAATGGTGCGTTTGAATTTTTAAGAGGGCGCTTTCGTAATGTGAACTTGTTTTGTATCCAGAGACAAAAATTTTAAGAAAATGCATTTCGTAACCAGAATTTTTTTGTTTGGTGAGACTTTCGTAAAGTGAGGTGCCACTGTATATATCTTCACTTTTTTTGTGCACTCTATGTGGCTGTTTCAATTGTCCATAAACACAAGACTTACACAGATTATTTTATTATTATTATTTTAAGCTGGCCTCCCACAGACTCCCATCAGAGTCTCTCAGTACCTCAATCCATCCCAATCTGCCTCCCAGCACACTGAGCATCTGCAAAGGCTATTGAAAAGCGACCCATCCGAGCAGAGTTTGCATATAGAACCAAAAGACCATAAATGAGAGGAGGAAGCCAAACGGGCCATCTAGCATGTGTACTTAAAATTAGCGTTTCAGATGAAGTGGGAAAAGCAGATTCCTGAAAATCTATTAACAAAATTAAGGAGTTTCATGCTTGCTCTTGTGTCCAAAATAAAAACTAAAGGTCTGAAAATGTATACAATATCGCACCTTTAGTTTTATGTACGATGATTTCAGCCTGTAATGTTTCTAATAACTATGTTTTGTCTATGTAAAAGTGTGATCACGTAGTATATAAAATAATTTGAATTATTGTTGAATTTAAATGCAATGCACCCTTTTTAAAAAATGTATATTTGATAGACACCTTGGTGGTTTGTGCCTTATGTAAAATATGTAATTTTGTCTTGGTTGCATATTGTTACATGGTACATCAATTAAAGTGATGCTACAAACTGTGTATACTGGGTGCAAACACACCAGGTGCAACCCCCCCAAGCAACCCCCATTAAATCGTAAAACTTGTGTTATTCCTGGAAATGAATGACAATGTGTTCTCTTTTGATTCTCTCTTATGTCCTCTTAGGAGTAAAAAAAATGTCTCACACCTGAAGATTTTGGTTGGTATTATGGTAAGATAATGAGCTCTCAATTCTGTTGTGATATCTTTGATAAAAGGTGCAAAAACAACCAACCAAACAAATAAACAAATAAAAAAACTCCAAACAAATAAAAACAAAAACAAAGTGGATTATAGTACACTTTCCGATTAGTGTTCCTATTAGGCTTAATTGGTATACAAATTATTTTAAATTGGCGCAAGGAATTATTGGCACTGTGCCAGTAATTTTCCCCATGTCTTTGTTTTACGTTCCACAATCGACAACTTGTTTTGAAATAATGTTAAACAGCTGTCAAAATGTTCGTTATCTATCGAAAATACACCAATTCAGGAATGAGACTTTTCGGGGCAGCCTGGTTCCTGTACCACCAAAGTCCCACCATGTTATAAGCACAATGAATGCATTCTATGAATGTATAAAACCGTACATGTGCACACAAGTGTGAGTAACGACCTCGAGCGTGTCCAGGTGATTCTGATTCGGAAGACGATTTTCATGACTGATTTCGAGTTGATATTAGAACTTGTTGTTTTCACTAATTTAATAATAAATTGTAAGCTACCTATGAACTATCAAGAAGAATTAAAACCACTGAAATTCTGTCAGTACATGCACAAATTCGTCTTTTTAGTTTTTTTAAATCAACACTTTTGCCTCCAGATGGCCCAAGATTTCATATTTCAATTGCACATTTTGAAACATTTTCTGTGGAATGACCCCCCCCCCCCCAACAGGAAGGGGATAGCCCCTCACGCATCATCCCTGCGCTTCTCGCCAACAAGAAAGCTATAACGTCAAGATTGGCTGCTTTGCAGCCAATGCCTCCAGCATCCGAATCATCTGAACACAGTATTGGTACGAGCTCAATTCTCTTTAATAGGAACACTGATTATGGTATACATAAACAAAGCCAGGGGTGTTGGAGGCTTTGGATAGAGATAATGTCCTTGTCTACCCGCAGCTTCACCGTCTTTTGTAGGGTATACAGACAACACCAATTGTCATTCATCTCCCAAAGCTCTCATGTGTTGGCTCCAAACACCACACCTCAGTGAACCGTATCAGCTGATGGGCCAAACCATGTGAGGTAAAAGGAGTCAACTTTCAAATCCGGAGTGGGGACTCGCAGGTGGTTCAGTGCTACAAGTAACACCGTTCTGGCATCTCCTACAGCCAAACTGACGCCAAACGTTTTGCTTTGCTTTCCTTTGGACCCCGTCAGCAAGGCCGGGGATGGGGGCTGATGATTGGTGCCACCCAGGATCTCTATATTCTGGCCCAGGCTTCATGCCCTGGAGAGGATACTCCAGCCTGGCGAGAACTCCATTGTCTCTCGAGACAGAAGGATGCCAACAACAACAACAACAACGACGACAACAACGACAACAAACAAAGCCAGTGTATGTCCAGCTTAAATGAAAATGCTAATAGATTTAACATATAGAATATCAGCTGACAGATCATATGAACTATTTTGTTTTTAAAATGTTTTAAGAGTTCTAAAGAGGGTTACCAATAGGAAGGGAAATTTTTACTGTATTTAGTCTCACTGATGTTGAACTTTGGACAATATTTCTACAGGAAGCATAGAGACGAGGTGAAGGGCAAACCTAGCACCTGCATTGGGCCAGTCTGATGAAACTCTAATCACCATGTTGTTTGCTTGTGTCTTTTCCGTGCTGCCAGTGGACTACACTAACCCTGACCCAGATGGTCGAAGCAGTGTCACATCCATCTACGCAACGGCCCTAATGAGACAGTCATTAAAGCTGTAGCAAGCATATGTATGTGGTCAGTGTACTTTTACCACACTGTAAAGAGGCCGGCCTCAGATAACCAGGCAATAATGAATTGCAAATGGAGCACGGTTATTGATCGGTCATTGACAGTGCAGGGGTTGCCGATGTCGATGCTTCATCAAGCGGCTCCCTTTTGCGCGCCCAAGCCTTTGACTGTGAGCTTGTCACTGCTCTTGTTATCTCAGATGCACTCCTTTCCCCACCAAGGCCCTAACCTGACAAAAAAGCCAATTATTTGACAGCTTGGTTTGATACTCTGGCTTAACGGGAGGAGTCTTACCGAGCGGCAGAAGGGAGGAGAAGACCTGACCGTAGCAGGGAGATCTGGTCACTCCAGTACTACCTTAATCCCCTCATCATGATGTGAGCTAACTGACAGCAAGGGAAACGCTCCGGTCTATAGTGACGGCGGCATAGAACGCCAAGACCGTGGACTCAATCAAGCATTCTCTGTAAGACGCTAGGCTTTAAAAAAAAAAAAAAAAAAAAAAAAAAAAATTAAGTAGAGCTGATGCAAAAGCACTGACATCTTGAGATGGAAGGGGAAAGCAGACTTAAAAGCGTATGTTTGGTGCATAGGAATCGTGAGCTGCTTGTTTTTCCACCTGAGGCTAAAAGAACATGATCCAGAAGAAGTGTCGAGATACTTTTAATATATAACTTGAATTAATACAATTTTCCATGGAGCTCAGACATAATTGATCAGGCTGAGGCGAAGTTGGTTCCTATAGTTTTGTACTTGAATTACAAGTCTGATATTACTTGGTAGTTACTTTTTCCTTTAACCTTGACAGCAAATGGAAAGAAACAAATATTGACTACCAAACACGGCTTGCTCGACAGGAAAACGGTGCTGGGAAATACCTGTGTGTACACGGTAGTGGGTCTCGAGCTGGTGTTTGAGGCTGAACTTCTTGCCGCAGCCATTACATTCATAGGGCTTCTCTCCGGTGTGGATGCGCTTATGACCCTTCAGCGTGCTCTCATCACGGAAGCAGCTCCCACAGAACTCACATTCGTAGGGGTGGTCACCTGCCACATCAACATGAAACAAAAAGGTTTAGGGTTTTGAGGGATTTAAAACAGAAATCAGGAAGAGGTAAACATTCCCATGATTTAGATTGTATATAAAGTAAAGCTAAAACCCTCTTCTCTAAAATAATTCTTAATCCACAGTGCCGGCCACAGGGGGAAAGACTCCCCTGCTGATTTTTGACTACTTTCAAGGTTTTTTTTTCTCTTTTTGACTCCTGAGCACCATATTAAAGAGATTTTTTTTTCTTGCCAATATTGCCCTTGGTTTGCTCACTAGGGGTCCAGGCCTCTGATGTCTTAAAGCTGCTTTGATAAAGTCTGAATTGTGAGCATGCCAAAAAAATCAGTTCCATTTTACTGCATTCTATCCCCCCCCCCCTCTTTTTTTTTTTTTAAATTACATTTAATCCCGTTCAACTGACTTGGCTTCCCTTTCCATTCTCTATTAGTTATTTCCATGCAATGTCATAATAATAAATTAGTCCAATTCATTTAATTTCATTTCAGATTTTATTCCATTCCATTAACTTTTATTATATCTCGATATTTTCTATTGTCGGGATGCATTGTATTATCAAAGCAGAATTCCGTACTTTAGAAACAATCGGCGTGATTTGTTATCTGTTCTACATTTTGATGCTGATTGGCCTCCAATCGAGTATTTACCACAGGGTATGGCATGGAGTTGCAAAATAAAGTGATAGTCTTCCTCGTTCAAGATCCATTTTACCCTGCACAACTCTTCCACTTTACCACCATTAAAGCACCCACAGACCCCCACATTTCCCCCAGCATGTTTGATAAATGGCATCCAGCACTCCAACATCTCTTCCCTTGATCTTTGCACCTTACAAATCTTCCACTTTGTAACATCTTAATCTTACATTCACCAATCTATAGCACTTCCCCCAATCTCCTTCTGCTCAGTGGCTCTGCTCTGTTGCCCATATTAATATTTTTCTTTTGTTTTTACTGACCATTCTCAGATATGGGGGAGTCAACACTTCATTGTTGAATGTGAGACTAGAGTTTTGCAGGTACAGGAATCACTCGCTACTTAGCGCTTCAATGCATCACGTTTTAAAATAAATAAATAAATAAATATTCATTGAATTTAAAAAAATAAGGAAATTAATGAAGAATTGGGGAAAAAAGTTAAGAAAAATGCCACAAAACAAGGGCAATTATGCAAAAAAAAACAACAACAAAAAAACCCCAAACAAGCACAAAACAAAAAAAACAACCCAAAATCTCCCATCAAAACGAGTTACATTGTTGAATCTGTGTGTGCATGTGTAGCTGTGCGCATACCTGCGGCACGTATGTACTAGTTCTTCTCAAAAAATTAGCATTTTATTGTTTTAATATTGATAATTTTGGCAAAAAATTAAAGAAAAACAAAAAATTCCTATCTCAAAAAATTGCATATTTCATCCGACCAATAAAAAAGTGCTTTAAATACAAAAAAAGTCAACCTTCAAATCATTATGTTCAGTTCTGCACTCAATACTTGGTCGGGAATCCTTTTGCAGAAATGACTGCTTCAATGCGGCGTGGCATGGAGGCGATCAGCCTGTGGCACTGCTGAGGTATTATGGAGGCCCAGGATGCTTCGATAGCGGCCTTAAGCTCATCCACAGTGTTGGGTCTGGTGTCTCTCAACTTTCTCTTCACAATATCCCACAGATTCTCTATGGGCTTCAGGTCAGGAGAGTTGGCAGGCCAATTGAGCCCAGTAATACCATGGTCAGTAAACCATTTAGCAGTGGTTTTGGCACTGTGAGCAGGTGCCAGGTCGTGCTGCTGAAAAATGAAATCTTCATCTCCATAAAGCTTTTCAGCAGATGGAAGCATGAAGTGCTCCAAAATCTCCTGATAGCTAGCTGCATTGACCCCGCCCTTGATAAAACACAGTGGACCAACACCAGCAGCTGACACAGCACCCCAGACCATCACTGACTGTGGCTACTTGACACTGGACTTCAGGCATTTTGGCATTTCCTTCTCCCCAGTCTTCCTCCAGACTCTGGCACCTTGATTTCCGAATGACATGCAACATTTGCTTTTATCTGAAAAAAGTACTTTGGACCACTGAGCAACAGTCCAGTGCTGCTTCTCTGTAGCCCAGGTCAGCCGCTTCTGCCGCTGTTTCTGCTTCAAAAGTGGCTTGACCTGGGGAATGCGGCACCTGGAGCCCAGTCCACTGCTTCCACAGGTCCCCCAAGCTCTGGAATCGGCCCTTCTCCACAATCTTCCTCAGGGTCCGGTCACCTCTTCTGGTTGTGCAGCGTTTTCTGCCACACTTTTTCCTTCCCACAGACGTCCCACTGAGACGCCTTGATACAGCACTCTGGGAACAGCCTATTCGCTCAGAGATTTCTTTCTGTGTCTTACCCTCTTGCTTGAGGGTGTCAATGATGGCCTTCTGGACAGCAGTCAGGTCGGCAGGTTTTGAGTAATGAACCAGGCTGGGAGTTTTTAAAAGCCCCAGGAATCTTTTGAAGGTGTTTAGAGTTAATTGGTTGATTCAGATGATTAGGTTAATAGTTCGTTTAGACTACCTGAACATGATATGCTAATTTTTTGAGAAGGACTAGTATGTGTGTGTCGTCGTCTTCTCATGCAATATCATCTGAATGTGTGTGTATTTATATTTCATTTACATCTTATGTTATTTTTTTAATGCTTGTTATTATAAGCATTTATAGCATTGAATATGTATTTATTGATATTATACACACATATACATGTACGTATACATCAGTGGGGGTGATCCTATTATGGTTGCGTGGGGATCTCGGTCCCAATTAACCGTGGAAAGTGAGGGATCCCTGTACTATATAATGAAGCTGTTAGTTGAGGACCTGCCAGTCGTCCGTTTCTCAAACTAGAGACTCTGAGAAAAGCACACTAGTGTCTCTTGCCCAGTTTTAAACCAGGGCCTCGGGTTTCTTTTTCTGTCCTGGTTAGAGCCAATTTGCCCTGTTCTATGAAGGAAGTAGTACACACCATTGCAGAAGATCTGCATGAAAGAAGTTACACGGAGGTGTCATCATTTCTGAAGTTCAAACCTATACATGTCTGAGGAAAAGTTTTTGCCCCTCCCCCATTTCAAGTCTATTATCAAACCCCGAAATGCTGATTCTATACAACTCGCCTAAGAAGGGCAATTTTACTGATTCTTTGATCAACACAAGAGTTTTCATCTGTGATGACATCGTTGCAAAAAGGTTTTCAAATTATCAATAAGGCTTTTAACAAGACAAACTTGAAGCAGCGGACACAATGTGCCATTGGAACACAAGTATGATGGCTGTTGAAAATAGGCCTCTGTGTTCATGTGTAGATACAGGGATCCCTCGCTTCCCATGGTTTAATGGGAACCGAGACCCCCCGCGACCGCCGATTTCCGCGAAGTAGGATCGACCCCCCTGACTGACGTATACGTACATGTATAACACATATATATATATATATAATATCAATAAATATATATTCAACACTATAAATATTTATAATAACAATTAAACATTCAAAAATAATGCATAAGATGTAAATAAAATATAAATACACATCCACACACACACACACACACACACACACACACACACACACACACACACACAGATGTGCACCTCACATAAAAATGTAAGTAGTTTTGTTGGGGAGGCGGGGGTTGTTTTTGCACAATTGGCCTTGTTTTGCAGCATTTTTCTGAACTTTTTCACTATTTTTTTTGTTTTTCGATGAGTATTTTTGAAAAACCCGTGATGCACTGAAACCGCAGCAACTGAAGCACGAAGTAGCGAGGGATCACTGTATTCCATTAAAAATACAGTGTTCCCCGCTTATGATAGTCATGTACATCATCAGCAATGCGTCCAAGATACCTTTCTGAATAATGTAATATTTTTTAATTAAAAAAAAAAAAAAAGCTTTTTTTTCAAAAACAAGAACAAGTGAATCTAAATCTTTGGCCTGTAGTGTATGTTTTCCCCTACCTGAACAAAATCTGAAGAACAAACTAATTATTTCATGGAGCAGTTTTTTCCCCAATGCTGCTTCTAATTTAAAAAAAAAAAGAAAGAAAAAAAAAGTGGGCGGGGAGTTCCATAAATTTATGCAGATTATGGCTAGAAAAGAAACAGCTTATGGGGAGCTCCGCTTTCAAGCGTTGCCTAAATCTGTATATTACTCGTCTTTTGGCACTATTAAGCAAAGCATGTTCCTAATTGTAATCCCCGTTGTTTTAGCCATACAAAACAGTCAGTGATCAAAATATCATAGCTGTAACTGGATTTCGTTAAGGATCACTACTATTGAATTGTTAACCATCGTCACCTACACGGAGATGGCACCAAGTGTGACAAAACAACATCTCATTTACAATTCATCACCCTCTTCTTACAGGCCAAGTTTCATCACAACATTCGCAGTGCCTAGGCGTGCATGTAATGGATATTCACATGTCAATAATCTGGGATATTACGATATGCGAGGGCGCACCGTCTTGCCCTTTGCTAATTGCTTTCCTGTGCCTGACTGCCAGCCGCTCATATATCATTCTGGGCCTGTACAGATGCGCGACGCTGCCAGGCGTGTAATGTTCTCGATTAATGCATTTCGCTACGGCGCCGAAGGTTTAAGTCCTCACGAATGACCTACGTGTTTCATTATCTGGCTGTCCGAGTGCCACCGTGCCGAGGAATAAATTGCATTTCTCGTTATGTACTGTCATGCTCGGCCTCTCGCCTCTCCTGTTACGAGACAATGTCAATTTCCTCAGGCAGGTTAGGAGAGTGACGCACCTAAACGCTCGGCACATTGTACATTCGCTTGGCTATTTGGGCTGAAATGTCACTGCTTCTCTGTTTGCTGCAGAATGCTAGTCTAATGGCAACTGAAAGAATAAGAGAAAAAGAATCAAGCATCGGAAAAAAGACAAAGGGTGATTGGAAACAAAATCAATAAAAGTGACAGCCTGTATTTGTCTGCATGAAGTTATCTGTACCTCATGCTGTAAGACATTCTGCTCTTTCTAGTGTCTCTGCCGCAGCACAGGGTGCAATCCATCACGGTCTGCGCTGAAGCTCGAGCACGCGACAGGAATAGTAATCCCAGCAAGTTCACCTGCCTTTAATTGTGACTTCGCCCACACCTCAGTCTAAGACATCTGTGCCGACTCTGCCGAGCCCAGAGAAAGTTCTTTGCTCTTGGCATCACAGAGTTAAATTCGATGGCTCACTCCTACGATCAGTACAATCATCTTTAATCTTTATTTGACAGAATAATTGGTGACAGCTCACACTTGACACTACAGGGCACAAATTCATATATCCAACTCGAAGCATTATTCTGGGCTGCCGGCGTCGTGTAAATTCAGCGCAGCGCTGGCGTAGACACGAGTCGAACTGCTTATCAAATTTCGCAGAGATTCCGGGGGCTTGGCACGGCTTAGCTTTGTTAGGAATACATTAAGCTTGGAGGCAGTAAAGATACGAGGCGATAGATCAAGATGCTGCCATCAGCGTCTGTTGCTGGGTTTCTGCGACACGGAAAGCCATCAGGCGCAGACAGAGGAAGAGCCTGTGTGTATGTGTGTGTTTGTGTGTGTTTGTGTGTGTGTGTGTGTGTGTGTGTGTGGGGGGGGTTATCAGGGAAGCTTGGGGACCGCCACCTGCGTCCTTGTGCCTACAAGGGGGCATGTGGCATGCTGCTGTACCTGGCAGGGACACGTGGGTGATGCCTGCAGCCTGGCGTGGCCGAGGCTCACAGCCCAGTTCATTATGCACTAAGCGGCGTAAATCAGGGATCCATCACTGCCAGTGCCTCGGCTGGCCTGCGCCATCAAACACAGCTGCGAACACAAAACACCCACCGCAGATGGAAAATGGGCGCCGAATAAAACACAGGCGCGGCAACAACAACGGAATATTAACGAGGCCCAGCCGGCAGCGGGAGCCTGTGCGGGGAGGGACTGAGGGAGCAGCCATGATGATTAACCCATAATGTATGCCAGCAGTTGTTCACACTGTATGTGAGAGTGGATTCAGCCCCTATCCCTACACATACGAGTCCCTATGATAATCCTTGTGATAAGTGTGCATCACACAACATAACCATTTACGTCACTCAGGTAACAGATACAGGCCTCGGATCTGCTCTCCCACCTCGTAGCCTTCCGGATGAGGAACCGTTGGACTCTAAAAGACGATCATTCTCAGCACACAGAATATTAATGACATTCTGAGTCGGGGTTAATTATTGGTGAGGTAGTGCGTGTGTCTGCTCCTAAAGCTGAACATCAGTGTGTTTTTATACCAATGATCCCTTCTGTAGCATGAGAAAAATATGAATGAGATTAAGATGATCAAAGGAAGACTAAATGAGAGCACTGGCTCTTTTTCTCCTCTTTAACAAAAAAAAAAAAAAAAAAAAAAAAAAAAAAAAAAAAAAAAAAAAAAAGGGACTTATTTTTGGTGCTTTTTTGCCTAGGCCAATTGCATTTTTTTTTTTTTTTTTTTTTTTTTAAATCCCTTGACAAAAGCTTCCACATCACATTAAACGGGCGCTTGTGACGGCTCATTGTAATTTAATACACGCCTACAGAGAATTGGGTTCAAAGAAGCGCGACGAGACACTGCATCTTTCCCTCTTCCCTCCCTTCATCTCCCGTCTCGGTGGTAACAGAGGAGGGCCGCTGACATTTATGTGCACTGGAGGGAGCGTCGGGTGTGTCGTGTCCGATGCGGCGTCCGGAGCAGATGAGCGAGCTACAGTACCACACCCGAAATACGGGACCGCTCGGCGTAAACAGATGGCCTCAGCTCATCTCGCCACCTTCGCTTCAAATATTTATTCCAGGCGCGGTAGCCTGGAGGAGCTCTGACACACCAGCCTGTTATTTAAGGTCAGAGACGGAAAGGTGTGTGAGTGTGTGTGTGTGTGTGTGTATGTATTGGGGGGTGGGGGGGTGGGGGTGGGGGGGGGTTGAGGGAAAATGGGATTCGTGTTCCCTGAGTCAGGCTGTTCCCTGAGTCACCTCATCTGCTTGGCTGCATGTCAGGCTGTATGAGAGTGGGATGGGCCATGGTGGACCACACACACATGCCGAATAACAGCGCTGTCACAAGCCATCACTGTGCAGAGCCCTTCACTAAATGATCTGTCAATTCGGCCTGCTATTCACTGACAGCGGCATACTGGCTGAACACCATGAGCCATCAAATACCAAACACTACAGTGTAGATCCTTGAGCCAGGCTATACTTGTATATAAATACACAGGATACCATTACGTGACAGAAAATATCTTGAAAGCATCATCTGCAAGAGTTCAAACGTGGTAAGAAGTGGAGGAATTACACATTTAATGTGTTTACAAGCCAACCCATCAAAGCATCTTGACTATTTTGGCCTTTCTGTAAACTAGTGTGCATGTGCATTTTTTATTTATTTGATTTTGGCATTGCTCTGGACATGCTCATGTCACATCTGGACTTGTAAAGCAGCATCTCCTTTCACAATAGTGGACTGAAACAGTACCTAAGTTTTACCTGTGTGGGAGCGAAGGTGGCGTTTGAGTGCCGTATGGCTCGGAAAGGTGCGATTGCACTCGCTGCAGATGTAGCTGCGCACACCGGCGTGGACCTCCATGTGCTGCTGCAGGGCCGTCTGCGTCTGGAAGCGCTTCCCACAAAGCAGGCAGAAGATGGCCATGTCTGATCCTGGAGAAAGAAAGAGAAGAAGGACACTTTAAAACTAATATATTTTTTATTTCTAATAAAACATCCATCTGTCTATTCCACACCTGGTTCACCACCCATTGAGCCTCTTCCTTGAGATCTCTTGCAATTTATGTTCTCACCAGTTGGGTGGGTTGCAGACTATTCTCGAAGACAAACATCCTTTCACTCTCACATTCACACCTCGGGGCAATTTAGACTTGCTAGTTTGCCTAATATGCATGCCCTTTGACTGTCAGAGGAAACGTCCTCTCTGGGCCTGGGACTCAAACTTACCACTGTGCCACTACATACAGGTTTTTATATACACGTTATTACATAGGATAATTAACAATTATTCCCCAAAGGCAAGATTGCTGTTGCTGAACAGTCCTAGAAGTATTAAGGGGACCGTATAATCCAGCAACATCCAATGGAAATAATTGTTTTAGTATATAATACACACGAAACATAAGCAAAAAGCACAACACAACAAGACTCTTCTTGTCGAGACTCTACATCAAGACTCTACAACTTCTCTGCTCCGCTGCTAAACATAATCAGAAGCACTTACCTACATTTACAACTTAAATTCTAGTATTTGTTCCATTAAATTTTATTCATTTTTCCCAACAGTCTATACTCTTCATTTCGAAGCGTGTCTCTTGGCTGCACTGCTTCCAGTACGTGTATTTTTTTTTTTTGTCCAATCAGACTTCAGCTTCTATGTACTGCCATGTAATAATCTGCCCGGGGCCTTCAGAATCAGCAGCGCTGGCCGATGTCTCTTAAACTATATTAGCCATGGGGCTGTTTCTTTAACCAGTCAGATTTCAAATTCGCTGCACAGGGCCAGTTAGTGTCCGCATTTTTCCGTCCTCTGATTGGTGGGTCACAGCAGAATGATCTGAAATGATCTTCATACAATGCATTCAAGCCAGAATTTTTTACAGCCACAATGGCCGATGGGGGAGGATAAATTAACTTGGTGTTGGACATTCTTAAAATTCATTGTCAAGGAAGACTTTTCCAGAAAAGCCAGCATTGTAAGGAGAGGACGAGGAAGTGGCGGTAAGGTCTATTCTTTCTTAGATTTGGCTGAATGAAAATTTCCCTGGCAGCTTCCACCGGTAAATACTGGTGAAAGTCATGTAATGCTCAGTTACTTGCAGAGATGTTCTTATGTATCTTATTGATGGTTTGTATAATTGCGATGTAATTGTAGTGGTATTAAAAGGTGGATTAAGTCCCACCTTTAAGGACCCAGATACAAATTGCACGGCCGGCCACTGTTACAGAAAAACGTAAAAAAAAAAAGGAAACTAAAATGACATTTTTAGAATTTATTTTTACATATTTTAACAATTACAGATTTCAGTTCCGCATGTGCTCAACTAAAGTAAACACTGTGTCGCTAAAGAGATCTGTTCAGCTTTTTTCTTTGTAGTTACATATGTACTAAATGGGAACCTAATTAAAAACTGCTCCATGGAGGTATTTTAGTATAGTCGGCCCTCCACTTACGAACGCCTCTGAATACGAAAAATCCAGGTTACGAAAAACATTTTTTAAAATTTTCGTCCTCTTTTTACAAAAACAACCGCTTTTTACAAAAAGCGCCAAACGCACCATTCAAAAATTCAAACAATGCGCGAGTTGCTGTCTCATTTGCTGTCTCCCAACATCCCGCCCCACTGGCCTCCCATTGGCCAGAAGGCAGCTGAACTATACCCATACTTCCTTTACCCATACTTCCTGTTTGTCACACGCGTGAGAGGCGAGAGTTGAACAGGAATGTTGGCTCGAAAGTTTATTTTGAGATTGATCATTGCAGTGTTATATTTTGTTATCTATCAGGGACCCGGAAAATAAAGAAAAGCAGAAATACAGTGACGGAGGCAATTTTTTCGAAACGATATTGAAGCAGAAGGAACATGAAAATAGTGCTCCGTAGGCCAAGACCTCCGATCTTGCAAGGAAGCAAGTTAATAATGAATCAGGACCTCTGATCTTTCAAACAGGTACTGTAATTCTGCTGTCAATACAACATCCCGTAGATCTAAACATTTAAATACAATTTCTCTGTCAGCTCCGTGCTGCGTGTGGGCGGAACCCGCATTCGGCAAAACACGACAGAGAGAGAGTTGTGTGCGTGTGTGTGTGTGTGTGTGTGTGTGTGTGTGTGTGTGAGAGAGAGAGAGATAGAGAGAGAGAGAGATAGAGAGAGACAGTGTTGTGTGTGTGCGTTAATAAAAAACGTTTAATAATGGTTTAATTAATAAATATGTTAATAAAATGGTTTAATATGTTAATAAAATGTTTAAATGGTTTAATAAATAATTTTCTTTTACTTTTAACACATATTGCATACATATTTCATAAAAAATTGGTGTACTTTTATCATTTTTCAAGGGTTTATGGGGTAGTCTTTGGAGCCTTGGAACGAATCACGTGTTTTACATGTAAAATGCACCTCTACTTACGTAAACTCCAGGTTCTGAAAAAGGCTCTGGACCGGATTAATTTCGTAAGTAGAGGGCTGACTGTACATAGTACTGGGAAACACAAAAAAATTGACCAAAACAATATTTGAATGATTACTTTGCTACTTTTGAAAGCTCGACAGTCTTGACACCTCCCATTAAAATTGTCCATGACAAACTGTGAGTGTCTGCAGTTTTATTTATGCATTTTCAAGTACAGGGATCCCTCACTTTCCGCGGTTAATGGGGACTGAGACACACACACACACACACACACACACACACACACACACACACACACACCCTGCGCGACTGCCAATTTCCGCGAAGTAGGATCACTGACTGACGAATACGTACATGTATATGTGTATATAATATAAATAAATACATATTCATTGTTTGTATATGCTTATAATAACAATTAAACATTCAAAAATAATGCATACGATGTAAATAAAATATAAATACACACACGTGCGCGCACACACACAGATGCACACCTCGCATAAAAAGGTAAGTAGTTTTGTCGGGGGGTTTTGGGTTGGGTTTTTTTTTTTGCATAATTGGCCTTATTTTGCAGAATTTTCCTTAACTTTTCCCCTATCTTTTCCTTAATTTTTTTATTTTTCGATGGATATTTTTGAAAAACCCGCAATGCACTAAAGCCGCAGAAACTGAAGCAGGAAGTAGCGCCAACTCCCTGTATCCACTCAGGATAATGTTTCTAGTTAGTGTTACAGTAATAGAAAGGTATGCGTGTAAGGGTCGTGTGTACAGTATAGACAAAATATGTCCATGGTTTGCTGTATGGACAACATGAAAATGAGAGCAAGCTGTACAACTTGGGTGGTTTTTCTGTGATAAATGAGCAGTAGAGAGCAATATAGAATATACAGATCATTAGCTGCATATAAAAGCAAATTAAAGGAAAACTGTGTGTATAATGATGTGGCAAGCATTTTGCTGGCATGGAGTGGCTCTACTTTTCCCCATTACAGGGAACTGTCACTGCACATGGTGAATAATATGCAAGGACTTCAGTATCACCACAGCTCAACTCAACACCTCTGGGAGATTTTAGAGTGACACGTTAGACAGCTCTCTCTCCAGCATGATCACCAAAACACATACTAAGGGAATATCTTTGGAAAGAACAGTTTCGTCTTTCTAGTACACTTCATTAGACTTGTAAAATCAATGCCAATGCGCACTAAAGCTCCTCTGGTAGCTCAACACCTTAGTATGTACATCCTTCTTCCCCCGTTTAATTCATCACTGTCTATATAAATAAAATCCTCCGTTAACTAACGTTAACTAATCGGGAAAAAAAAAAAAAAAAAAAAAAAAAATCAAATGTACACCTTCAGAAAGTAGTCCCAGCTGTTTGCTTCAGTCTATAAAGACACAAATAGGCAAGCTCTCTTGCCTCTCACACACTCTGACACAAACACACACACACTGCAGACTTTTTCAATTACCAGTCTCTCGGAAACTCTGGGGAAAGAGGGAGTGTTTTGCGCTCGGCTTCTATTTCATCAGTCAATAATGCATCTTTGGGGCAAAGCTGCCACTAATTTAAAAATCTATGAGGAGCCTCAGTGTTGTGTTCATAAACGTGGATCAATCAGTGAAAAAAGACAGAAAATGATGGAGCAGTAGAAAGAGAGACAGTGAGCGAGAGAGAGAGAGAGGGGGGGGGGGGTGGGGGGGAGAGAAACAAGACGGGAGCGAGCCATGTTCTTAAATCTCAGACTGTGCGCCTGAATTGCTGCTTCTCTGCAAATAAATACTGACAAGGCTTCCTGCTGGCTCTCTGGCTGTCCAAGTCGCTCTCTGCTGTCTCTCTCTTTCTCCCTCTCTCCCTTACTTTGCCGCTTCCTGCTCTTTATTTATCAATGAAAAAAGGGGGCCATTGACTGGAGATGATTGCAGCGGGAGCCCCAGCAGCATCAGGAGATTCGGAAAAGGAGCTGAAGGACAGACAGAGCTCTCTAATGTCATCCGGTGCTGCTTCAGGACACAGCGCACGCTGATGCATTCTGAGCGTCTTCATGGAGA
The DNA here is from genome assembly GCA_024760905.1 of Plotosus lineatus. Lineage (NCBI taxonomy): Eukaryota > Metazoa > Chordata > Actinopteri > Siluriformes > Plotosidae > Plotosus > Plotosus lineatus. Next base: position 15,480,233 of record CM045735.1, on the reverse strand, counting down.
AAAAAAAAAAAAAAGCATGCAAACACTAGCTTGAGCTTTACAAGCAAGAAGAGAAAAGATGCAGGAAGTGATGGTTTAATAAGGGGAGAGAAGGTGGGGTGGCCAGAATGCAGAAGGTTAGACCTAAATCCTGGTCTTTGACCTCAAGGACACAAAAATGTCTGGTAACATGTTTGCTGTTGAAATTCTCATCTCTCTTGAACTTAGTGTGTGAGTGTTGATTAGGATAATTATATCCTTTCTCCTTCAGATCTCGTTCATGATCAGACTGTCAAGCATTCAAGGCTGAAAAGATAGCTTTAAGACAATGGTGCAATCTGAAGCAAGGTAGAAAGCGATGACCTTTCATGTTGAATGAATAGCTGGAGAATTTGTATTCATAGCCAAGTACATGTGGTGTGTGTGTGCGTGTGCGTGTGTGTGTGTGTGTGCGCATACAGCTACAGAGCAGACAGACTGCCCTTTCACCCCGGTGCCTAAACATATCCTGCTGGTAATTAAGCAGTGGCACAATAACCCACATTCATTCACTTCAAGTGGTTTGAGTAAAAAAAAAAAAATAATAATAATAATAAATAAATAAATAAATACATCAAAAAAGAGAGGAAACTATGTGCACCAATAGGTTTTCACATTACAGTGTAGAGCAACTCTCTGATGACTCCATCAACTCTACCGGTTGGTCCGTCAGTGGGCCTGTACTACGACAGACTGGATGGACACCTCAATCGTGGGTAGCTTCATACACAGACAGAGCGACGGTACTATAGCACAGAACTCAGCATCTTCCTACCAATAGCCAAATAACCTAATGCGCTCGTATTTGCAATGTGGTATGAAAGCAGAGCAACCAGAGGAAATGCAACTAAGCACGGGCAGAATATGCAATATCCACACAGAGACACCCTCGTTGGCTACACAGTGTGTAATTATCAGTGGATATATTACCGAGATCCTGTGGAGATCGCAAACCTCTACCAAGAAACATACCCATACCCCAGTGTACAATTAATAATAAGTTCTATATAATCATTTGATTCAAAACACAAACATCATTAATACTAACATTTGAGTAAATAATTGGATATGGATTGTAATAAAAACATTTAATCATGGAAGGGAACACACACTCCATGCATTAGTGCTAAAGTAGCCATGCAAAATCTGCACAGGTGTTAATCTTGTAACGTTACAGTCTTTGTGAAAGAAATGTTCAATGCAGACCTACAAAGGTTTACTTGGTATGTCTATATATACCATTGAAGGTTACTTACTGTACAAGAGAATATTTGACTTGCAGCGGGGCTTTCAAAGCCCTTGTGAACCTTTGTTGTACAAAAGTACTAATGAAGGTCGAAGCAGGTGATCTTACTTGGGAAATATTAGAAAACGTAAAAATCCTTACAATTCTTCGAAAAATGACAAGAACTAAAGTCTCATTGAAGACGCATCCTTTCATGGCACTTACTGTTAGTTTCCATTATTAGCTCTGAATCCACTATGACCCTGAGAAATATATTACAGGGAGCCCTCACTTTCCACGATTAATTAGGACCGAGATACCCCTGCAACCGCCAAATTCCACGAAGTAGGATCAACCACCCCTGACTGAAGTATACATACATGTATATGTGTATATAATATCAATAAATAGATATTCAACGCTATAAATGCTTATGATAACAATTAAACATTCAAAAATAATGCATAAAATGTAAATAAAATATAAATACACACATAGAGACCCGTGCGTGTGCACGCACAGATGCACGCGCACAAATTCAGATGCACACCTCACATAAAAATGTAAGTAGTTTTGTTGGGGGGGTGGGGGAATCATTACATACACAAAAAAGGCAAATACTAGTTTATCTACACAGTATAGTCGGCCCTCTACTTCGAAAACCTCCGAATTCGAAAAATCCAGGTTATGAAAAACATTTTCCTAAATTTTCGTCCTCTGTATACAAAACAACCACTTCTTACGAAAAGCGCCAAATGCACCATTCAAAAATTAAAATGCACCATTTGAACATTCAAACAATGCTTGAGTTTCAGCTCGATTGGCTGTCTCCCAACATCCCGCCCTGCTGGCCTCCCATTGGCAAGGAGGGCGCTGAACTGTACCCATTCCTGTACCCATACTTCCCGTTTGTCACACGCATGAAGTAGAGTTGAACAGGACTGTTGGCTCGTGAGTTTTTTTTTTTTTTTTTTTTTGACAGTGATCATTGCAGCGTTATATTTCGTTATCCATCATGGACCCCAAGAAAGTGATTCCTGGTGACACCGAAAAGAAGAAGCGGGCTCCGTTATCAATCGAAGTGAAGCAGGAGATAATAAAAAAATACAAAAGTGGAACGTGGTTGAGCAAAATCGCAAAAGCAGTACGGCCGAAACCCCTCTACAATCGGGACGATATTGAAGCAGAAGGAGACCTTAAAAGCAGAGATTCAGTGATGGAGGCGATTATTATATATTTAAGGACCTTGTGAAGGAGGGTGGGGTGAAGGTTCTTCAGACCAGCAACCCCCGGACTTTAAAGCGTCGCATGGGTGGTTCGAGAGATTTAAAAAAGGTAAATAATTTTTTTACTTTGAACAAATATTTCATACAAAATCGGTGTACATTTATCATTTTTCAAGGGTTTATTGGGTAGTCTTGGGAACCTTGGAACAAATCACGCGTTTTACATCTAAAATGCACCTCTACTTACGAAAACTCCAGGTTACGAAAAAGGCACTGGAACGGATTAATTTCGTAAGTAGAGGGCCGACTGTACTTTTTATGCAACCAACTTTGCCAAACTGGAGTTTTTGAGGTAGACGTGACGAGGAAGGTGCTTCTGGTTATTGTAGCTATCGATACAGTTGCTAATGCTTAATATCCCTTTTATTCAACGAGATCACTGTGACACTGCAAAGACCGACACTGACAATGCCAGGGTAGCAGCGGGTGTCAGGTGCAGCACTAGTGGCCTTTTTCCATGTTGTGCAAGGCAAACAAAGCAGGCTGCCAGATCTGCACAGCAACATATTTTGCTACATTCAGTAGTAGTGCTATTACATCGCGGGTACCGAAAATGGCCCACTCTGAGAGAAAAAAGCTTCCCACTGAAAATAACTAGTGCTCGTCCTTTGTTTCTTTAGAAGTAACATCACGGAGGAAAGCAAACAAGCCAGTGAGAAGTAAATTACTCAGCAGTAATGCTTACGAAATTACATTCTCCCGAAACCACTAATAATTTTTCTTTTCTTTCTTTTTTTAAATCAATCTGTGATTGATAACAGCGGTGCTTTTAACAACTAAAATACTTTCACAAAATTAAGAGGAAAAAAGTTGGGAAAGGGCAAAAGGTAGTTGATAAAGTACCCATGAAAAGGAAGTGTGATGTCCATCTGCTTGGTGTTAGCTGGAATTAAGTGTTCCACTGTGAGAAGTTAGAAGAGACAGGAGAAAATAGACTGGCTCTGTGAAGCCAAGCTACAGAAAGAAAAAGTGTGTGTGTGTGTGTGTGTGTGTGTGTGTGTGTGTGTGTGTGTGTGAGAGAGAGAGAGAGATAGAGATATTGGAGGAGAGAGAAAGAGAACAAGCCACCTCTATTACAGTGTAAAATTGAGTCGGACAAAGTGGCACCTGGACGGAGGAGTGCTTTGCCTGCTGCTGCCTGCTCCTGCTGGAGTTTTGGCATAATTTACCTCCACTCATGTGTCTATTTGTAAGGGTCTCTTAGCTCTACTTTCACTGTTAAGTTAATGGGCCTGGAGAGCCACTGGCTGTTACTTAACGATGGCTGCACTGTGCCGTTCAGGCACAGCAGAGAAGACATTACGTGTACATGCGCACACACAGCGAATAAATGGAATATGCCAGCTTTGTTTGTGTGATCCATAGTCTGCATTCAAGGCTATGGTGAAAATTAAACAGACGGGTTTAACAAAAAAAAAAAAAAAAAAAAAAAAAAAAAAGAATGCACTGATTAAATTGAAACATGCGACGTGGGGACGGGAATGGAGGCGCTCCGTCTGTCAGCACGATGGGGGAAGAGGCACCATGAGGCCGTGTGTGTCATTGGAAAGCCAGCGAGACTGTAGTCAATTAGCTTGTTTTTCATTTCGCCGGTGTTGATGGAAAACAAACTCCTGCTGCTCTGTCTGTCACCCCAGCAGTGGGGTGCAATGTCACCTGTTGCTCAATGAAGATCTCCCTGTGATGGCACCGGCGGAGAGGCGCGCTGCTGCTCGAATCTATTCCATAGCAAAATCGGAGATGCCAGGACACACGTCTGGGGAAATATGTACTAAACTAGTTCATGTGTTCATGTGTGATGGAATTGGTTTGTGATCGGAACACACGGACATGTTAACAGACTGTATTGGGAAATGTACGAGGGTGTATTAAGTATACATCAGAGCTAATCTTTATAAAGGTGTGGGGGCAAATAAATTCCTCTGTATCGTTCCCAAAAGTATCTCAATTCAGAGGTGTAATCTTATTTGTCAGATCACCAGACAGCAGAGGGTAAATTAAATAAAAAAAATAAAATACAAATATATTGATTCAAGTAGAGCCAAACTGTTCCCTTCACTGCACGTGTGAATAACAAATATCGCACACTTGCTCACAGCAAACTAGATGAACTCAAGTGCCTTGTGAAGCTGTCGTGCAATGAACATGCTTTGTTAATTTCATGTGGCAAACAGGGAAATATAACAGACTGGAGGAGATGATCCCGTATGCTGTGCATCACACCAAGGTATGCATACTGCTTGTGGACTAGCTGGCCTAAACAGCAGGAGGGGTGAGGGGTCATGGGGCAGCTGCATGGGCCAAGTGTGGGGTGGAGGAGGTGGATGCTTTGGGGCACAGGGGATTTTTTGGCAGGCTGAGTGAGCTTTAAGAACAATGGGGGCGCAGGAGGCCGTACAATACAGCTGACCTACTGCCAAAACTCGACCTTGATGGATGTGCAGGAGCATGTGGTGGAGGAGTAAAACTCTACATTCACCAATATGCAAAATGTACACCAGTACCATCAGTGCCCAGATCGTGACACAGAAGCTCAACACATCAGGTGAACTTGAAAATGCAATAAATGCCCCACCCTTTAAATGATTTTTTTTTAAATTATTATTAGCGTGAGGCATACTCGAGCACATTGTGCGGTTCACTCCTCTTAAAACTTTTATTAGACGTTTAGTTTTTGGACGGGAGAGGGCACATCTTGCATATTTCTGAAGCATTCAGTAACTTGATTCATTCCAGGACTCAAAGCATCTTGGGGATCTTGTACCACAGCCATATACAGTTGGCCCTCTACTTACGAAATCCTCTGAATACGAAAAATCCAGGTTACGAATAACATTTTTCTAAATTTTCGTCCTCCGTATACGAAACAACCCCTTCTTTTATGAAAAGCGCCAAACGCGCCATTCAAAGATTCAAACGCGCCATTCATACATTCAAACAATGCGCGAGTTGCTCTCTCATTGGCTGTCTCCCAACTGTTTGTCACTTCCTGTTTGTTCGTGAAGGAGAGTTGAACAGGACTGTTGGCTCGTGAGTTTTTTTGAGAGTGATCATTGCAGCGTTATATTTCGTTATCCATCATGGACCCCAAGAAAGTGATTCCCGGCGACAACGAAAAGAAGAAGCGGGCTCCATTATCAATCGCAATAAGGTTGAGCTAAATCGCAAAGGAGTATGGCTGAAACCCCTTTACAATCTACATTGTAAAATAATACCAAATATATCAAATAATATCAACATTAATTTCAAATGACTCATTTATTTATACCGAGTTACTTTACATGAAGCTTAAAACAGTCAATCAACACTTACAGTATGTGAAGCGCTCAATACTGAAAGTAGTGTACTTGCTGTGGGTTATATAGACTTTCGGTCTTTCAAGTGCACAAGGGTGCCGTCGAACTCGTTTAGAGCACAGCCTGCACTCATGTAAATCCCAACGAAGCGGCGAGTTCTTTCTTTTGTGTAAGTAAGTAAGTAAACTTTATTCAAGAGATGCATACAGTGGGGCCAATAAGTATTGGGCAACATAAAAAATGTGCAAGTTCACCCATTTAAAAAGATAAGAAAGGTTTGTAATGTTCATCATAGGGGCACATCAAGCTTGAGAGACAGAATGTCTTCTTTTCCTTTCGGCTGTTCCCTTCAGGGGTCGCCACAGCAAATGATCCGCCTCCATCTCTCCCTATCCTCTGCATCTTCTACTCTTACTCCAACGACCTTCATGTCCGCCTTCACCGCATCCATAAATCTTCTCTTTGGTCTTCCTCTGGGCCTTCTGCCTGGTAGTTCCAACCTCAGCATCCTACGACCAATATACTCACTATCACTCCTCTGTACATGTCCAAACCATCTCAATCTAGCCTCTCTGACTTTGTCTCCAAAACATCTAACATGTGCTGTCCCTCTGATGGACTCATTTCTGATCCTATCCATCCTCGTTACTCCCAAAGAGAACCTCAACATTTTCATCTCTGCTTGAGAAACAGAATGTAAAAAAAAAAAAAATCCAGGAAATCACATTGTATGATTTTTAAACAATTTATTTGTGAAAGTGGGAGGCCAATAACTATTGGGCAGCTAGAAAACAAACATTATTTCGGCCCCCAATCGTTAACAGTATGAATGTCACCTGTTTGAACTGATTAGATGCATAAGAGACGCCTTCAAACCTGCAAAACTGCACACACCTTCAAACTGTCAGACTGCAGTCTTCACCATGGCCAAGACCAGAGAGCTTCCCAAAGACACCAGAGATAAAACTGTACAACTGCACAAAGCTGGTAAAGCTAGTTCATGCTTCAATTCATGCGGCTTCAGTGCATCGCATTTAAAAAAAAAAAATTCATCAAATTAAAAAAATAAGGAAATTAAGGAACAATAGGGGAAAAAGTTAAGGAAAATGCCACAAATACAGGACCCAAAACAAACAAAACAAAAAGCAACCCAAAACTCCCCATCAAAACTGCTTACATTTTTATGTGAGGTGTGGATCTGAGTGTGTGCACGTGCACCTGTATGTATTTATACTTCATTTACATCTTATGCATTATTTTTTCATGCTTGTTATTATAAGCATTTATAGCATTGAATATGTATTTATTGATATTATATACACATATACATGTACGTACAAATGTGGGGGGGAGGGGGGGGGGTTGATAGTACGTCCCGGAATCCGGTGGTCGTGGGTGGGGATCTCTGTCCCAATTAACCGCGGAAAGTGAGGGATCCCTGTACACCAAATGGCTACATATTACTGAATACTAAACACAGGGTTGATTCGGTTTAATTAACCAACTTAGCTTGTCAGTCTATTAATGTTATACGCTGTTGTAACTTTATCATTTACTTTGATGCATTGAGCTCATTTTTTTTTGTTTTTGTTGCAATGTTTTTACCAGAGAGGGTTTAAATCCCCCTGTAGAATCTGTTCCCTGGGACAAACATTTACACACATTCACACCGAAGGGCAATTTGGAATATCGCATTAGTCAGATGTGCATGTCTTTGGACTGTTGGAGGAAGCCAGCGCACCCGGAGGAAATCCCACACTAACACAGGGAGAACATGTCAACTTCACACAGAAGCGGCCTTGCCAGGCACAGGACCTCCTTGCTGTCAGGTCAGAGTGTTGGTACTACATCATGATGCTGCCTTTTCTGGCTTTTCATCCACCCATTTTTTTCTACTGTTAGTTTCAGTGCATTTTCCCTCCATTTTAATACACTGCATACCTTTCTCACACAGCCATGAGTCACTTATTTCATAGCTAAGACCAACTCACCCAACATGCCCATCCGACCATCAGTCATGAGCTGCACTCATACTTTTGTGCTGCATCAATGCAGTCACACTTGCAGTCATTATAACTGTTGTGGTATTAGCCCAGTAAACACATTCATCATGCTGCTATAAAAAAAATAATAATAACTTGGGTTCACCACACCATCCCTTTGATGATTATTTCCCCACAACACCACAAGTGCTTTGTTTCTTAAATAAAGTACAGTGGAACCTCAGTGGTCAGCTGACGCTTTAATCAAACAAATCAGAGTTCGATATAAAAATATGAGGAAAATATGCCTTGGTGTTCAAACAAATGATCAGAGTTGGAATGGAGCAGATCTGAGTGTGTTGAACGCTGCTCAGTGCGCAGTACTTTGAACAGAGAGAGTTTCGTACTGTGTATTGTATTTATTCTTTACATTACAGCTACTTTAACCCTTAACCCTGAGTCCGAAGAAAAACAGCATTGATTCTACCGTAAAGGAAAAGAGAAAAGTCATGAGAATGTGAAAGAATCAACTGTGATCGAGAGACAGAAGGGAAAACCCACCACGCCCCCTCAAAGCAAGAACCCATCCATCCATGTACGCCGACACATCGCAACCAGAAAGGTATGTAAACAAATACAGTACATAATTAGGTTAATTATTACTTACAGTCTGCCCTCGACTTACGAAAAATACAGGTTACAAAAAACATTTTCCGAAATTTTCGTCCTCTTTTTACGAAAAGCGCAAAACGCTTGGCTGTCTCCCAACATCTCGCCCCGCTGGACTCCCATTGTCCTGGAGGGAGCTGAACTGTACTCATACTTCCTGTACCCATACTTCCTGTTTGTCACATGCGTGAAGGAGAGTTGAACAGGACTGTTGGCTTATTTTGAGATTGATCATTGCAGCGTTATATTTCATTATCCATCATGGATCCCAAGAAAGTGATTCCCGGTGACACCGAAAAGAAGAAGCAGGCTCCGTTATCAATCGAAATGAAGCAGGAGACAATAAAAAAATACGAAAGTGGGATGCGGTTGAGCAAAATCACAAAGGAGTATGGCGAAACCCCTCTACAATCGGGACGATATTGAAGCAGAAGGAGACCTTAAAAGCGGAAATACAGTGACGGAGGCGATTATTTCGGAATGATATTGAACCAGAAGGAGGCATTAAAAGCGGAGATTCAGAGAAAAGCAGGGTGCGCCGTGGGACAAGACCTCCGATCTCGCAAGGAAGCAAGTTAATATTGAATCCGGACCTCTGATCTCTCAAACAGGTACTGTACTGTAATTCCGCTTTAACTACAACACACCGTCTCAAAAGCTCCGTCGGCTGCGCGCTGCGTGTGGGCGGAGCCCGCATTCGGCAAAACACGGCACTCCACAAAGCACACCAGAGAGAGAGAGTTTTGTGTGTGTGTGTGTGTGAGGGAGAGAGAGAGAGAATGTATTATGTGTATATGTGTGTGTGTGTGTGCGTTAATAAAAACGTTTAATACTGTAATGGTTTAATTAATAAATGTTAATAAAATGGTTTAATATGTTAATAAAATGTTCAAATGATGTAATGAATAATTTTCTTTTACTTTTAACACATATTTCATACATATTAAATACAAAATTGGTGTACTTTTATAATTTTTAAATGGTTTATGGGGTAGTATTGGGAGCCTTGGAACGAATCACGTGTTTTACATGTAAAATGCACCTCTACTTCCGAAAACTCCAGGTTACGAAAAAAGGCTCTGGAACGGATTAATTTCGTAAGTAAAGGGCCGGCTATACTATGATGTTTTTCTCTTTCGTACATTAATGTATGCATTGTATATTAATATGTTTCATAAATACATCTCGTTTTCGAAATATATATATATATATATATATATATATATATATATATATACACACACACACACACACACACACACACAACTGTATTGACGGAAGTAGACATTCATCTCAACGCATTAATCCACTTTTAACCATTTCTTACAGGAAATATTGTTTCACTCTTCGAACGAATTGGTAATCGACCATATTTTTGGAACAAATTGTGTTCGTCCACCGAGGTTCCACTGTACAGTATGTGTTGTTTTTAGGTCGGTCCTTTTAAACAGCCTGTATCTGATTCTCAGACTGAAGGAGAGATGTGCATACATACACACACACACACACACACACACACACACACACAAAGGGACAAGACAGGCAGGAGGCAAGCTGAAGAGACATTTCATGAAAATCTATGACAGAACACTAGAGGCAGCTCAGGAGTCAACAGGTACAAACTGTTCCAGCGGCGTTGTGAGTGTGTTAATGTGATGAGAATGCCGCCTCACAGTGACCATCTTATTCGCTCGCTCATTGAGGCTAACACCTAATGAGGCCAGACTACAGAAGAACCACATGTCTACGTAATCCTGCCAAGTGTCTGGATATAATGTGGTATAAGCGTTGCCTCTGGCTGGAGAGAGCTGGTCTGACAGCTCGGCTCCACATTACAAAGCACCCGACAGTAGTGATTGCAGCCTTAATGCATTCAGAATGCCTTTCTCTGACAAGAAAAGCAAAACGAAGAGCCTGAATGAATTGTTTATTGATCTAACAGGAGGAGGGATGGGTAATGGAGAGAGCGCGCGCGTGAGCGAGAGAGGGAGAGAGGCACGGGGAGGGGTGGTAAAATAACATTTTGCTGTGTTACTGTTGCACTAGCTTCTGTGGTTTCTTTCACATGTCAGCAGTGTGCAGAAATTGATGTAGCGTGAGAGTTAAACTGGCCTTCATCACACACTGGGCAGCTTTACAAAATGACTACTTTTAAGAAACCATAAAAAAAAAAAAAAAAAAAAAAGACTGGACACTTTACATTGTCACAGAGACAATTACGCTGCTTCAATCGGGGCGTGCAGATTTTTCATACCAATAATAGCTATAGATAATTCATACTCATGCTGGTCTGCTGTAGCCTGAGCATGATGAGATGCACCGCTCATGAACAGATTAATGTCACCAGATGTCATTGTAGATGCCATATTAATTACCTCAAGATAATGCCACGGAACCATATGGTTCATCTAGTGTCCATTTAGACAGGGAAAATGTCTTCATCACTCACAAACCCCACTTGGAGGGGAAAAAAAAAGAAAAAAAAATTGGCCCAAATGAGTCTGACAGGTGTTGGAAGCAGATTCTTCATAATTAACTGAGCCATCGCTAATGTGATTGGAAAGGACAGACTGAAAACAAGCAACTTCATAAATACTGTATAATAATTGGCCCGGATAAGACTTCTTGTCTTCGAAGCTTTATTTGCTTTTCTTTAATGAATAGATTATAGCAGTAGATTCTGCTGCATGATTGGCTTGATCACATGTCATTATTCAAGCAAATTAAAGGAGCAGTGTGAAAATTTAAGAGCCCCCTGCTGCCTGCAAGCTGAATTGCAAATGTTATGAATGCACAGAATCCTTTTTCCTGTCACTAAGTCTACCCACCCGGGTAAAACGAGATACAAGATAAAACCTTGTACATTTTCTTTGTAGGAAAAAAGGCAGACAGTAGAAGCATGGCTCATTTCCAGGATGGAAAATACACAGAAGTCGAAACTGAAGAAATTAGCCACATCTTTTGCTTGGCAATACTGTGAATTCCCCAAGTATCTTTGAAAATATATGATTACGACAGGTCCAGGGACACTTTCAAACATTACCAACTGCACCCTTAATCTCAAAGGTGGATATTTTTGTATCAGGGCTGATTTATAACTGCACGCAGTGCATTGTTCCGAAGTGCTGTGTTGTGCTTTGAGGAGAAGCTACAGTGATGAATCTTGAATCGGGATCAGGGTAAAGCAAAGAACATGCTTGTGGTCTTTGTCGTGTGCCCCCCCCCCCGGCCTTCAAAAATCCGATTTAATCAAACAACTCTTGCGGTGTGGCTACTGGTAAGAAAAAAAAAAGGATAATTAGTAAACAGGCAGCCCCTCCTTGGCTTCATTGGCATTCGAGCCGGGTTAGTGTGTCACATTTAAAATGCAGCCTGATGAAGTCTACAAAATCAAACCATTTGTTACTCCTATTGAGGAGGCTCCAGGCCAGTGGCAATTAAATTGGAATTAGCGCTGGGGAATGAGATACGGCAGATTCATACCAACAAGGCAAGCATATCTGGATGATATCTCTCGAGTTTACAGTGATGCTGCTCGGCGAAAACTAGGTATTTACCATGTACACGAATCTACAAGGATGTCATTGATGCTTTTTTTCTTCTGGTTTTCTTCTAGTTCTGCTGAGCGCTGAACACATAAATGCTAACTCTTATTAAACAATCATGGATAGAAAGAGAAATATAGTTTGCTTAATGGCACTGACAGTAATACACAGCTGATACCTGGCAGCCTTTCCGAATTTGACATTGTTATTGATCTGTGCTTTAGGAGTAATAGCTGCTGAATCTCTCTCTCTCTCTCTGTGTGTGTGTGTGTGTGTGTGTGTGTGTGTGTGTGTGCGCGCGCGCGTGAGCATGCATGCACGTCTGTCTACATGACAGGATAATGTCTGCATACTGATGTCTCTGCTCCTGTGTTTTCTGGGAGAGGACACTGCTGCTTGTATTGTGCGTGTGCAAGCTATTTTAAATGAATAAAAGGATGGGGGAGAGCCCCATTTACTTTACACAGCTGATTGGGCACAATGGAGATGGGGTTACCAGTGGGAGCTTGCGTGTACGTGTGTGTTTGTGTGTGTGTGTGCATGTGTGCTGGCGAGCCTGGCGGAGATGGGAGATAAATGAACTGCAAATGAGAAGGAACAGCTCCTGCAGTACAGCTGGCTTCCGAATTGCTTGCTTGCTTGGCTGTGGCAACCACACCAACGGTTGCCAGGGGTGTCAGCGTTCAGTGTCCCTCATTGGCCAAAAGTGAGAGTTAGACTGGCTGTAATTCAGGATGAGAACCAGCAGGGGCCGCTTTGACAAACCAATCAATCAGAGCTGGATTTATCCCTCCTCCACAGGTAATACTACTACCACCATTACTACTACAGCCTGCAATAGAAAAGGGGGAAAACAACTACAGTGTTAAAAGGTGTTGAATTATACAAGCTAAAATATTGTTACAAGGAGATGTTGAGCATATTACATTGATCTGAAATGTACAATATTGTCAAAACATACGAGTCCTCCTCAAAAAATTAGCATATTGTGATAAAGTTCATCATTTTCCGTAATGTACTGATAAAAATTTAACTTTCATATATTTTAGATTCATTGCACACCAACTGAAATATTTCAGGTCTTTTATTGTTTTAATACTGATGATTTTGGCATACAGCTCATGAAAACCCAAAATTCCTATCTCAAAAAATTAGCATATCATGTTCAGGTAGTCTAAACGAGCTATTAAGCTAATCATCTGAATCAACCAATTAACTCTAAACACCTGCAAAAGATTCCTGAGGCTTTTAAAAACTCCCAGCCTGGTTCATTACTCAAAACCGCAATCATGGCTAAGACTGCCGACCTGACTGCTGTCCAGAAGGCCATCATTGACACCCTCAAGCAAGAGGGTAAGACACAGAAAGAAATCTCTGAGCGAATAGGCTGTTCCCAGAGTGCTGTATCAAGGCACCTCAGTGGGACGTCTGTGGGAAGGAAAAGGTGTGGCAGAAAACGCAGCACAGCCAGAAGAGGTGACCGGACCCTGAGGAAGATTGTGGAGAAGGGCCGATTCCAGACCTTGGGGGACCTGTGGACGCAGTGGACTGGGCTACAGGTGCCGCATTCCCCAGGTCAAGCCACTTTTGAACCAGAAACAGCGGCAGAAGCGCCTGACCTGGGCTACAGAGAAGCAGCACTGGACTGTTGCTCAGTGGTCCAAAGTACTTTTTTCAGATGAAAGCAAATTTTGCATGTCATTCGGAAATCAAGGTGCCAGAGTCTGGAGGAAGACTGGGGACAAGGAAATGCCAAAATGCCTGAAGTCCAGTGTCAAGTACCCACAGTCAGTGATGGTCTGGGGTGCCATGTCAGCTGCTGGTGTTGGTCCACTGTGTTTTATCAAGGGCAGGGTCAATGCAGCTAGATATCAGGAGATTTTGGAGCACTTCATGCTTCCATCTGCTGAAAAGCTTTATGGAGATGAAGATTTCATTTTTCAGCACAACCTGGCACCTGCTCACAGTGCCAAAACCACTGCTAAATGGTTTACTGGCCATGGTATTACTGAGCTCAATTGGCCTGCCAACTCTCCTGACCTGAAGCCCATAGAGAATCTGTGGGATATTGTGAAGAGAAAGTTGAGAGACACACCAGACCCAACACTGTGGATGATCTTAAGGCCGCTATCGAAGCATCCTGGACCTCCATAACACCTCAGCAGTGCCACAGGCTGATCGCCTCCATGCCACGCCGCATTGAAGCAGTCATTTCTGCAAAAGGATTCCCGACCAAGTATTGAGTGCATAACTGAACATAATTATTTGAAGGTTGACTTTTTTTGTATTAAAAACACTTTTTTTATTGGTCGGATGAAATATGCTAATTTTGACATAGGGATTTTTGGTTTTTCTTTACTTTTTGGCCAAAATTATCAATATTAAAACAATAAAAGGCTTGAACTACTTCAGTTGTGTATAATGAATCTAAAATATATGAAAGTCTAATGTTTATCAATACATTACAGAAAATAATGAACTTTATCACAATATGCCAATTTTTTGAGAAGGACTAGTAATGTTAACATTTCAACCTTCTTTTATGGCTTGCCACTAATTCTGTAGCACAAGATACAAAATGGCAAACCTTAAAATAAATAAACAAATATTCAAATTACTGGATTAATTTTTTTTTTTTGCATTCAGTCAATTTGCCATCACTCTCTGTACTCTTGTTTGCTGTGAGTGAGCCTGTGTGTGTGTGTGTGTGTGTGTGTGTGTGTGTGTGTGTGTGTGTGTGTGTGTGTTCTCCCCTCAGGGTGTATGCAGAAATGCTCTCTATGCAAGCCCATTACTGGGAAACACATCAGGAGGATGGAAATAAATTACACTGTTCCATCAAATGACAAACTGCCACCGTGAAAAAGATCGGCTCAGAGGAAAATTATGCCAAAGTTCTGTTTTTCTTTCTTCCTGCTATAAACTGATTATTTACTATTGCCAGTTCACTCTGATGCTTATAATGCAGCAGGCTAATCTTTTAAAATGGTTTAACATGATCTTCCTAAATCAATGCAAACGGATAAGGCCTATTTCTAATCCGTTTGACATATCTGATACACGAGTTGCTGTGGGATGGAATACTGAATACACTCAAAGCCTGAAAAACCTTTTTTTGGTTCAAAGAGGTGAAAAGATAAAAATGGCAACTGTGTGTAAGGAATAACAGAATTTACGGGATATGGCTGCATTCTTCAACCTAATCGTATTTGAACACAGCTATAACATGTATATGATTATTCCTGACAAGCAGGGGTTTTTTTAAACACATTTCCCTATACTGAGAAAAGAAGAAGGCTAAAAGTGCCGAAGAAGAGGTCTCGGAGTGGTGGTCTGAGGATCAATCCATAAAACATTGATAACATTTGTGAATTATGCTTTTATGAATACAGTGATCCCTCGCTACTTCGTGCTTCAGTTTCTGTGGCTTCAGTGCACCGCGGGTTTTTCAAAAATATTCATCGAAAAAAAAAAAAAAAAAAGGAAATTAAGGAAAAATAGGGGGAAAGTTAAGGAGAATGCTGCAAAACAAGGCCAGTTATGCAAAAAAAAACAAAAAAAAACCAAAAACCTCAAACAAGCAAAAACAAAAAAAACCAACCCAAAACCCCCCAAACAAAACTACGTACTTATATTTTTATGTGAGGTGTGCATCTGTGTGCGTGCACGTCTATATGTGTGTGTGTGTGTGTGTGTGTGTGTGTGTGTGTATTTATAGTTTATTTACATCTTATGCATTATTTTTGAATGTTTAATTGTTATTATACATTATAGCATTAAATATGTATTTATTGATATTATATCCACAGATACATGTACGCATACGTCAGTCAGGGAGTCGATCCTACTTCGCGTAAATCAGCGAATGCGGGGAAGTCTTGGTCCTCATTAACCGCGGAAAGTGAGGGATCCCTGTACTTCAAACAAATGTGTTTGAGCCACAAAATTTATCTGCATAATTTACCTTCATATATTCAGACATTTTTTTACCAACTGTGAATTAGTGGTTACAGTACTGTGTAAAAGTCTTAGTTTGATTTTCCTTTGATATTGATTTTTATTTTATGACATATACATTAGCACTTAAGTTACAAATGTATTTTAATATAGAAAGCAACATGTTATAAAAGAGACCATAATGAAAATCAAAATCTCCAGCCCCCGAGTGCAGCTAACTGGGTTATCAAAGGCCGGTCATGTCTCCCACTGTCTGTGGTGTGAGGTTCATGTAAAAGAACCATTGCTGACTTTCAACAAGAGTAGTTGCATAACCGACAGCGTGTTTCCGCCCTGCAATGGCCTGGTGAGCTGTCCAGGGTGTACTCTGCCTTTGCCCGGAGTCGGCTGGGATGGGCAGCAGCCTCCCGGCAACCCTAATTAGGATTAACTGGTTACAGAAAATGAATGAATGAAAATCTTCAGTTGAACTATGGCTGGTTCTGCAAGATGCTCAGGAAAACTTCAAGATCATTACCTTGTAAAACTGCACAAACTTTACCTGTGACTTCTATATATTTAAAGCAGAGGGCCATCACACCGATTATTGATTTTGTCAAATTTATGATTGTGTACCATGCTTTATAGATTTTTTCATGTAGAAATGTTTAATTTCATTATTTATAAATTTAAGGCAGCTTTGTTTGACAGTATTTCTTTGCATGTGCCTTAAAACGTTTGCACATTACTGTATGTACCAGCATTTTTCTGCATTACTTAATAGTTGTGCATGCAAAATTACAGCAAATACAGTTTTGTTATATTTGTTTGTTTTTTCTTTATGCAATTCATTCCATAAAATGCTTAGTCTGAAGACATAAAGCTCATAGTTATGAATTTGTATTTTGCCACCATACACATTAATAGTCTTGGTCCATTAGCTTCTAGCACTGGTGAGTCAAGTGACCATGAATTCTGATTCACTGGAGTGTCCTTGGTATTTGCATCATTTATACATGTATTGGAGAGACTGTGTTTATATACATTACCTGGTCCATCATGAGTAGCAGGAAATGCTAGTGCTATGCTGGTGTGTATGGACAGACTGTAATGAGTCCCAACTGATAAATTTACACTGAGAAGGGCAGGAGAGGTCACCCTGATTACCACATGAGTTCTTGATGTGAATGAGATTTCTTTGGTCATCACTTGCTCACTATTAAGTATGAACACTACTGCAGTGGGTCAGCAAAGTGTGGATCAAGGACATCACAGGGTGTGTGTGTGTGTGTGTGTGTGTGTGTGTGTGTGTATATATATATATATATATATATATATATATATATATATGTCTTAGTGCAGCCATGACGGGGCACAAACAAGTGCCCACCCTCACGCCGGTCCCAAGCCCGGATAAATGCAGAGGGTTGCGGCAGGAAGGGCATCCGGCGTAAAAAATTTTCCAGAATACAAAATGCAAACCGTAAAGACAAATTTCATACCGGATTGGTCAGGCCCGGGTTAACAATGACCGCCATCAGTGCTGTTAACCAACAGGGTGCTGGTGGAAATTGGACTACTGTTAGTTGAAGAAGGAGAGGTGGGAGGTGTGTCCGTAGGCAGCGAGAGAAGAGGAAAAGCACGAGTCTAGGACTGAGAGTAGGGACTTTGAATGTTGGAACTATGACAGGAAAAGGCAGAGAGCTGGCTGACATTATGCAGAGGAGGAAGGTGGACATACCGTGTGTTCAGGAGACCAGGTGGAAAGATAGCAAGGCTTCAAGCTTAGGAACAGGGTTCAAGCTGTTTATCATGGTGTGGATGGGAAGACAAATGGAGTAGGAGTCATCTTGAAGGAGGCATTGGTCAGGAATGTTCTCGAAGTGAAAAGAGTGTCAGACAGAGTGATGAGTCTCAAGTTAGAAATTGAAGGTGTGATGCTCAATGTTGTTAGTGCTTATGCCCCACAGGCAGGATGTGAGCTAGAAGTGAAGGAGAGATTCTGGAGTGAGTTAGATGAAGTGATGCAGAGTACCCCCAGAGATGAAAGAGTGGTCATTGGTGCAGACTTCAATGGACATGTTGGTGCAGGCAACAGAGGGGATGAGGAAGTGATGGACAGGTTTGGCATTCAGGACAGGAACACAGAAGGACAGATGTTGATAGATTTTGCAAAAAGGATGGAAATGGCTGTGGTGAATACTTTCTTACAGAAGAGACAGGACCATAGGGTGACATAAAAGTGGAGGTAGGAGCACACAAGTAGACTACATCTTGTGTAGGCGATGTAATTTGAAGGAAGTCTGTGACTGCAAAGTGGTAGTGGGTGAGAATGTTGCCAAACAGCATAGGATGGTGGTGTGCAGGATGATGCTGATGGTAAGAAAGGTGAAGAAGGCAAAGGCAGAGCAGAAGACAAAGTGGTGGAAGCTGAAAAAGGTAGAGTGTCGTGTTGTCTTCAAGGAAGAGTTGAAACAGGTTTTGGGTGGTCAGGAAGTGTTTCCAGATGACTGGACAACTACAGCTAATATGATCAGGGAGACAGGTAGGAGAGTACTTGGCGTATCCTCTGGAAGGACAGTAGATAAGGAGACTTGGTGGTGTAATGAGGAAGTGCAGGAGTCTGTACAAAAGAAGAGGTTAGCTAAGAAGAAATGGGACATAGAGAGGATCTTAGAGAGTAAACAGGAGTACAGGGAGACAGCGTAAGGCGAAGGTAGCGGTGTCAAAGGCCAAACAGAGGGTGTATGATGGACTTGTATGCTCGGTTGGACAGTAAGGAGGGAGAAAATGATTTATGCAGGTTGGCACAGCAGAGAAATAGAGATGGGAAGGACATGCAGCAAGGTAGAGTGGTTAAAAACATGGTGGGAAATGTATTGACTGATGACAGAAGTGTACTTGGAAGATGGAAAGAGTACTTTGAAGAGCTCATGAATGAGGAAAATGAGAGAGAAAAAAAGAGAAGAGGTGACTGTTGAGGACCAGGAAGTAGCAAAGATGAGTAAGGGTGAAGTGAATAGAGCATTGAAGAGGATGAAGAGTGGAAAGGCAGTTGGTCCTGATGACATATCGGTGGAGGTATGAAAGTATCTAGGAAAGGTAGCAGTAGATTTCCTGACAAGGTCTTAGAGAGTGAGAAGATGCCAGAGGAATGGAGGAGAAGTGTGATGGTGACCATTGTTAAGAACAAGGGAGATGTGCAGAGTTGTGGCAACTACAGAGGGATAAAGTTGATGAGCCATACGATGAAGTTATTGGAAAGAATAGTGGAAGCTCGACTAAGGGCAGAGGTCAGCATTTGTGAACAACAGCTTGGTTTCATGCCAAGAAAGAGCACCACAGATGCAGTGTTTGCTTTGAGGATATTAATAGAGAAGTACAGAGAAGGTACTCTGAAGGAGCTGCATTATGCCCTTGTGGATCTGGAGAAAGCATATGACAGGGTGCCAAGAAAAGAACTGTGGTATTGTATGAGGAAGTCTGGAGTGGCAGAGAAGTATGTTAGAGGGGTGCAGGACATGTATGAGAGATGTAAGAGAGTGGTGAGGTGTGCTGTTGGTGTGACAGAAGAGTTCAAGGTGAAGGTAGGATTGCATCAAGGGTCAGCTCTGAGCCCCTTCTTGTTTGCTATGGTGATGGACAGGCTGACAGACGGGGTTAGACAAGAATCTCCATGGACTATGATGTTTGCAGATGACATTGTGGTCTGTAGTGAGAGCAGAGAACAAGTACAGGAAAATCTAGAGAGGTGGAGGTTTGCCCTGAAAAGGAGAGGAATGAAGGTTAGCCTCAGTAAAACAGAATACATGTGGGTACGACAAGGACCCAAGAGGAACGGTGAGGTTACAGGGAGCAGAGAAAGAAGGTGGAGGATTTTAAGTCCGTAGGCTCAACAATCCAGAGCAACGGAGAATGGGGAAAAGAGGTGAAGAAGCGTGTGCAAGCAGATTGGAATGGTTGGAGAAAAGTGTTTGGTGTGATGTGTGAAAGGAAGTTATTGGCAAGAATAAAAGGGAAATTGTACAAGACCAGTTGTATGTTGAGGCCAGCGATGCTGTATGGTTTAGAAACAGTGGCCCTGGGGAAAAGACAGGAGGCCGAGCTGGAGGTAGCAGAGATGAAAATGTTGAAGTTCTCTTTGGGAGTAACGAGGATGGATAAGATCAGGAATGAGTACATCAGAGGGACAGCACATGTTGGAGGTTTTTGAGACAAAGTCAGAGAGGCTAGATTGAGATGGTTTGGACATGTACAGAGGGGAATAGTGAACATATTGTAGTTGGATGCTGAGGTCGGAACTACCAGGCAGAAGGCGTAGAGGAAGACCAAAGAGAAGATTCATGGATGTGGTGAAGGAGGACATGAAGGTCGTTGGTGTAAGAGAAGATGCAGAGGATAGGGTGAGATGGAGGCAGATGATTCGCTGCGGCGATCCCTGAAGGGAACAGCCGAAAGGAAAAGAAGATGATGATATATATATATATATATATATATATATATATATATATATATATATATATCTTCACATCAATTAATCTTCTCTTTGGTCTTCCTCTAGGCTTCTGCGTGGTAGTTCCAACCTCAGCATCCTACTACCAATATATTTACTATCCCTCTCTGTGCATGTCCAAACCATCTCAATCTAATATTAATACATATATATATATATAAAAACATACATGTATTTCACAAAACCTCTATAACGCAAAAACAATAAAGCTATGAATGTCAACTTTTGTTCTGCTGCCCATGTAAATAAAAACCTCCACATCTCCAAAAAACAGCCAGAATATTGTGAACATTTGAATAATGAACCTGACAGCTATATAAATAAATTAAATAAAATCAAAGGGGGTCTGTACTGAGGTGGACCATGGAATTCATAGTACAGTTAAAAGGGCCAATGTCTGGAAAACATCTGAGGCGAAAAGGCAGAAAATCCAATGCCCTGTATGCCTTGCTGGTCTGAAAGGTTTTGGGACATGTCGCTATAAAAGGAGACTTTCTTCCCTACATGATAATCTGACTGGAAGCCTGGTGTTGGAATTTATTCCTCCCCTCCCTTCCCATGCTTTATTCGCACTGGCCATCTGGACCGCAGGCAGACAATGTGGCATGGGCTGTGAATGACCGTCCGTATTAGTCATAGGCTCTTAGCTCGACCCCTTGCATCCTTAATCTTTACACTATTGCAGGGGCCAAATGACCAGAGCACCTTTTCTCACTGGCTGCTGACATGGTCTTTCCCACCAAACAAAAGACTTCAGGCAGCCCCTCTTCTGGCTCACACCCCCCCCTACTGTTATTCAATCACTTGCCTAAAAATCACTGATATTCCTCCTGACTGATGAAGGTGGAACTTGTTTTTGAGATGGCAGCAATGAGAAAGGGGATCATGATGCTGCAACGCTCCAAAAAAATTCCAGAAAAAAAAAGGGGGTCACTTGAGAAACACGAGGAACGATCCTGTACCAAATAAAACAAAGGAGTCGAGCTAATCATACTCAAATACATTAAGAGCACTCTGGCCAAGTGACTTGGCCAGATAAAGGTATTAGGTATAACAGGAATGGCATGCTTCTCTCCAGCTTAATGCAGGCTTTTGTGGTGGCTATTAGAGGGAAATGGGGCTGAGGAATAAGG
The DNA here is from genome assembly GCA_024760905.1 of Plotosus lineatus. Taxonomy (NCBI): domain Eukaryota; kingdom Metazoa; phylum Chordata; class Actinopteri; order Siluriformes; family Plotosidae; genus Plotosus; species Plotosus lineatus. The sequence goes on along the minus strand of CM045735.1, from coordinate 15,458,630 downwards.
CACAATCACCTTCCTGATGGCTGCCACAAGTTTGTTTTATTTGGCCAGGCCGAGAAGCGGTGTGTTTTAAAACGAGTGCTCGGAAAGAAACCTCGAGCTGCGCTGAGTGAAGGCACTCTCTGTAGCCAGAGAGACTCAAATAGAAAAATGGATGCTAATCAACATGCTCCATAAATTGGAAGCTGGTGGCATTACAGAGCAGCAGTGTCTTCTCCACAGCATAACTCTAGGGCACCGTAAACTAAATAACAGGAATAAAATGGAAAATGACTTACACAGTGTGTCTAAACAACTTGCTGTTGTAAACAAGGACATTTCTTGTGCAAAACAGGGTCACACGGAGCGCACTAGACATCAGCATTTCCTCCATCACAGAACAAACACTTCATAAATATTACTCAAGTGTACATGTGTTTGTACATAGCAGGTACTGTACCATCCATCCATTCAGTTTGACATCAAGTGCTTTAACAACAAACCAAACATAACCTACATGCTAGTTTATCCGGAAGCTACGAACAGACCCTGGCAAAAACAATGAGGGGGCCGGCCGAGCGGACGGACTGAAAACTGAGGAATTTTCGAGGGAGCCCCATATTTTTCCCCCAAATAGCTGACTGAGAGCGACCGTCTCAATTAGGTTTGGGTCATTTTCCAAACGAACTCTGAAATGTGTTTATTCAGAGCGGTCTGCCCCTGACCTTGAAGACAAACCGTCAACCGCAAAGCCTTTGTGAGGGAAGAAAAAGACATTATTTATAGATCAGCTGAGTGTCGATCAAGCCGCATCAGAGCTCTGGGAAGAGGGGCCAAGGGAGAATGCTTTTGAAGCAACTAATATAGCGGTCTGCCGCCATCACTTCAACCCTTTTTAATCCCATTAGAAAGCCAATTGATTTAGCTTTACGAGTGCACGGCACGGCAGATGTACTTACCGGCGCGGGAAAAAAAAAAAAAACAAACGAAAAATCCTTGGTGGAATCGAATGATAAAAACATGAAGAAAAAGACAGAGATATACTGTTTGCCAGAAAAACACATTAGAGTAGAGACACTTAAATGTATGAGAGAACGAAGAATCAAGAGCTCACTTGAAAGAGCATTGGGGGGGTGGGGGTGGGGATGGGGGAGGGGATGGGGGAGGCACAGCGACAAAACATCAGTTTCTCAATATGGGCATATGACTCGTGTTTCGCCTGAAAAGTGCAAACATGTTGTGAAGATGTGGCTAATGTTTCAACCGAGCTTGAAAAATAGGTTGTTAGGCTGAAATACAGGGATCCCTCGCTACTTCGCGCTTCAATTCATGCGGCTTCAGTGCATCGCGTTTTGTTTTGTTAAATATTCAAGGAAAAATTAAAAACAACCCAAAACCCCCCATCAAAACTAGATACATTTTTATGTGAGGTGCGCATCGGAGTGTGTGTACGCGTCTGTATGTGTGTGTGTGCATTTATATTTTATTTACATGTTGTGCATTATAAGCATTTACAGCGTTGAATATGCATTTATTGATATTATATACACACATACATGTACATATACGTCAGTCAGGGGGATCGATCCTACTTCGCGGAAATCGACAGTCCGGGGGGATCTTGGTCCCAATCAATGATGGAAAGTGAGGGACGACTGTACCCCATTTCGCATTCCATCTCCTAACGATATTTGGTTCCCAATTTCTTTTTCCCCACCCACTCAAGAACTTGATGTCGGTAAGAACTCAAAATTCAAAGGAGGGAAGAGCATGCCTTCATCATTCCCTCATTTGTACTGCAGCATTTAATAGAAACAGTAAATATACTGTTTACAACACTAATTAATTAAAAAGAAATAAATGAATAAAGGAAGTAGACTTGAAGGTGATCTTACTCGTAATTGCTTTCAAAAAAAATCTGATGTCCCTTTTTATAAAATTTTGAGATACTCTATTAATTATTCTTCTGCTTTTAGCCCATCCTAAGTGCGCACATCGGCTGCCACAGACATTGGGGGCACCCAGAGAGCACTGGGGGTTAGGTGCCCTGCTCAAGGGCACTTCAGCCATTTATGTGGCGGAAGGGAAGGTGCTGCTCATTCCCTCACCGTCACACATCTTTCCTGCTGGTTTGGACTTGCTGGAATCGAACCAGCGACCTTTTGATCCCGAAGCTGCTTTTCTAACCTTTAGGCTACAGCCGCCCTACTACAGAACACACATTAATAGAACACACGACTCATTTAATTAACTGTACCGTAACATTCTTAAGTACTCCTCCTTGGACTTTCCAGATTTATAAATTACCGCTGAATGTATTTGTATTTTTCAAAGAAGAATCAAAAGTACTTCATGCACCATTGTGTAGGAATCAGATAAATACTGATGCGCATTAGTGGCTGTAGACGAATCAAATCAATGAGACCTCGCAGCACATTCAACTCACACTCTTTATGTCAATATATGTCAAGGCTGCTGTCATCAAGTTTAATTACGTTTGCTCTGTTAGCAGCAGAGACTAAAGACAATTATGAAAACACGGAGTCATATTCAGCTCCTCACTGGTGCGCACTTGTACTGATTTTTTTTTTTTTTCCCCCATTTTCTCCCTAATTTAGTTATATCCAATTCCCAAGCATCAGTTACTTCCCTATGACATGAGCACAACTGACCGAGTGCATGCATGCCCCCTCCATGACAAGCTAGCCACCCGTCTCTTTTTGAATCATGCGTATTTTGGGGTGGTCCAACACACTCTGAGGGAAAGCGCAATCTTCCCCCTCATACGAATGAGCTCACAGACAACCATGATTGGTTGGCTGTGAGTGACAGGGAAGTGAGCGTATGCCCTCCCTCCCTCCCTCTCTCCCTTGGGAGCTCCGCCAATTAACGTCAATGGACGGCTGTGCATTAAACCGCATTCGAATTTGTGATCTCCGGGTTAACAGTCACGAACCTTGTCAATACGCCACTCAGGAGTCACGTGTACTATTTCCGTGTCTGTGTCATAATCCCATAAAATTCACAAAAAAAAAAAAAAAAAAAAAAAAAAAAAAAAAAAAAATCCATTTCATTAATTTCACTCAAACAGCTCAACAGTATTCTGTGCTTGGAACTTATTTAACCATTTCACAAGCTGTTGCAAGAAACTAAGCAGAATTTCATCATAGCAGTCATAACATGAAATATACTTTTAACACATCAAGCATGTTGCTTTAAGGAAAATCCTGGAAAAAAAGAGGGCACCGAAAGAAAGGACATTTGCACTGTCACTGTCTACCAGCAGGGGGAGCTAAATTAGCTTGTCTGACCTCAAAAGCTTTGACCGGCCGAGCTTGAAGTTAGAAGAGAGAGTAAGTGAGACCTCAAATGACCTCCTTAACCAGGGACACCAAATACAAATGTAGCAGGGATCTGATTAATCAGATAAAACCGTTATGATATCCAATATGCCTTTTTTTTTTTTTTTTTGAAGAAAAAAAAATTGAGTAAGCTTTAACATGACTTTTACGAGTGATGTGGTAAAAACTTTATTATGGAAAAAAGACTGAAAGTAAAATATACAAGCAGAAATATTCATACTCTTTCATTTGCTGCTGGAAATGTTCTAAGACTCAATATCTTTTCTGGCACTTGGCTTACTATGACACGCAAAGCTCTCAGAATCTGCTTTTTCTCTAATGTACAATCATAAATTATGAACAGCAGGCACGTTCGGGATGTAGGGTGCAATATCTAAACTGGGGAGGGATGTAAAACTCACACGCAGTACACACACTAAATGGAGGCAGTTAAGATGCATACTAGCAAGTCAACCATCATTTTGGAGCTCATTCCTCTGGGAGGATCTGATGAGCTCCATGTTTCTCACACTCAGTTGAGGAATGTGCTGCAGACAACATACCGTCAGAGCAAGATGGGTGGCGAAATTCAGGCCGGCTTCGCCCCAATGTGTCTTAACTGGCTTCAGATGGATATATGGATCGAATTGGATTGATGCATCAAGTTTTCGGAGTAAGAAGATACCGCATTCCTGAGAGGACAGAAAGGGCTTTCTTGGTGCTTTTTTAAAGACCACTGGCCTTTCACCCTTGCCCACAGACCTTCCGTAAGGTTAAAGTATAATCCAGGTCTGATGACCACAAAGACTGAACCCTGGGGCCAAGGACTTGCACATTTTCTGAATTACAGCATCATTCTGAAACCAGACTGACCACACATCAAAGGATTCGAATGTAGGGTGGCTAATGGGAGTTTTGCTCCTCTTGTCAAAGTTCAGCAATTTTCCAAACCTATTCCTTCTTCTTCCTTTCCAGAGACAGTCAGAGACAGATGGGGGGGTAGTGGACACTGTGTCCTAGATTTAGGTCAAAGCTGAAGAGTTTAAAAATATGCACTCTGACCACAGAGCACAGATTAAGTAATTTCTACACAGCGCTTAAAATGCAAATGCATAATTAAGACAAGTTGGTCACTTCCATATCCATTTATCATGAAGTACATGTTATATAAGTTCAATCCAGGAACACCCAGGGGAAGCATAACCAGATGGACTGTAATTTTCTTTATTTAAAAAAAAAAAAAAGTTTATTAGTACTCCAAATATATATTACATACATACATATATATATATATATACATATATATATATATATATATATATATATATAAATATATACACACATATACATATATATATACACATATATATATATACACACACATATATATATATATATATATATATATATATATATATATATATATATATATATACATATATATACACACATATATATACACACACATATATATATATATATAAATATATATACACTTTTATATATATACATATACTAAGATATTATACACACACACACACACACACATACATATATATATATATATATATATATATATATATATACACACACACACATTTTATATATTATATATATATATATTATATACTTACACACACACACACACACACACACACACACACACATATATATACACATCTACACATACATACACATACACATACACACACACACACACACACACACCTCCACTTACAATGATGGAAATTCTAACCTACAATTATCCATAAATTTCAATATCCAACTCATAAGTTATACTGCTTAAGTTAAAATGAACTCGTATGACAAAATTAATAAATGAGTTTTATGGGTCGAGGATGGAAAATTCACTCTGATGGCAATAAATAGCCAAAATATGATTATACATATTAAACAGTTTATAAAATTACCCAGAATTTTAATAGTTATAGAGGTCTCTGGACTGTAAAATGCTGGTGAAGTCTTGATATAAAGTGTGATTATACTCTAATATCCGCTTAACATTTCCGTAATAACTGCCATGAAATAAAACAAACAGATGCTAATATGAAATAACTTTATTGTTCGCTTTATGAAGAAAAACATTAAAACATTTTACAGCCTTATAACTTATGCCTGTCCCATTGAAATAATTTTATATGTCAATTCCCTTTAAAAAGGGAAACTTTTTGTGTAAATTTAAGACCCACATCCTCTTTAAAGGGGAAAGGAGGCGGGGTGTTTAATTGACATTCCCTTCCCCCATTTTCCCATGGTGAAGAAGAAGGGGGAAACGAGGGTTTTGTGCAGTTCTTCTCCTGCTCACTGTACAAAAGGAAGCCGATTTGAGGATGAGATGACCCCATGACTCCTGGAGCCGCTGAAAGGTTCTCAATGGCACAAATCCCACATAATCAATCACATTCCAGAGTCGGCTGTCAGCGGTAGGCCGCATGACTTGCCCCCTGAGCTGGACTGTAAACGGACACCTTTAAACTCTCCTTAACAATGCAGCATTCCTCCTTGTACTAGGGAGTGAAAACACATTCTATTCTTGATGTTCGTCAGCGCACTCATGAAAATAAAAAATAAATAAAGCAATGTATTTTTGAAAATATGATAATAAAACATCTAATAAACAATCAAGACATGATAGTTGGAAAATTGTGAGAATTAACTTTGGTAAGTACCTTCTATTGAATAAACAATTACAGTACGTATATGTAGAAACGACACAAAACTTTGTCTATTGAAAGTTGCAGTGCACAGTACATATTATACTTTATGTAAAAACTGTGCACAACAGTAAGCAAATTATTCAAAATTTAATACTCGAGCCATATCAGCTAGTTCAAATGCGTGATAAAAGAAATGGCATGCAGAATGAACCAGCCCCGGTAAACACATCCATACTACATGTTATGAAAATGATAGGAAGGTAAAGAGATTATATAACCCGGGAATCCCTCACAACTTCACGCTTTAATTCATGTGGCCTCAGTGCATTGCGTTTTTTTTTTTTTTTTTTTTTAATAAATATTAATTGAATTAAAAAATAAGGAAATTAAGGGAAAATAGAGGGGGCAGTGGTGGTCTAGTGGTATAAGGCGCCGGATCGCTGATCCAAAGGTTGGGGGTTCGAGTCCCACTCTCCACAAGGTTGTCACTGTCCCCCCAGTGCAGCTAACTGGGTTATCAAAGGCCGGCCATGTCTCTCTCTCTCACTGTCTATGGTGTGAGGCATGTAAAAGAACCATTGCTGACTTTCGTAAAGAGTAGGCTGCAAAGCCGTCAGCGTGTTTCCGCCCTGCGATGGCCTGACGAGCTGTCCAGGGTGTACTCTGCCCTCGCCCTGAGTTGGCTGGGATGGGCACCAGCTTCCCCGCGACCCTAATTTGGATGAAGCGGTTACAGAAAATGAATGAATGAAGGGAAAATAGAGGGGAAAGTTGAGGAAAATTCCGCAAAACAAGGCCAAAACAACCCAACCCCACCCCCATCAAAACTACAGACGTTTTTAATTGGTTCCGGACGGCCGAACGCAAGTTGAAAGTGAACGTAAGTTGTTACACTGACGTACGACGTATGATACCGTATCTCATAAAACACCCCTAAATCAATTATTATAAACATAACATTGTAAAATAATATCAAATAATATCAACATTAATTTCAAATAAGTCACTTATTTATACCGAGTCAATTTACATGAAGCTTAAAACAGTCAATCAACACTTACAATATGTGAAGCGCTCAATACCGAAAGTAGTGTGTACTTGCTGTGGATTATACAGGGTGCCGTTAAACTCGTTTAGAACACAGCCTGCACTGATACAGTCTCCCAGCAAATCGGAGAGTTCTTTCTTTTGTGTAAGTAAGTAAGTAAATTTTATTCAAGAGATGCATACAAAGAACAAGTACAAATCCTAATGAATATTAATATATAAATAAGTATACACTCTGAGGATTTTGCTAAAAGATAATAAATATAAAAATTGTGCCGATCTGAGTAGATAGTTAATTCATCTCTGTGTATGAGACTTGCACCCATGCTAGTAGGCTTACACTTCTGACCAACCAGATTTGCTTAGGGTTACAAAAGTCCACAAAACAGTGTAAACACAAAGATCACAGAGACGACGTCTTAACACAAGGGTAACACGCTATATAACATATATAACATACATATATATATATATATATATATATATATATATATATATACACATACATATATACATATATACACACACACACACACACATATATATATATATATATATATATATACACACACACATATATACATACATATATATGTGTATATATATATATACATACATATATATATATATATATATATATATATATATATATATATATATATATATACATATATACATACATATATATATATATATATATATATATATATATATATATATATATATATATATATATATATACATACCTGTCAAGTTATGCAGTTTTTGGCGTAATTTGTACAAGTGAGCACTGATTTTTAAATGTGTACGCCGTCGTCCAAATCTGTACGTTTTTCGATCATTTCGCCTTTTTTTTTTTTTTAACTCCGTTTTGTGTCACCGTTTCGGTAAAGAGACGATCGCCCGAATTGGTCTGTCGCCGTTTTCGCGAGAATCGCGCTATGCGTTATCGTCTGCGACCGTCTGGTCTTTCCGACCACGTGACCGCACTTTCACTTCCGCCATCATTCAAGTCAAACTGAATTGCGAGCTCAAGTGCCATGAAGTGAAGCCATCAAAAGAAATGATTGAAAGTGCCAAAAGTGCTACATATAGTTCTAATAAAGATCACTGTTAAATTTTCTTAATCATGCAGCTGAAGATATTACTCTTTTATTTGATTGCACCAGGTTATATGTTACAACATTACCAATAAATTCATATTATATTAAAAATAGAGTTTAATTTTTGTTTCATATTGCACGCGATAATAAGACGCATAAGATTAGTTGCTATTTTGTAAGGGCATAAGTAGCCATTTGTAAGATCGCCAACGGCCTAGGGTTGACAGGTATGTATATATATATACACACATACATATATACACACACATACATACACTCAAACTGTAGTTTATAAACAATGAATGCAGCGTCATTATGTTAACGCACTACGTAGGTACGTCTAAACTCCAAATTTTACTTTTTTGAAAAAAAAAAAAAAAAACAACAACAAAAACATAAAAAAAAAAAAAAAGGTAAAAAGGATAAACTTAAGTCGGGGAGCGTCTATACTTACATTTTTATGTAAGGTGCACATCCGAGTGTGCGGGCGTCTGTATGTGTGTGTATTTATATTTTATTTACATCTTATGCATTATTTTTCAATGTTGAGTTGTTATTATAAGCATTTATAGCATTGAATATGTATTTATTGATATTATACACACATATACATGTACGTATACGTCAGTGTGTGTGTGTGTGTGTGTGTGTGTGGGGGGGGGGTTGATCCTACTTCGCAGAATTCGGCAGTCGTGCGTGGGAGGGACGGGGAGGTAAGTGATCTCTGTATATGCAATGTATAAAAACTATCAAATTCATAATCAATAATCACAATATAATTTATAAATCATATGAATGATCATATATGTGTCTAGCCTTTGGTTCTAATACATGTAACAGGCATGTACCAGATGTTACTACTATGGGTACCATGCTGTAAAGCACGCGCCAGGGTTTCATATTCAAATACTTGATACCCACTTTCAACGATATTACAATATTTGTGCAAAGTCTAATGTCGAACAATTAAAAAAAAAAATCACCCAACTGCATACATCTATTTCTATGACGTCGCACCAAATAATAGACTGGGGTATAAACTGACGGATGATATAAATACGCATTTTATTTCTATACTATACTAGGTCACCCGCGAGCAAGTAACCAGGTGCCATCTATCAAAACAATCCCAGCCCATAGAAACCTGCTATTAACTGATAAGAGCAAGCCTGCATTAATTAAATGATCTCCTGCCGAGCTCAAAATTCAACTGTAGACATCTACAGGCCAGATCGTCCACATTTCTTTTCTTTTGACCTGTGGTTGTGCCGATGTTTACATTATCGTCCTGATTATGAAGCCTCGCTCCTGCAGGTAACGAGCGCCAAGTCCTCGCCTAAATTGTCCAACATGAAAACCATGTCACTAGGCAACCGGGCCTGATCGCTTCTTTATTTGAGGTGAAAGGTTGAAAGTGTTCACACTAATCTTGCTGTTCACAATTAAGTAACGCAAGAGTATAGCGTCCCCTGCCTCCCCTCACATTCTCTCTACACTCTCATTCTTGGGAACGAACAAAGCCAAAAATCCCCCATCGCTAATGGAAAGGTATTTGTACTGTAAATTAAAGGGGTCTGCATCTTCAACGTATTATACCGATCACTTCGGAGATGTCTGCAAACAGCTCAAATCTAATTACAGGGGGAGATTTACTTGAAACGCCCGGGAACAAAAGAAGCCGGGTCCATTGTGGAGCTTCGCCGTTGTGCCTCCAGTGAATCCTTTTCTATTCAGGCACTCATGGCATCGGGGTTAATCCATTACAGAGATACTTCAAGGTGGGAAACTATATCACAAAAGCACCTCAGTGTGTACATGCTTTTTTTTTTTTTAATGCATAATTTTCCTGTAATCATTTTCAACCCCCACCCTCCACCCTCCACCCCCACCTTTGGCATGCTAATCAATTAAGTATGGCTATTAATATTTTAAATGCAACATGTTGAGGTTCTGGAGGGGCAGTAATGCTTGTCCTACATGGGATTGAGTCTGATTGAAGCAGGGCAATGTAACACTTGTCTAGCTAGGATGCTCAGCAGATCGGTAGATTCCTGCTGGCTCCTTTTGCGCCGTGTGAATCGCAGAGCTGACAGGAGTCCATAATCTCAGCACAAAACTTTCCTTCTCCCTTGGACATGTGTTGCTGTCTCTCACACTGCTCCTCAAAAGACCTCTCACAGAAGGATTCTCTCGTAACGCTTGGATTTAGAGATCACTATTTGCTGTCAAATCATTGCCCAGAGACAATATTGGCCATCATGCAGAGATGCTACAAAGGACTCGGTGCCACAACCGTGCTCTCACTAAGCCGGGCCAGAGAAGTCCAGAGCAGTGTGTCAGTGGTAGGTCTGGGGAGGCTTCTTTTCACATTCCCAAGCTGTACACACACACACACACACACACACACACACACACGAGGGCTGCATCCAGAATGCAAGAGTCAGTCAATAAAAGAGAGACTCATTGTGGGAATTTATACGTTGCCTAATGGCTAAACATTCTTGCCAGCAGATGATTACTTTTGGGTGTTGGCTGCACGTCTGCACATGGTATCTATCAGCCAGCTGAGCATCTCAGCCACTGGAAAACTCATTTAGATCCTATCTGGGGAAAAAATTAGTTCGGTGAAGAGTGAGAGAGCAAGAGCGAGTAAGAGAGACAGAGAAAGAGAGAGGCTAGTCTGGCCTGCACTTGATTTAATTTGGTCACTGATACAGCGGCCAAGCACTTGTACTACTCCTTATTTTTGGGGATGCAGAAAGCCAAAAAAAAAAAAAAAAAGGCAGAAAAAAAAAAAAAAAAAAAAAAAAAAAAGGGAAGTACACACTACCCACTTCAAAGCACTTACATATTATCCAGGCTACTCAAATTCTAGTAGTTGCGCTATTCAAATGGAACTTTCACATCTCATCATTTCATCTTGAACATATTCATGCATGTTGGTGCTTATTAAAGCTCTTAAGCGCTCTGGAACAAAAAACTAATGTGGAGGCAAAAAATTTGGGTCTGAACACTTGGACCGTGCCACCTGTTATCCACTTGATGAACACAAAATGAAATAGGCAGACTCTTGTAAAGCATTTGCTGAGGATATTTAGCTTACTGATTCCCATAAAGGAAGACACATAGTGCCATAATTACAACTCCACTTCAGAGACCAAAGAGGAGAGAGCAATCTGACTGTAAGCATACAGCCATATGCATAGTGTGTGAGGGACTCAGACAGATGGGCCCTCCACTGGAGTGGGGGACAGCTTGCACCGTAATGAATGTAAAATGAGATATGAGGATTGAGCCTGGCATGGCTAATAAGTCATTTAATCATCACCAGCTGACCGGCACATGGGCCCTGGTTTTGTCTCTACCTTTACCCTTGGATCTTGAGCTGTGATGAGTTATTCCTTTTTTTTTTTTTTTTCAGGGGGCACAAAAACAAACAAAGGAGGAAAAAAAAAAAAAAAAAAAAACAATCGGGCAGCATTCGTACATACTACACAGGAATGGCTGATCTGATTGATAAACATTTCAAATGGATAAAGCTTGAATAAAAAAATACTTTCACAGTTCATTAGAGTAACGCAAGCAGCAGCATCAATACCATGCTTTAAAATGGAATATTTAGAATGGAAATAAAAATGTCATTTAATTTGCTTTTATTGTAAGCAGCATTTACATACATTTCCATGAAGAAGATATTAAAACAAATGATTTGACTAAACAGACACCCTTAACTACTTTGCACGCCTGACCCACCATTCTCATGCGTAAAAATATAACTATACTATACTAATACTATACACTCTAAAAAAATAAAAAAAATAAAAAATAAATAAATAAAAACAAAACCCAACTATTGAGTGCACCGGAATAGAAGCTACACAAACTTTAGAGAGGGGGAAAAAAAAAAAAAAAAAAAAAAAAAAAGTGTACGCATACAGGCCGCACCTCTCTATAAGCCGCAGGTATTGGTCTCGCTCTTGCGCTTCGTGCTAGAGCACCCCCTGGAGACTGTTAGCATATAAAAAATATCTATTGATTAGCTGCATCGTTGTTTAAGATGCAGGGTTCAAAGAGTGTGAAAAAAGTAACGGCTTATAGTCTGGAAATTACGGTACTTACAGTGTTCGCTTAGTGGTTTACACGATGGGTTATTGATCCAAAGGTCAGCAGTTCAAACACACCATCACCACTGTTGGACCCTTGAGCATGACCCGCAACCCTCAATTGCTCAGTTGTATTAGAAAAATTGCTAATGTAAGTCACTCTGGATGAGCGTCTGCGAAATGATGTAAATGTAAATACTAAAATATCCCTGGAAAGTCCCCCTCATCTTGCAGTGGCTATATTGGATATCACAATATGATAAAAATGCATTGGGTTACGAGTTACCCAGTCCCAACACACACAAAAAAAGGCAATACTTTTCATGCCCACTGGGCAAAAATAAAAATATTGTTTAAGTTTGCTGTTTTTATGTTCTTACTGAATATATACTAAAAGTTTTAAATACCTTTGTCAATCATGACTTTAACAAAAACAACAAAAAACAAACAAACGTACAAACCACAAGAAACTAATTTTAGTAATGTTTTCTTGCAGTACACAGACGCTCAGTTATATAGCATTACCCTTGTGTTAAGACATCGTCTCTGTGATCTTTGTGTTTACACTGTTTTGCGGACTTTTGTAACCCGAAGCAAATATGGTTGTTCAGAAGCGTAAGCCTACTAGCATGGGTGCAAGTCTCATACACAGATGAATTAACTATCTGATCGGATCGGCGCAATCTACTATACCATGCATACTCAGTTAAGCAAAGAGAGTTGTAAAATGAATGAAAACCCAAATCCAGAAAAGAAAGAGAACTCTCTGCTCTGCTGGTGATTCACATCAGTGCAGGCTGAGTACTAAACGAGTTCAACGGTGCCCTTGCTCACTTGAAAGACTGGAAGTCTGTATAACCCGCGCTTTATTTCAAGCAAGTAAACTACTTTCAGCAAGTGCGCTACTTTCGGTATTGAGCGCCTCACATATTGTAAGCATTGATTCCCTGTTTTAAGCTTCATGTAAAGTGAGTTGGCTCAGTTTCATGTCATGTGATTCAGCTCAGCTTCATGTAAAGTGACCATCCGTCGATCATCGGAACCATTTACAAGCAGAAAGATTGCATCATAGAGAATGTTAAAGGTTATATTGATACTGTATTTGATATTTGATGAGTGAAGTTGATTAAAATTTTATTAATTTGAAATTATTTTGCTTGAATTTAATTTATTTGAAATTAATGTTGATATTTTATGATATATTTGCTAATATTTTACAATGTTATGTTTTAGTAATTGTAATTGATTTAGGGGTGTTTTATGAGATACAGTAATGGTATTTATGGATGTATAGTACAGTATGAGCGGCATACGTCACACGTCATACGTCACTGTAACAACTTATGTTCGGCCGTCCGGAACCAATTAAAAACGTAAGTCAGGGCGCGCCTGTATACTAAAACAGTTGTGCACCTCAGACTCGGTGGATGTCAGCACCCACCTGAGCACAGAACTGCGAATTATATGTTCATTTGCTGCAAGTGCACTACAGAACTCCTTATTTTGAACTGATTTAAGATGTAGCATTACAGGAAACCTTGATGAGGTGTTTACCAAACCAGAGTTCTGTAAAGGTTTCAGAGTGTTTATGGGTGGTCTTTTGTGATTAACATGGTCAAGCCACTAATGCACAAATCTCAAATATTATGCAGTGTGGTCTAGCAACGTCCCTTCGTAGTCTAGCTGAAAAATTCCACAGATTCTTCTATAATCAAGTAATTAAAAGTTTCAGTGCTTTATGATGATGCCGAAGTGTATCCACACCACAGTCCTAGCTGTGGTTGATTTTATTTTATTATTATTATTAAATTCTATCCCAGTATGACGGTAATTTTGATAGATGTGGTTATTAAGGTAGTTACATCCAGATTGGAATGCAGCTTTAAACGCTTCCCAAACAAAGCATTATTTTTTCCCTGCTGTGCTTTTCAATGCCCAGATTTGTCTTTGTACCAACCTGCAAGTTCACCTTCTGCATTTGCACAAGTACCTGCATTGTGTTGTGCAACTTTAATGGACTTTGACAAGATAATAACATCACAATTAAGTAAATGCTTTACAGACATCCCCCTTTCACTCTGGTGTGATTGAGCTAATGGACATGTATGACATGACCTTTGTTTACCGGTGGCAAAGACCTCACTTGTGAGCAGCAGGCACAGGGATACAGGGAGGATAGGGGTCACTGGGGGTACTGGGTGCTTGATTAGAAAATATTTGAGATTGGTTGGGGGTAGGGTGGTGAAAGAAATATAAAAAAGGGGGTGTGGGGGTGCTGCTTTTTCTTTTTGCACCACAACACTAGCATGTTGTCCTCTTGCTTTTCTCTCTCTCTCTCTCTCTTTTTCTCTGTCAAAACTATTTCTGGCTTGAGAAAGAAAGTGTTTACTCTGTGGCCTGGTTCGCTGGAGTCACGCCGTGTTCCCACCGAGCAAATCCACTGTTCCCTATCCAAAATGGTTTGCATATTTTCCCTGTAACACAAGGCTTAAAAAGGATGAGGGGGAAATCGAGAGGGTTGGAGGGGGGGGACCGGGGGGGGGGGGGGACGACTGCTATTATTACTGGATTTACATGCAGTCAGCTGCTCTCCCCTTTTACGCAGCTTTTCTGAAAACAACACAGAGGATTCTCTCTCGAAACTGTCGCTGTTCAGCAAACAGCTTGTGGCGCGAGCTTAAACACGGATCTGAAAATCAAACTGATTAATCAGGATTCAGAAGAACCACAGATTCAGCATATTAAAAAAATAATAATAATAATAAAGGCCCCTGTTAGCAAACACAGAGGGGTTTCCTGGTCCAATCCACCTGCTCAGGGTCAGACCAGCATTGTTCATAGAGGTTCCAAAAACTATTCATAGCCACCCACGCTGCTTGCCTGCCACAGGCGGCCTAGAACTTTCTCCCAGATCAGATGCACCCTCTCATCTTTTCAGTGTGCTAAACAGAGCTCCTTGCTACATATCATATCCTGATGCTAAAACGGTGACTTCAACACAAGTGAGGTTGAGATCAACACACCTTCCTAAAAATGTATGCCATACAATGTCAAAGCCCTTTTAGCAACAGTCACAAAAGCATCTGTTCTCTCTCGCGCTCTCTATTTTTTTTTTTTTACCAATTGCATTCCAATCTCAAGAGAAGAGTGAAGTAACTTCAAATTGGGCTCTGCCCTTTAAAGTAGGTCAAACTAGAGCAGCACTGAAGCTGTGCGTCAACAACAGCACATGATGTTTTTCTCTCAAAGTCCTGGCACCCGGCACTACTAACTATTTTGGTGCTTTAACACCAGGGCCGAGACAGTGTCTTAAAGCCCTCCCCCCTCCCCCCGCCCCCCCGGAGTACAGACGTCAAAACGAGCGACACCTAGCCAAAGAATGCCAAGTACAAAGATCTGATCCTGTTGCTGGCCAGATTATGTTTACTTTATCATTTGTCATGGTAATAATGTGTGTTTACTGAAATGAGATTAGTTCCTTTCACTGAAGGATAACAGTTGGAGTTAAAAGAAATAGTTGAGAGAAAATTCTATTCTGCACAATTTTCACCTTCGCAGTCATTGAAACCGTGTTGTGCCAGTCTTCCAGGATGAAGTGAGACTTCAATTATTTGTTACAGGGCTTTTTTTTTTTTTTTTTAAAGAGGAACGAAGAAAAGTAACCCCCCCCCCCCCAAATTTTTTTTCTTTTTAGTTACACCAGTGGAAACCACAACATACCATTAACTTTTAGATTTATTGTTGGGTTTTATGGTTATTCATCTGTTTAAAAGGTGGGGCAGTGGTGGTCTAGTGGTATAGGGCGCTGGATCGCTGATCCAAAGGTTGGGGGTTCGAGTCCCCCTCTCCACAAGGTTGTCACTGTCCCCCCACAGTGCAGCTAACTGGGTTATCAAAGGTGGGCCATGTCTCTCACTGTCTATGGTGAGAGGCATGTAAAAGAACCATTGCTGACTTTCGTAAAGAGTAGCTGCAAAGTCGTCAGTGTGTTTCTGTCCCTTGCTAAAAGGGTTGTGACAGGAAGGGCATCCGACGTAAAAACCTCTGCCAAAATCAAAACGTGTGAATCAGATGATTTGCTGTGGCGACTCCTGAGTAAAAGGGAAAAAGCCGAAAGGAAGACAGGCAGACACACATCTGTTTAAAAGGTCACTGGAAATTAATGAAAACTTTCATAACTCAAACAGGTCGGATGATGAAAAAATTATTAAAGGCCGTCATAAATAGTCATCCAGTGAACTTTAATTTATAAATTCTGATATATACATTAACATCACTAAGTAGGTGTAACCTTGAGGCTACCACCCAAGAAGCAAGCAAAAGTATCATAACAGTCTTAGCTGAATGATAGCCTTTTGGGCAGATATATATATATATATATATATATATATATATATATATATATATATATATATAAAGTAAAAATAAAAGGACAGGACAAGGACTTTCTGACACAGTTTTTTTGACACTTCATTTTCACTACAGATCTGTTTCGAGGGGTGGTGAAACCATCCTCTCTCTTCAGGTGATTACAGAAGAATGATAAAAAAGTGTGTGTACGTGTGTATGTATATATATATATATATATATATATATATATATATATATATATATATATACACACACACACACACACATATATATACATATATATATATCTATAGATGATATAGGATATCATATGATATAGGATCTACTCAGAAAATCCTCTATATATATATATATATATATATATATATATATATATATATATATATATATATATATATATATATACACACACACATATATACACACACACACACACACACACAAACACACACACACACAGATCCCTCAATTTATGCAGTTAATAGGATCGAGATCCCCACGCGACCATTGAAATCCAAAGTAGGATCGACCCCACAACACCCCCCCGACTGCCATATACATACATGTATGTGTGTATATACTATCAATAAATACATATTCAAGGCTATAAATGCTTATAATAACAATTAAACATTAAAAAAATAAGATGTAAATAAAATATAAATACACACACATACAGATAGTATTGAATGAGAAGAAGACCACACACATGCATGCTCGCGCACTCACGTGCAGATGCGCGTGCACGCACAGATGCAACAATGTAAGTACTGTACTGTAGTTTTAATGGGAGATTTTGGGTTGGTTGTTTGTTTAGGGGATTTTTTGGGCATAATTGGCCTTGTTTTTGTGGCATTTTCCTTAACTTCTTCCCTTCTTCTTTTCCTTTCGGCTTTTTCCCTTTCTCGATAGTCGCCACAGCGAATCATCTGATTCGCACATTTGATTTGGCACAGGGTTTTTTTTTTTTTTTTACGTCGGATGCCCTTCCTGTCACAACCCTTTTTGCAAGGGACAGAAACACGCTGACGGCTTTGCAGCTACTCTTTACGAAAGTCAGCAATGGTTCTTTTACATGAACCTCTCACCATAGACAGTGAGGGACATGGCCCGCTTTTGATAACCCAGTTAGCTGCACTGGGGGGGACAGTGGCAACCCTGTGGGGACTCGAACCCCCAACCTTGGGATCAGCAACCCTGTGCCTTATCCACTAGACCACCACTGCACACACACAGTGATCCCTCGTTACTCCGCGCTTCAATTCATGCAACTTCAGTGAATCATGTTTTTTTGTTTGTTTGTTTTGTTGTTGGTGGTTTTTTTTTTTTAATACAGCAAAGATTGAATAATAAAACAATTAGTGCTTCCCAATAACGGTCAATTCATTTCTTTAGGCTGTAGTGCAACACCAGCTGATTTCTCTGATGTCAACACCACATGCTTTTGGAACTACAATGGGGTCCATTGAACATCTGGTGATCCCCATGGCATCAGAAAACTGGCAGAATCCACTGCTATGAGGTGTTTGTTGCAACATGCTAACCATCAAAGTCCAACTGTGGCTTTTGTTCAGCCATTTCTTCCTCAACACTTCTGTGATATAAAAGAATATTCACAGAACATGATCCATGAACAGATGGTGCTGATTTCAAAGTCAGTGGGAAAGTCATTATTTCTGAAAAGAAGCTATTAGATATTGACTTTGTTGGGGAGCCATTAAACTGGTGCCAAACACGTTAACTTTTCCATGAACAACTTGGATCATGGAGACTTTTCCAGTAACCTAGGCATGGACGCCAGTCTATTTCAGCTGTGGTACTGATAACGTTACAGGAAATGACCATCGCTCTCTGCACTTAATCGCCTTTAGCTAGAGTAGCTGCCAAGTTGAAAACCGAGACCTGGATGTTTACACCACCATGAAAACTTTTGCTATCATAAACGGTACCTCCAAGCTGGCAGTCATTAACTATTTATAAAGTGGGTGCAACAGCGAGTTACATATCCACCAGTGAGCATGTATGCACATGTGTGTTTGTGTCCACAAGCGTGTGTGTGTATATATGTGTGTGTGTGTGTGTGTGTGTGGGGGGGTGCATGTAAACAAGGGATCGGGGTGACGGTGACAATTATGCATGGCAAAGGATGATGGAGATTGGCAAAAGGAAAAAAAGAAACAAAGCTGACGAAAAATTCTTACTCATGTTGCAGACTTTACACCATTGCTAAGCTTATACACTTCAAGGGTGTGCAAACATATGGCAGGACGGGTGGGTGTGTGTGTGTGTGTGTGTGTGTGTGTGTGTATGTGTGTGTGATGGGGTATAACTGTATCAAGCTCACCATGCATTATAACACATTTGAGGCCTGGTATTATAAGCATGGTCACCACAGAGGAGGCTGGTCTCAATGCTGCTCAGCTCTCTGGCAGGACGACAAAACTCACTGCCTGTATTTTTGCTCCAGACTCCAGTTCTATATTTAGCCAGGCTTTCCGCTGTTATGCCTCTCTGATTGTTAGCCCCGTTTAACCCCTCTTTACAGCGGTCACACTGGTCAAGGCCTTCTGGAAGCCCAGTATGTAAAAGACAAGCCGAAATCTTGCCGGGATATGGTGAGGGAGTGTTGGAGGCTTGGACGTGCGGGAACAGCGGGAATGATTTTTGAAGTTTGAGTGTCAGCAAGCCATGGATTTTTATGCTTTGAAATTATTTTAACATCATATACAGGGCGAACTGCATCATATAACACTTATCATGACTCTTCTGTGTTTCATTTGCGCAAGTTTAATCGAAGTCTTTCCTATATGCTGAAAGACTGCACCTTACTTGAGTTTTTTTTTTTTTTTTTTTTAAGGATTTCAAGCCCCCTGTATTTACCATATTTATACACAAATGGTTCAAGGTTTCTTTTGGACATTTACAATATTATTTACAGCAACATTCTGCCGCTAAAACATGACCCATCACCACAAGTTCAGTCTAAATGCACCAAACTGACCTTTTGAGTCAAGTAAATTTTCTTAAAAAGGATTGTGAAAGAGATTTTAGAATTTGGGGTGATTGGGGGCACTCTGGTTTCCTCCTACAGTCCAAAAAGATATGTATATTAGGCTATGTGGCTGTTTGAAATTGCCACTGGTTGTGAATGGAAGTGTGTGTGTGTGTGTGTGTTATGAGAACACAACGGACTGTACCCCGCCCCTTAATGTGCACCACGGACACACGCATACACACTTAAGTCAAAGTCAGTTTAATCACATTAAGACTTATTTTATGATGCACTTTCATTTAGTACACATTACAATTAACATGCGCAGGTTTTCAAACTTTTGCATCATCCAACCAATCTGAATGCAAAAAGCCTAATTTTTTTTGTTCAAACAAAAAGTCAAATGTTCTGAATAATATAATTTGAAAAACGTTCTTCATGGGCATAGTCAATTACAACCACTATCCGAGTTAAGACGTACACGAGTTACGACCACCCGTACTTACGACCATGTCTAGCAGATGCCTATAATGAGTTTACTGTATACGTCTGGCAGCGCAGCGCGTAAGATAGATGTGGCAGCGCAGCAGCCCAGTCAATTTTATGACTCTGTGGTAGCCTCTGCAATCCTCTACGCTGCCATCTGCTGGGCCCCGGGCAGCACAGAGCGGGACAGAAAGAGACTGAACAAGCTGGTCAGGAGGGCCAGCTCTGTCCTCGGCTGCCCACTGGACTCTGTGGAGGAGGTGAGTGAGAGGAGGATGGTAGCAAAGCTCACATCCATCCTGTCCAACAGCTCTCACCCACTGCACCAGACTGTCGAGGAGCTAAGCAGCTCCTTCAGTGTACGACTGAGGCATCCTCAGTGCAGGAAGGAGCGCTACCGCAGGTCGTTCATTCCCACCGCTATCAGACTGTACAACGCCACTTTGTAACTGTCTGTGAAAATACCGGTTATGTGCAATAAAAACCCCCGTGTACTTTAATCAGCCACATCTACCCCACTGACTGTGAACCATATCAACCCATCTACTCTGCACTCAGATACATTACACTTTAATATAGGCCAATCTATAAAGTTGCTCCATTCTTTTCTTTTCTTTTATTGTTTATTGTTTAGTAATTTATACTATTTATGTATCTATTTATTTATTTACTTATATAATATATATGTATGTGTGTATGTTCGTACTTGTACCTATTTTTGCACCCCCTACTGATAGTACCTCAAGAGCCTGTAACAGTGAATTTCTCCATTGTGAGATTAATAAAGCTGTATCTTATCTTATCTTATCTTATCTTATCTCACCGCTACACTCAGTGTTTAGACACCGTCGCAGTAACATCTCTTTTACAGTAAAATTTTGCATTCATTCACTGTATACCTTTACCATGACCCCCAAGAGGAAGTCCAATTCATCAGATGGTAATTCTACCAAGAAAGCAAGGAAGGCGCTGTCGTTGGAGACGAAGATGAAAGTGAAATCTCCATCTCTCCCACTCCATGGTGTCTACAATTTTAAAGGACAAGGACCGCATTAAGGAAGCAGTGAACGCAGCAGCAGCAACAATTAATTCAACTATCATCACAAGACAGCGTGAAGGACCGATTGCAGAGATGGAAAAGTTGCTATACACGTGGTTGGGAGATAATAGGTAAAGAAATGTGAAAATGATGTTGCGAGCGGTGCAAAGTAAGGCTACGTGTTTATTTTGCATGTTGAAAGAATACGCTTCGCATGAATTCATTGCGAGTGCTGGGTGGTTTCGGTTTCGTTGTCTTAAATATCCGACTTACGACCAATCCAACTTACGACTGGTTGGTCGGAACCGATCTAGGTCGTAACTTGGATAGTGAGTGTATATAACACGTACATCATTCAACTCAAGACCCTAAGCTCGTCACACAGAGGATAAGCCTACTGACCTAGCATAAAAAAAAAACACACCAGATTAGCCTTCTGTTACCAGATTTATATACAAGTAGTCAATTTACTGCCTGGACACCTGACCTTTACCCCTGATTAGCCTTTCCCACCTTACACTAAAGCAGTTCTTCTCAATTATTTTTGTGGCGCCCCCTCTAGGAAGAAAAATACATTTCAACCCCCCCCCGAGCGACTAATAATTTTATTGTTTATAAAATTATTAGTACACCTCTGCATAACATTGTATCTTTATTAACATTAAAAACAAAAATAAAGAAATACAGTTCAACTTACAATAAAGAAAAACTTCATTAACATTGTTTTTTAATCTGTAATAGAAAATATTTAAAGTGCACCAGTGCGCCTGGAATGAAAAAATACATCCTTATTTCAACTCATTCAACTTATTTATGTCTTAATGTCTCCGTCTCTCTCCACCTTTCTCTTTGTTCCTGTTAGAATTTTTTCCGTGTTGTTTCTTGAGGGGTTGTTTACTGCACTTCATATTTGCTTGTGCGAAAAAAAACGCTATAGCTTGACAATGAGAGTGCCACTGCCAACTACTGGAGTGGAGGTGCAATTACACTTAATTCTTGTACACTATTTCAAAAAAGAATGTACGCCAGGGTCATACGCGCTCCTCCCAGAATCACACCGTGCCCCCCCGGACCACTATTTGAGAAGCACTGCACTAAAACAAAGAGAGCACATTTATTGATATCTGTATGTACAAGTAGACTTTACAAACAAGGAACTAAATCAGTAAACATCTCCGCTGCATACCATGGCTTGCAATACCTCTTCAGGAATTTAATGCCAATATTATTTAAATTGATTTACCTTTACACGCAACACATTTCACAAAATCTGACTACAGAAGTGTTGGCTTGTCTACAAAATAAGTATATTATATGCATGCATGTGTGGAGCATGTGTGGGTTAGTTTGAGCACATTCAGCTTCTTAATTGCGCTGCTTGTCGTTTTAACAAGTTTTAAATTATTTCCATCGCAGCAAAAGCTCATCCAAGTTTGATTATTAAACGGATAGTCTGAAGAAAAGTTTCTGACCACAACAAGAGCATTTTTAGACTTGCTTTAAAATTTGGTTTAAAAGAACATAAAATGCACATATTGTCAGAATCCATGTCTTTATTCATCTTCGAATGTTGTGATCATTACAAGACACAGTTTTAGAATAACTAAATTCGCCATATGTTAGAAAAGATTGACACCCGTTCCTGTATAACCAAAAAATTTTTGTAAATAGATTAAAATCTGTAACGTGATTTGTGGTTCATTGCACAAGCCCGAGCATTGTGACTCACACAAACGTGTAGAACTGTACATACAAATTCTGACAATGAAAGTAATCAGAGTCAAAACGATTCAAAGCCTACCATGATTCCATTTAACGGATTTATTCAGTTCGATGTAATCTGGAGAAATAGAGAATAAAGACTCTCCACAAGGTTGTCTCTGTCCTCCCCAGTGCAGCTAACTGGGTTATCAAAGGCCGGCCATGTCTCTCACTGTCTATGGTGTGAGGCTCATGTAAAAAAACCATTGCTGACTTTCGTAAAGAGTAGCTGCAAAGCCGTCAGCGCGTTTCTACCCCTTGCTAAAAGGTTGTGTCAGGAAGGGCATCCGACGTAAAAACCTATGCCAAATCAAACATGTGAATCAGATGATTCGCTGTGGCGACCACTGAAAAAGCCGAAAGGAAAAAGAAGAAAATTCAGTTAGATGTAAATTTAATTCAGCTTAATCTATTCTGACTTGGGTGAACACATGAACATTTTTATACTCATTGAGCAATCATCTGGATTATTAATGCATCCTTAGCATGTATGTAACCATAAATGCTGTGGACGATGAGACCACATACGTGTGTATAAATGCATGTTTGGATGCTGGAACGTTCTCCTAAGGGCATATAGTCAAGTCTGTCGGCAGGGCGAGGAGTCAAAGCATGGTGTGATCCCACTGTACCAAGAACTTCATGCATCAATACATAGGCAAATACTCCGGCCTCCATCCTCCACCCTTTGCCTCACTGCTCCCTCACCCAGCGGCCAAGTCGAGATCATCATTCCTGGGATGACATCACGTCAGCACATATTCCATACTAATGCCAATCCATACAAGTGGAATGGAGGTTGGGAGAAGGTTAGCTACACACCACATACTGAAATCTTCCAGGAGGTTTCCTTCGTGTAACAAGGTTATTGTGGGAAGGCTAATAAACCCGTGGTTCAATGCTGTTCTGTTCTGTCATCATAAATCTCCTTTTCTAACAAAATAAACAACCAGAGGGAGCAACAAGGCAAACTCATGATAAACAGCCCGCAATGCCAAACATTTTCCAGGAAGTGAATATCTAATAACCGACATGCCAGGGAAGAGTCCAGGCTCGTCTCTGCACACATGACTTTGATTTGAGGGTTTTATCTGTTTATAAATACTTGGTCTTAATTTGCTTCATGATTGCTCAAGTTAACAGCCTTACAACACTTATAAAATATTAGGAAGCCCTTCAGAGCCATACTGGAATAATGATTTAGGCAGTAAATTTGACTCCAAGCAAGGCCACCCTGTTTGAGTAAATGAGCAGCCCACTAATTCTCCAGGTTAACCATGGGTGTCATATTGGTTTAAAAAACACCAGAGACATAAATAGGACCAAGCATTATCCTATCAGTCCCTGGCATTGCACTGCCATAATCTGCTACCATGAGGAGCATAACCTGGACAAAAATACCCCAAATTTCATGCTTACTGGCAATGTGTAGAATTTCAAAACCATTCTATTAGAACATGCTTAAAACAAATAATATACACTGCTGTCATTTCATGGCCTGGAGATGCAGAATTCTGCCAGGAGAAAGCATGAATAGTTCTGAAGGTAGGCTATAACTATAGGTGCACCCTCAAAAACTCATTAGGAATACTCTAATCACAATGTACACAATGTACAAGGGGAGAGACACAAACCAATGAGCCCACATTTACAGCAAAAAAGTTACAGTATTAGTCTCAATGTTCAAATGGTTATGTTTATATTTAGGCATATGTCACATCAAGCACCAAATAAAAAAAATAAAATAAAAAAAAATATCTCATACACAAGCTGCGAGTCAAATGTTTAGGAAAATGCATGTTTTTCCTTTCAGTTTGTATTGAAATTTACAAGGGTTTATCATCTCAGTGAACTAATCTTAAAAAGGTTGGGGGTAAAAAAAGAAAAAAAAAAAAAAAAAAAATCAGTTCCTGAGCGGCACATCAACAACTTGCGTGATCGCAAATTTGAACCCAGTTTAATAAGCAATTTTGAAGCCGCCAGTGGCCGGGCGTCCATTCGAGCTAATTGGCCAGGCTCTCATCTGAGGGAAGGATACTCTCACCTCCATGTCACTCATAGCGATCACCAGCCAATCACAGGCGTCTGTGAGCTCATTCGTTCGAGGAGGGCATATAGTGTTTTCCCTTTGAGTGTGATGGAGGCACATGCCTCAGTTCGAAAAAAGGCGGGTGGCTAGCATTGCATGTCACGAACGGGGTGTATCAATGTTTTTGCCTCTCAAACGTCGCTCATCAGTGTGATCGGAAAGGTGATAGGTAGTAATTGGATACTACTAATTTTGGGGGGGAAATCTTGGAAAAAAAAAAAAAAAAGGAATCAAATACAGGGATCCCTCGCTACGTCATGCGGCTTCAGTGCATCACATTTTTTTTTTTAAATATTCATCGAATTAAAAAACAAGGAAATTAAGGAAGAATAGGGGAAAGTTAAGGAAAATGCCACAAAACAAGGCCAATTATGCAAAAAACAGACAAACAAAAAAAAAACCCAAACAAATAAAGACAAAAAAAAAAAAAAAAAACAAAAAAAAAAACCCCAACAAAACTACTTACATTTTTATGTGAGGTACGCATCTGAGTGTGAGCAGACACATCTGTACGTGAGTGTATTTATATTTTATTTACATCATATACATTATATTTGAATGTTTAATTGTTATTATAAGCATTTATAGTGTTGAATATGTATTTATTGATATTATATACACATATACATGTATGTATATGTCAGCAGGAGGGGCTGTTCCTACTTCGCAGAATCCGACAGTCACGGAGGGGGAGGGGGGGATCTCGGTCCTAATTAACCGCGGAAAGTGAGGGATCTCTGTATAGTTCTCTTCTCAATACGATTGCAGAACTTCCCACAAATGTGTTAAACTGAAGTGAATACGAGGGTGAAAACAAAACAAACAACCAGTTTAAGTCTGGAGACTGTGCTGTCCATTCCATGATTTGAAGCTGGCCATCTTATTCTTTTCTTCTAAGGTAGTTCTGACATGCATCCATTTGTTTCTTTTCAGCTCATTCACTGAACTTGAAGTGCCTATATTTCAATAACTGACGAAAAAAAAAAACTTTTCCAAAACTTTTGACCGGCAGCGCAGGTATAACATGTTATACAGTGTGTGCACTTTCTCTAGCTTATCTGGCATAAACTAGGGCTGGCAAGCTCATCGTCTAGGTTTACCACTCTTTTACAGAGATGACACATATGGCCTTCAATTTCATGTTTGTCATGTTGCACTCACTGCTATGGTGTAATTCCCACAAACTGTGCAATATACAGGCTGTTTTTTCCCCACACAATGTTATTAGCCACTTAGCTAGCCACACTGGACACGTTGTGCAGCTGATTCTGACTGACTCAATTGCTTACTCGTAAAACTGTTCTAATTTGTTTTCTTTCATTTAGCTGTGTCTGTGGCAATGAACCTTCTGGTTTTCTCACCCTCTCTGCTCCGGCTTTCCTTTTCTTAGAACTGTCTAAAATTTTGTCACATGCTCCCTCATGTCAAGGACACTGTGGTGGGAATAAGAGTTGTTTGTGATCTATGGCTTCCAAGAGGCCATCATCTCATGTTCCTTCTGTATAAACGAAACACTGATTAATTTAACCATTAACTGAAGAACAACTGTCAGGCCACTCCGAATACTCCTGGTATGTTCTTTGGAAGTTAGCTTGTAATTGGCATTATACCAAAAAAAATGAGCACTGATGGTACAGCAATACACAGGTAGTCTCAAAAATGAAAACTGGCTAAATTGTAAAGAAAAATACCCTGGAATATTTAAAACCAGGACACCAAGTCCAAAAAAACAACACTATTTGTATATTACATGAACAAACATTTACTGTTTATGCTAACAGGACAAATTACATAAACTCTTACTTAGGAATCTAGTTGATTTTTCTATGGTTACTAGCTGGCTATGAAATTAATACAGTCGGCCCTCAACTTATGAAATTAATCCGTTCCAGTGCCTTTTTCGTAATCTGGAGTTTTCATAAGTAGAGGTGCATTTTACATGTAAAACGCGTGATTCGTTCCAGGCCTCCCAAGACTACCCAATAAACCCTTTAAAAATGATAAAACTACACCAATTTTGTATGAAATATGTGTTAAAAGTAAAAGAAAATTATTGAACTTTTTTAAAATCTCTTGAACCACCCATGCGACACTTTAAAGTCCGGGGGTTGCTGGTCTGAAGAACCCCCACCCTCCTTCACGAGGTCCTTAAATATGGCGGTTGCTTTTTCCGAAATAATCGCCTCCGTCACTGTTTCTCCGCTTTTAAGGTCTCCTTCTGCTTCAATATCATCCCGATTGTAGAGGGGTTTCGGCCGTACTCCTTTGCGATTTCGCTCAACCGCATCCCACGTTCGTATTTTTTTTCTTATCTCCTGCTTCACATTCATTGATAACGGAGCCCGCTTCTTCCTTTCGGTGTCACCGAGAATCACTTTCTTGATGGATCACCTTCATGATGGATAATGCTGCAATGATCACTCTCAGAAAACTCATGAGCCAACAGTCCTGTTCAACTCTCCTTCAGCCGTGTGACGAACAGGAAGTATGGGTACAGGAATGGGTACTGTGCAGCTCCCTCCTGGCCAATGGGAGGACAGCGAGGTGGGATTTTGGGAGACAGCCAATAAGAGAGCAACTCGCGCATTGTTTTAATTTCTGAATGGCGCATTTGGCCAACAAATATGTTTCTCGTGACCCGGATTTTTCGTATTCAGAGGTTTTCGTAAGTAGAGGGCCGACTGTATGCCCAAATGACTGTGAACCTTGGTTGGAGCACGTATGCTTATCTCAGACTATGATTTAATCATTTCACTGTTGAAGGAAAAGTGTTTTGTAGACTGCATAGCTGGTCTTAATGTTAATCTGCAGTCAAAAAAAGCTTAGTAGGGACCTATTATCTATAAGACTGGTAAATAAAAGCAAAATGGGTCAAAATACAATTTTGTAAAAACATTGTGCAAATAGTTGTGAATAGCTAGTGAGTGACACCCACGAGATAGCACGGCAGCTAGCATGAGCAAGAATCTTACAATACACTATATTAAAACCAATTACTGTTTATTTTCCATTAACGATTTGGCCAGTACGAGAGGGAAGGGGCAGCCACCAGAGGCCATGCTTATGATCACCGGCTACCTGTGCTTGTATTTGAAGTGCAGTGAGTGTGCAGAGGGTAACTTCTGACCTGTGTGAATCTGTCTGTGTGCCTCCAGATCTTCTTCCTTCTGGAACTGAGCTCCACACTGGTCACACACGATGGCCTTCTCTCCAGCTGCACACAAAAAGCGCATTTTACAGCATTTAGGGACCACAAGAAACAGGCATGATGTAAAAATCCATAACCTGGCAACCCGTGACACAAGTCTTCTCTATTAGTCATGGTCATAAAATGTGGATGTGTAAAAGTGTTGCAATCAGAATCCAAACACAGGAACTCAGTGCTTAGGCTGCTGTCTCTTGTGTGTTTGATCAGAGAGAATTATTATGGGTCAGAGTGTTCCCATATACTACATTCAGTCTTTACATTGAAGGTGTGGTACACAGTAAGAAGCATGTATTCTTTTACTTCTTCTCCTTATTGTTATCATTACAAAATGGGCCACTACATTTCCAGGACCACATTGGATGATTACAGCACCACAGTGACCAAAAACAGGAAACTGTAGTTAATCTGACACAGTGTGATTGAAATAAAGCCAAAGCCTATTTCACAACCATTATGAAGTTACAAAACATACTGTACCCTTGCGTGAGACAGGAAGAAACACCTTTCAGTTTTTATTGGGGAAATAAATAGTGCAATAACACATTTGAAGGCATGCATTTAAAAAACAAACAAACAAAGAAACAAACGGCATGTTATTACATTTGCAATTCATAAGAAACAGGAAGCTTAAATCACACGGGAGAGTAAAGAAAGGAAAGCTTTGGTAAAGCCTAGGTTATGTTTTCCAGAACAGAACTAAAGCAAATTTTGAAAGCCAGTGACATGTATAGGTTCATTTCTGTAACCGTTTAATCCTTATTGGGGTAGTGGGGAGGCTGGCGCCCATCCCAGCCGACTCCGGGCGAGGGCAGAGTACACCCTGGACAGCTCGCCAGGCCATCGCGGGGCGGAAAAACGCTGACGGCTTTGCAGCTACTCTTGTCGAAAGTCAGCAATGGTTCTTTTACATCAACCTCACACCATAGACAGTGAGAGACATGGCCGGCCTCTGGTAACCCAGTTTGCTGAACCGGGGGGACTTGTATAGGTTTCGTAGGTATTTACTCTTCATCATATAAAAAGGGAGGAGCAACAAACAGCAAGGAGTAATAGCTAAAAGTATTAATTATAAACGTGTCTGCCCAGGAATATTGTAGCAGGAAGGAGGAAGGTTTTTTTATTTTATTTTTGTATGTGGACAGACAAATATCTTAAATCAGCCCCAAAACCAGTCCCTAAAAATTGCATCGTAAACGCGATTGTACGGTCATTTAAAAAAAAAAAAAAAAAAAAAAAAAAAAAAAGGCAGCTTAACCCAACCTAAAAGAAATACACCACATGATGGATTTAGAAAGCTATAGAAATCGTTGTATAAATCTTTAGAAAACAATATAGGCTTCCGTGAGAAGCATTAATCTTGACCACTTTTATTTATCCTGCCACTTGGCTGAATTCATCTGAAGGTGTTCGTTCATTTTCTACATCAGCAGCTCTGGCATT
Source organism: Plotosus lineatus (assembly GCA_024760905.1). NCBI lineage: Eukaryota > Metazoa > Chordata > Actinopteri > Siluriformes > Plotosidae > Plotosus > Plotosus lineatus. The sequence continues at coordinate 15,428,996 of CM045735.1, read as the reverse complement.
AGTGGCTCCTGCAAGTAAAATCCCAGCAATGTATAATTGCACATCTAATGTGTCATTTCATATATTGTATACATGGAGACTCTCTATACATTATGTTATGTAATTACGTTAACAACATTATGCAAGTGCGTTATGTAATTGTGTGGGAAAGACTGATGCCTATGATTTTTCTCCGCTAATTTAATCATAATAATTAATAATTGAGTTTGGCCGGTGGTGTAGTGGTTAGAATGCTAGGCTCATGATCGGGAGGTTGTGTGTTCAAATCCCACTGAGACCCCCACTGTGCTAAGACCACTGGGCAAGGTCTCAACCACAAGTGTGCCTCTGTTCACCCAGCAGTATAAATGGGTACCAGTAAAAAAAATATACTGGGAAGGTAACCTGCGATTAACTAGCGTCCCATCCAGGAGGAGTTGAACTCCTGGTCGCTTCATGCTACGGAAACCGGGGATAAGCAGCGGCCTGAAGAGCCACTAAGCTCGGGTGTAAAAACCCAACAGACTTACCTACCTACCAATTTATTCACAGCCATCAAATACAGTGATACCTCTGCTCACAAACATAAATGGTTCCCAGAAAGTGTGTGTAAGGCAAAAAGTTCGTCTTCCGAACATTTATTTCCCATAAGAACCCATTAAAATGAGAATAATCCGTTCCCAGGTCCCCATAAAACATAATTTTCTACTAAATAAGCCTTAAAACTACACAAAAATATACCTTATTTTATGTATAATAAATGTGCTATTGTATTGTAATTAAAGAAATAAACTGTACTGTATAATAAAGTCGTTTTATTTACCTTTGTGATGGTAGTTGATGGCTTGATGGAATGGAGTGGGAGGAGGAGGGAGTGGGAGGAGGAGGAGGGAGGGAGGGAGGGAGGGAGGGACTTACTGTTTGGAAGGCGTGTTTGGAAACGCCTACTGTTTGGAAACACCCTTAGCCACACACGCACCCTTAATAGCTTCCTTGTTCTTAAGGATGGGAGCAATGGTAGACTTAGCGTACTGGTACTGGGACGCTGAGTCACACAAACGCACACCTCGTTCGTGTTTTTCAATGATCTCCGCCTGTGGTGGGTCTTTTTCGGTCCCAAAAGTACACTCAATATGGTCCAAAATGTCTAGCAAACACAAACCACATCCGCACTCAAAGAAAGGGGGTGACGAACTGGGATGCCATGAGCGTGCGTCAACTTCTCCTGGCCGCCACCGTGGCGCTGTTCGACCGCGTGGTTTGGTTCGTCCGCCGAAAACTAGTTCGTCAGCAGAGACTATATGCTCGCAAATTTAATGTTCTTGAGGCGAAAAGTTCGTGAGCTTAAGCGTTCGTCAGCGGAGGTTTTAATGTACGTCTTCCTAACACGTAACCACCACCAACCAGAGAGGGATGAGGGCCAGCACGTGATTTATCTGCATGCTGTTTCTCTATATGCTCATTCGGAGGAACTTCTGACGAACTCACAATGCCCATGGTTGGCCAGTGAGTGTTTTGAATGGCAGGGAAGTCAGCGTATATGATAACTTGGCTGATCACCTACCTGAATAACTATGCATGAATAAAATTCTTGATGCGTCTTTTCTGGGGTTCTTTTGGATGCTTTTGAATTTCCTGTTACAGTAAAATAATCACGTTTAGGATTGCAGTAATAATTACACTTCACACTGTCTTTTCATTCCTTACTATATCAGTTATGAAAACCTGTCATCTAACAGACCCTTTACTATGAGGCAACTGCCCCATCGGTGGGCAGGACGGTGCTGAAGGTTTTCGCCCTGATGGTTTTCGCCCAGGTGGTTTAGGGTTGGGTTAGGGTGGGGAAAAAACCCACCTGAGCGAAAACCACCTTGGCAAAAACCGTGGAAATTGGGCAGGACATAAACTTTTCTGATTTAGAAATGGACTTTTCTCAAACAAAAGCAAATGAATAGCTCTACCACCAGTCCAAAGACTTCAGAAGCCTGTACAGAAGACAAATGTTAAACAAACCTTTAGTTGGCAACATGACCGACGATAAGGACAAAGCAACTGCACATCTTTGCTGTTTAGATACTATGGCAACTTCATTTCGATGGCAGGTCATCATATTAAGTAGCCGTGAGCCTTACGGGCATTAAATCCTACCAACATAAGCAACAGTGGATCATTATCTGGAACAGGTTCATACAGCATGCTACCACCCAGCAGGGGTGTGCATTTAGACCAGTGTGAGAGGAAAAAAGAAAGGAAAAAAAGGTCACAAAATTAAAGTGATAAATTCTAGCCTTTTCCTTTGATCAATAGTTGCTTTCCTGTTAAGTACGGGCAGAGAAAAAAGTACAAGAAAAACACCTCAGTTAAGTTTGGCACAGTATCTTCTAGCTCCTAAACCCCTTCATCACCCCACCCGATCTCTCTTTTTTTTTTTTTTCCAGTGCTGTGGTGAAGAAAGTGAACAGAGGGCCAAGGCTAGAAATAACTGGCTCTCCAGCACAGAAAAAGCCATGGCTATAAAAGAGCTGTTTTCTAACAACTTCCACTTCCTCCTCTGCACCTCCTTGGAGTTGCCACAGCGGGGCCGAACTTGACATAATGGGCCCTTACACAACTGAGGTTCCCAAGAAGCGAATGAGAGGTGCCACGTGCCACATTAGTCTGTTCCCTTTTCACTTCCCCTCTGAAATATTGCACAACTGGAAGAAAGGGATTTACTGCCTCTAAAGAGTATGCTTACACCGATAGCTCGGCTGCTAGAGGCCTCGTGTATGAGTGTGGAAATGGCAGACAACATCCAGAGTGGTGAGGGCACAAAAATATATCTATAAATCTATTATTCAAAAACAAATCTGGAAAGAAAAGACCAAAGCACTTGTAGAAGTCTTCACCAGGTGGTCTAATCATCTTGGAACAGGACCAAATGAATACGCCACCAACAAAAACACACGCTTGCTACTCAGCAAATCCACACAAATCAGTTATATTAAAGACAGTTCGCTTGGTAGCCAAAAGCTCTCCAAAAAACAAAAACAATCTATTAAAAAAAAAAAAAAAAAAAAAAAAAAAAACCTCAGTCAGAACAATACGTTCAGACGGCATGCTCTGACTCTTTCCTTCAGCAGTAACGCTCTGTGCTGTACAGTTTTATTTACACTACCCTCTTATCAGTCACACAGCAGTACGGAGGCTGCCAATTGGAAAGGACAGCCAGGAACTGCATGTTCCCTTGCTCAAGTAGATGTGTACTGCAGGCAGAACCTTTTTTTTTTATTAACCAAGACAAAAATGCTGGGAGTCTGCCAGAATTTCTCTTATAAACACACACACACACACACACACACACACACTAAATACATGTACACACAGTTATACTACTCTAACCGGCAGAGACTATAGTGAACGGGGACGCAGGACTGAAAAAAAAAAGATTGAACTGATTTAAAATAAATAAATAAATCGGTGAAAATATTTGAGCTCCTGTCGACAACAGTCCAGAAAGTGAATATTTAGGTGCAGGATGAAAAGCAGACAAATATTGACACAGTAAATACACTTACACATCTAAAATGAGTTTTGAGTTTACTTTCTTAAAATGAATATTGGCACAGTAGTTCAGTCTTGTTTTATGGATGCTAAGTCTTATAATCCATTTTGCCTGCTTAGATTTAAGAGTGAGACAAATAAAGGCAGAGAGCATGGAAGGGTGGGTGTGAGGACTGATCTAAAAGCTTTCCTCTGTACAAGACAGTTGTTTTACCACTTAGGTCCCTGGTTATGGAGGGTATTTCAGTTCAAGCACATTCGTAAGGCACGGCAGACTTCGAGACTTCTGTGTGGGCAGGCCCTTCTGATGTCTTATAGTCTGATCTCCATACATGAGGACAAAGTAAACAGGCAAAGTACAATCCCAGTAGTGTGCTGACTTGCAGCCTTTGGCCCCCAAGCGACAAAAGGTCAAAGGGCCCATGTGTTTTCTGCTCCCTTTTCCACCCTCTTGAACGTGGGTCCTTGATTCCTTAAATTATGACACAGGGCTATAGTCACTGTGTCATGTTGCCAAGACAAAGACTTTTCACAAGTGGATGAAACTGAAGCCAATTTGGGAAGAATCATCAGAAACACAACTGGTGTGATGTGGCAGAAAATCAGCGCAGGTCTGATGAATCTCTACACCAGCGCTGCACAGCTGACCTCCACTTCGATCCACTATATCCCAGTAAGCATAATCAATCCCAATAGCACTATGGGTAGTTATGTGTTGCACAGCAATGGACTACAAATTGAACTACAAAGGCAACCAAGCTTTCAGTCATGATGTTGGACATATTCTTTTGAAAGAGCCAATCCTTGGCAATCCGTTAAAGCAAGACTTGCTACGAAGTCGCTTAGTTCTGGGGAACTAATGGCATCAGGAGACTGGAGCAAAACGTGGGCTTTGGTGCCTGATCGATAGCTGTGAGGTTGGCTGTAAGTAGAGCCCTTCCCACAAGCTCTATTTTATTTATCCCGGCAGAACCTGAGAGGATGACCACACGGTGAACCCTTCCCCAAACGACCACTGAAACTTCAGCAACCCGCTGGATACAACAATTGAGGTGCCTTTACAGTGCTGTAAAATGCCTTTATGGCTAAAGACAGAGCAGCAGGAGGTCTGGCCAAACTCTTTCCTCATTTGCCAGCTCTGTGCAGCATGACGAAATATAACTGAATGGGATTATATCAACCAGTAACGGACAAAAAACAGGAAGGAAAAGTGTCCATGACACAGAAGAGATTATCGGCTCCTGCAATTTAAAAAAAAAAAAAAAAAAAAGTCCAGCAAGTGAAGATTTAAGGAAGGCTTGAGGATGTCCAAGATTTGAATACTTAGCAGGAACCCACAAATTCAGTCACAGTGCACTAGCTACTTAGCGAGCTGCGCATGTCGCAGACAATCAGAGAGTCAGGCAGCAGAACCTGCTGTACATGTGCTTTCTCCGCAGGTCAATAACCTGTAAAGATTTAGCGTTTAGGGCCCATTATTTCCTGCTTTCAAGTCACACACTGTCAAAGGCAGTTTTTGGTTTTATTAATGCTCAGGTCAGAAGTCTGGAGGTGGACCCAACGGGCAATACAATGCTCTATGGGACAATAACTAAAACATGGGAAACACAGTAATAGCCCATTAGATATACTAGTACAGTCGCCCCCCTACCTACGAAATTAATCCGTTCCAGAGCCTTGTTTGTAACGCGGGAGTTTTGTAAGTAGGGGGCGCATTTTACATGTTAAACGCCTGATTCATTCCAAGGCTCCCAAGACTACCCCATAAACCCTTTAAAATGATAAAAGTACACCAATTTTGTATGAAATATGTGTTAAACATAAAAGAAAATTATTTATTAAACCATTTAAACATTTTATTAACATAATAAACCATTTTATTAACATATTTATTAATTAAACTATTATTAAACATTTTTTATTAACACGCACACATGTCCCTCTCTCTCTCTCTCTCTCTCTCTCTCACACACATACATGCGCACATACACACACATACACTCTCTCACACAGACACACACACAAACACGCAACAGGTGACGGAACAATTCTATTTAAATGTTTAAATGGACGGGATGTTTTATTTAAAGCGGAATTACAGTACCTGTTTGAAAGATCAGAGGTCCTCATTCAATATTAACTTGCTTCCTTGCGAGATCAGAGGTCTTCTCCCACAGAGCACTCTGTTTTAATATCGTGCCGAAATAATACCCTCCGTCACTGTATTTTCGATTTAAGGTCTCCTTCTGGTTCAATATCATCCCGATCGTAGAGGGGTTTTGGCGATAACGAAATATAATGCTGCATGATCAATATCAAAACAAGCCAACAGTCAACTCTCCTTCACGTGTGTGACAAACAAGAAGTATGGGTACAGGAAGTTCAGCTGCGTCATCCCGCCTAGCCAATGGGAGGCCAGCTGGGCGGGATATTGGGAGACAGCCAATGAGAGAGCAACTCACACATCATGAGAAATTTTGATTGGCGCGTTTGAATTTTGAATAGCGCTTTTCGTAAGAGGAGGTTGTTTTCGTATCCTGAGGACAAAAACTTAGGAAAATGTTTTTTGTAACCCGGAATTTCCATACTCAAGGGGTTTCGTAAGCAGGCGGCTGACTGTAACAGTTTCTGTCTTCCACAGTTGACGCATACGGTTTAACTAACCTATAAAATTGCATCTTTCAACAGTACCCTCAGATATAATCCTGCAAAATCTACAGGCACTGAATCCAAATTAGTAGGCCAACTCAAACATCCACGGCCAATAAAAAACTTGGTTAATACAAAATCCCCAAAAAATCCAAACAACGGGAACCATAGAAAACATGCAGGCCTGTTTAACTGCTCTCAGGTGCAATGATTTACATAGTTGTTTATCATTTGATTCCAAGTTTTTTCTCTTTCCAACAGGTCCCCATTAAGTATGTCCAAAATAGTTAATCACCTGCAGACTAAAATGGAAAAATACATCCTTCCTACATTAAAAAAAAGGGAAAAGGAAGAGAAAGAGGATCTTCAGCAGAGAAAAAAAGGGTCATTTCCAAAAATGTCCTTTCGTCACAAACGTGGACAGTGCGGATGCCCCCGCCTCCACCCTAACTTCCTCACTCAATTTTTTTTTAAACAATGTCCTTACACACACATTCCAACCCTTCCACCCAGAGTTGTCCCTCTGAGACTGCATACACAAGTACTGTAATATCTTCTGCTCCAATAGATAAACACGGATGTTATATTCATGGCTCATCCCTGACCAGCCTTCGGACACATTTCCATTATAGTTTTGTCGAATATTTGTTTAATGAATGAAACCCTTGCTTATTGTTACACAAATCAAGTTTGTGTGGTGCGACTACCAATCCAAAGTTTAATTATTTTACCTGTAATATTCTGTATCAACCTAATGTCTGTCTTCCTTTCAGCTTTTTCCCTTTTACTCGGGAGTCGCCACAGTGAATCATCTGATTCGCATGTTTGATTTGGCAGAGGTTTTTACGTCGGATGCCCTTCCTGTCGCTGATGGCTTTGCAGCTACTCTTTACGAAAGTCAGCAATGGTTCTTTTACATGCCTCTCACCATAGACAGTGAGGGACATGGCCCGCCTTTGATAACCCAGTTAGCTAGACTGGGGGGGGACAGTGACAACCCTGTGGAGAGTGGGACTCGAACCCCCGACCTTTGGATCAGCGATCCAGCGCCCTATACCACTAGACCACCACTGCCCCTGTATCAAGCTAATCTATTCCTCTTATACCACACAAATTAATAATAAGAATAATTTTCCCTTTCATGATTTATATTGACGAGCTTAGTCTCATGGAATGTTCATGAACCATGATTGTTCCCGTCATTACAGCATTATGTCAGCTATAAGCAATTCCTTCATCACCAGTTTCTCTTCATTCATTCTTTTGAACACAAAAAAGTTGCTACGAAGAAACTGCCAAAAAAAAAAAAAAAAAAGGAATACATTCTGTCCTGATGGTACAGAAACTGGAGACTCCTTCCAAAAGTCTTAAGTAAGGGCTTCCAGTTGACACACTTGAAAAGTCCCATCTTCTGGCAATCTTATTTTCTAAGCTACTTAATCCTAATTAGGGTTGTGGAAAGGCTGGCGCCCATCTCAGTTGACTCTGGCCAAGGGCGAGGTACACCCTGGACAGATCGCCAGACCATCGCAAGGCCAACACTCACACATCTATTCACACTCACATCTAGGGGTGATTTGGAACAGCTAATTAGCCTACTGTGTATGTTTTTGGACTGTTGGAGGAAACCGAAACTGCCCAGGAATTCAAAAGAGAAAAATTTGTTCTATGCCAAGATACCTGATGGCTGGGATTTGGCAATGACCAAAAACTAGCTGCAGGGGTGATCATTTTTTTGTTGAATAACAACACATTTCCATTCATTTCTACTCATGCATTAATAAAGGAGAGATAGTTTTTCTCCCTTTTTGTCTAATAAATGTTGTTACAGAGATGAATACCAGAGGGTCAAATAACAGGAGTAGCAAATGATTACATTTCCTCTCTAGGCTAATTGAGCTGCTGTATATACAAATCTTTTACCCACCCCCACCCCCACCCCCACCCCTGTGCACAAAGTATGCTGGACCTTGTGAAGTAGCAGGATATCCTTACTTTCCACCCCCCACCCCACCCCACCCCCTGAGCAGTTTCTCCACTCATCCCAATCTACCTTCTAGCACACAGAGCATAGACCTTAAAGTGACCAATCAGGGCAAAGTAGGCACAGAAAGCCGAAAAACCATAAATGGGAGTGGGAAGCCAAACAGGCCATCTAGCATTCAAAATAAAAGCAGCTTCCTGAAGAACTCTGCAGTTTTTTGAATTCGGAATCCTTTTAGGTGCTAAACTTGTGTCTGAAATATAAAATAAAGGACTGAAAAAAGAAAATGGGGCTAATATTTTCCTATTGGCTTTTTACCTTTTTTCAGGGGTCACCACAGCAAATCATCTGATTCGCATGTTTGATTTGGCATAGGTTTTTACGCCGGACGCCCTTCCTGACACAACCCTTTAGCAAAGGGCAGAAACACGCTGACGGCTATTGTCAAAAGTCAGCAATGGTTCTTTTACATGATCCTCTCACCATACACGGTGAGAGACATGGCCGGCCTTTGATAACCCAGTTAGCTGCACTGGAGGGACAGTGACAACCTTGTGGAGAGTGGGACTCGAACTTCCAACCTTAGGATCAGTGATCCAGCACCTTTACCACCGGCCCACCACTGCCGCACAAAAAATAGGGCTAATATCTGACCTTTTCTTATCCTTTCTGTACTATAGATTCATTCACAGGGATTTATTGCAGACATAATATAAGAAGTTAAAATTAAATATAAGTAAATATTAGTCTGTGATTCGCCTTGCAGCCAAAAATATTGTTAGAGTCATAATTTTACACAATCCAAACCGATACTCACTGACAATTCAGTTATGTAGTTTGATTTTGCTATATATTTGTTTATTCCATGTGATTGATTCTTTTGTTAACCGGGGACTGTAATATGCGAATAGAAAACCGCAGCCTGCCCAGGTGCTGTCTAGTAAATATTAATTGCCCATATCAGTGTGTTTTAGAGTCAAATCCACCTTAAAGCAAGGTATTTTCAGAGGGGCTAAAACTAAGAGTCTCATATTAGTATTCAGGTCCATGTATGTGTTTGCAACAATAATAACACAATATGCACGGCTGCTATTCAGGCTGTACCTCCCAGTGGAATGGAAAGCATAAAAGCAACCCTTGTGTGTCCTGGCTACTTCCAGATGGCTTTGGGACTGCTTTTATCTTTTTTCTATACTCCTGCTTTTTTTCTCCACACATGAAAGTGCTGTCGGCAGATATTTGCTCCGTGTTTCCTTCTCTCCTCATTCGAAATATAAAAGTTTCAAAGAGCATTTCACGAGGGAGCTCTGCCATAAATGGGATTCATAGCTTTTTAATCTGCGCTAAGAAATTGATCTAAAAGTTTCCCAAAGCCATCGTCCTAACTTACATAACGCAATAAAAGAGCGCCTCGGAGAGCATTTGCTTTTATTGCCATTTTATAGGAAGTAAATCATGTTTCCTCCAATTTCGCCTGCCGAGCATACACACATGGAGCTGCGTACTAGGAACTGACCAACATGCAGCACACAGACATTTCCATGGCGTCGAACAGTTGTGGCGACCATATCACTGCCATTTCAAGAGGAAAGGAAGGTGGAATGCCATTAGTCATGAATTCTTTAATTAAAACCATTGCCACTCTTACAACCGCTCTGAGGACGAGGAAGTCAACCTAAAAGCATGCCGTCCATGTGCAAATCCAGGTCTGAAATAAGGCAGCCCCTGTGGAGGGGGATGCAGACAGAAACAGATGGGTTTGAACAGGATAAGCGGGATGGAGGTATTTATCACTTAACAGCACACACTCCGTCTTCAGAGTCTCCTCCTAGATAAAGGACAGGTAAGGCTTTTTGCTGGATGCAAGTGCTAAAGGACTTCAACAGTATTGAGCACATGGCGTGGGAATTGAGCCGGTACAGCTGCGGCCAGCGCATTCCTCTACTTGTTAAAGTACCAGCGATGGATGACCCTGTTAATCGTAACCCAATAATCTAAGTAATGTTGGAGATGCTGCTATGCCATTACATGTACACCATTAGCCATTTTTCCATTGTGGAGCCAAGAAAATTACCCCAAGATATCAAGCCCCATGCTACAATGACCATTATAGTGCCTTTGTCGCCAATGTCAAAACCAGGACCAGACATGATACATTACATTAAAATGGCACTTTATTAAGATGGCAGATTTCGAAGATAAAGTTTACCCCATTGACTGTGATACGGTAGTTGAAGACAAAAGCCATTCTGAATTAATTGCATTTTATTTTGTGCTTTCTTTAAGTGGTTTCGGTTTTCCCATTATACAGCCTTCCATACGCCTGCTTTCAGAAGCCGTTTTAGTTTCTACTGCTGACTGCTCAGAAGGCATGGATTAATTTTCCAGAACAGAAACTCTGACAACAAATCAAATACTATTAATGCACTAGTTACCGCCACTGGGGTACTGAGGTACTGACACTGAGGTATCAGCGTTGGTTTGATTGATTATTAGCAACATTACACAAAATGTTATGAGTGGAGTTTGATTTGTTTTTTTTTTGAAGGGAGGGGTGGAGTTTGTCCCAAGTAATACTCGAGATAGGAATTTTTTCAAGGTTCTTCAGCATTGCGAGACAGTTTGGAAATGTGGTATTACAGCAGACCCAGCAGAGGGTGCTGTATCCTTCAGGATTCTTTTTTTGGCTTGGTTGAGGTTTACGCTTTCCAACGCCTCCTCATGTTGAAACACAGTTTTCTATCTAGGCTGATCACATTTGTTCTGAGATGTGCTGTTGGTTTATGATCAGTGGGTGAAGCTTTAAAGAGTCTTGTTATTTATTATGACATTTCGGCAACAAAAGCTTTGACAGGCTTCCAAGGTCTTCCAGTGCCAGCGTGACTGATTTGTCGCATATGTTTTTAAATAAAACAATCATTACATTCGAGCTATCTACATGTTCAAGACTTAAATTTGTTTACAGCTCCCGTCTAAAGATGCTCAATTAATAATCAAGTTGGAAAAGTGTTTTGAAAAGGGGAAAAGTTGGGCATCTCAAAAGAAATGTTAAAATGCCTGAGTTCAGAGAGGTATATTCAGATATTTGTTTGTGGCAGTGGTGGCCTGGTGGTATAGGGTGCTGGACCGCTGATCCTAAGGTTGGGGGTTCGAGTCCCATTCTCCACAAGGTTGTCACTGTCCCCCCCAGTGCAGCTAACTGGGTTATCAAAGGCCGGCCATGTCTCTCACTGTCTATGGTGAGAGGCATGTAAAAGAACCTTTGCTGACTTTCGACAAGAGTAGGCTGCAAAGTCGTCAGCGTGTTCCTGTCCCCTTGCAAAAAAGGGTTGTGACAGGAAGGGCATCCGACGTAAAAACCTACACCAAATCAAACATGCGAATCAGATGATTCGCTATGGCGACCCCTGAAAAAGGGAAAAAGCCGAAAGGAAAAGAAGAAGATATTCAGATACTGTATTTGTTTATTTATTATTACATCCTGTAGACTACTGCACCCTTTACTTTGGAAATAGTCATGTACTACTTGATACGTTTTGCTGCCATTTCGGATACCATGACGGTTGACCAGCATACGTTCAAATCTCAAGCCTGCCAGACAGCCAATGCAAGACTTTGTGAGCAGCAGCCTCAGTAAATGTGCTTGAACTGGATTGGCCTCTCTCTTGAGATTCCTTTGGATGAGTGTCTGCATGTTGGAATAAATGGAAGTTACAGGGAGTGTACTGGCATTTTTAAAAACATGCACAACCTGAAAACAGTCTCCTAGATGTTTAAAGTTTCATTTAAGTCTCACAAGCATGTCTAATTCCAAAAAAAAAAAAAAAAAAAAAAAAAAAAAAATATTACATATATTTTCATTGAGACATGAAAAAATGAGATGATAAATCTAAACAGCGCAATAGAGAACTCATCAAGCCTGCCAGAAAGGAGCAGCCTTGCTCATGAACGGAGTGTGTCCTTAACATATAAGAAAAACACTCACAAAAAAAAAAAAAAAAAAAAAAAAAAAAAAACAAATCCATACTGGCCACAGGCTCCTCTCCAATCTATTTTCTGCTCAGCTGGTTTTAAATGAAGTTATTATGACTCATTAAAATGCCCGCAAGCTTGTGGAAGTCGGCCAATTACAATTTAAATTTAGCTTCCCCTCACACCCTCCCTATTCTCTCCAAATCCCCCTCTCATGCCTGCACCAACGCACCGCACAACTACAGCTCAACCACTGGCTTACAGCTGCCATCAAAGCCTCGATCTCTGAATGCAAGTGCAGCCCAACAAACAAATAAATCATCATTTTTTCCACGAAGCCTGCCAAAGGAACGAACACCAAGAATCTGCATCACACTGTAATAATTAATGTTGCTGAAAACCCTTAAAACTGGTCAACAAAAAGAGACGGAACGTTCTACTAGAGAGACGCTTGGATTAATCGTCAGCCGTCTTTGTGAATCAGTTACAGGAGCCGGGTTCCTCCCGGTTAGGCAAGGTCATCAAACAAGTTGTTGCGCAATCAAGGTTAAACCGAGATATGGTTTAAGACCACTTTCATGGCTGTGTCCACTATTTGTCACCCTCATAAAACAATAAAAGCCAGACTGTGGATAGATTAAAGCACCTCTTCCAAAGGCCCCGGATGTCAAAGACTCCTTTCTTTTTTTTTTTTTTTCCAACCAAAAGGTGTCTGATTGAACACTTTTTGTTCATCCAAATCATTTGAAGCTTCTCTCATAGACCAATCCTGAGAACAAGGGCATTGTTTTGATCCCTCATTGAGGAGTGGCACAGACGGAGCAAATGTCTTCTCTCTCCGAGGCGTGCCTGTATGCCTTTTGCCTTATTTCTCAGCCTGCAAGTGGCGAATGTATGTGTGTGTCTGTGTATGTGTTCTGCTGTCTCGCTCTTATTTTCCAGCAGAACAAATTAATCCGTGCCCTTCCAGCAACGCTCCCTCCTTTTTTTTTTTCTTTTTTTTTTTGACAGAGGCTGCTCAGAGGAGAAAAATGATGAAGCAAATCCAAAATTCAATTGCCTGTGTTCTGTTTTAGAAGGCACACGGTGTACTGTACAGACCATAAAACTCCCAAACAGCCTCCAGACGCTGCTGCAATCACCCTCCATCAAAACACTTTGTCTCGCATACAAAAATAAGACCCGGCATTGAGCTGAATACCAAATCAGCCCACCGGGGCACTTGCTACTTAGCAACCAAAAGGGATTTAAAGCTGCAATACCCGACAACAAAGGAATAAGATCGGGATCTTTTACAGGGTATTACAGCTGGTCCTATTTCCATGGTTCTAATCATAGATGTTAACAATGCCATGATGGATGGAGATGCGAAGAACTGCAGAACTAAAACTAATACATAAACACCCCATCACCATCAAAACACACACGCACACTCACACACACACACACACACAGACACACACACACACACACACAGGTCAATATAAGAATACAAACAGCCACTTTTAGGGAAAATAAACATGATCTTGTGAAAATCTTTGGAATTAACTGAAGCATTATGGGGTTAAAAGCCAAAATCATTATATCAACTGACACACACACACACACACACACACACACACACACCCATAACATTTAAGATAGTTATAACGAAGAGTACTCTGACTGTAATCCAGCATACATTTCAACATTAACAGGGATACTCCACAAAACCACACGAAATCAGATCTACGCTTAGACTTGTCACTGCTGTCTCATCGCTTGCCGAAATGTCAAGCTTGGTTTATGTATTTGGGCCAAAGCGGAAAGATCTAGTCTGATAGCCTTGCATTGTTGCAGAATTTTGTCATGACATGCTTCTAAAAAGTGCTAAAAGCGTAAAAAGTACATCCTGAATGAGGTGCCGGCGAAGGAGTTTTATTAACGAAAAGTTGCTGTTAGCTTTTGTAAGGCATTATGAGATTTCATAAAAAAAAAATAAATACAAATAAGTGCAGATCACACAGAGAGAGAGAGAGAGAGAGAGAGAGAGAGAGAGAGAGAGAGAGAGAGAGATTTGTAGAAGAGTGTTGCAGGGTTAGAAAGAGGTTTGCTTTAGATTCTGCTCAGGGTGGAGAGTACGGTGGGTTCATTAAAGGCAGATAAGAGCATGGAGCAATACACCGTAGACAGCGAGTGATGTGCTCAATGATGGCAAACATCAAAGGCATCACCGGCAACAGACTGTTGGTGTACACCGCTTAGAGCCTCGCATTAAAGCGCTTCACGTTCCAAAGTCCAGGGGAATAAATTCTTTTAAGCTGTTTTCGATGAGGGCCAAACTTGCTGCCCAATTACAGCACAATTACCCAGATACCTAATCATCTCTTCTCTCCTGGACCTCATAATGGGGGAGATTTATGCCCCGCATAACTCAGGCGTTGTTGTAAATGGGGGTTTAATGTACATCAACAGGTCAGGGGAAAGTATTATGGGTTTAAACCACCAGAGAGAAGTTAGGGCATGCAGCCAAACAGAAGCTCGGGCCATTTATCCATGCTGCCCGTCATCCCCCACTAATGCTTGGAGAAAAAGGGAAAGGGGAGGGAGGGGAGTGAGAGTCAGAGATGAGGGCTGGGGTGTGGGTGTGGGTGGGGATGGGGTGGTGGGGGTGTGGGTGCTTTATCAGCTGCTCCAAAGAATTTACATGAGAGCATTAAGCACCAGTGCTTTTTCCTTTTTTTTTTTTTTTTTTTTTTTTTTTCCTCCCCAGCTTTATTTACAGGCCTTTCTTCCAGCACTTTCGCCCCACCCCGCTTGTGCAGATCTCTATTTTGGAATATGTGGTTTGGAATGCAGTCAAGTTTCATTAATTTCTGGTTTGGGTACAGTATGTTCCTGGCCACACATCTGCGAGCGATCATAAACGCTCTGGAATGCTGGCAGAACATCCAGACCTGCCGGCAGTCGATGATGTCATCACGCTGAGGGAAGATCTGGCAAGGGGCCAGACTGTGAGAGCACGGCGCTCACTGGTTCTGACAGCGAGAGAAAAACAGACAGAAAGAGAGCAAGAGGGTGTACAAGAGGGAGACAGCGAGAATAGAGAGACAGGGGCACAAACTGAGGAAAAACTCGCCTTTTCCCTTTCACTTGTTCCCTGCACTCCACACATACCTTACATTTTTCAAAGTCCTAAAGCTTTTGGCAGGTATAATCCCTTCCCCTCCTTTCTCTCAGCATGCAGCAGGTGTCAGTCAGGTGCATAGTGAGCTAATATTATTTCAGGGACATAATACAGCTCTGCCAACGTGAAGCATAAAAGATGAACCGGAGATCTGAACAGCAAACGGTTTCAAAAAGCATTGATCATGGCACGAAACAACGGCCCACAGGCACAACAGCAAAGTTATAACTATAAAATAATAATAAAAGAAAACCAGTTCACTGCCTGTACTTTGCATGTATTCCAACATGCGTACACTATCTAAAGGAATTTCTCATGAGATCAACCCAGTTCAAGCACGTTACTCAAGGCTCATGTTCAAAAATTCTAGCAATTCTTCTCCGGCAGGCCCGAGACTTGAACTTATGGCCCTCTTCACAAATACTGATTGATCATAATGCTATCTGAAGCCTCAAAGAAGCCCACAAATTCAAACAAGATGCCAAGAGTCAGTGGACTTAACGGGGTGTTTCCTACCGTCTCTTCTGACCTCCGTCTTATAGGTTATCTAGTGTTTGCTCATTATCAGAGGACTGCACATTTAAATCCCAGTAATATTCCAAGCCATCCATTGCCACATAGTCTGTGACACCATAACTGTTTGTGAAAGGAGTAAGGAGAAGATTACCTTTCCCACAACCTGACTGATCAGTGTGATGTATGCCAAGCTTGGGAAGTTCCAGGAAAGTGGACGTGTACCAGTCAAGATTGTAAACTAATTACTGCTTCTCTGTCATTTATGGTCAAATAACAATCTTCCAGAGACCCAGACTGTGGGGACAAAAGGGACCGAGAAAGTGATGACTTGTTTCAGGTCTTGAAAGAAATTTTTGGTGTTGGCTTTTAGTTGGATAACGATCATGTGGGCAGTGGTGGTCTAGTGGTATAGGGCGCTGGATCGCTGATCCAAAGGTTGGGGGTTCAAGTCCCACTCTCCACAAGGTTGTCACTGTCCCCCCCAGTGCAGCTAACTGGGTTATCAAAGGCGGGCCATGTCTCTCACGGTCTATGGTGTGAGGCATGTAAAAGAACCATTGCTGACTTTCGTAAAGAGTAGCTGCAAAGTCGTCAGCGTGTTTCTGTCCCGTGCTAAAAAAAAAGGGTTGTGACAGGAAGGGCATCCGACGTAAAAACCTCTGCCAAATGAAACGTGCGAATCAGATGATTCGCTGTGGCGACTCCCGAGTAAAAGGGAAAATCCGAAAGGAAGACCGACAACGATCATGTGACGCGTAATACCGAGCCAGCATACAGTAATAACCAAATAGTTCAACCATGTGTAACTTGATAGAAAATTTGGCAAAATGTAAACAAGTGAGGTGATATTGTGTAAACAAGCAAATTAGCTTCCCAAAAAGTGCCATCGCCACTAGGAAAGGTGGACAGTGGTGTGGATAGACCCTGTGGCTTGAGGCCCAAAATCAGGCTTCTGAGCTAATGAAGTCAAGTGAGGTTCACTGGCTGGGCCCCACAAGAGAATAGCAATACAGACTTAATCAGTCTGGGCGAGACACTCTGGCCTGCTAATGAGAGTGTTCACACGGCCCCATGAGAGTATGTCTCCATGTGTGTCGACGTCTTGGTCTGGATGGTTCGATTCACCCCGTATTGTCTGCACAAACATGTGTTATGAGGCAACAGGACCATTTAGCCTCGTTGGTTGTAGGTGTCGGTTGTGTCACTTCAACTACAGTTTGACTGTAGAGCTGTTTAGGTCGGGCAGCAGTGAGACTTTGCCAATGAACAGGTCAGGATGAAGGCTTTCAAGTTCAAGAAGCAAAAACAAAACTACCTCAGATAGGAAATCATGGCGAATATTCCAAGTGTTGTAATCCCTCCGTCAATTGCTGCCTCTTGTCTCAAAAAAAAAAAAAAAAGAAAAAGGAAAAGAAAAGAAAGGGGGGGGGGGGGGGGACAGACCTAAATATATCTCTTGGCCCGGTTGATGTGACCCAAGTCGTCCACTGAGCTCTTTGAAGTCACAAGGGGAGCTCATATAACACTAATAGCCCAGCAACACTCCAAATGACTGAGTCACTATTTCTTTCATTGCTGCACGCTCTCAGCACAAGCCCTGCAGCTTCCGGACCATCATGACCTTAAACTCAGGAGAAAACAGTAGCACACGCCATTCCATTATCAGACCAACAGAGTGGTCTGTTCCCTCGGCAAGACATCCTGCTTTTCTGTGAGACATCACCCATCACTTTTCATGATACACACCAACACATGCAATTATTTTAAATAGACACCAGAACCACTACTGTTGGACAATGAACAGGGGAAAAAAGAAAACAATACCGCCAGGGGAAGGGGAAAAAAAAAAAAAAAAGAAAAAAAAAAGGCACAAGGTTCACTGTACATACTGTACCCTCGGCAGTGGCAGACAGCCCACACTGGCACCCTGCCAAGTCTACAATAAAACAAACACAGAGACAGCATGCCCCAGCTGAGCTGAGAGTCAGAGGAGGAGGGAAGGGGTGATCAGAGATGACTGAAATAATACACCACAGTACACGCTGCATGGTTAATATCACAGCTCTTCACTTTCTCAAGCTTTCTGAAGCTAAAAGTGAAAAAGAGGGAGGCTAAGCCACTTACCTGTTGTCACTGATAAAAATCAAACCTCTCAACACAGGAAGGATAAAAACAGAAAGTTTGCAATGGAGAAAAGAAAAGAAATCAAAGAGCTTTGCTCCATTTCTGCTCCTCTGCCACCTCTCTGTCTATAAAAGTGCTTCAACTGAAAAGCTTGAGCTTTACACAAGAGCGAAGCTCTCAAGAGCATCACTGCTGCAAACAAACAAACAAACGGAGGAAAAATAAATAAATAAATAAATAAAAATCAGGCTAGTGTTGCACATCAACTAACGAGTGATTGTCAAATCTTGCCCCCCCCACCCCACCCCCACCAGCACTAAAAATACACTGCATGAAATGCTCAGTTATTATAACTGATGTGGGGTAGGCTGGTTGTTTTCGCTCCCTTGGTGAACATCTTGCAGAATTAGTTCTCCAAACAAAGGTGCTGTTATCATTATTACCAGAATTCCTGGCATGCCTTTAAATTTTTTTTTTTTTTTTATCTCCCCCAAAGTGCCAATTTAAAGGGAAGTCATGTGTAGAAAAAAAGGTCTGCAGAAGTAGATTTCAGTATTAAATACAATCCAAATATAATCTCACACACAGCGGTGCTTCTTGATGTACCATAATGATGATACACTACAATTATGTAACGGGGTTAGTTTTTTTTTTTTTTTTTTTTTTTTTTAAACCTTACTCTCAAATATTACTGACAAAAACAATCTGCCCTGGGGAATGTTTATTGATTAACTTGTATATCGAAACAATTCAGGATCTGCAACAGAAGCCATTATGGATCATACTTAAAAACATATTTTTATACATTTATCTCTATTATCTGATCTTAATCGCTGATCTTGTCGGTATGTTGCAGCTGAAATATTTTGTTTGGCCCGTATCTAGAGCCGCCGCACACCTTGTCTTACTGTGAGAACAGACTGTGAGGAGCATGGATAACTATCTGCTGACTGATAGACAGACACACAGACAGAGGACAAGTGCGAAAATGGGCATCAGCTTTGTTGTACATCCATAACTACGGACGTATGTATTGTCTTATCCGAGTTGAAAAACAGTATTTTTATGTTATATAAAAGAAAATAACATGGATTCAAATTAACATATCAAGTCTATGTGAGCATACTACGGCTACAAAACATTACGACTTCTACCGATCAACAACAACACAAACAGTGGAAATGAGACATGTTGAGTTAATGAGACAATATATTGACAGCAAAATTCTTAATTTTCTACTGGAACATATTTAATTTCAAGTCCATAAACAAAGTATCTCAGCCACAAAATAACATTTTGAAGAAATATTAGAGCTCGATATTATAACCGAATGAATTATTGTTTTTTTTACGTTTCCACAATAATCAGCAATTACTAAATAAGGCACAGTATGATATGGAGAATTATTCAGAGCAAGGGGGATGATCTATCGAGACCCGAATAATATTTTATACACCATATAAAAGTCAAATTGTATAATTCCTAAAAAAAAAAAAAATTACTAGATAATAATTTGAATGAATAATAATTATATTTATTCATGCATATTGTGCAATGAAACACTGTTCAAAGAAAAAGAGCATGATGTGCCCCATGTGCAGACTATTTGCAAATATACAGATGCCGGGGGTGATTTCCTACTTATGTGCACACCTGTGTATCAGACACCGGTCATAAACGCGCACTACTCCCAACACAGGCTGATCGCACACGAGTTTGGGTGCTTCACCTCTACGCAGTGTTTTTCCCCCTCAGGTGTTTTTCCACCTTATTCTGTATTCCCCCCGGAAAAAAAACAAACAAAAAAAAAACAACAACAACAAATGGATTCAACTGCAAGAAGCATGACATTTATCTGGCTGACAGTACGAGTGGTCATAATGCAATAACCATAATTTAAAAAATTAACTAGGAGTGCTCGGCGAACAAAGAACCTCCACAATGCAGCATGGACAATTTAGCGACTCTGACCTACATGTGTATTGGATTTAAAAACTCATGTGATTGTCTTGTGACAAAATTTATGGTGTCTGCACAAGACCTTCAAACTCTCGTGTTTGAAGGTTTTATGAGATGGCTGGGGTTTGATCTTTCAAGGTCACTTAAAGTCAAAAGGTACGTATCTCACTTGAAAGTTCATTTATGCTTTTCTATTAGTGTTCTATAGCAGCAGCAAGTCGAATTGTAATCCATCTCCAAAACTTTGTGATCTTGATCTGACCTTCACATTCCAAAAACAATTCCTTTGGGACTCAGGTAGGGTCGAATCCCCACCAGATTTGGTGAAAAATAAAATCCATGCACAGGCGTGGTCAGGATTTTGGTCACAGAAAGAAAAGAAAAAAACAGTAATTTAGGAGTGGAGGTATTTAAATCTATTTCATTAACATCACTTATGTAAACATGGGATGTATGTAACACAGGGAGAACCCAAAAGAACACTTCGGGCTTATGGGAAAATTACTGAGAACAGAAAATAAGTGTTAGAGGCTATGAACTATACCTGACACAAAATAATATGGGGAGGCCATGAAATAATATGAGAAAGATAATATTCCAAGGCCTTGAATTATTATTTTATGGCGAGTAAAGTCTCAGGCAGGACCTGTTTCACAACAGGGAGCCCAAGGCTTATGGGAATGTCATACTTCACAATGTCTCCAGTACATTATTTATCACTGTCCCATTTAAAAAAATCTGATAAGTTCATGTCTGCAAATTATTTTACAATTATTGGAATATCGAGGGGTATTTATATTTTATTTTCAATGCAATGACAACCATCACTCCTGAGGAGAATAATAAATGATGTATACTCTAAACAGTAACATTAAAAGCAAAAAAATATATATACACACACACACATATATATATATATATATATATATATATATACACACACACACATGTATATAAATATATATATATATATATATATATATATATATATATATACACACACACATGTATATGTATATATATATATATACATACACACACACACACACACATATATATATATATATATATATATATATATATATATATATGTATACAGCGATCCCTCAATACTTCAATTCATGCGGCTTCAATGCGTTGCATTTTTTCTAAAAATATTCATCGAATTAAAAAAATAGGTAAATTAAGGAAGAATAGAGGAAAACTTTAAGGAAAATGCCACAAAAACAAGGCCAATTATGCAAAAAAAAAAAAAAAAAACCTGAACAAGCAAAACAAAAGCAACCCAAAATCTCCCATCAAAACTACTTACATTGTAGTGAGGTGCGCATCTGAGTGTGTACATTTGCAGGCGTGCACGCTTCTATATGTGTGTAATTATATTTTATTTACATCTTATGCATTATTTTTTAATCTTGAATTGTTATTTTAAGCATTTATAGCATTGGATATATATTTATTGTTATTATATACACATGTATGTATACGTCAGTCAGGGGCGGGTTGGGGGTTGGGGGGATGGATGATCCTACTTCGCAGATTTCAATGGTCGCGTGAGGATCTCGGTCCCAATTAACCGCGGAAAGTGAGGGATCCCTGTCTATTAAATCAAGAGAGGAGAAAAGGACTGTGTCTCTTCTTAATCTCTTTCAAAGTTTTAGTAGATACTACTTGGAAATACATGAAAAGAAAACTAAAATAAGGTGATTGTGGTTTCACTTGTTCATTTTCTAAGATGAGGGGAAGCTGGCGATCATCTCAGCCGAACTTTGCTTGAAGGCGGGATACACCTTGAACACCCAGGCCATTGTAGGTCAACACACATGCGAACACCTGCACTAACTCTCGCACCTAGGGGCAATTTGGAACTGCCAATCAGCTTTCTGTGCATGTTTTAGGACTGTAGGAGGAAACCAGACGACCCGGAGGAAACCTACCCAAGTGGGAGGAGAATATAAACTCCCGGTTTTTATGGTTTACATCTCCCATTTTTCAAGAGTGGCAATAACAGCGCCACCTGCTGCAAGCGACCACAACAAACCACAAGTGTTTGTCTGTTCTTTTGATTTAAGCATTATCCACAGCCATTGTGTCACTTCAGTGGGACTGCAGAACTCTTTTTTTTTTTTTTTTTTTTTTTGCCTCTTCCAAACTTTGTAATCTACCAACCATTCACTTTGAAAAACTTCCAATATAATAACAAAAGTATACTTTTGTGTGCACAAGAACGCATTGACTGTGGGTCAGCATGGAAGACTGGATGAGATTCGGAAACACTGCTTGCTTGTCTTTATTAGAGAGACGCTCATAAATGTCAGCACAAAGCACATGCACGATGGGTAGCCATCATGACTGCAATGGCTGTACAATACCTCCACAGAGTCGGGTATTGAACTTGAATCTTGGGATTTGAGCACTAGCTAAAATAAACATTAGATATTTCCTTACAGCGGTATTCCTCGTGCTGTGTCGTGTGCGAATTGAATTGGGCAGCCCAGCGTGAAAGGCCATTCATCTCCCTATTCGACACGGTTTTCAAACATTCAAGCAAAAAGTCAATTCTATCTCTCTATATTGAAATATTGACATCAGAAATATTGGATTGTTATGGAGCGAGGTGACATTAGCCCTTGTTTAACAGACAGTGTTGGCCTATGTAGTTTTACTACCAAATCTGATCGTATCTACATCTGTAATTACCATTCGAAAATCAATTACTTGGTTAATGTGGTACTTATTATCTCAAGTTCGAGGGGTACAATGTGGACCTATACTCTGTTGCGTTTGTGAGCGAAGATCCCATTTTACAGAGAAGTCCCATGGTGTTTATAGACTCTATATAAACCAGATTCCTTTCGGACTGCATGGGAGGACTTCACTCTCCAATAAAAAAAAAAAAAAAAACCTAGCAGTGCAAATAAGCCTCCCATGATATAGGCAGGACAGCGAAATCAACAGCCCGGAGCATGTGCAGTGATTTACAAGACTGTCAGGCAAGCGGACATCACCTTCTAGCACACTCCTCAGTAGCCATTTCCAGCATCCTATACGGTGTGGATGTGTGACGCATGAATGAATCCCACACACATACCAGTCATTCAAATGAGCTCAGGTCTGGTCATGTCTAACTATCTCCACTATTTATGTATAGCCCTCCCATTGTGGCATCCATGCAAAAAAAAAAACCCCAAAAAAAAAACAAAAACAAAACAAGCCTCTTGAGGCGACGTGCTATTTCTGGCTCTGCTTTCAGACGGGCTGAGCTATATTTGGCTGTGGATGTACAGATGGGGAGGCAGGCCCCTACAGAAGTGAGCGGGTGAGCTTTACCTGAGTGAGACAGCAAGTGCATCCTCAGGCGTAGGCTGTCTAGGAAGCGCTTGCCGCAAAGCTCACAGCCGTAGGTCTTCATTCCACTGTGCAGCTTCCTGCAGAGAGAGGCAAGGCAAAACAACATCAGTGACGGCTTCACTGGCAGCTCTGTTTATTTAACTCGCATAAAGACATGGCGCGCAACACCCTCAAGTACACAATGTACATGATTTGATTAGGGCACGATGTGCTAAAGACAGAGCAGTGTAATTTCACTGTGTAAATGAGAGCAGAACGATCCAGGCAAGTCGAGAACAAAATGATGCCATAATCCGAGTAAATTATTTGCCATCATGAGGAAAAAAAAAAAAATACAAGAGCCTGTTCATTTGACGCTTTAAACAGTCTTGGGTTTGACTATTTAAAATAAAATTAAGCTCATATATTAACCCTATATAAAAGGTTTTAGAAAGCATCTTAGAAAGAATCATTGGCTGACCATTCAAAAATCCACAGAGGGATCCGTCCTCATTTTATTTGTAATGCTAACCTTCAATGATGCATTGAAATGGCTATCAGTGGTACCATAACTAAAGCACCATCATCCTTTAATTTTTAGGATTTTAATAAATACATTGGATGAAATACATTTTGAACTTGTTTGGGTATTCCCCAGAGACACAACTAAGTAGAGAAAGAAAAAAAAATAAATAAAAAAATAAAATAAAACTCACTTTCATACAATAAATACTGATAAAAATCATTCATCCTCATCAGTAATCTTTGCATTGGAACAAGATTGGGAAGGACGACACTTGCTTTAATTGTACCGCTGCGAATTCATACCAATTCTACCACAAATTTACCACCATTAGAAAGGTCTTACAATGTCTACACGTTTTGATGTACAGTGGTACCTCACCTTACGATAGTCCCCAGCAAACAAAAAATCCAGGTCATGAAAAACATTTTCTAAAATTTTTTGTCTCTGCATACGAAACAAGTTTCTCCTTACGAAATGCGCCATTCATACATTCAAACAATGCACAAGCTGCTCTCCCATTGACCATCTTCCAATATCCCACCCCGCTGGTTTCCCATTGGCTAGGAGGGATGACGCAGCTTCCTTGAGCAGCAGCTTGTTCAACACAAAGTTCGTTCAAGACATGATCAACATGAAGTAAGTACCTTAAAAGGTATGCTTTATCATTTTTGAAGGGGAGAATTAGGGGCCTTGGAATGAATCACGCGTTTTACATGTAAAATGCACTTCTACTTACGAAAAATCCAGGTTACGAAAAAGGCTCTGGAACAGATTATTTTCATAAGGTGAGCTACCACTGTATTTTAAAAATATGCATTTATATAGTACAAGCAAGATGTACATCTTGATCATCAGTCATTGAAATGCAAAATGCGACATCATATTACATGTTAAAGAAAGAATACTGAACACTGGTTCCCGAGTGACGAATCGACGAGATAAGTTACTATTTCACACGGTCGTCCGTGGCTGGGAATTGGCCATGGAAGCCAATTGGCCAAGCGCTCACGAGAGGGAGAGACAGCATACGCTCACTTCGCTGTCACTCACAGCAATCGCCAGCCAATCATGGGCGTCTGTGAGCTCATTGGTACTAGGGAAACGACTAGGGGCGGGGAGGGGTGTGCTTTCCCTCCGAGTGCGTTAGACCGTCCACAGTTTGAAAAGAGGTAGGTGGCTAGCACTGTATGTCACAGAGGAGGCGTGCTGCATGCTTTCGCCACTCCACGGTTGTGATAGGGAAGGCAATGTTTGATGAGTAGGAATTGGAAACGACTAAATTAGGGAGAAAATAGAAAAAAAATATATCAAACACTGTTTTAATGACAATGCCCCTTTGAGACAAATACAAAGATATAGAAGTAACATGTGGCACATAAGACTTGGGTGTCATTGTTCATTTATACAGTGAATGGAGTGTTTATCTGTACAGAAACATATAGATGGCCTTTAAACCCAGAAATCGTGGATTTACTAAACTGCACGCCTGACTTAATTTCACCCCCAAGCACTGTATCCAACAAAGAACAATGCTCTTAGACGGAAGGTCGTTCAGTGGCTTGGTGGTCATATGGTTGCATAAACCGTACACTTGCATATGTACAGCATATTTACAGATGGCTGATGCTGACAGTACTGATAGTGGGAGGACTCTACAGGCTCAATCGAATCAAGTAGAACCTCAGAATCCTATATATTCAGTACATTATCTACCAAGTATCAGAGTATTTTACAGAAGCAGTCACAATTCTCCCGGAAATGTCGACTGTCACAACAAGTCTTTATTACAGCAGCTATCGTAATATTTTTGCCTGAGAAGTAGTCTCATATATAATATGCTGCTTTCTTTACTGATATACTGTGCTAACTTTTTTTTACATAACATTTCATTTTGTATTTCTGTAACTGCTTAATCCTAATTCGAGTGGCGGGGCAGCTGGTGCCCATCCCAGCAGACTCTGGGCGAGGGCAGAGTACACCCTGGAGAGCTTGCCAGGCCATTGCAGGGCAGAAACACGCTGATGGTTTTGAAGCTACTCTTGTCGAGAGTCAGCAATGGCTCTCACACTATACTCACACAGTATGGCATCTCAGTGGGAAAATGACAAAAATATGTAACACTCAAAATACATAGGAACCTCAACTTACGAAAGCCCCCAGCAAACGAAAAATCCAGGTTACGAAAAACATTTTCCTACATTTTTTGTCTCTGGATACGAAACAAATTCACGTTACGAAAGTGCCATCTCAAAAATTCAAACAATGCGCAAGTTGCTCTCCCATAATGCTCTCCCATGTTGATCTCCCAACATCCCGCCCCGCCGGCCTCCCATTGGCTAGGAGGGAAGACGCAGCTCCTTCCCATTGGTTATTATGGAGCTGCATCTCCCATGCTTTTCGTGTAAAGGACAGCGTTACTGTTGTTTCGAGTGTGCTCATTGCAACTTTATTTTTTGGCTCAGGCTTTTAACTTCTATAAACATTTGTAAGATTATATCTCTGCTAAGAAGACACGATCAACACACGGGTACACACACGTGCGTGTGATTTATCAGTGCGAGCGAAAAGAAGGAGCGAGCTCGTGGCATGCGGTTGAGTGATATCGTAAAGGAATATGGCCAAACCAGTCTACCATCAGTATGATAATGAAGCAGAAGGAGGCCTTAAAAGGTATGCTTTTATCATTCTTAAAGGGTTTAGGGGGTAGTATTGGGGACCTTGGAACGAATCACACGTTTTACATCTAAAATGCAGTTCAACTTACGAAAAATCCATGTTCCGAAACCACTTCCGAACGGATTACAGTAACTTTGTAAATTGAGGTACCACTGTAAGTTCAATAAAAACGTCTTGATAGTACAATTTTTACATTTACAGCAGTTGACAGAAGCCCTTATCCAGAGCAATTTATAACTGAGCAGTGGAGGGTTAAAGGCCATACTCAAGGGCCTAACAGCTTCAGTTTGGCCCTCCTCTTGATTTGAATTCACAGCCTTCCAATCACAATTCGAATGAACCACTGAGCTACGGCTGACTGCAGAATAGAATTCATAGACCATGACCTATTGAACTAGCATGAGGATATGTTTCTTATGGGGCTCTTCAGTCACAGGTGGATAAGAGTGTGTGCCAAATGCTAGAAACGATAATATGAACACAGTACAATCCAGTTACTTCTGATACGGATAGAAAGTATCAGACTGGTACATCTAACATAAAGGCTGTTTGTACTTTATATCTGGGTGTGCGTCCAGAAACCAGCAATCTGATGGACTTAATCAGGTAATAAAACAATTTCATTCTGGGTTTTCTCAGCACTATGTTGCCCAATTAACCCGGGGAAAATAGCATATTCAACACCAATAGACACCTGCTAACATATCTAAGCGTTTAAAGGCGGGTACGGAAACGAGAGTCCCAGATTTACCCTGTGAAATATGTGAGGACCAGCCTGGATCAGTAAACGTTCATGCGTAAAGTTTCTCAGCGAAGAAAACACAAAATGGTGTAACAAATGTTAACTGAGCTAATCATCAGACCTGTTGCATCCTCACAAAGATAAGCCAAGCAAGAGTCAACAGTGAAGGATTACCTAACACAGATTGGGTAAAAGCCAAATGATATCAAGATGGTTAATCTGGTTTACTAGGTTTATTGTTTTATGGATGTCCTCACTTAAGAGGGCTGCAGTGGAGCAACAGGCCGCAGAAAGTAAGAACGCCGGTGATGCGTTACAAGTGGTGAGCCAAATTAGTTTTTATTAGCATACTTACAGCACGTGGTAATTGTTTCCAGAGTAGTAATTATCTCATTGTTTGCACCTCACTGCCAAAAGTATACATGTTTAACAAGAACCAAAAGATAGACATCATCTTCTGTTTCCATTTACGCCAAGATAATTGTGCAACACATAGCTACAACGTGGATTACACATCAACCGGGAATATTATTACTATTTTGTTGTGTTTTAATGTCATCGATACAGGATACAAGTATTACATACATTTTATATATGACAACATAAGGTAGAGGATAAGGAAACAAGTCACAGGAAAATTATTATTGTGGTTGGGAGAGAAAAAAAAAAAAAAAAAAAAAAAAACCTGATTGCCAATGGGCTGCAATTGTTTTCTGTAATGTGTGCGTTTTGGCATTATGAGCTTAGCTCTTAAAATGCTAAAGGATGTGGTGGAGGAAAAAATGAATGGAAAACCGTTTTGGGCATGGAGCAGAAAGAAAGGGAAAAATGCGGAAAATAAACAAAAGGCGGAGGGGGGGGGGGGGTTGCACTGTAATGTGTCCAAAAATCCTGATGGCTGTCTTCTGGATGGGGATTGTGGAGACCTGACAAACAAAGGAAAGAATGAAGCAGCAGAGCCCTTTGGCAAGCTGTAAGTAATTAAAAAGGCCTGTAAACGCCTCCCAGGATAAAGGGCACTTCAAAAGGCAGCCGGGCGAGTGAATGAGTGCAGCACAAAATAAATAAATAAATAAAAAACGAAAGAAAGAAGTGCTGGGAAAATTCATTGGTCTGAGCACCTTTGGGTCTGAGGATGTTCAGCCTGAGGAACCTGTACAATCAAACAGACCTTCGACTACCCTCGGACTGTTCACTGTCCTCATGTTAATCCAGAAGATACATCCTTTGGCTCAAGATCCACATTTCATCTGAGCACAAGCAAGTAGCAAATCAACCAGAAGAAGAGCGGAGTCATTTGAGAAATGAATGAGAAACTTCCGGTGAAATTCTGCAGAGCTCATTTTTATGAATATTGAGGTGATATCATGTGCCTGGTTAATGAAATTTATAATGGACACTTTAATCTTAAATTGAGTTGAGCGTGTAGAAATGAACCTGGAGCTGAGGCAGACAGCAAAATATGTGGCAATCTATTCATTACTACGAGGTTATATTTTTTGGACAACCAGAAGTGACCGCTGTTTATGACACACACACACACACACACACACACACACACACACACACACACACACACGAAGCAGTGTAACAGCTCCATTTCCCCTCAGGTCTCTCCAACCAGCTGTGCTTTTAATTTGCCTCAGAAACTGTAGATAGCTTGCACGCGCGCGTGTGCGTGTGTGTGTGTGTGTGTGTGTGTGTGTATATATATATATACACACGCACTAGTGTATTCTTGTGAGATAAAGAGATGGAGAGCAGAATGATGAGTGCCTGAAAACAGACCGACTGTAGTCATTAAAGAAGCCAACGTAAAACTCTCTCAAGCCATTTACTCAGTTAATAAGCGACTTTGTCCAACAGCGAGTTTTGACAACGGCAATAAATTTCAAATTTATGTCAACAAAACATATGCTGAACACCTCATTTCAGAGGCGGTGTGGCGTGCTCGCTTGTAAATCACAGCCATGTTTGAAACCCGAGAAGATTACGGGGGCTATGTTATTAAGTTGTTGCAGCTCGGCCCATATAAATCTGAACTTTCTCGCTCTGGAGGAGACCCTAGACCGTCCATCATACCCGGGAGCTCCCCTGTCACCAGGGCCTTCTCGCTGCTTCCCAGCAGGATGGCGCTGTTTAAGCTGGTCTTCTGCTGCTCTTGCAAACACGCACAAACACCACTTGGCTAGAAGCACATCATTAAGCAGCATCAGATGGGATTGAATGACTTCAAGCTCCCTTCAATAAAATCACGCCTCCAAAAAGGACCAAAACACCCCTACAAAAATTAATTGATTGAGAAAAAGCTGCACCTTTCAAGCAACTATAAACCAAGCTTCATTTTGCACTGCCTCTCATGCTCTGCAGTGTTATTTTGGCTAATTAATTCTGACATCTAAAATTATAGACTTTAGCATAATGTAATGACACTGGCCTTAACAATATTTACTGGGATGATCAAAAAATTGAAAAAAAATGAAATAATTACATGCTCTGTGATTAATTAGTCAAAATTAATTGCACACATGAACAGTTTCTGTTGAGCCAAGACAACTAGTAAGCGCAGTGCACAACCTGAGATTCATAAAGAGAGAGAGAGAGAGAGAGGGGGGGGGGGGAGAAGAGAAGCCTGGGGGGTGGACACATGGTAGTACTTTTGACCAAAACAACATCCAAACAATAATGAATTAAAATAATTTCATGTTGGGCTGAATCCTGACTTCTTCCCGAATCAAAAACTAAAACTTTTTTTTTTTTGGTCAGAAAAGAAACACATGCGTGACTGCTCCTGCACAACTACTGTAAAAACTGGAGCTTCACTTTTAGGCACTGTCTAGATCAGTAGACAAAAGTAGCACACTAGCCTACAGCGAGGGTATCAAACTTCCACGTCACTAAATTTCTAGGTCATCAAAGGCCAAGTAATCACTGAACACTTCTAATCATTAAATTACATTTCATTATAATCTTATCCTTTGACAGCCCTCACGGGCCACATTTTGACACCTGTGGTCTACAGTATCAATTACTTTACACTTTATGAAGTGCACATGTATGGGGAGCAAGGAGTCAATTGGGGCTTGACCATCAAAGCATAACTGATCAACCAGAGTTAAATTTTGCACATTTCTTTCTGTGATTAATTAAAATTAACAGCCCTAACATTTGCACCTATGCATGAGATGACATGCATTATTGAAAGACTAATCACAATTTAACTAATGCTGATTACAGTACAAGCTGCATATCAATTCCATGGCGATGTCATTTCATGATTTCAGCCATTTGGGAATAATTTATACACATATTTGGAATACATGAGTGAGTTTAGATAATCTGTGGACTCTCTGCAAGTATATATATATATATATATATATATATATATATATATATATATATACACACACATACACACACACTCACACACATACACACACACACACACACACACACACACACACACACACACACACACACACACGAGAGAGAGAGATTTCCTTTTGGCTTTTTCCCTTTCTCAGGGGTCGCCACAGCGAATGATTCGCACGTTTGATTTGGCAGACGTTTTTACGTCGGATTCCCTTCCTGACATAACCCTTTAGCAAGGGACAGAAACACGCTGACGGCTTTGCGAAAAGCCGACGACTTTTTACGAAATGGTTCTTTTGCATGAACCTCTCACCGTAGACAGTGAGAGACCTGGCCGGCCTTTGATAACCTAGTTAGCTGCTCTGGGGGGACAGTGACAACCTTGAGCAGAGTGGGACTTGTACCTTCAACTTAAAGCGTAGTATTACTATTTAGTGGAGTTGTATCAATAGCCTTTAAATCACTGCAGAGGTAAGTAAGGTAAGTCTGTTGGGTTTTTACACCCGAGCCTTTTGGCTCATCAGGCTGGTGCTTATCCCCGTTTTCCGTAGCGTGAAGCGACGAGGAGTTCAACTCCCCCTGGATGGGACACCAGTCCATCGCAGGTTACCTTCCCAGTATACTTTTACTGGTACCCATTTATACTGCTGGGCGAACAGAGGCACACTTGTGGTTGAGACTTGCCCAGGGGTCTTAGCACAGTGAGGGTCTCAGTGGGATTCAAACTCACAACCTCCTGATCATGAGCGCAGCACCCTGACCACTACGCCACCACCCCCACTAGAATCACTGCAGACACAGCACATAAGTTAGAGTTTGATTAATAGGGCTTTTAATAATCATAATTAATCAGAAATATAAGAAAAGCCGATTGTAAGTCTTATATTTTTCATCATGTTTCCTCTGCAGATATTTAAGTAGTCTAACGAGAAATGTAATTAATCTGTGAGTTTCTTCTTCTTCTTTTCCTTTTGGCTGTTCCCTTCAGGGGTTGCCACAGCGAATCATCTGCCTCCATCTCACCCTATCACTGCATCTTCTTACACCAACTACCTTCACGTCCTCCTTCACCCCATCCATAAATTTTCTCTTTGGTCTTCCTCTAGGCCTTCTGCCTGGTAGTTACAACCTCAGCATCCTACTACCGATATATTTCCTATCCCTCCTTTGTACATGTCCAAACCACCTCAGTCTAGCCTCTCTGACTTTGTCTCCAAAACCTCTTACATGTGCTGTCCCTCTGATGTAGTCATTAATTAATCTGCGAGTTTAATGTTAAGAAATAGCTGTTGCTATAAGATGAATTAAAAATACTTAGCATTATGGTAAATACAACTGTATATGAGATAATTTGCATGTAAGCTGATTGTAACAGCCCTCATAACTGCGAGTTCCTTTTCAAACAAGTGCAGTTACATACAAGTCAATGGGCAGCACTACTCTGCTACAGAGTCGATAATGAGGCAGAGAATGTGGGTGGGGTGAGGGGGTAGTCAGGGCAAAAAGTCTGAGAACGACAAAATCTACAGCATGCAGAGGGTCAGGCTTCCCATTGAACAGCCTTTGCGAAGGTGCCACTTAGGCCTGGGAGGAGGGGGCCATGAGCGCAGTCGGATTATGGTGTTTGTTAAAAGGGGCCCAACAATGCAGACAGCATCAGGGAAATAGAGAAGCAAAGAACGGGAAGAGAGGGGGGTGTGAGAGAGGGAGCAATCTGTCAGTTCATCATGTTGCTGCCTCTTAATAGAGATTTCAGTCAGGTGTTGACACCGTGCTGCCAAAACATTACCATAATGATGATTAATGCTAATTGACTTTTCTATAGACACCCTCTTGGAGATGACCGCTCCACTGACCTCACCAATAAACAAAGTATGCATGTAAATTTCTAGAGTATATTTGATCTCAAAACAAGAGGAAAATGCAAATCAGTGCAACACTAATTTACGAAATCAGACACAGGCAGAACTCGCACGCCAATACAAGAGTGTAGAGCAGAGCTGGGAAATATGACCATATCTTATTCATATATTCAGATCATTATAAATTAACAAGGTTCTCATTTGGTATAAACTATTGATTCATTTTCTACAACAGCGGTACTGACAGTAGTTCCCAGGTTTATATTAATGTGCTGTTTCTAATACATGCTAACACTATACACCAATCAGCCACAACATTTAAAACATTATGAGCACTGACAGGTGAAATGAATAACATTGATTATCTGTTGTAATGGCAGCTGCCAAGGAGTGGGATGTAGTAGGCAGAAAGTGAACAGTAAGCTCTTGAAGTTGATATGTTGAAAGTAGAAAAAAAATGATAAGAGAATAAGAGTAAGGAACCGAATTTTTTGACGAGAACTACAAGGATACCTCGCTTTCCGCGGTTAATAGGGACCCCCCCACGACTGCCGATTTCTGCGAAGTAGGATTGACCCCCCTGACTGTTGTATACGTACATGTACAGACGCTCCCTGACTTACCTTCATACATTTTACGTTTTCTTTTAAAAAAAAAAAAAGTAAAATTTTGAGTTTAGACGTACCCATGTGGTACACTGACGTGATGACGCTGCGTCCTTTGTTTACAAACAACAGACTGAACATGCCCCTTCTTCCCAGTTCAGTTATATATCAGCTATATAGTGTGTTACCCTTGTGTTAAGACGTCATCTCTGTGATCTTTGTGTTTAGACTGTTTTGCGGACTTTTGTAACCCTAAGCAAATATGGTTGGTCAGAAGCGTAAGCCTATGAGCATGGGTGCACGTCTCATACACAGAGATGAATTAACTATCCGCTCAGATCAGCGCAATCTACCATGCGTACTCAGTTAAGCAATGAGAGTTGTAAAATGAA
Organism: Plotosus lineatus; assembly: GCA_024760905.1. Lineage (NCBI taxonomy): Eukaryota > Metazoa > Chordata > Actinopteri > Siluriformes > Plotosidae > Plotosus > Plotosus lineatus. The sequence goes on along the minus strand of CM045735.1, from coordinate 15,395,599 downwards.
TGAAAACCTGAATCCAGGAAAGAGAACTCTCCGCTCTGCTGGTGATTAACATCAGTGCAGGCTGTGTTCTAAAGGAGTTCAATGGCACCCTTGCGCACTTGAAAGACCAGAAGTCCGTATAAGCCACAGCAAGTACACTACTTTCGCAAGTACACTCTTTTCGGTTTTGAGCACCTCACATATTGTAAGCGCTGATTGGCTATTTTAAGCTTCATGTAAAGTGACTTGGTATAAATAAGTGACCTATTTGAAATTAAAGTTGATATTATTTGATATTATTTTACAATGTTATGTTTATAATAATTGATTTAGGGGTGTTTTATGATATACGGTAATGGTATTTATTGATGTATATAGTTCAGTATGCGCATCATACGTCACTGTAACAACTTACATTCACTTTCTACTCATGTTCGGCCGTCCGGAACCAATTAAAAACGTAAGTCGGGGCGCGTCTGTATGTGTATATAATATCAATAAATACATATTCAACGCTATACGTAAATGCTTATATCAATTAAACATTCAAAAATAATGCATAAGATGTAAAAAAAATATATATAAATACACATATACAGACGCACGTGCACACACTCAGATGCGCACCTCACATAAAAATGTAAGTAGTTTTAGTTGGAGGGTTTGGTTTTTTTAGCACAACTGTCTTTGTTTTGCTGCATTTTCCTCAACTTTTTCATTAATTTTCTTATTTTTTGGTGTATATTTTTGAAAAACCCGCGATGCACTGAAGCCGCAGAAACTGAAGCACTAACTAGCGAGGGATCACTGTATATTGTGATGGCTCATAGCCTGGCTCTGTTTATCTCTAAAACAACTGGTGTTGTGGGGTATTCGTGGTATACAATGGCAAGGACCTACCAAAGATGGTCCAAGGAAGGACAAGTCAACTGGCAAGAGTGTTCTATAAGCTCGAGGCTCAATGATGTGCATCAGGAGCAATGGCTTAAATATCTGGTTTGATCTAGGAAAGCTACTGCAGCACAAACTGCTGAACCTCTTCATGGAAGCCATATTGCTGCAGACGAGTTAAGTAATCTTAATGTTATGGCTGATCTTTGTATTTGGGACATTACATAAATACCTTAATGATTACATAAAAGATTAGTGATATCAAGAAGCTCCTCCTTGAATCGCCACCTTATCATGATACAGGGGTTCCTGGGTATACTAGGAGCTATGTTTTCCTGGGCATTATGCCCACTGGTAGGGTCACCCAAGGAAAACGGGTCTTAGATGAAGGTCCAGATGAAGCGCGGTTCCCTATGGAGGAACATCAGGTAACACTTTCCCTTGCTCAGATGTGGGTCACCTAGGTCCCCCAATGGAGCTAGCCCTGGGATGGGGGTGGGGTGGGTGGGGGCTCAAAGACAAGCACCTAGTGGTCGGGCTTCTGCCCATGGAAGCCGGCTGGGCCCAGTCCAAAAAGGAGATCTGGGTCCGCCCTTCCATGGACCTACCACCTGGGGGAGGTGCTACAGGGGTCGGGTGCATTGTGAGTTGAGTGGCCGCCAAAGGCATGGGTTCTGTTGGACCGATCCTTGGCTATTGACTCTGACTCTTAGGACATAGAATGTTACCTCTCTGATGGGGAAGGAGCCTGAGCTGGTGCACGAGGTTGAGAGATACTGACTAGATATAGTCAGACTCACCTCAACACACAGCTTGGGCTCTGGAACCACCTATCTTGAGATGAGCTGGACCTTATTCCATTTTGCAGTTACTCATGGGGAGAGGCATTGTTCTCCCTGGTTGATGAAAATGTAGCTTCCCTCTGCCTTTGGGTGGGGAAAAGGGTTCTGACTGCTTGTGCTTACGCACCAAATGACAGTTCAGAGTACCCACCCTTCTTGGAGTCTTTAGGGGGTGTTGGAGAACGTCCCCATGGGGAACCACCTCCTTATCCTCGGAGAATTCAAAGTCCATGTGGGCCATAGTGTGACACTCCAGTCTGAACTTGAGTCGTATTTCGTTGTTGGACTTCTGTGCTCGTCACAGCTTGTCCGTCAGGAACATCATGTTTGAACATAACGGTGTCCATAAGTGCACTTGGCACCAGGACACCCTAGGCCGCAGTTTGATAATCGACTTTGTAGTCATACCACTGGACTTGTGCATGTTCTGGACACCCGGGTGAAGAGAAGAGCTGAGCGGTCGAAAGCTCACACCACCTGGTGGTGACCTGGTGTTGATGGCGGGGGAGGCCACCCTTCATACCTTGCAGGCCAAAGCATGTAGTTAGGGTCACCTGGGAAAGTTTGGCCGAGTCTCCTGTCAAAGGGGCCTTTAAGTCATATGCTCAGTAGAGCTACAAACACATCCTGAAGGAGGGAGGGGACATGGAATCTGAATGGGCCACGTTTTGTTGCTCAATTATTGAACTTGCAGCCCATAGCTGTAGCTAGAAGGTCATCAGTGTCTGTCATGGCGATAACCCCCAAACCCAGTGGCAGACACCTGCAGTGAAGGGGGGAGTCCAGCTGAAAAAGGAGGCCTATTGGATCTTAATGGCCTGTGGGACTAGAATGATAGGAGTTTGGTGAGGGCCTGAAAAAGGTTCTGGACCACTATCTGACACCTCAGTGGGTCCAGTTCTCCACAAATATTGTTTACAGTGGAAGTGGGGAGCTGTTCACCTCAACTGGAAATGATGTTGGGAGTGGAAGGAATACTTCGACGACGATCTCAATCCCACCAGCATACCTTCCGTGCAGGAGGAAGACCCTTAGGTTTTGGGTGAGGGTCCACCCATCACTGGGGCTGAGGTCACCGAGGTAGTCAAAAAGCTCTATGGTGGTTGGGCTCCTGGGGTGGATGAGACCCGCAATAAATATCTCAGGGCACTGGATGTTGTAGGACCTTCTTGATTGACAGGCCTCTTCAACATCGTGTGGTCATCAGCGGCCAGACCTCTTGATTGGCAAACCGCAATGGTAGTCCCCCTTTTCAAAAAGGAGGACTGGGGGTATTTTCCAATGATCATGGACTCACACTTCTCAGCCTACCTGGAAAAGTCCATGCAGGGGTCCTGGAGAGGAGGAGCCAACCAATGGTTGAAATTTGGATTCAGGAAACAATGTGGTTTTCGTCCTGGCTGTGGAACTCTCGACCTACTCTATATATGTACAGGATCCTGGAGGGGGGCATTAGAGTTTACCCAATCTGTCCACATGTCTTTTGTGGATTTAGAGAAGGCTTTCATCCATGTCTCTTTGGCTCCTTGGGCCATCTTGTGGGGCATGCTCTGAGAGTATGGTGCATCGGACACGTTGCTATGGTCCATTTGGTTTCTGCCACTGGAGCCAGAGCTTGGTAACAGCAGGTCGAATTTGTTTCCGGTGAGGGTTGGAGTCTGCCAAAGCAGTCCATTTTCACCAATTCTGTTCAGAATTTTTATGGACAGAATTTCTAGGCACAGCCACGGCATGGGGGGGGGGGGGGGGGTTGTATTTTGGTGGCCATAGGATCTCGTCTCTGCTTTTAGCAGATGATATTCTCCTTTTGGCTTCATCAATCCAGGACTTCCAGCTTTCATTGAAGCAATTTGCAGCTGAGTGCGAAGCGGCTGAGATGAGAATGAACACCTCCAAGTCCGAGGCCATGGTTATCAGTCAGGACAGGGTGGAAAGCACACTCTGGGTCTGGAATGAGGTCCTGCCTCAAGTGGAGGAGTTCAAGTACTGTATCTTGGGGTCTTGCAGGATGGAGCTAGAGATCAACAGATGGATTGCTGCAGCGTCTGCTATAAAGCAGAGCTTATACCGGTTCGCCGTGGTGAAGAGGGAGCGGATCCGCAAGGCAAGGCTCTCAATCTTGGAATTGATTGACGTTCCAACCTTCAACTATGGTCACGAGATTTGGGTATTGACAGAAAGAACGAGATCGTGGATAGAAGCGGCTGAAACGAGCTTCCTTCTGCTTGTGGCGGGGCTCTCCCTTAGAGATAGGAAGAGAAGCTCAGCTATCTGGGAGGAGCTTGGAGTAGAACTGCTGCTCCTCCACACTGAGAGGAGCCAGTTGAGGTTGCTCGGGGATCTGGTTAGAATGCCTCTCAAACGCCTCCTTGATGTGGTGTTTCGAGCACGTCCAACCAGGAAAAGACCTGGGCATCGACCCAGCACACGCTAGAGGGATTATGTTTCACGGCTGGCCTGGGAACGCCTCAGCATCTCCCTGAAGAGGTGGAGGAATTATCTAGGGAGAGGGACGTCTAGACCTCATTCCATAGGCTGCTGCTTAAGCCGGGGTTGGGTCGTGGAAGCAGCAGCCTCATTCCATAGGCTGCTGCTTCCGCGACCCAACCCCGGCTTAAGCTGTGGAAGATGATGAGATGATAGCAGGAAGGTTTCTGTGATGAGACTATTAAACAAAAGGAGCCAGTAGCTACAGAACTGTTTATAGCTGCTGTAACGAAAGCGATAAGAGGAAGTGATTGCATGTTTTGAAAATATGTCTGTGTCATTGATTTTATTCTTAACAGCATATTCCTCATCATGTTCACATTATAGTATCATCATCCAAGTCACTGGGCAGAGGGAGTGGTTTGGTTTTGTTTAACATAATTAAAAATTCAGTAATGTCTACAATATACCGTTTCTGTACAAGAAACGTATGGATTTCGGACAAATCACTCATCCTTTTATTCAGAGCTCTAAAAAAAATGACACAGAGATGGAACATGCTAATATAATGCTGTAGTGGTCAATTTCAACGCTATCCAAATTACATGAAAAAATGCACTGTGTTCAATTCATATCTTTAGTTTCCAACTTACACAAAACCCAAAATGGAATTACTGTTTAAAATAAACCTCATGATCTATAATCACATTGTTTACATCTCTCTCGATCAGCTACAGTAGCTTTGCAGCAGCTTGGTTTTATTATCCACAGTTGTGCTAGACAGGACCAGTGAGTCCCTCAGTCCTTTCCACCACATTAGGAGTGAATGAGGCAGGCAATAGTGAATCAGATGGTGGAGGGAAAAGAAAAGACAAACACGACAGCAAGGCACTAGAACGAAGACTGAATTTACCCTGCAATTACAATGTTTATGAACCCTGCCATCAACACATTTACAACAGGATTGCGGAAGCATGATATAGATAGCATTGCATCATATAATGGTTATGGTGTGCCTTCCGCTTAATCAGAACATGTGATACAACCAAAGATGTGATATAGTTTATGGCTTTTACAGTCATAATTTATTTTATATGTAATTAGTGGTGAATTACGTATTTTCAAGAAAGAAAAAAATACGTCTGATATCTATTTGGAAGAAGGTAATAAAATAAATAATTCTGTAAGCTGGTAAATAAATAAAAGAAACCCTTCAGGATGTGCCATTCGTACCACAGTAATTTGGAAATTATTCCAATGATTAAAGTGTGAATGACACCTTGTTCTTTTTAGCCATTAATGATTATGTTGGGGACATACGCACAACACAAAGTTGTTAGGTGTACTGTGAAATGTGATCGCATTGTTCCAGGACAAAGTACATGTCTGTTACCCTGATGTAACTTTTGATAAAACTGATTGTACATCGTGGCTCCTTTGGTGTTGTTTCGGGCATGGTGCCATTTACATGCCATGCAGGTTTAACAACCATGCAGCACAGAATTTTACTAAATTGTGCTTCTGCTATAAGATTGAAGGAGCTATTGAAAAAAAAAAAGACTTTACAGCTTACTAATTAAATTAGTCAATGAAGTGAGAACTGAAATGTTACCAATCCAAATATTCTTGAAGAAAATCTTAAGAACGTTATACGGCCCAATCCCACGCTCAGGCATGATTAGTAATTGCACGGAGATATTCCATGCCAGAGTCTAACTGAACTGTGCCCGAGTGCATCTCTTCCAAGTATGCCATAGCCCAGGACAGCATTCAGCAATAACACGAGTCAAAGGAACTGGACTTTGGAGGTCAAAAGTGCTTGGACAGTTACAGCCTTAATCGCGTACAGTGGTACCTCACCTTACGAAAGACCCAACAAACAAAAAAATCCAGGTTACGAAACGCATTTCCCTAAAATGTCTGTCTCTGGATACAAAACAAATTCAAGTTACCAAAGTGCCATCACAAAAATTCAAACAATGCGAGAGTTGCTCTCCCATTGGCTATCTCCCAATATCTTGCCCCGCTGGCCTCCCATTGGCTAGGAGGGATGACGCAGCTCATCATAATACCCATGATGCTTTTCGTATGCCTTCGACCCATTGTTCGTCATGGAGTTCTAACACGCGTAAAGGACAGAGTTACTGTTGTTTCGTGAGTTTTTCAAGTGTGCTTATTGCAACTTTATTTTTTGGCTCAGGCTTTTTACCTTGCATAAACATTTATAAGATTATAACGCTGCTAAGACGACATGGTCAACACATGCACGCGTGCGCGCACACACACACACACACACACATACACACACACACACACACGTGATTCCCAGTGCGAGTGAAAAGAAGCGGGCTTCGTGGCATGCAGTTGAGTGATATCACAAAGGAATATGGCCAAACCCATCTACCATCGGTACGATATTGAAGCAGAAGGAGGCCTTAAAACATGGGTCGGGAACAGGGGTCCAGATGTGGCTCTTTTGATAACTGTATCTGGCTCTCAGATAAATCATGTGGCCTTTCTTAACAGAATAACATATACATCATTTCACTGTAATTTAAATAAAAATACAAAAAAGGACGTAAAATAAAACAAAAACAGATGAATACATCTCGCGCATTTAAATCTATACATCTATTTTCAACACCACATCACTGTGGCGCGCAGCGGAGAACCAATCTTTTCTGTACGCCAGTGTGTGGGCAGGTCCGATACCTTGAAACTCTAATTTTATTGCATTATAACAACAGCCACAGACTACGCGTGTTGTTTTTGAGCAGAGAGGTAAATTTCCTCGTTTTTGATCAGCTCATTTGCATGAAGCCAAGCAGAGCTGGCAAACAAACACAAATGGACAGACATGGAAAAACTTCAAACTGGATAGCCAGCTGATTGCCAAAACTTGGAACTCGCTTGCTATCACATAAACACTGCAGCGAAACCATGCAGCACCAGAAGTCGCATTAATAAATAACTTCATTATAACAATGCCATTTAAAATAAATTCAGTCTTATTAGACTCTCAAATTGTTGGTCGTCTTTTTCAATTTAGTTGTATTCAGTATTAATATAAATAAATAAATATATATATATATATATATATATATATATATCTCAGAGTACTAGATTTTAAAATGCGTCTTTTTTTGGCTCTCTTAGTCAAAAAGGTTTCCGACCCCTGCCTTAAAAGGTGTACTTTCATAATTTTTCAGGGTGTAGGGGGTAGTATTGGGGGCCTTGGAACAAATCAGGCCTTTTACATGTAAAATGCGGTTCAACTTATGAAAAATTCAGGTTATGAAACCACTTCTGGAACGTATTCATTTCGTAAGGTGAGGTAGCACTGTATCATACTGAACAATGAACGATTGCCAAAAGCTGTGACCAACGGTTTTACACTTTTTTGACCAAAAATTATTTTTTTTTAAATTTTTTTATTATTGCTTATGATTTATGGGGAGTAATTGATGAACAGTTGAAAACGGTGAATTCCTGCAAACAGTCATTGACAAGTGACATTTTGGCTAAAGATGAAAGTGTGGTAACTGGTCTTTGACTGATTGCCACTCATCCACCAAATGGCCTTCATATAACATCACGGTGAAGTGATGATCATGGGACCACAAACGTCCACCAACTACACTGAGTATGGAAACTATTCGGCAAGTATTCTGCAGATAATCTCAAACAAGTCATCACATTCATAAGGAAGGGGAACAATTGAAAAATAGACAATAACCACAAAAACATTGACGGACTGTTTGGAAAAGAATTGGTGATTGTGCTGAGTATTTCCAAACGATTTGGTGGGGAAAATATCTTAAAATTTTAACTTTTAAATCTCCTTGACAAACAAATGTAAGATACATGGGGACTATTGGGAGACTATTTGCAGAATGAACAGCCTGGTGAAATATACCACTTAAACTTTTTTTTAAAACTGAATAATTATACTTTCTAAGACAGCTTTAGTCAGGTGATCCCAAACCAGCCTCTTGTCTTTCTTTACATTAATAAGATAATGGTACCTTGTCATGTTCAGCTTGTCACATTTGCTGCACAACAGGTATGACAGCCTAGAGCTCTGAGCATGTTCAAAGTTTTTTTTTCCATTTTTTGGTTAATTTCTTTATGTCAGTTTCAGGGCAGTGGTGGCCTTGTGGTATAGATGCTAGTTCACTGATCCTAACATTGGGGGTTGAAGCCCCACTCACCACAGGTTGTCACTGTCCCCCCCAGTGCAACTAACTGGGTTATCAAAGGCCGGCCGTGTCTCTCACTGTCTATGGTGTGAGGTTCATGTAAAAGAACCATTGCTGACTTTCAAACAAGAGTATCTGCATAGCCTTCAGCGTGTTTCCACCCTGCGATGGCCTGGCGAGCCGTCCAGGGTGTACTCTGCCCTTGCCCTGACTCAGCTGGGATGGGTGCCAGCCTCCCCACGACCCTAATTAGGATTAAGCGGTCACAGAAACTGCATGCCAGTTTCATTTCCTAGGTTAATTGCATGACGTCAGTGATGTCTTATGGTTGTGTTATGATATACACACGAATTTCATACACTTTGGATCATATGATGTGCTCAGAATTGTACAGTTTTCTCACAACAGTCCTAAGATTGCAATGAATTAAACCCACAGAAACTTGTTATATACCAACCTAAATCATACAACACTTAGGATGGTGTTCATGTCATGTAACATATGGACAGAAGTCGTAAGTCAACATGACAGAAAAAACAACATACAAGCATTTTTTTTTGGAAACAATCTTTGGAAAACTTTGGACACACGGCATTGTTTGACTTATAGACCGGACCAGTTTTCTTGACGACAGGCATACAACACTTTTCATGTGGAAGTGCAACAAGGAAGCTTTCAAATCCATCTTCCTCAAACCTATATTAGTTCGTCCTGTTTAGCCCTGCTAAATAAATAAATGAATGAATGAATGAATGAATGAATAAACTCCAGGTCACAACGTGCATGTCTTTGGACTTTAGGAGGAAACTAGAGTACCTGGATATAATCCACTCAAGCATACACATTAAAACACTTCTAAACCAATGACCACACATTAATTGGAATCATGTCTGCTTTTAAAGATCATATGATAAAACTAGACATGAAGGAAGGTTTTGATTGATGCCAATAAAAATATCCTGACCAATTCTTCTCATCCCAGTCTGCCATCCCAGTCTTTCGGTCCATCTTTTGTCTTGTGATTGTTCCCCCTCACCCCCAATAAGAATGTATCAAACAGCTCGGCAGGGCTCAGCGGTGCTGGTTGTTTATTAGCACGTCTCCTCACACATATCACTGATTCGGGCCGCTGTCCCCGCGGCGCGACGTTCATATGAATTCCAGCCACACTCTCAGAGGCTGCAGACACGTGCTGAGCATAACTGAGTAGCAGCGAGAACGGAAGCAGGGGGAGCCAAAAAAAAAGAAAAAAAAAAAAGAAAAGAAGAGATGCTGTCTTTGTTATGACACAGCCAGAGCTCTTATTCAGAACGCAGACATGCATTAATATACTCATGTCTTGCTCATACACTGGTTGACAGATAAGGATAGAAAACGTTTTTATAGGCTGCACGTTTCATTGTTGGAGAAAATGCATGATATCAAAGTCTTGAAGAGGATGTTATTCAAGGCACCGGGCTGAGAAAGACGAGTGCAGACACATCCAATTATGAATGGACGGTGAATAAGGAGGTCTTACAGTATGTGGGGAAGGTTATCAATAAGACTTGGCCCGTTTTCCAGATCTCTCTTTCTCTGTCTCTCGCGCTCATTCGGTCATTTGATGGGAGTATAAATCAGAGGCGTGCTGCCCTCCAGACTCCCCTGTGAGTCTCCTAGAAGACAGGGGCCTCTTCAAAACAAGACAGTGAAGGTGTATTGGGGAAACCACAGGGTTGAACAAAGCTCAGCTATGTTGTCCAAGGGAGTGACAAAACACTCCTTTCATTATGGTTACGAAGCCTCTTTTCAGTGGAGTCAACAGGCAGAAAACACAAGAGCTCTGTCAGGACCTGGGCTTAACGTAGCTCTCCTAATTGCACTACCTGTCAGGGAAGAGAGCGAGAGAGAGAGAGAGAGAGAGGTGCGTTTCCTCCCCTTACCCACAATTTATACCTTTAGTCATCTTAGTTTGAGGATAGGATTCTGTGCTAATGCCTCTTTTGCCTACAGCAATTATGAGGCCGCTTCTGCGATTAACCTTCGGCATTGCAAGCTCTCACTATGATCGGTACATTTTCCAATATTGGAAGGTTATTAATGGGGTTCTTACTTGCCAGATCTTATTTCCTGGTTGCATGTTTGCAAATACAGTCACTATCCGAGTTACGATGTACGCGAGTTACGACCACCCATACTTACGACTACGTCTAGCAGATGCCTATTGTGTGTTTACTGTATATATCTGGCAGCGCAGCGCGTAAGATAGTTGTGGCAGCACAGCATCCCAGCATCTCACACTCGCAGCATTCTACCGTTACACTCAGTGAGTAGATACCGTCGCAGTAACATCTCTTTTACAGTACAATTTTACATTCGTTTACTGTACACCGTTACCATGGCGCCCAGGAGGAAGTCGGATTCATCGGATTGCAATTCTACCGAGAAAGCAAGGAAGGCACTTTCGTTCAAGACGAAGATGAAAGTGAAATCTACATCTCGCCCACTCCACGGTGTCTACAATTTTGAAAGACAAGGACCGCATTAAGGAAGCGGTGAAAGCAGCAGACCCAGTTAAGTCAACTATCACCACAAAACAGCGTGAAGGACTGATTGCAAAGATGTAAAAGTTGCTATACACGTTGTTGGAAAATAATAGGCAAAGAAATGTGAAACTGATGTTGCGAGCAGTGCAAAATAACGCTACAAGTTTATTCCGCATGTTGAAAGAACGTGCAAGTGAATAATGCGCTTCACATGAATTCATAGCGAGTGCTGAGTGGTTTCAGTTTTGTTGTGTTAAATATCTGACTTACGACTAATCCAACTTACAACTGGTTGGTCGGAACCGATCTAGGTCGTAACTCGGACAGTGACTGTATTTTAAGTTTGTGCAGCCCGATTGGGTTTCTCAAGGCTCATTAATGTGTGTGTGGGAAGCAAATGCTAGTATGTTGGCTATGATCCCATACAAGAACTACTGCAGCACAATCTACTGAAACCGCTCAAAACATTGTAGCCTGCTGTGTATGGTACTATCGAGCCTCAGACCAGTCAGTTGGTGGTAATGTTATGGCTGCTTGTTGCGTATACAGTATACTAGGCCTTCTCAAAAAATTATCATATTGTGATAAAGTTCATTATTTTCTGTAATGTACGGATAAACATTAAACTTTCATATATTTTAGATTCATTGCACACCAACTGAAATATTTCAGGTCTTTTATTGTTTTAATACTGATGATTTTGGCATACAGCTCATGAAAACCCAAAATTCATATCTCAAAAAATTAGCATATCATGTTCAGGTAGTCTAAACGAGCTATTATTCTAATCATCTGAATCAACCAATTAACTCGAAACACCTGCAAAAGATTCCTGAGGCTTTTAAAAACTCCCAGCCTGGTTCATTACTCAAAACCGCAATCATGGGTAAGACTGCCGACCTGACTGCTGTCCAGAAGGCCATCATTGACACCCTCAAGCAAGAGGGTAAGACACAGAAAGAAATCTCTGAGCGAATAGGCTGTTCCCAGAGTGCTGTATCAAGGCGCCTCAGTGGGACGTCTGTGGGAAGGGAAAAGTGTGGCAGAAAACGCTGCACAACCTGAAGAGGTGACCGGACCCTGAGGAAGATTGTGGAGAAGGGCCGATTGCAGACCTTGGGGGACCTGGGGAAACAGTGGACTGGGCTACAGGTGCCGCATTCCCCAGGTCAAGCCTTTTGAACCAGAAACAGTGGCAGAAGCGCCTGACCTGGGCTACAGAGAAGCAGCACTGGACTGTTGCTCAGTGGTCCAAAGTACTTTTTTCGGATGAAAGCAAATTTTGCATGTCATTCGGAAATCAAGGTGCCAGAGTCTGGAGGAAGACTGGGGAGAAGGAAATGCCAAAATGCCTGAAGTCCAGTGTCAAGTACCCACAGTCAGTGATGGTCTGGGGTGCCATGTCAGCTGCTGGTGTTGGTCCACTGTGTTTTATCAAGGGCGGGGTCAATGCAGCTAGCTATCAGGAGATTTTGGAGCACTTCATGCTTCCATCTGCTGAAAAGCTTTATGGAGATGAAGATTTCATTTTTCAGCAGCACGACCTGGCACCTGCTCACAGAGCCAAAACCACTGCTAAATGGTTTACTGACCATGGTATTACTGGGCTCAATTGGCCTGCCAACTCTCCTGACCTGAACCCCATAGAGAATCTGTGGGATATTGTGAAGAGAAAGTTGAGAGACACCAGACCCAACACTGTGGATGAGCTTAAGGCGGCTATCGAAGCATCCTGGGCCTCCAGAACACCTCAGCAGTGCCACAGGCTGATTGCCTCCATGCCACGCCGCATTGAAGCAGCCATTTCTGCAAAAGGATTCCCGACCAAGTATTGAGTGCATAACTGAACATAATTATTTGAAGGTTGACTTTTTTGTATTAAAAACATTTTTTTTATTGGTCAGATGAAATATGCTAATTTTTTGAGATAGGAATTTTGGGTTTTCATGAGCTGTATGCCAAAATCATCAGTATTAAAACAATAAAAGACCTGAAATATTTCAGTTGGTGTGCAATGAATTTAAAATATATGAAAGTCTAATGTTTATCAGTACATTACAGAAAATAATGAACTTTATAATGAACAATATGCTAATTTTTGAGGACTAGTACATGCAAAAAAACAGTCAACTGCATTAAGCACCAAAATGGAAAAATAACTGTTGTGAATGACAATGGCATGGTAGTTTGTGGCACAAGATGTAATCTGAGTATTTCTGCAACAAACGAAATAACACAACCTCTCACCGAAGAGAAGAAATCTGAGACTACAATTGACAGAGGTTCAGGTCTGAAACTGGACAGTTGAAATTTGGAAAAAGACTTCACTGTATTCATTGCGTTGCTGTCAGATGATTGACTGACTGCATAATTGAATGAATGAGGTGTACAGGTGTTTCTATTAGAGTCTGGCAGCAAGTGAGTGTATACAAGTATTTATTTTTTTGAATCACTGTGCCTCCTACAAGTCCCACAGTGATGTCATACTGAAGAAATATACAGTCTGAAGTAAATTTAAGACTACAGGGATGCCTCACTTTCCGTGGTTAATTACGACCGAAATCCCCATGCGACCATCAAAATCCGCGAAGTAGGATCACCATCCACCACCACCACCACCACCACCCCTGACTGACGTATACGTACATGTATGTGTGTATATAATATCAATAAATACATATTCAATGCTATAAATGCTTATAATAACAATTACATATTAAAAAAATATGACATAAGACACATACAGATGGTATTGCATGAGAAGACGACACACATACATACGAGCACGCACGCGTGCAGATGCGCATGCACACACAGATACAATGTAAGTTGTTTTGATGGGAGGTTTTGGGTTGTTATTTGTTTTGTGTTGGTTTAGGGGTTGGTTTTTGTTTGTTTTTTGCATAATTGGCTTTATTTTTGTGGCATTTTCCTCAACTTTTTCCACTATTCTTCCTTAATTTCCTTATTTTTTAATTCGATGAATATTTATAGAAAAAACCCACGATCCACTGAAGCCACATGAACTGAAGCGCGAAGTAGCGAGGGATCTCTGTATTTATACAAGACTAAAGGTTTCTCCTTCAAATATTACAGCAATATCATAAACTAAACACGCAAGTGTGTTTGGTTTAGATGCCAAACTACTGGTAAAATCCTCAGTTATTCCTGTGCGGGAGAGGGGGGGGGATTAGAACCCAAACATATTGACATTTAAATTATATTTTTGACAAAAGTTCTACTTTAAAATGACATTAAGTTGTGAACTCTTTTCCCTTCATTATACCTAAGCAGGACATATTTCCATATCTGAATATAGCACTGCTTTTGTTTTCTTTTTTTCTTCTCTGTACACCCCATCACCCCCATATACATACACGGTTTCTTACGTGCTTGTTTTCTTCTGCTCCCATTTGCTAGTTGTCAGATCAACGAGGTTAAGCATGCGCAAGCACTCCGCCGCGCTACAAAAAGCTCCAGACAAGAGTTCCCTCTCTACCATGCATTATTCATGGGCATCACCTTCAATCGGGTGGCAGAAACCTCAAGGATGCCTAACTTTAGGCCTTTTTTTCTTTTTGAAAAAGACAGCACACTCCATGTCCTGTATAATTTATTCTTGCCTCAGATGACATGAAATATTTTGAGCCCTTTTGCGTGTTGTAGTTTATATCTGCCAAGACGAGTTTCTTCCTGTTCTAACAAGCGAGCACCTGTTACATTAATAAAGATGAAACCCAATAACAGCCATTTACATGGTATAATATGCAAAACGTGATTGCCAGAAAAAGTTAAGTACAGAACGCTATGGAGTGAGAACGGTGGCATCATGGCACAGATGTTGTTTATCATTGGAAGAAACATTGCACCATCATATCGCTTTGTGTCATCAGTATCGCCACCTGGTACGACGTTCACTGTAAACACCCGCGGCTCGGCTCTCTGGGCAGCAGTACAAGAGAGACTGAGGCTTGAACAGACCAGTTGACAAGGAGGTGATTATTTGAGCTTTGGCTGCGGCTCTCAAAATATTATGCAACGGCTCGAGATTGATTTAGCCGAAAGGAACACGGCTCAATTACTTTGAGTGGCAAAGACAGGCGTGAGCTGATCAGCGGGATTCTGTCATGCTGCTCGTTGAGATCGGGGGAAATAAGTCTCGGGTTGATTCCATCTTTCATGATTTTCTTTTTGAAGCTTTGTTTCTGTATCAGTTAAAACCCACACAAGCGTACTTGTGGTTCAACTCCATGGTTACCTTCATGCTACAAGCCTAAGTGTTCAATTATGATTTACTGCTTGATCCATTTTTTGTGGCCTACTAATAGTAATTTGAACAAGTCACAGTCCTAAACCAATTACACACACACACACACACACACACACACACACACACACACACAGTAATTATTAATACAGTTAATTAATACTATAGCTCCTCATGTTATCCTTAAACCTTGGCATTTTTTATAAAAAAACCAAAACAAACAAACAAAAAAAAAAGATATTCTTTATGGGGAACCTGCCTAATATCCCGAGAAGGACAGATTACTCACCAACATTTCACTGACTGACTAAATGTTACAAATCTTTACAAACAGGGATCCCTCTCGACTTGGTGTTTCAATTCATGTGGCTCAAGTGCATCGCGTTTTTTTTTTTTTTTTTTTTTTTTTTTTTAATATTCATCGAATTTAAAAAAAATAAGGAAATTAAGGAAGAATAGGGGGGAAGTTAAGGAAGATACCACAAAACAAGGCCAATTATACAAAAGCAACCCAAACCCCCCCCATCAAAACTACTTATATTTATATGTGAGGTGTGCGTCTGCATGTGCGCACGCGTCTGTCTGTCTGTCTGCCTGCCTGTCTGTCTGTCTTCCTTTCGGCTTTTTCCCTTTTACTCGGGAGTCGCAACAGCAAATCATCTGATTCGCATGTTTAATTTGGCAGAGGTTTTTACGTCGGATGCCCTTCCTGTCACAACCCTTTTGAGCAAGGGACAGAAACACGCTGACGGCTTTGCAGCTACTCTTTACGAAAGTCAGCAATGGTTCTTTTACATGCCTCTCACCATAGACAGTCAGAGACATGGCCCGCCTTTGATAACCCAGTTAGCTGCACTGGGGGAGGACAGTGACAACCTTGTGGAGAGTGGGACTCGAACCCCCAACCTTTGGATCAGCGATCCAGTGCCCTATACCACCAGGCCACCACTGCCCCTGTGCGCACGCGTCTGTATGTGTGTGTATTTATATTTTATTTACATCTTGTGCATTATTTTTGAATGATTATAATCATTTATAGTGTTGAATATGTATTTATCGATATTATATACACATATACATATACGTCAGTCTGGGGATCCTACTTCACGAAATTTGGCGGTCGCAGGGGGGTCTCGGTCCTAATTAACTGCGGAAAGTGAGGGATCCCTGTAATTGTTAATTTGGATTCTTAAAATCATATTACATTCTTGATATTGTAGCATAACACTCATGGAACATGGGTTGGATGTTGTCTGCATGTGCCCTCCACAGGAAACCCAATATGGCTGCCATTTCAGTATCCTGATTGCCTGTTATGTATTGCTGACAGGCAGCAATAAATTATGGTAATAAATGAGAGACCCCCCCGTCGCCGCCCCCTCCCCAGGATATTATGAATAATAACAAAATTAAGAGAGGCTTATACACCACCAGATTCACGCACACTCAAAAACACAATCTAACTCAGGTAGGCAGGCAAACTTTCTGGTAAATGAATGTTCATGGAGCAAATAATGAATAGAACGTGAACTCCTTCAACACACAAATAAACTAACAAGAGAGGTGATACTAAATGAATGTGGGGATCAGAAAAGCCGTCAAAGAAAACCCAGGCTTGAACACCTATCAAGAGACATCTATCAGGTGCTTTGCTTTTAGGAAAGACCTAAACGTATATACGTATATATATATATACACACACACACACACACACACAGGGATCCCTCACTACTTCGCGCTTCAATTCATGTTGCTCCAGTACATTGTGGTTTTTTTTTCTTTTTAAATATTCATCGAATTACAAAAATAAGGAAATTAAGGAAGACTAGGGGGAAAAGTTAAGCAAAATGCCACAAAACCAGTCCAATTATGCAAAAAAACCCAAACAAAAACAAAAACGACCCAAAACCCCCCATCAAAGCTACTTACATTTTTATGTGAGGTGCGCATCTGTGTGTGTGTGTGCACATCTGTATGTATGTATTTATATTTTATTTACATCTTATGCACTATTTAGGAATGCTTAATTGTTATTATAAGCATTTATAACATTGCATATGTATTTATTGATATTATATACACATATACATGTACGTATACGTCAGTGAAGGGAGGTTGATCCTACTTCGTGGAATTCGGCGGTCGCACAGGGTTTCTGTCCCAATTAACTGCGGAAAGTGAGGGATCCCTGTATATATTAGCATTTTTAGACTGATAGCAGTTAGGAAAGCTAATGTTCTTTTTACTAATGTTTATTCCAACATCTATCGGTGTACCCTTGCAGGATCTGCCAAGATGAGCTATCTGCCTAGTGGTGGCATCTTGGGTCCTAATGGTGCCCACTCAGTGGGTGCCTGCCCAGTGTCTCATCCATAACGCAAAAGAAGCAGAAAAGAGGGGTGGGATTAGAGGCATAACCAGGTGTGAAACCCCTGTGGTGACACAGCATGCAAAACAGAGAGAGAACAACAACAATTGAGAAAGGGAAGGAAACAAGAGCACACAGGGTCTTGGATCATGCAGGAATGTGCACTGGATTAAATTTCTCCTGTATCTAATGCTATTGGCACTCACACACATTTAAATGTGACCCTGTCTGGCGGTTTGTGTCGCCTCTGTTGTAATTTTTATAAAACAGGCCCAGTGTTTAGTTGGGAAACTGCATTAGAACAATATGGGGCAAATTCAGTTATTTATGTCAGCAATACATGAACAAGAGTGAATACAGGAGAACAATTGATGGAACGACACTCAGACAACTTTATTAGCATTAATACGAGTAAACTAGTGCATATGCTGGAGGATCTTTAGAGTGATTTCCACAGTTTCAGTCACTGCCACGTTCTGTTCACAAGCTAATTCTCCGAATGGGAAGAATGCCCCATAATGCTGTTAATGCTACATCATAGGTCTCTCAACTGCCTCCTTCTGCTCAGACGTGCTCAAATATACCTATAATTGACCAATGTTGCTCGAATTGATATACGCAAAGGTAATTTTAGACTTTTCCATATGAAAGATGACAAATGGAAAATTGGGATATCTTTCGATGTTTGCATTTCCAAAGGAACATTTTTCATGATCTTGAGACCAAAAGATTGCCCGAGACAAAAATTCTGATAGTGTGAGAAATTTACGATGACCACGTCATGATGTGACTGATACTAAAACATTATAAAGGATATCTTGAATATTGACACAGCTTTGACTGTAGCATACAACTCGGCACATATCATCGGTGAGTACACAGCCATTCAACTTTATATCATAGCCAGGTTTATTTGATCCTCAGTGTACAGGACATGCAATAAACGTGTACTGCTGTTAAAGTCGCACAATCTAGAAGTGCCATCAGAGCAGAAAGTACCTTGCCAACCAAAAACCACAGTTAACTCTGCTGTCATGGACTTTGACATTTGTGCCTTTACATGATTGCGTTTAAAATCATATCAAGAACATTATTGGACATCTGAAGAGACTTTCCAGGTTAGTGCCAGGACAGTAACAGAACCCCACCCCACCCCCAAATGCACATATTCTTGCACCGCATCAAATTCGCTTCATCACAGACTGAACAGAGTACCTCAGCTGTATTAGCTATGTAAATTATCATATTTGACGTGATAAGCACCCAGGGTGCTTCAAAAAATTGGAGTGGGTGGGCGCTTATTAAAATGTTACCAGTAGAGGGGAGCGGTAAGTGCTTATTACCATCGAGATGGAAAACATGAATAATAACGGAACAATAAAAAGGAGTTTTACTGGTATTTGTATTATTCATTTTGTGGTATCAACCAAATTACTCACATGAAAGCTGAAAAAAAAAACAGAAAACAGCATACATTTTTAATAAAAGACCCCTTACTTTTCCCTCCCAGTGCTGTTCCTTCAAACATTTTCCCGGAAGTAAAATCGAGCCAATCAACATGAATGTCAACTTTTGCACATGGCATATTGAACCAATCAACACGAACATAAACAAAAGCACATGGCCAGGAACATCCTTAAATTTATGAAGTTAGTGAGCAGTAGAATCGGGTGAAAAATACTGATCATCACTTTCTGATAGGTCCATATCTGGCTCATCGCTCCATTCATTCTGAGCATCCCACAGTTTTGCTGTAGCAGTTTCTAATGGTTCATTGGTAGTTGGTATTTAGCTTTCAGAAAATGCCTAAAACACAAGTTCAACCAATATGCCAGTTTATTTATCCAGATAAAAATATTACTAACACCAGCTTTGAGCTTTTTTGTTTTGTTTTGTTTTTTATTTGTTCATCCTGAAGATTGACTTTTGGTCGCTGAAGAGCTTCAAACATTAATTTTTTTTGCATGAATGTACACATTTTTGTGGTTATGCGGCAAACTCAAACGCTATGAGATGAACGTATCAAAGTCACGTGCCTTTATGATAAATCTCGTTTAAAAAGTCCGACACAGACAGGACACAATAAAATAAAAGTGAAACGAAATGAAGTGAAAGCATATAATGAGCATTTGACAAAATCAGAAAATCAGTATCAACCTGAGAGCAAGTATGAGCTGCTGTCTATTTTGCATTTTGCAGAAGGTTTTGTAATATACAGTGAAGTTCATTTTACACCGCTAGCGATTCAGACCAGTGGGTTTTATATGGACCACCCTCCCTGGCACATGTTCAGAACCCATCAACTTCAGGCTAAACCTTAAAAGTGGTCTCTGATCACTGTAGAAAGAGCTAGCAGCTGGAGAGCAGTAATGGGAGGTGAATCAGGTCCAGACTGGGTCTCTGTGCCTCTGGAAATCAGCGCCTAAAGAGAAATCAATATGGGTTCTGACTCAGCCACACTCCATCTCTCTTCACGGCCGGAAATCAAAACAGACTTCTGTACAAAACTAATAACTATCAGAGGCATGACAGCCTGGGAGGACTTGTCACTCCAGCACTGGGTGGCTTGCTGAAAGAGAGCAGGAGAAAGAAATAGCAAGTGAGCCTCTTGATTACAGAGCCTTTCTCTCTCGCACACTCAAACACACCCATCTCAGCAGGGCCACGTTAAGAGCATGCTCGGAACCACTGGGTGCGCAGGTACATCGAAAACAGGCAAGGCACTGGGGGGGGGGCCTTTATGAAGCCTTTTAACTCCCAACTCCTTGTGTTATAATACATCGCTCTCATAAGTGCACTGGCAGGGCATGTACAACAGGCTGCTCCACAAAGACATATAATCCTGCATGACTCCTCACCCAGCTAAACATGCTGCCGCAAATCTGCAAACAGGCGACATCCAGAAATGACAAAACGCTGCTGGCAGCCAATACAAGAGTGCTTCTTTTTCACTGGCTGTAAAAACTTTGGAGAACATTTAAAGTCAATCATTTGCTCCATGCATCATAGGGATTATGAATAAAACATGGAGGTGAGCGAGACAGACAGAGAGCAGCGCTGGCTACCCAGCGTCACGCTGCACTCTGTCCCAATAGGTGTCAAGTCTTTCAGCAGATGCACGAGACAAAAGAGTAATTAATAGCCCAGCGGCAAGCTCGAGAATCCCCATGCCTCAATATGTCTTCATTTGCCGTGCAGCAGGATGGAGCTTTCTGCGGGCCATATTTCTCCACAATGTGCCCATCAACTACAGTCAGGGTGGAGATGCAGCTGATTTTGGATTTAAGATGCTAGCACACACGCTGTCACGATTACATACAAAAGTTCTTTGACTTTGCTTTGTGTACTTTTATTCATTCCACGCTATTACCGAACGCTTGATTCTGATTGGACAAAAGCTGTCCAGTAATATTTACCATAGCAGCTGTGCTTCAAGGCAAATCCCAGCTATATCGTTTCTATAGCAACAACGTGCACATTGACTTCAAATGAATACTCGAGAAACAGACGTGTAACTGCTGATATGGTAAAGTTTTCGGTTAGGAGACATTTATTGAGCATTTAAAGAACCCGTCTCCAGCGTCAGCACTTTGTGTGCAGACACCATGAAAGCTGTAAGTTAAAGTGCTCCAACATGGGAAATCTCGGGCAAGATTCCCAGTATTATGACAAGCCGCCTTTTTTGTCTTATTTGTTTGTCTTATTTATAGACAGGAGAGGAAAAGTCTGATGAGGAACAACTGTGCAGGGAAGTTGTATAATGCAACCATGTGTAAGTCAAACTAACAATAAATGTCAAAAATGTACAATTCATTGCTCGTTATTAATTAATTAATTTATTCGCCAAACTGTTTAATCCTACTTACATCACAGCAAAGATGGAGCGTCCTTCAGCTGACACTGGGCGAAGGCCGGGTACACCCTCGCTACCAGTCCAGTGCAGGATACCAAGTGCAGACACTCACACCGGAAGATGGGGGGGGGGTTCAGCACGGCCAATTTTGTCTAATGTGCATGTATTTGAATGGTGGGAGAAAACCAGTGTACCCAGAGGAATCATTCACAGGGAGAACTTCAAAACTACACACAGCAAAGTCCTCACCGAGCCTGATAGTCCAACCCAGGACCTTTTGTGTTGTTGAGCACAGGTGCTCACCACTACGCATCAGAGTCGCCCTCGTCATTCGTTCGTTAAAACAAGAAGTACTCCATGGCACGTTGCTGCGGTATAAATTATTGCTAAACTCTAGCTACAGGGTGGGAACAGTATCTCGTCTCAGGTTGAGGCACTACACCCCCCCATGGTGATTATTTTCTTATAACCGTACATCATGCGAATGTTTTATTCATTACTTATATGCACTTTACATATCCATCATGCCCTGAAAAGCAAGAACAGCTAGAATCAAAAGGAGATTAACAGAGACAAATAAAACAGATTAAACACTAAAAAGTGCCTCGTTTTCTCCCCATTTTTGGCAGTAAACCATTCAAAATCTCATTCCATAGCATGACAAATTTATAAGCCAATATAACTCAACCTTAAGGGAAATCCCTCAAGGAAAAGAAATAAGGCAGAGCTTCTTTTTTTCACTTTTCTTTTTTTTTAATATATGCCTTAAGAACAACAGTAAGACAGATCAGTCTCCCACTTGACAGCTGAAATGAATTTGTTGTGAGGTCTGACAGCATTCCTAAATATATTGCTCCATGTATCATTGCTTTCACATGGAATAAATTACAGCTAGAATATTATCATATTCTCAAATAAAAGCCTTGAGCCCAAAGTTGCCGCATTCTGACTTCTCACCTCCGCGCCACGCATCCTCGGGGTGGAAATGAAAACACACTCATTGCGATTAATTGTGACTACAATGTACAGTTTATCTTTAACAGCTATGATGCTCTTATTATTATTATCATTATTATTATCATCATCATCATTATTATTATTATTATTATTCATGAGATAACCTTTTCGGTCTGTTTACTATAGGGTTACTTTTACCATTAAGAAGTTGCATTTTTGGTCGACAGGCCTAAAAATCTATGATCATCATCATGATAAATTTATATTTCAAGGTTATAATGTTTTTTCAGTTATAAAAAAATAATAAAGGGAGATTAAACTTTATTTATACACCAGTTTATAGTCATGTTGTTTGATATGCAGGAAAATTTACTCACTGTTAATCTAATTAACAAGCAATCAAAAATTGAAACCATGGATGCTTCTTTATTTAAATAATAATAATAATAATAATAATAATAATAATAATAAATCACGCTCGTATTTATTTCATGTGTTTGCAAATATAAACAATGTGCTTCGTAGAGTGAAGTGCAAAAAGGGAATACTGACACTACTGTGTGATAATTTAATTTCTGAGTGAACTCTCGCTATTTCTTATTTAACCAGCTCCACTGTAATAAGGTGTCGAACGGATATCCGACACACAGCTCTCTCCGGAGGGATTACAACTTAGCACTGATGGTATTTAGAGCTCTCTGCAATCTCTGGAGAGCTGAGGGTCAAACGATGCTTTTCAAAAGCCACGGCTGTAAAGTCTCCTGCCGGCTGCATTTAAATCAGCATTTTAACAAACGTCCCCGAGATCCTCGTCCAAAGACCCCCTCGGCACACTTCCTCGAGACAAGCAATTTACCGTTTCTGTTGTTTGCCTGACCCAGAGAAAACAATTTCAAAGGGTCTTTTTGTGGACTTAACAGCTCGGCTGTGCAGGTAAGCACCGGGCAGCTTTTACCCCCACAAGATGAATTGGTGAGCTGTCGGCTGGAGACAGGCCGAGTGCTTGTGTTTCTGTAATGGGACACTGGAAGTGTCTTTGATTAATGAAACAGTGATACTGAGCTGTTAGGGAACCTTTCTACTGAAAGAACGATTGAGACGCGGATATGTGCTGACAGATGTAGGAGCACGGCTGGACTCGGAGGAAAAAGAGCGCGTGAGGATGCTTTAGCTCAAGAGCCGAAGCTGGAAATTGGGCCCGAGACACGTTCAGGCACCCAAACGAGTCATTAACGAGCAAGACTTTCTACTAATGATACACGCACACTGGGAGATGCTGCACACTAACCACCCGATCGTTAGGAGCAGCATAACAATCATATTTATCTAAACAGGAGAAACAAAGAAATGTGTTCATGGTTTCTCCTTTCCAGTGCCACAGAATTAAACCTGTTTAAGTGTCTGTTCCATTTTTTTTTTTTTTTTTTTTTTTTGTAAATACATTTGTTCTGTCTTTCATTTAAAATCTTTTTCCATACTGGCTTAAACCTTAAACCTCAGGAGGAAAAATGCAATGCACTCATCCAAACATGCCTTATTCAAAGCATATTGGAAAGTTTTTTGTTTATATGGTTTTTTTAAAAAAATGCCCAACAATGTCAAGTTTCAGATACAAAAATGTTCTTGTGGTGCTGTCACAAGGCCAAATTCTGTTCCAACTCCTCAAGAAACCGCCTCCGAAAGAGGAACAAGTCCGTCAAGCAAGTTTTTCCATTTTAAAAGCTTTCAGCATAACATGCATGTGTAAATTGATTATCGTTTAAGAGGAAAATAAAATATAAGAATGGAATGACATCACCGGGTTGTTTGCTGTTGCTGCATTTATTGGGGAGCAGTATTAACTCACTTCTGAAAGCTGATTAGTTATCCCGAGATGACATTTTGAGGGAGACCGCATCATGATTAAAGCCTTTTTCCACACCCCCCCCTCACCACGCTTTCCTTACAAGATGTTTTAAACACTTCATGCAAAATGGTTCAAGATGGCCAAAAGGATGGAAAACGATTTATTAAAAACACAGATGCCAATACAACAGGTTTTTTCCTCAATCCTTTGTAGGAGTGTCGATGCCCCGCCCGCCATGGTGGATGTAGATCGGATCATTTTGGGATGCGTGGAAGAAAGGATGTTTATGTTCACGTTGTTTCCAGGCTGTGAGCCTTCCCAAGGGAGCGCATTCCTCACCCAAAGCATGACTAAAGGTATGTGAACCATCTGGACAAAGCCACTGGTCACAATGCCCCTACACACCGAATGCAAAGAGGCCTTTCATTCGTCAGCCAGAACCTTGATATCCATCTGCTCTGGAGAGGTCAACCATCATTTCCACTGTTATCAAATGTGTTTGGTTGCTTTTCTTCACCGCAACTGAAGTGGTAACGGATGGTCGCTACTTTCAAAAGCTAATACAGTTGATACGAATCTGCTGGTTACTCAAATGATTCCTTTGCCTTAATGCTTGATTTTTTATTTGTAATATGGTGCTACTCAATTCTGGAATCTGATTGGCCGAAACTGATTGTCCTATAACAAGAGATAGCTGACATAGATTGCATCCCTAGTAAGATTTAATGATTGTGCAAATAAATGAATGAAGTGAATGAAGGAACCTATTTATTAATATTACTGATATGATTTAAAAAGGTCTGTGCTTCTTTGTTTTTACTTTTTTTTTTTTTTTACTTCTTATACGTCCTGGATTCTGAGTAGAAATAAAAGCTGTGTTTCATTGTGAACTTCAAAACAAACAAAGACAGGTTCTGCAGACGATCTGATCCGCAAACGTGTCGATTAACAGAACTACAACCAGATAAACGGTGCAACATGTCATTTTGGTAAATAATAACAATAATAATAACACATTGGTACCATAATAATTCAAAGTCTTGGAATGTGGACCTTGAGATTTTTACAGTAACTCCAATAACAGTAAATTGTACCAATGTTTTCTGAACTGAATCTTTCAAATCTTACTGATCTCCCTCCACTTTTAGACACACACACACACACACACACACACACACACACAGAGAGACCTCACACACAGGCACGATTGTGGGGGGGGGGGGGGGGGGGGGTAAAAATGCTGTGGCTAATAAAGAAGTCCGATTTGATAATCAGCTCAGACAGTCCATTTGCAAATAAGAGCCTGTAATTAATTAATCAATGTGCATTTCAATGACTGTATTGTCAAGAGCAGTCAAGTGCGGTTTGCTCATATGCCAGCTCTCTATTTTCACAAAACTGCCTTTTATAACTCGAGCGTAAAAGACAAAATTACCCGTATATGTAGGAACATTTGGCCAATAATTGCCTTAAACCGATAATTGCATGTAAGCACTTAAAAAATCCTGCATTACTCATTTTGGTGTGAACTCTAACACAACTCTAAAAATCGATGTGCGTTAGGAATTTGGAATTATTTTAGGAAAATGTGCATTGTTTGGCCTATAAAAAGCCCACATCTCAATGAAGCAGCAGGGGAGGTTTCTTGTTAATTTGGGAGATTAAAGGTTAACCTCAGACAAACTGCCTCCATTCTCTGCACTGTTTGGAGTGAGCGGGGTATTAAAAGCCTCAGCTCTGCCGCTCACATGTGAATACCCAGACTGTAAAGCTCCCCAAGTCCAAAATACTTGCTGATGTTAAAGGGCTTTGAGCAACTGCACCGACTCATCGTCCAAAAGTATATTATCTGCAATCAAGTTATTAGAGTGAGAGAAACCAGAAAGGCTTCTTTTTTTTTTTTTTTTGCACGCTGATGTGGGAGAATGCAAATAATCCAAACAGAAGAGACAGCGCCTCAGGCACTTTTAACGGTACAGTGGATTGTGAAGAATAGAGCACCTAATCTAAACGAGACACTCTATTCATTCAGTGATGATTCTCACATGCTGGGCTTGAGCGACTACCAAAAAAAAAAATGTACAGTGGTATTCAGGATGGATAAAGCATTGAATTACCCAAGAACAGGTTCTACAGTCTTGGCCTTTCCAAAATTGTCGTAAATGTCCACCAAGCAACCAACTGAAAAAGTAAGAATACAAGGATCCAGAAGGGATTTGGGAATTGAAGTTGGACGGCATGCTGAACACAGTGGTGCCCTCTAGGCTAAATAGTGCTGCCGTCAGTCCTATAGGAAGCCAAGGAGTTCAAGAGAAGGGATTTAAAGAGAAAGGAAGGGAGAGATGTTCTCGACTCACCTACAGAGGGAGCTAAACCTGAACAGGCATCCCTAACTCATAAGGCCTCAGATCTCCATACAGCCAACATGTAGTACTGTACTGTACTTCGTCAATAAACAGTCTGGGAGCAAAAACCAACACTGTATCTCAATCTTCTATCGGGGGAAAGGTTAAATCCAAAGTCCTCCTAAAAGCGCCACAGAACAAACAAAATAGTGCCATGGTTAAATATAAACTACCTACAGTTACCATAAAAGTACCACCATAAAATCTGGTAAGGACATGGTTCAGATTTTTATTGCCATGTTTACCATAAAAACACCATAAAACGTGGCAGTTTCATGAATTAACATGTGCCAACCCTGAGTGACCACAGTAATAATATGTAATTATATATTTTTAGCTCTTATATTTGTTCCAGACTGCTGTGTTGCTAATAAATCCATGTACAATCTAAATTTAAAAACCACAGTTCAAGGTACACACACATATATATATATATATATATATATATATATATATATATATATATATATATATATATATATATATATATATGTGTGTGTATACACACCCTAAAACAGTGCATTAAACTATAGTGAGATTTTCTGAGGATGCCTCAGTCAGTCTCAAATCATGTCACATGTCACGTCCATAATGCACTATCCACTTTAAGAGCACGTCAAGTGTTCACGATTGAAAATTCATACTTGGAAAATGTACTACTAGTGTATTATTAACCACTTTATGCTCCCGCAAGCCATTTCTGGGCCTGCACTCACATTCCTCACTCTCATAAATACGTGCATGTCCTATTATTTTCACTGTACGAGACTAAATAATTCAAACCGATCATTCAATAATATATTTTAGGATCAATTATTAACTAAAAAGCAGTTGGTTAATACTGAGAGGATGTTTTTAAAAAAAAGAAAATCAGAAGAAACAAACAAAAATGAACAAAAGGCTGGTAAGAGAATGACTGATTATAGCTGCTAAGAAGAAGTTGATAACAGAAATAATGTCTTTAAAAGGCATTAAATGTAATTATTTATGGATTAAAATGAAGTGAGGTGCTGCTATTTAATATCCAAAAAAGCTCCTGTGTTAGACATGGCGGCCGTATGGTTTGAGAAGTGGCTTTGTGACTGAAAGGTCGCTAGTTTGCTTCCCATACCAGCAGGGAAAATGGGTGGAGGTGAGGGTGAGGGTGGGGGGTGGGGGGTGCACCTTCCCTTTTCTCTACATTCATGGCTGAAGTGCCCTTGATGAAGGGACCAAGCCCATAACTGCTCTCCAGGCACCCCACTTCTCCGACTGTGTGTGTGTGTGTGTGTGTGTGTTCACTGTTTACAAGTATGTGCTCACTTTGGATGGGTTAAATGCAGAGGCCATCATTTACACTGTGGGCTTAATACAGTACACCAAAAAATAAAATAGAAAAGCATGTTGTTATATAGAGAAAAAAAAAACAAAAAAAAAAATTCCAGCCTGGTAACAATAACTGTACCATTTTGGGCAGAATCCAACCACTCTGTCATTGATTATTTTTCTCGAACAGCCCATCCCTTGATAGTTTATACATCAGAACAGTGAGCACTGATAGACGGAATGGAATACGGTACACAGTTCTACATTGAAAGTGAATAACATCCCTAAAGTGTTCGCACATTTGTCTGGTACAGACGAGCAAAGATCAGGAAAGCCTTGGGAATGATTCCCATCCCAGTACCGGTAATGAGAATGTGCATACAAAATAAATAAATACATAAACAGCACCTTTTTACCCAACAAAGTTTCTAGTCCTTGAGTTGAGCAGAAGGAATTTACAGAGGGGAGGAAGGGCGAGCTTGAGGTGGAGTAGGTTCGGCTGGAGGAGGTTAAAGGTCAACCTTAGCACTCAACAGTCAACCTAAAAGCTCAGATAAGACCTGAAAGCATCCTGTGTGTGGCTGATACAAGCCTCTGGTCAAAGAGATACAGTAAAGCTTGAATAACTGGAATTTGGCACTTTAAAGGCCTACATTTGAAACAGTGCACAAGTCAAGCTGGACTCTTGGGTCGTTGCTGAGATAGTCGGTGCTCATTCATCAGACTTAATGCAGGGAAGCCTTTCTTCCAGCAGTATAAATGACCTTTGCCAAGAACCAGCACCTGAACAATGTAACAAACATCAATTCCAGAAATGTCAGTTGGATCTCTGAGGTCGGGAGGGGGGGGGGGGGGTGTCATCTTGCCACTCAACACTGTTGCAGAGGCATCTAAAGGTGAATACTCGTGCATTAACATGTCTGCGCAACAGCTTATGTTCGTTGAAACTTTTAAAACATGGTAGATGTGACCCTTTTTGGCTTGTGTGTACACACACAGACACACACAGATCCCTTGCTACTTCATGTTTCAGTTCCCACAGCTTCAGTGCATCACGGGTTTTTCAAATATATTCATCGAAAAATTAAAAAATAAGGAAATTGTGGAAAAATAGGAAAAAAGTTAAGGAAAATGCTGCAAAACAAGGCCAATTATGCAAAAAGACAAAACAAAACAAAACAAACAAACAAAAACAAACAAACAAAAAAACCCAAGCAAACAAAAAAAAAACCAACCCAATACCCCCAACAAAACGACTGTACTTACATTTTTAAGTGAGGTGCACATCTGTGTGTGCGCATGTCTGTATGTGTGTACATTTATATTTTATTTACATCCTATGCATTATATTTGAATGTTTAATTGTTATTATAAGCATTTATAGCGTTGGATATGTATTTATTGATATTATGTATATACACATATACATGTACATATATGTCAGTGAGGGGGGTCAGTTTAAGGAAATTCAGCGGCCTCTGTCCACATTAACCAAAAAAACCGTAAGGTGTGTGTGTGTGTGTGTGTGTGTGTGTTGGGCAGTGGTGGCCTGGTGGTGAAGGGCACTGGATCGCTGATCCTGAGGTTGGAGGTCCCACTCTCCACAAGGCCGTCACTGTCCCCCCAATGCAGCTAATTGGGCTATCAAATGCTAGCCATGTCTCTCACTGACTATGAGTGGCATGTAAAAGAACCATTGCTGACTTTTTTAAAGAGTAGCCGCAGAGCCGTCAGTGTGTCATGCTTAAAAGTCAGGAAGGGCATCCGACGTAAAAACTAATGCCAAATCGAATATGCGAATCAGATGATTCACTATGGTGACCCCTGAAAAAAGGGAAGAGTTTAATAAAATTAAATTTATATATATATAAACATAATATATATATATTTTTTTTTTCTGTCTGTCGTCGGCTTTTTCCCTTTTACTCGGGAGTTGCCACAGCGAATCATCTGATTCGCACGTTTGATTTGGCATAGGTTTTTACGTCGGATGCCCTTCCTGTCACAACCCTTTTTAGCAAGGGACAGAAACACGCTGACGACTTTGCAGCTACTCTTTACGAAAGTCGGCAATGGTTCTTTTACATGCCTCTCACCATAGACAGTGAGAGACATGGCCCGCCTTTGATAACCCAGTTAGCCGCACTGGGGGTGGGGTGGGCTAGTGACAACCTTGTGGAGAGTGGAACTCGAATCCCCAACCTTTGGATCAGCGATCCAGCGCCCTATACCACGAGACCACCACTGCCCCGTATATATATATATACACACACATATATATAAATACACACACACACACACACACACACACACACATATATATATATATATATATATATATATATATATATATATATATATACACATATACACACACATATATATATAAATACACATATATATATACACACATATACACACACACACACACACACACACACAGTCATTATTCGAGTTACGACCTAGATCGGTTCCGACCAACCAGTCGTAAGTCGGATTGGTCGTAAAAGTTGGATATTTAACACAACGAAACTGAAACCACCCAGCATTCGCTGTGAATTCATGTGAAGCGTATTCTTCATCTGCACATTCTTTCAACATGCGAAATTAACTTATGTCCTTACTTTGCAACATCACTTTCACATTTCTTTGCCTATTATCTTCCAACCACGTGTATAGCAACTTTTCCATCTCTTCAATCGGTCCTTCACGCTGTTTTGTGATGATAGTTGACTTAATTGGGGCTGCTGCTTTCACTGCGTCCTTAATGCTGTCCTTGTCCTTCAAAATTGTAGACACCGTGGCGTAGGAGAAATGAAGATTTCACTTTCATCTTCGTCTCCAACAACAGTCCCTTCCTTGCTTTCGCGGTAGAATTGCCATCTGATGAATTGGACTTCTTGTTGGGGGCCATGGTAACGGTGTACAGTAAATGAATGTAAAATTGTACTGTAAAAGATGTTACTCCGATGGTATCGAGTCACTGAGTGTAGCGGTAGAATGCTGTGCTACCACAATTATCTTATGCGCTGCGCGACCGGACATATACAGTAAACTCATAACAGGCATCCGCTAGACATGGTCGTAACTCGTGTACATCGTAACTTGGATAGTGATCATATGTATGTATGTATATATATATATATATATATATATATATATATATATATATATATATATATCACACACACAGACACATACACAATTAGGTCTTACTGAAGAATTACATCAAGTGAGTTGAAGACATTTGTATTCTAAGGAAAGCCCATGCTGCCTTTATCTAGATCAGACGCCGTAGTATGAGACAAAGAGGGAAACCTGACTGGAAAAATCAAGCAACTACTATAATGGAATCCTGGGGAATACATAAACAGTTACTACAAGATGGCAGTTACCTTTAAAAGGACGCAGTAGACGTCAAGGAGGTAAGAATAGGCGCGTTTGTCATGCCATCTTCAAGTAAGTGCTATTTTTGAGGAAGCACTAAAACTGGAACAATTAAAGTTGTGAGAGGTCTTCCCTTCTTTCAAGTATCCATTTCTCCTTTGTTTCATGTCACAAGCTTGTCAGCAGTCATCAAGCTGCCACATTGCCAGAGGAAATGGCTGGCCTTACCAGCATATGCGCACGTGATGCAGGCACATGCACACAACTCAGTCCTTATTGTTCAAGTGTTTTCATGAAACAACACACCACAAAAACCAAAGTAAGCAATAAAGCAGCTGCACATGTCATGGCTTTTGCCCAGACTGACCATACAGCAACTTAAAATGCTGCATCTGCCATTCAAGAATTTAACTTTTGAAATGATTAACATGGAAGTAATTGGGCGGGGTGGGGTGGGGGTAGGGGTTGGGGGGGTTTCTGGGATGAGCTTTCTGGTTCGCAAGAGTTAGCCATTGCATAAATAACCAATACACACCAACTACCCAGACATAAATATCATCTCAATGAAAAAGGGATTCTTTCATGATTGTTGGCTTGGGTCCGGTTGGCAAACACGAAGAAGTCAAACAAAAGCATCCGCGGGCAAAATCGTAGCTGGTGCTTTAGCATTGAAACAATGGCCAAATTTAATTAGCCTCATTCCAAAAAGAAAGCGCAGTGCTGTTTGGCATAGGATTCGTTTCCCGGACTACAAAAAGACCACACGCATGTACTAATTGATGAAATAACATTTTCCTAGACACATCAGTGGTGCCTACATAGAAGCTATTTTTGACTTTGTCTACAGACATCAAGTAAAGCCATAATATTTCTTAGTGAGGCAGCGATGCTATTAGCAGGGAATGAAAGGCAGGGTCGTCGCTCATTAGAAGCGATCTGCCTGCATTGATCCCCGCAGCCGAGCAAAATGTCACCTTAATTAAAATGCGCCTGTGCTCAGTAAGAGGGTGTGCAGGAATCAGAGATACACAGCGGTACATGCTAAGGTTTACCTTGCCATACACACATGCACAACCTTACTGTCATGTCAACACAAACCTACAAAGAAACAAATGCATGTTCTCAATGTTCTTCAAGAGTTTCAGGTTTTGTCATAAGATGTACTTTTTAAAAAATGAAAAGGCACACTAGATATTAGATCACAAGTCCACATATGAGTAGTTTTATGAACATGGTTGATTGTTTAACTAGCATTAACCAGAGGATGCTGTTTAACTAGCATTAACCAGAGGATGCTTCTATGGTCCAACAGTCCCACAGGGGTGAAGGCTGTTGAACAATTCAGCTGTAACTGTCGGACCATTGGGCCGGCAGAATATCCGGCAGTAACCTCATGCTAGGTCAAAAAAAAATAAATAAAAAATAGCAGCGAGCTAACAGTAACAGTGACCATTACATTACAAACATACAAGAATTTGCCAAGAAATCCCCCAGAAATCCTGTCAGTATAAAATGTTAGCTATCTATCATAACAACGAACAATAAGCATATACAAATGTGACAGGAATCCACCTTAAAAACCCTGTCATGCTAAAATGATAGCCAGCTAGCTAGCGTTATCAATGAACACTGCAAACATAAGCGACATAACAACTGGGACTAGAATCTGCATTATCTTTATAATAAAATCATATAACCAAGTCACATTCACTGACGCATCAACATTCAAAAATTTCAGTTCAGTTCAGTTTCTGTAACTGCTTAATCCAGTGCTTCTCAATTATTTTCTGTTACGCCCCCCCTAGCAAGAAGAAAACAATTCGCGCCCCCCCACCACCCACTTTCCGCCGCAACTATAAATTATAACTTTTTTCTATAATATAGTTACAGGTACATCTCTTCATTATATCGTATCCTTGTTAACATAAATAAAACAAAAAGAAAGAGATATAGTTCAA
Source organism: Plotosus lineatus (assembly GCA_024760905.1). NCBI lineage: Eukaryota > Metazoa > Chordata > Actinopteri > Siluriformes > Plotosidae > Plotosus > Plotosus lineatus. The sequence continues at coordinate 15,362,390 of CM045735.1, read as the reverse complement.
CTTACAAGAATAACTTTAACATTTTTTACTAGTCTGTAAAAGAAAGTGCATCAATTTGCCTTAAATTTAAAAATAATAATATCCTTGTTACATTTTTGACAAACTTACCACACCATTTGCTGCTGAAAATAAAATCAATAAATAATTAATTCAAATTGACTTCAGAAACATTAACTCAGGAGCACAATATATAAACACTTTAACCTACAAAACAAGAACAAATAGAACAATTTGTGCTGATTTTTTTTTCTCAAAATGAGGAAGCCAAGATTAATGGCTACAATGAGCACGTTTTGCAGTGCACAGCTTCGCAAAGCGTAGAGTTAATACTCGCTGCGCACAATGGGCAATGAGGGCGCCACTGCCAACTAATGGAGTGGATGTGCAATTACACTTTCTTGTAGTACGGCGGAAAAAAAGCATGTTCTCCTGGGTCACACGCGCCCCCCTCAGCATCCCACTATTTGAGAAGCACTGGCTTAATCCTTATTAGGGTCGCGGGGAGGCTGGTACCCATCCCAGCTGACTCTGGGCGAGGGCAGAGTACACCGTGGACAGCTCGCCAGGCAATCGCAGGGCGGAAACACGCTGACGGCTATGCAGCTACTCTTGTCAAAAGTCAGCAATGGTTCTTTTACATGAACCTCACACCATAAACAGTGAGAGACATGACCGACCTTTGATAACCCAGTTATCTGCACTGGGGGGACGGGGGACGGGGGGCAGTGACAACCTGTTGAGGGCATGGCTTGAACCCCCAACCTTAGGATCAGTGATCAAGCACCCTATCCACACTAGGCTACCTCTGCCCTTCACTTTCTTCAACTGGAATCCAACTTATACTTTTCATTTCAGATAAAGTCGCCCCTCAATGGTTTTGACTTGTGCACAATTAGTGGTAGAGTAAATATAAACCTTAATTTATTCGCATTCAAGTTTATTTTGTGAACAGAATTTTTCAGTGAGACAACTGTTACATGTAACTTTCAAGTACGCTGTAGTGCCCTCAAAAAAGTATTTAAAATTAATTGGGCTTAAAAATGCAGCTCTTTTGACCATAGACGTGGAGAGAGCCAGCTCAGAGATCTTGTCCTTTTATTTATATTTACGATGTTTAAAAAAATTGTTCCCATTGCTCAGCTGTTGCTGATGTTTTAGAAATACAAACTGCTCCCTTGAACATCACATGCACAAATCATAGTAAAAACAAAATGGCAGCAATTAAACATCCAGAGCTGCAATATAGACACAAAACACGAATCGAAAACATGTGTTTTAAATAATTTTAACCTTATGAACGTGGTGTACACAGTAAAATCACGAAAGGCTTTGTCTATGTGAAAAGATCATGGAATAAATTGTACACAGATTTACATATGAAAGCTATTTCAGGAGAAAATTGCAGTCAACTGATCCTGATCCAGCAAGATGCAATCGAAAACACTTAACACACATTCAATAGTGTAGAAATGAGGCACACCTGACCAATGGCGTTTACTTAAAAATCATACCTTATTATGGCTAGAACTAGGCAAGAGTGAAAGGCAAAAGTGATCCTAATTTCATCATTTGTCACATTAGCTTATGACTAAAGTGCTCGTAACATGGCGAAAAAAAAAAAGAAAAGAAAAAGAAAATGCTCCCAATACGACAGCAAATGTGACTGATCTAGTTTCTCCCGCTATCCTGGGCCCACCATTGCCCCTGGGCTGGGCAGTGAGTAAAAATATTAGTGATCATATTAGAAGTAATGGGTAAAACACAGCCTATTCTCTGGGCACAGAGAGACTGACCTAGAAAAGCGCAGCCACTCTCATCTGGAAAGAAACGTGGCATTCATGCCCAGGTGCTATCAATTTCCTCCAGCGTGTGCCAGATCCAAACTGGCACAGACTCAATCCACAGGAACCATACGGTTATACTAAACATAATACTGCCGCGTCTAAACCGCACAGAGCCCACTTGCACAGCCTGAAATCCATCGCTGGAGAAAGTAAATGGCTGTTTTTCCCTGCGTGCCTAATTGGAATTGTAAATAGCCTTCAGAATTAATTACAAGCCCATTAAATAAGTATTTTTGGATAACAAATGTCATATAAAAAGTCTTATTGGCCTTTCCATTGCTGTTATTTAGCTTAATGAAGGATGTTTGTATAATTCAAGCACTGCCTTTTGCACCGGTTCACCCGAACCAAAACATCATAAATGTAACTGATGCAATCACTCCGATATGTATTCCTGGCTGCTACAGGAAATTTGAACCCATGTCATTTGAATTCAATCCATCATTTACTAATAATAGGATGTTTACAGAACACAATTATAACCAGTTTGCTGCTCTACAGGATAACTCTATGACCATTTATTAAAAAAAAAAAAAAAAAAAAAAAAAAAAAAAAAAGTGTAACATGCTCTTTAAGAGTGCATTCCTCTTGTTCAGACTGATTACATGATACAGTGCATGTTTTATTTTACCGATTGTAATTCTGATATCTCTTGTAATATATGCACATTATTATAGTATTTTTAAATACTAAAACACATGGGGACACTGCACCATAGACTCGCTATATCTATTGATGTGCATATAGCATACACAAGGACTAAAGCACAACAGGCCATAGACTCATAAAACAATACCAACAATGGAGTGGCGAGATACGGCCCGTATGGCGCACACTAACTGTCATCACCCTGAAATTGATTCTTATTCTAAAAAAATTATATCCGAAACTGTGATTTCTTATTCTTCTTATACCACATCAATTTGCCAACAATTGCATTATTTTGCATTCATTTATATTTATGTGAAGTGTGCTGGACTATTCTTGAAGCAAACTAGCTATACAGGGATCCCTCGCAACTTCGCGCTTCAATTCATGTGTCGTCAGTGCATCGCTTTTTTTTTTTTTTTTTTTTTTTTTTTTAAATACAGTATATTCATCGAATTAAAAAAATAAGGAAAATAGGGGAAGAATAGGGGGGAAAAGTTAAGGAAAATGCCACAAAAACAAGGCCAATTATGCAAAAAAAGAAGAAGAAAACCCTAAACAAACCCAAAACAGAAAACAACCCAAAACCTCCCATCAAAACTACAGGACTAACATTTTTTGTGAGCTGCGCATCTGAGTGCGTGCACGCGCATTTATATTTTATTTACATCTTATGCATTATTTTTTTAATGTTCAATTGTTATTATAAGCATTTATAGCATTGAATATGTATTTATTGATATTATATACACAGATACATGTCAGTCGGGGGTGGGAGGAGGCGATCCTACTTCGCGGAATTCGGTGGTTGCATGGGTATCTCCGTCCCAATTAAGCGCGGAAATTGAGGGATCCCTGTAAACCGTAGTTTGCTTATAGCCTCACTCTCTCCATTTCCTAAAAAAAGCAGCATGTTCTATTAGGAAACCATAAAATGACATCGCCATGACAGAAAATAGATAAAATTCTTTCATAAAGTGTTTGATAATTGTCTTTGACCTTCAGAGTATCATCAATTTTATGTGATAAATAACAGCACATTTTTTAAATATATTCACTATGAAACTTATAAAATTTAAACAGTGTTTACCAAAAAGCTCTTGTGAATGTTTCTATAGAAACAACAACAACCTATCAGAACGAGTGTATCAATATTATCCCGTTTTATTTTTAGTTGTATTATTGTCGGAGTTGATCAAACTTGTGAAAACATACAACGGAGCATTCAACAGCATTGGGGTACAAATCCACACCGATTGCACTAATATGACACAACTGACTATAATATATTTATTATCAAGTCCACATGTAGCCCTAAGTGAGACGTACCACAAAGGCTGTCTCGACAATGTCTAATCCCCTCCCGGCTGTCTCCAGCTTCACTCGCTCCCCTCACGCTCGCTCTGCTTTATGTGTTGCTCTGCCGAGTGCCACAGCCAGGCACACACAGTTCCTTGTGGATCTTTAGGGACGGCGGGTGCTCCACATGTGCTGTATATTTTTAGTGCAGCCCGAGACGAGAAATCCCTCTGGTTAGTTTCTACAAATGATTCAAGAAGTGCTAAATCTAACACTGACCTCTTCCCTGCCTGTGCATTGTCTACATGCACTGCACATTCTTAATTTGGCCCTGTGGGCACCTGGCACAGGGACCACTGTCTTCACATCAGGTTTCCCAATACTCGCACAGCAACACTGCTTTATTAGCTGCAAAGTTGGACAATACAGAAGAAGAAAAAAGAAAAAAAACGGCTTTATCATAATTAAACATGAACATATTTAAATAAGTTCATGTTAAGCACAAAAGGAAAAGCTTTGGTCAGCGTTCCCCGTATCCTCAAATGCAAAGAAAACGTAACCTGGGTTGATAGCCACGATCAACATGATTCAAAAAAAAAAAAAAAAAAAAAAGGTGGCACTCTAGAATTGACCACCTTGGAGCATGATTGGGGTACGGTAAGAAAGCAGAGTGCATTCAAGAGAAGAAACCTGAAGGAATTGTCTTTCCAAGTTCATCAAGATCATTGTCTGTTACACTCTTCTCCGACTCCCACGTTATCACGATTGGCATCAAATCATAACAAATCATATTAATCATGGCAAAATTTTTGATTGTCAAAACTTGTCATAATCATCCCAAATCTACCAAGCTCTCTCAAGATCTCGTTTTAATCCCACAACCCCCACACTAATCACTATTCTCTCAGATTGTGGCGCTCGTGGATACTGTGGTCCCAGTGTAAACCCAGGTATAAAAATCCTTTTACAAAAAAGGTGGAGGGAGCTTTAATTGAACTAGTCATGAGAATACTCCCTCATTTGCCAAGCCGCTTAAAGTCTTCTGGGGTCGGGGTGGGGGGAGGTCTTAGCCAACACAGTGAGAAGGCGGGGTGTACCCTGAGCAGCTCAATGGACCATCGCAATGCCAACACACATAAAACCAGGGGCGATTTGGAACAGCTGATTAGACTAACGTGCACATTTTCAGACTGTGGGAGGAAACCAGAGTACCCAGTGGAAACCATCACAAGCACAAAGTAAACATGCAAAGTCCACACGGAAATCCCCAACCCAGCACTAAGCACTATGCCACTGTGCTGCGGGCATGACAACAGAAACATTTAAACTATTGCCATGAAATAAAAAGGCAGCCAGTCACCCAAGCACACCCATATACAGTGCTGTGCAAAAGTGTTTGCCCCCTGACCAATTTCTGACATTTTTTTTGCACGTTTGTCATTGTTATCCATTTCAGATCAAGCAAACCTAAATTTTATACAAAGATAAAGCAAAAGTAAAACACAAAATACAGTTTTCAGTGCCAATTGCATTTATTCAGAGGATTAAAAAAAACAAACATCTGAATTCACAAGGGCCCGTGTGAATAAGTAATTGCCCTTTAAACCTAATAGCTGGTTGAACCACCTTTTGCAGCAATAACTGCAGTCAAGTGTTTACGATAAGAGGCGATGAGTCTTTCACATCACTGTGATGAGATTTTGGCACACTCTTCTCTGCACAATTGTTTATGATCAACCAGACTGGATGGTTTTTGGGCATAAAAACATCCTTTTTAAGGTCATGCCACAGCATCTCAATACGATTCAGGTCGGGACTTTGACTAGGCCACTCTAAAACCCTCATTTTGTTCTTTTTTAGCCATTCAGAAGTGGACTTGCTGGTGTGCGTCAGATCGTTGTCTTGCTGAAGAACCCAGGTGCGCTTTAGCTTGAGGTCTCAAACTGATGGGCGAACATTCTTCACCAGGATTTCTTGGTAGCGAGCAGAATTCATGGTTCCATCAATCATGACAAGTCGCCCTGGTCCTGAAGCAGCAAAGCAGGCCCAGAGCATCACACTTCCACCACCATGTTTCACTGTTGGCACAATGTTCTTTTTATCAAACGCAGTGTTCCGTTTGCGCCAGCTGTAACGGGATGCATTTCTCCCAAAAAGTTCAACTTTAGTTTCATCAGTGCAGTGGACATTTTCCCAAAAGCTTTGGGGATGATCAAGATGATTCTTGGCAAAAGTGAGTCATGCCTTGATATTCTTTTTCGTCAACAATGGCTTTCGCCTCGGAACTCTTCCATGGATGCCATTTTTGCATCGTGTCTTTCTGATTGTGAAGTCATGAACATTGACGTTAAGTGATGCTTGTAGTTGTTTATAAGTGGTTTATGGATCCTTTGTAACTTTTCCAGTTAGTCTGCGCCATGCTATTGGAGTAAAATTTTGGTAGGTCGGCCACTCCTGGGAAGGGTCACCAACGTGCCATGCCTTCTCCATTTATTGATAATGGCTCTGACAGTGGTCCACTGGGGTCCAAAGATTTACCAATGACTTTGTACCCTTTCACAAACTGAGACATCTCTATAATCTTCTTTCTTGTTTGCACTTGAAGCTCACTGGATCACGGCATGATGTTCAATGTGGCCTACCTCACCTTATCAGACAGGTTTTCTGTGAGGGATCTCCTGGTTGGAAATGTCTGACAGCAGTCAGGCCTGGCTGTGGCCATAAAACTGAACTCAGTCTTCCTCATTAATAGGATTAATAATAATTACCTCACCTTTTAACAAGGGAACAATTACTTTTTTCACAGACGTTCATGTAGGTTTGGATAGGATTTTTCTCTTAACAAATAAAATCACAACACGAAAACTGCATTTTTGAATACTTGGGGTATCTTTGTGTAATGTTTAAATTTGTTTGAGAATCTGAAAAAGTTAAGTGTGACCAGGTGCATTAAAAAAAAAAAAAAAAAAAAAAAAAAATCAGTAAGGGACAAAAACTTTTGCACAGCAAAAAAAAAAAAAAAAAAAAAATTATATATATATATATATATATATATATATATATATATATATAAATTAACACACACCCACACTCCACATACACACAGACTGAAGGTCTCACACTGGGTAAGAGAATGCAGGGCTGGAAGTGGAGCTCCAGTGCCTTAGAAAGAATCCCGCATTGCTCTAATGAAATATTAAAGTAGCCCCTCTGTCAGTCTGAATGAGCCCGTAAAAGAAATCCAAAGGATGACTGAAAAATCATGAACAATTGTCTAGTCCTGTAAGTTCCTCTATATAACAAGGTTCACCTCTGTGAATATGTATGTAGGTTAAAAACGTCAAGATTGAAATGGAAACCATACCATGGATGAAATGGACAAACAGACATCCTTTATCTTGTAAAACACATTTAAACTATGTGAAAATGTAACATTAAGATAAACTTGCCTTACACATACAGTGAGAATAATAAATAGGAAAATATGAGACGTGAAGTATTATTCACCCCACCAAATGTAAACGGGATATGATAGTTCTTTATGAAGGACATGCATACACACACACAAACACATACATTATATATATATACACACACACACACACACACTATATTTTATATATATATATATATATATATATATATATATACATACACATATACACACACACACACATATATACATACATACACACATATATGGCGAATGGCCCATTTGTATACAGAAAAAAAAAAGTCAAGGTTACCTTACAATACATAATATTAACAAACTGCCAAAAAGGGCAAAGACCTCACAATGGGGGAAAAAAATAAAAAGAATATCAAATTCTTTGAATTGTGAAGACAATGCAGGGTCTCAAGGCTTCTGAGGTTTGAAAATTAGTTCCAGTGCCACTATTAACATGGTGAAGTAGAAAATTCGGCAGGGGGTCGAGGGTGCTCCAAGGGCCCACTTCTCTCAGAGGAAAATCGAACTCATGAAACAAAGGCGTGGGTCAAGACCCTGAGGCCATGCGAAAGCCGGAGCAACTCACACTACTGAAAGACCACAGCAGCGGATCTGAACCTTGAGGCCTTCAGCCTGGGATTCGGGCCTCTCTGGATAAATTATACATCATAAGCAAGATGATGTCACCCTATCCAACATGTTAGTACAATAGCCTTGAGAGGAATAATTCTGACAATTTGTATTTTAAGCACTCACCTTTGCCCATACGTGTCAGACAGATGAAGAAGAATGAACAAGTTAATGCAGGAGCTTTCGTGTAATGGAATTACAAGTGAATGCTCAAAAAGCAGCAAAAATTGTGGTACAGCAAAAAGACTTCATGTTTCAATATTTATATTTGAACTTAAAATAATAGCCAAGGATCAACTGATTGCAGATACAGATGAGGTCAGACATTTATACACATTCAGGGGCCTGAAGTTCATGGCGATTTTGGGCTCCCAAGTACTTCTTTGAATGTGATTTTTTTATGCCAGAATAATTATACAATGATACTTAATGGGGGAAAATGGATTTTTAAAAGGAAAAAAAAAAACAAAAATGAGATGCAGCCATAGTGTTAAGCACCATCACCTCACCGTAAGATTATTATGGGATTAAACTTGGTGGTACATTTGGGTAGGTAGAGCTTGCATGTTCTTCCTGTGCTTGTGCAGGTTTCCAACAGGTGGTCCAAGTTTCCTTCCAAAGCCAATGGCTCATCTAAATTCCCATAGGTGTCATTATGACTGACTGTTCATCTTTCAGTTATCCCTGAAATAGATTAGTGACTTAAGGGCGTACCATTCGTGGGATTTGTCCCATGATATGTTAATAGTGGCACTGGAATGAATTTTGAAACCTTCAGAAGCCTTACAACCCTGCTTTGTCTTCAATTCAAAGAATTTGATATACAAGAAAAATCTTTTCTTGAAAAAAATAACCCTAGATTTGGAAGAGTAAATTGTGAGGTACCAAATGCTGCACCAACTGTTAAACATGATGGTGGCATCACACTCTAGGGGCCGGTTCTGCTGCATAGGAAACTGTCGCATTGCACAAAGTGTTCACAATAATGGAAAACAATTACTAGCTCATTTGTTCATCATAACAGAAGAAACTTGGGGAAACATCAAATTCGGGAAAAATGGGCACAGAATTCTGGGAACTTTTTTTTTTTTCATTAAAAATGTATGTTGTGCAATCACTCTGATGCTGGAAAAATAATAATAATAATAATAAAAAAAAAAATTAATTACCGAAATCTATTTATTGCTGCAACATGTTCATGATCTTCATGATGAGGGAATGCAAAATTTTTACCTCAATGATAGACAGATGTACAATGAATTAAAATTAATGAAATGTACATGAATTAAAAAATAAATAAATAAATAAAATAAAATAAACAAAAACTAAGCATACACTCACCTTCCTTCATTCTTGGGTGATTATTAATCCATATATCATAGAGTAGTGAACACTATTACTGATAACGTCAGACTGCGAGAAACAGGTCTGAAACAGATTTTCCCTCAATAACGTGCATGAACTAATACACCACATGCTTTCAATGAAATGAATATACTGTACAACGTTTTCTACAAACGTGTTTTCTAAAAATTATATTCTCAGATTCAGCCGATACCCAATGGGAAAAAAACGAATAAGCAGATGAGATAAAGAAACAGCAAACAGACTGCTTAACAGTACAGTGCAGTTCCTCAATAATTACCACACTAATTGAGCTGCTGCAGAAGCATCAATGATCTACCAAATGATTAGATAACGTACCAGCATTAAAACGAAATAAGATCAGTTTTAGGTTCATTCTGAAAATCAGTATCCAGCTAAATTCAGGTTCGTTTCAAACCCCATGCTTCTTTGGTTGCTGCAATCTTGTAGCAAAGGGAAAATCACATTTCTGTGTGGGGTCTGATCTTCGCAGGCTGGTACAGTAAAAACTACAGTCGGCCCTCTACTTACGAAATTAATCCGTTCCAGTGCCCTTTTCGTAAACTGGAGTTTTCGTAAGTAGAGGTGCATTTTACATGTAAAACGCGTGATTCGTTCCAAGGCCAAGACTACCCCATAAACCCTTTAAAAATGATAAAAGTGCACCAATTTTGCATGAAATATGTGTTAAAAGTAAAAGAAAATTATTTACCTTTTTAAAAAATTTCTCAAACCACCCATGCAACGCTTTAAAGTTCGGGGGTTGCTGGTCGAAAGAACCCTCACCCCCACCCTCCTTCACGAGGTCCTTAACTATGGCGGTTGCTTTTTCCGAAATAATCGCCTCCGTCACTGTATCTCCGCTTTTAATGCATCCTTCAGCTTCAAGATCATCCCGATAGTAGAGGGGTTTTGGCCATACTCCTTTGCGATTTCACTCAACCACATCCCACTTTTGTATTTTTTTTTTTTATTATCTCCTGCTTCACTTCGATTGATAACGGAGCTTGCTTCTTCTTTTCGGTGTCATCGGGAATAACTTTCTTGGGGTCCATGATGGATAACGAAACATAATGCTGCAATGATCAATCTCAAAAAAACTCACGAGCCAAAAGTCCTGTTCAACTGTCCTTCACGCGTGGGACAAAGAGTAAGTATGGGTACAGGAAGTATGGGTACAGTTCAGCTCCCTCCTGGTCAATGGGAGGCCAGCGGGGCGGGATGTTGGGAGACAGCCAATGAGAGCAACTCACGCATTGTTTGAATGGCACGTTTGGCACTTTTCGTAAAAAGAGGATGAAAATTTAGGAAAATGTTTTTAGTAACCTGGATTTTTCGTATTCAGAGGTTTTTGTAAGTAGAGGGCCGACTGTAAATGCAAATATGCACCCCAGAGTTTTATGAACCAGAAAAATCACTATGGAAAATGTGAGATAGATTAAAATATATTTTATAAGACTCAAGATATCACTTGGTCTGGCTTTCATTTTTCATTCCATTAACTGGTCTGAGCTGGTCTCTGTTATACACCTGGATATTTCTGATTCTCCAACGAATAGTATGAGAGAGGTCTGAAAACTTAATAGGTTAATAAATTCATAATGATCCATAATAAAGATGAGCGTTTCTAGTCCAAGGGAATCAAAGTGCTGCAATCCTGATGGAAGAAGTTTGTAGACCACAGAGTAGGCCATTTTGAAAAATAAGCCACATTTCGTCAAATTTGACCATTGCGTCATGGTCAACCTATAATCTTTTCAGCCCGGCCTTGTATTGTTCCAATGACATCCAATAAAATACAGGGATCACTCACCTTTGTGGTTAATGGCGACCAACACCCCCCACGACCACGATTTCCACGAAGTAGGATCGACCCCCCTGACTGATGTATACGTACATGTATATGTGTATATAATATCAATAAGTACATATTCAATGCTATAAATGCTTATAATAACAAACATTCAAAAAAAAATGCATAAGATGTAAATAAAATATAAATACACACACATACAGATGTGCGCGCACACGCACACACACACACGCGGATGTGTATTTGGAGATTTTTTGCATAATTGGTCTTGTTTTGCGGCATTTTCCTTGACTTGTTCCCCTATTTTTCGATGAATATTTTTGAAAAACCCGCAATGCACTGAAGCCCGAAGTAGCGAGGAATCACTGTATTTCAAAGATAAAACAAAAAAATAAAAGTGGATTCAGGGTGTGGGAATACTAGTACTTGTGCCCCATCTTACAGGAAAGCTAGCTGACCTCTGACTGTTTAAACGGCACAGGAAATTAAACGCATTATTCTCCTTCTTCTTTTTCTTTCGGCTGTTCCCTTCAGGGGTCGCCACAGCAAATCTCCATCTTCAGAAAGTCAGATTAAATGATTCGCATTTTTGATTTGGCATAGGTGTTTACATCGGATGCCCTTTCTGACACAACCCTCAGCGAGGGCGGAAACACACTGATGACTATGCAGCGACTGTTGCTGAAAGTCAGCAATGGTTCTTTTACATGACCCTCACACCATAGACAGTGAGAGACATGGCCGGCCTTTGATAACCCAGTTAGCTGCACTGGGGGGGTCCACAACCTTGTGCAGAGTGGGACTTGAACCCCCAGCCTTAGGATCAGTGATCCAGCACCTTCTACCACCAGGCCACCACTGTCCTAGGTGGCACTAGGAAATCAGTGGTAGTAGTAGGCCTCCGTCAGTCCCGAAGGACTATGGCTGCGCTCTGGCTGGTATTCCGGGTGGTAATACTCTCCAGTGCGCAGAGCCGGGGTAGGGAGTAATGGAGGAGAGATTGTTCCGCAGCAAGTCCCCCACCGGAAGGATCCAATGGAAGGGCAAGTGCCGATACGACTGGGTTCCAGTGCCGCTGCAGGAGTTACCAGAACGTTACTGTGAACAAACTGCCTCAGGGGACTCCGACTCCCGATGACAAAACACGCTGACGGATTTGCGGCCTACTCTTGTCGAAAATCAGCAATGGTTCTTTTACATGCCTCACATGATAGACAGTGAGAGACATGGCTGGCCTTTGATAACCCAGTTAGCTTCACTTGGGGGGGGGGGGGTAGTGGCAACCTTGTGGAGAGTGGGACTTGAACCCCCAACCTTAGGATCAGCGATCCTGCACCCTATACCACTAGATGAGTGGTCCCCAACCTTTTTATAACCACGGACCGGTCAACACTTGACAAATTTACCGCGGACTGGGGGGTGTGTGTGTGTGTGTGTGTGTGTGTGTGTGTGTGTGTCATACATTGTTTGTATTAATAATATAACATTTAAATAAAATATTGTTGCTATTATTATTATTATTATTAATAATAATAATAAGAATAATAATAATAAGCACTCCATGAATGTTATTTTTCAACAGCTGAAATAAAGTTGGTTTGGAAGTAGAGCTTGAACTTTTCTTCAAAAAAAAAAAACAGGTGATGGTGCACCAGCTGAGAGAATGAAAGCTCAGGCTCAGTGTCACCCAAAATCCCCGCTATTGTTTGAAACATGTCCAGCACGCCTCTGTTCATGTGCCGTCCCCTAGTGGGTTACTTTTTAGCGCTCAAATAACCGACATATAACCGAGAGAATCCGGTCATTTTTCACAACGAGAGATTGTTCAGACTCAGATAATGAATAAAAAACGGAAATAATTAATTATTTCTTATGCGGACCGGTACCAACTGAGTCACGGACCGGTGGTTGGGGACCACTGCACAAGACCACCACTGACCCAAATCAAAATCAAATGTATTAAAAAAAAAAAAAAAAAAAAAAAAAAATTTCATTTAATCCTAACATCTGTATAAAAGTGATAATCTTTTCACACTGTGCACACACTTCAGGTAAATAAACTCAAAAACAGGCCCGAATTGAGCCAAACACCTGAAACGCCTTCTGTCCGGGTTTGCCTGAGGACCGTTACTGTTATCCATCTATATCTCGCCTTTCTCTACCTTAATAATGTAGGAGGTATATGCACTATGCACTGTCCTAGCACTAATGTTCGGGTGCCCACAACTTCCCCTCGCTGCACTAGACTCCAGGCCTTGTTCGCTCACTTGCTGGGTATTTTCTCCAGCTAGTGTACACAAAAGGTTTATTTTTAACCATTCCACACATTAGACAACAGAGCGCAGCTGACAGGCCCAGAATGAAGGAGCCATTACCTCATCACAATAGCAGGGGAGAGGGGACGCAGAGACAATGGGGTGAGGGGGAGAGATGTTGAGGCCACTAAAGCTCACACAGGACTTGCACAACTCTATTTGGCCCTAAAAGTCTGCCTAGATTGAGGGAGATGTAACAGTCATGCCGACTGAGCTGGAAGTAGAGTTCGGAAATGACTTTAGCCAGTGAAGTGGAAGGACAGGCAAAATGAGCAGAGCCTGATAAATTTGAAAAACAGAGAGCTTTTGCTTTTTTGGAGGTGACATCCTTCAGAGTAACAAACCAGAGTTTGCTAAAGTAAATGTAGGTTTGCTCTCGAAGCACTCTTTTTTTTTTTTTTTTTTTTTTTTTTTTATGTCGTAGTTCTAAATAATGTGCTTTGGTTTCTCTCTGATTTTTGAGCACTTTCAACAACCAAATTCAAAGCCCCCGACAAACTCGGTTCGAGTTTGAGTCAGGACAAAGGGCTGAAAGGTTGGGGGTCATGCTGAACCCCACTACCCCCACCCGGAATACAGACCTCTGCCCCCTGAACTCTGACCCCTCTGGCTTTGTGTAACTAAAAATAATAAAATCTGTTCCAGCAGACTGTTCTGTGCTGAGGATCAGTTGTATGCTTCACTTTCTTTGCCTGCGTTCTCTTTCTTCTAACATTTAAATGAAGATTACGCCAAGATTACGTGGGATTCTGCTGGCAGATGGTGCTTTTGCACCGTGCTTAAAAGAGCCAAGAGTTGCCTGCACCACTTTCCCTTTCTTAATGAAAGAAAACAAATATTACTGCTTTCAAAGGCTTTGGGGGATTGGATCCAACGAGGAGGCATATGACAAGCTTAAATGTGTCAGCTTTCATCTAAGTGTTAATCAATAACACGTCGAACCACATGGCCAGTGTTATTACCAAAAATGGAGAAAGTGGCAGGAAGTTTCTTGTAGTAGAACAAAATTACGTAGAGAGCTGTGTCCAATCAGACAAAGCAATGCAGACAAAAGAAAGCTTTTACATTGTCTGCTGTCTTTGTGCATGTGATCGGAATGACAGTGGTGCGTTCTATCCCATCCTACAATTTGAAACAACTCAAGTCCTTACTACGCAATGTCACTCCCACTTTTCTAAACTTTGTCCATGTGACAGAATATTTGCTGATCAATAAAAAAAGCCCGACTATGAAGCCCCTGTAAGTCAGCTGCCCCCACCCACATTGCTCTTTGACCTCACTGAAGGCCTGACTGAGCAAAAACACTGCTCTTCCCATGAGCCCCCTGGAAGCTCCTGTTTCACTCAGGCAATGAATGGGACTACTGTAAATAATGGAGGCCTGTTTGACCCCACCTTTGTCTGTGACGAGACCCCTGCATTCACTCTACTGTAACAGAGCCGACCTCTTACAATGGAGGCTCTCATGGCACCGAGACCCCGAGGCTCCCAGTACTACATCGACAAGGGGATTTAAAGCCAGGCAGACCCAGACCCGAAGCTCCAGTGCTTTTATACTCATTCGTTGGCCCAAAACTTGCCACCAAATAACACCGAGCCAGAGGTTAAACAAACATGTCCGTGGCATTTACACACTACAACAGGACATTTTATTCGTTTTCGATATTCATACCAGAAACAAATTTTACATTATTCATTTCCTCTATAATGACAAGCAACATGTTCTAGATTACCATTGGTCCTACGCACCACGTTCCCCAAGATCCCTCAAAGCAACAGAT